>CM076572.1:211288176-212003943 GCA_034641835.2 Pinus albicaulis
CCCTTTCTCCTGTGGTTGCTAATATTTTCATGGAAGACTTCGAGTCTAGAGCCCTTTCCTCCTCCCTTTTTCAACCTAAACTTTGGAAAAGGTTTGTTGATGACACCTGTGTTGTTTGGCCTCATGGTAACGAGAAATTGGACCTTCTCTTCTAGCATCTTAATGATCAATCTGACTTCATTAAGTTCACCATGGAATTTGAAAACGATGGTAGCTTGCCTTTTCTTGATGTCCTCATTTCTAGGAATGAAGATGGTTCTTTTTCTCATCAAGTTTTTAGAAACAAGACACACATCAAGTAGTATTTACATGCTAGTTCTCACCATTTCCTTGCTCAGAAGCTTGGGGTTCTCAGCACCCTAGCTACCAGAGCCTTTAGAATCTCTGATGGACACCACTTTGAAGATGAAAAGGCTCATCTCTTAAAAGTCTTTAATAAAAATGGTTATAGCAAAAGTCATTGTCTTAAAGTGTTTCAAAGACTTGAAAAGGGTCCCAGAGTTAAGAAAGATCCTTGCGATCGGTTATCTGGAGTTCACCTTCCGTTTATCCAAGGTACTACAGATAAAATTGCAAGGATCCTAAAGAAACATAATGTTTCCTCAACCTTCAAACGCTCTCGTACCATTCGGAGTTCACTTAGATCGGTTAAGGACCCGATTTGCCCTAAGGATGGTAAGGGTGTTTACTTGATTCCATGCTCGTGTGGGACTCCTTACATTGGTGAAACAGGTTGATCTATTAATCAAAGGATTCATGAACATGTCGCTGACCTCAAGCATAATAGATCACGCTCCTCGGCTTTAGCTGAGCATGCTGAGAAGACCAATCATCATATTTGCATTGAGGATGCTAAGGTTATTGCGAGGATTGACCATTTCCACCACCGCAAGTTGAGAGAAGCCTTGGAAATCGAAAAGAGACCGGTTAACCTCAATAGGGACGATGGGTGGTTGGTTAGCAGATGTTAGATTCCTGCTCTTCATTCCTAGTTTATTTTTTATTTTTTATGCTTGTTTATTTTTAATCTTATGATTTTTATTATATAACATGTTATTATAATTTAATTTTTAATACTCTAAATATTATATATTTACTTATTTTTATTTGTATTTTTATATTTTTTGTAATTTTTTTTTTTCAATTTTATTTAGTTTTATCTTTTTGGTTGATATTTTAGCTTTTAATCTTTTAGAATAAAATAAATATAATAATTATTATTCTAAAAATTAAAATTAAAATAATTTTTTTATTCTTAAAGAATATATTGGTTAATTTTATTTTATTAAGAATAAAAATAAATAAGATTCCTATTATAAACATTACACACTTAATTATTAAATAGGTAATCAATATTTTATATTTTTTTATTTCAATTCCTAGGTTTAGTAAAACTAGCCGTTAGATTTTTATAGTTTTATATTTAAAAATAATAATAATAAAATAAAATAAAATAAAAATAAGAATAATATTTTTATACATTTATCTATTTATTTTTATTTTTAAAATTTAAGATTATTATTATATAACATACTAAGAATATAATAAATCATTAATATTTATTTATTTACTTGTTTTTATTTGTATATTTTATTTAATTTTATTTTAATGTATTTTATTTTTATAGTTATTTTTATTTTATTTTCAATTCTATTTTTTAAATATAAAATTTAAAAAATAAATAAATAAATAATAATAAGTAAATAAATAAATAATAAAATAATAAAATAAAATAAAATAAAAAATAAATAATATTTCAATTTTAAATATTAAGCATTTAATATTAAATAAATAAGAAATCATTAATTTATATTTTTGTTTTCATTTTCTAAGTTTGGTCAAACTAGTCGTTATCTTACAAACGGCTAGTTGAAGATTTTGTTATCTATTTAATTGGGTTTTCTGATCAGATTCTTCATCTTGTCCTAATGATGAACCACATTGGCTGGTTCGAAACGCGTCGACCAAAATTATTCTGACGTGATTTTTACCGAAAGATTCTCTCACAATCTTTTGGATTTAATATCATGGCCAACCATGACTCAATGTCACATTGTGACAAATATTGTCTTAATATGAAAATCAATCATGGTTAGCCATGATCAATCATGTTTATTTTAAGGTTTATATACCCTAGGTTTATAATATTAGTCTCTAGATTATCCCCTTAAATTTATTAATCTAAAAATTCATATTCTTAAGATATAATATTATTCATATAATTTTTAATATTAACCCTAAGATTGATAAATCTTCTAAATTTATTTTTATAATTATTATTGTATTTATAATATAATAATAATAATAATATTTTATAATATAATAATTATTATTGTTTTATTATTATAATTATATATTTATTAGTTATTAATATGAATATTATATTTATATCTATTAATATTTTTGGACGTATTAATATGATTATACACACTTATTAATATACTAGTTTGTTGAGATTAATTGATTTACCATATACACATGAAAACACCATTCCTAAAATTTATATACTTATCCCTAGTCTCATCGAGACGTTTCGACATTGAATGGAAAACCCTGAAGCTGTTCCACCGAAATGCGAGAGAAAACTTCACTGGAATAGATAGAAGAACAATATGATTGTACTTCGATCAAATTCAATATCAAAATACTTTCAGAATTAGTTAGAAAGAACAGTGGTGACCCAACTTAACGTCACATCAAGCTTGATTTAACGTAATATTTGTTTTCGGAAAATGGATTTAGCGTAATATATTATTTTGTCCACCGACCAAAGCTTAAGATAAGATACATAACGAACTAAAATGAGAAAACATTAAGATCTTGATATAAAAGTCAACGCCCACAAAAAACAAAATAGTAGTAATAAAAGATATTATTAATAATAAATTGTAAATATAAAATTTATGTTTTAAATAATATATATTTAATTGGCATTTTTTTTGTTAATAATAAATTTTAAAAATAAAATGCCTAATAAAATACATGTAGAATAAATTTTATAAAATATTAATAACACTAAATAAAATAGAAAAAACGTTTTTTATAATGCCAATAAATAAAAAAGATAAAACACTTTTTATAATGTATAAGAAAAAGCTATAAATTTTGAAAATCATATTTTTTTTACTTGTTTTTTTTTCTTTTTTTTCTTTTGGAACCTGTGATTAATGTTAAAAATATTCTCTATGTTTAATGTTCAATACCTACTTGGTTTATGATTAAATATATGTTATATTTATAAAAGAAACTTGTTATTTATTTTATATTTTTAAAGATAAAATTTAATAAATTAAAATTAATTACTTTATTAAATTTATTAAGAGATTGTTTTGATATATTAAAATATATTTTATATATTATTCTTTCAAAATTACAAAATAAAATGAAAATTTATGTTAGTTTTAGGGAGATTTGATGAAATTTAAAAATAGTGAAACAAGCATAAAACATATACATATTAGAAATTATGAAGAAGGGTTAAAGTCCAAAACAATGATGTGTATGAGATTTTTAGTATTTTGAGAGGTTTTTCTTATTCAGAGGGGATGCTGAAATGTTGTTTAATTTACTTCATCTTTGTATCTAACTCTCTCAAATGTTGATGCATAGGCTTATGGGAATGGAGAAAATGCAGATGTCCGAAAAGTGGTTTCCCACATTAGAACCACACAATTTAGCACTCAACTAATGCACAAACATGATAGTGAAAGACTAATTTTCAGTTCCTTTGACTCATGATATGTATGACTCTAATGATGGTCGATTTATCATAATTAAATCCCATTAATTATTCACAAGGGCATGTTGCCATGTTCCTTGGTTTATTAGTTAAGTGAGATGATGACAACCTGCCCCACCTTATGTCTTAATCATCACCTCATCAAATAAATTGGATCTTACTAATTATTTTAATTAAATTTATTTATTTATGATTTTATGAAATATATTTGTCATAAAAGTGATGTATCAATGAGAATGAATATATACAACTTAATTAGTTGTTCAATCTTATTTTAAAATACCCAAATGTCACATTACATGAGTTACTTTATAAAGAAAATATTATTTTGAGTGATTCTAAATATATTACATGTTAATTAGAATGAATTGAAATATCTCACATGTTTTTTCACATTCATTAAACTTCTCACATATTTTTTCACATTCTTGAAGTTGGAGCTTCAATTCCCAGATAATTTGGAATCTACTCTTTCTTTTGTTGATGTTTTTCAAATTTACAGTGTTGTTAGGAGTTCATTACAAGGAATGTGTATTTTCTTTGTTGATATTTTTCAAAATTTACAATCTTGTTGTTAGGAGTTCATTATAAGGAATGTGGAGGAAATTTGTATAGAATAATAGATAAAAGTTGTCATAAGTTATGGATGTGTATAAAGTAAGTTAATTTGTGTAATGATTTTGGTTTAGAAATTAGATATATATAATATTATTTTACATGTAATATTTAAAATAAAAATATATTAATAAAAGAAAATTTTAGTATTGGCATTAAATAAAATATTTTAATATTTATATTAAATAACTTAATTTTATATCAATTTTATATAGAGAAAAATAAAATAATTTAAATTTATTTTTTTTCTTATGTTTTCATTTTCTCTTGTGAGCAAGATATGTAATTTATTCCATTCCTAATATGGAGTTGATATATAACATTTCAAAACTATTGATAACTAAAAAAGTATTTAATGTGAATTACAAATCAAAATTTCAATATGCATGTTGAGTGAAATTTTTTAACATCAAACATATAGAGAGAAAAACAACAAGAGAATTCTTATTCCATTAATAAGTGTTTCTAATTCAAGATACGAGTGACATTTGTAATTCTTTCACTATTTGATATGTGGTTATGTAACATTTAAAATAAAATTATTCATTATATAGAGAAGAAAAAAAAAGAGATTTTATTCTATATTTTCTGATTCCAAATATATGAAGGCATGTGTTAATATTTTAATATAGATAATGTGAAACATAAATAAAATATTTGAGTGTCAACTATCTATGAACTATGTAAAACAAGTGAAACACAAAAAAACACACACAATTTTTTTTTATGTTTTATTGTGTGTTTTCCAAAACCAACATATATCCATCATAACAACAAATCTACCAAGATATAAGAATAATAATGTCTCTTGAGATGTAAAATTTTTCTCAAATTTTACACTTCAACAAATAAATTTACATATTAAAAAATGTGATCTCTCTCACTTTTAATAGGTCCAAAATTAAGACAATTTCATACCAATTAATAATTAAATTAACACCATATAAATCTTATTCCATAATAAACACACCTACCAATATCATAATGTAAATATAAATATAACAATAAAAACAAATCTTATATTTAAATTAACATAATTTTATACCTTTATATTCAACTTACTTTTTAACATTAAAAATCTAATGTCCCCGCTTATTCCACTGCGTTACATCTTGTGCACGCTCCAAAAGACGATAATATTGACTGTTGGAATGGCCGCGATACGGATTGTGGGAACCATTGGGCGGGTAGTCCAAGGAATGCTAAATTTTTAGTTCCTTATGGTATTCTAGTTATATAAGTTACGGTGGATAAATATTGATACCAAAACAACAAAAAAAAAGTTATTTCACCACGTATTTTATAATATTAAAAATAAAAATAAATTATAATTACATTATTATTATTTATTAATATATTAATAAATAATTAATATATTAGTTAAGTATATATGTTTAAAAAAAATATGTAATAAAATTAAAGAAATTTTCTAGAATTTACTATAGATTTTTTATAGATTTTTTAACGTGTAACTTTTATTACAATATCATAGTTTATTAATATCACATGCTTAATAAAACTATAAATTATATTTATAAGATATTTTGTTTTATTAATTAATTTAAGTAAAAGATTAATAAGAGCATAATTATTTTTGAGATAAATTTCAATTTATGATTACTAATAAGAATATTTTAAAATATTTTATGTAGGCTAAATGCTTACCATCTACCTAATATTTTTTTATAAATAAATTAAGATTCTCTAAGTCCTACCCTAAAATAGACATAAATAATAATATATTTGTTTGATCATGTTGTTTTAAGGTCATCTAAGACATAAATAATAATATATTTATTTGATAATGTTGTTTTAAGGCTATTTTGGCCCTTTAAAGTATATTTTTAAGATTTAGGATATATTGTTAATGATAAATTTTGTTTAATAATATAATATTATGATTAAGTTAAATTTAAATATTTTGTTTTTTGTTTTTGTTTATTTTTTTAATTGAATAAATTTTTTTGAAATAGTAGATTTGAGCTATTGAATCTGAGTACAATATAGTGCATTGCAGATTTGAATGGTTGAATATGTGCACTCTAGTATCTAAAGGAGTTTTCAAGGTTATGAACTTATATATACATTTAAAAATGCAATTTAAACAACATAAAGGATGATCTTACTAAGAAATTTATCATTGAATTTTGATAAAAAGGGTCAAAAGATAGAATGTTTAGACTATGTTAGTTGATGTTTGGATTTTGGTTTCTTTCTCATTCATTGATTTGTATTATGTTTGTGTATTTTGAATTTGTAATGTTGACTGGAAGAATAATTAGTTAATTTTTAATTTAATGAGAAATTTATATCCAAATATAATTGTTATAATTTTAGTTTCAGTGTTTGGATTGAAAACTAACCTTGCAATTTTAAGACCATTAATTTTTATTAATTAAAATACATTTTTTTAAATGCATAAATTACCACATAAAATTGACATTTGAAATGTAATTAAATTTATACTTAAAAACATTTAAGATTTCAGAAATATATTTGACAACATTATTGTAAATAAAAATCACATTATTATTATTATTTATTTAAATTATTAAAATTGATTAAAAAAAAAAAAAAAATTTTATAAATAAAATATACCCGTTTTGACTTTCAATTAAAAGCTATACTCCATGTCATCATGGACTACTAATTATGCGCATTTGCAAATAAAAGCTATACTTTATGAATGTGAAGTATTATGAATGTGTGTTTTTTTTTCCAAAAAATGAATGCGTTATTAATAGCGACTTGTAGATGATATTGTTGATTTCATTTTAATGTGCTGGGAAATGAAAAGATAATTATTTTATTTTATAAGTTGTGGAAATAATGTTTGCCATTAGGTTTAAGAAGATTTATCTGGCTATTTACTGATTATAAATGTACGTATAGTTTTTATTAATTTTGGCCAAGCTTCACTCAAATTTTCTATTTTATTTTTGGACTTTTTATTTTTGCATTTTTCTTTAGCCTGAAATATTTAGTATGTTTATTATGGGCGTGTCGTTTTTTCAAGTTTTGTTATTTTATTTTCCAGGTCTTTTCTCCAATTTTTTAGATATATATTATTATAGTAATTATAATATTTTTTAGATAATTATTATTAGTAGTTGTTATGTGATTTATATATATTGAGTGTTTGTTTGTTGGGCTGGTTTGTTATCTTTTTTTTTTTAATCATGTGTTTACAAATTATTAGTAGTAGTTATGTGATTTATATAGATTGAATGTTTGTTTTTTTGGGTTTGTTTAATATTTTATTTTTTTTATTATTTTCTTTAAGTAAATATTGGATACTTATTCGTCTTTTAAATGTAAAACTCAGAATATTCATAGTTGTTATTTTTAGTTTACATTTTAAATCTAAATCATGACTTATCATCATGACACCTTGCAAAGAAGAGAAAAGATCAAAGTTAATAAATAGTGGAAAGAGAAATGAAAAAGGGCCAACCAGTTTTTTGAAAAATTTATTAATTTACCTAACTATTTATTTTAATTTTTTTATTTTACATCTAATTTAATAATGACTCCTTTAAAATATTCTTCTTTGTTTTTTGTTTATTTATTTATTTACTATTTGTTTTCAATTTTTCCCAATCATTTACTTACCACGCTGAAGTAGTTTAAGATAGAACTTTAGGTTTTTATTATGAATTGTAGAGATTTGAGAATTCAAGAAATATTGAAATTAGAATATCAATATTCTTTATTTTGTGTTTTCCAAAATCCATAAAAATAAATATTAATAAATTTTTTTAATTATTATTATCATAAATAAAAAAATAAAAAATAAATAAACTAGTAAATAAAATCAAGAAACACAACCCTTTTCCACCTACTTATAAACCGGAAATAGCAATCAATGATCATAATTTTTAAATATTTACTAAAACTATTAAATTATTTAAACTTTGCTTTTGAGTTATATACATGAAAATTACCCAATATAAATCATTATAATGTAATATTTTCAAGATTTTTAAATTTATATTCAATACAAGTCATGGCATACATATTAAATATCTCATAAATATGTTTTTTCAACTCATAAGCAGCAACCATTACAAACCCAAACATTTAGTTTGCAAATTTAATTTTTCTCCCACTAAAAACAACTGTAATTTATTATCAAGCAATAAAATCACATTATGCACATATATGTCCAAATATTATTCATATATGAAGATCTCACAGATCTATCAAAAAATGGACAAAAAGCCATTTGATAAGTATTAGAATAATAATTATCTACATATATGGTATAATATATCCAAAAAGTATAATCACATATAATGTACTCATAGAAAAATATTAAAAATAACATGTAAGTGTTGTTTTAGTTTGACATATACACAACCATTTTAAAATTGCATGGAAAAAAAATATAAATATCTTGTGTATTTAGTGTTTCTATACCGGTCAATGAAAGTTCTATGAATATAGTCTTGGAATCTATTGTTTAGAGACTCCAAAATAATCTTAATCTAATGACCAAAACTCCTAAATAATCTAGTCTCATGACCCAGCCGAATACTCTCCTTAGATAGGGAGCCTAGGCTCAGTAAGATCCACTATACCTTTTGTTGCTACATTGTCCTACTTGTTGAAGATAATGGAGAATCTATAGTAGAGAAAGTCGGTTCACCTGAACATTAGATTAGGAGTTTTTTCTTACTTCTTAGATTTTGGATCTAACTTCCCTATTTTCATGTAATATATATATTGTTTGGTTTCTAATGAGAATGCAGAGCGACTTGCGCATGTAGTCCCTATTGGTGTAGCCTCTCATAGTAGAGATAACTAGTACAATTTTCAATAATATTTGATTCTTCCATATTTTATCATGGTATCAGAGCTGCAGGGTTGAGTCAAAGCGAGAGTGCTTTTGATCTTGTCAATATCCTGACGGTAAAGGAAAAGCCCCTGATGACCTGAGGGTAGCCTGAGTGAGGATGTGAGAAATATATATATATATATATATATATATATATATATATATATATATATATATATATATATATATATATATATATATATATATATATATATATATGGGCAATAAAATCGATCAATGCATTCGTCTGAGACAAAGATGCGCCGATCAACACGAATTCGTACTCGAGAAAGGCATTGATTTCAAAAATCAGCGCGGAGTCACACGGAGAAAACACGAAGATCTTTGTTAGTACTTACAGGGTTTCTGCCTAGCGCGACCATCACAGAAGTTTCTTAGAATGCCTGAGCCAGAGAGCTTGTGAAAGGAGTTTGTGTAGTCATATTAAAGGAGCCATAGAGCTCGGGGGTTTGGAGCGGCATGGAGCCAGAGTGCTCGTGAAGCGGATCACTGATTGAAGCCAGACAACTTCTGCCTGTTGAGCCAGAGAGGTCATGCCTGCAGATCCAGTGAGATTGTGTAGAGGATTCATAGTGCCTGTAGATCGAGTGTGATTGCGTCAGAGGAGTCGGAGAGTCGTGGCATTAGAGGCAGCAGGAGTGGAAGGATGAATGTAATCATGATTCGTGACAAAGTGAGCCCATGGTGCAGTGTGTAGAGAAGCATTCCAAAGAGGTCAAAGAATAGGTAGATCTGTTTCTTAATATTGTTGTTTTTTTTTATCCGGGGTAGGTCAGGTTTTCTGTCAATTTCAAGACGTCTTTTTTTATTGTCAATATGAATAATTTGATGGAAGTATACTTGAATGAGAGAAACAAGCTCAATGGTTCCAACTATTCAAATTTTAAATTCAAGTTACAGTCTATGATAGAAGGGCATAGTGCATGGGGGATCATGATTGGAGATGAGGTGAAACCTACAATTGCAGTAGGTGTGACAGCTACAACAATACAAGAGTGGGAGAATAGGGAGAACAAGGCAAGAAATATGTTGAATATGGCAGTCAAAGAGTGCATCATCCCTCACATCAGAGACTGCAAGCCTGTGAGTGAAATCTCGACAACTCTCAGAGACCTGTATGAAATTAGAAATACAATCGCCTATTGTTCCTAAAAAGAAATATTATCTCTGTCAAGATTGAGGAGAATGAGACAGTAGCAGTGTTCACCTCACACATGAAGGACCTGAAATACAAGCTTGGCAACATCAGAGAGGCTGTAAGTAATACTGATCTGGTAACTATTACCATGAATGGTTTGATTGACAATTACCAAATGTTTATAACGGTCTTGAATGCTAGAGAAAAAGGCCCCAAATTCGAAGAATTGATAGGGATCCTCATGCAAGAGGAGGAAAGGTGGATGACATTGAAACCCCAAAATTTAGATGTAGCTCTCATGGCGAAGAAGAAGCCATTCAGAGGAAAATCGAATGGAGGACAAAGAGGTGGAGGCACAACATAGAAAAGGTTGAATCCATCTCAAGGTATGTCACCAAACAAGAATGATCCACCATTAAAATGTTTTTATTGTGGAAAAATTGTCCATGTGGCTAACCACTGTCGTAAGAAGAAATATGATGAAGGTCAGCAGAGATACAAGAGACATGCAGGGAATTTTTCAGAGTTTGCAGATGATGACCATAACTAGGATCTAAGATTGTTTATGGCTAACTCTGATGAGAATATTGAAGCAAATATGTGGTATGTGGATTCAGGAGCATCCACTCACATGATAGGCAATAGAAAATGGATTGAGGACTTCAAGGAAACTAACACTTGAGCAAAAATCTACCTTGGCGATGACAAAGGGTACCCAATCTAAGGACATGGTAACGTTCCTGTAATACTACCTAATGGTAATATTAGGTTCATTCAAAATTTGATGTATGTACCCGGCATTAATAAGAATCTGATTTTTGTTTCAATGATAGTAGATCAAAAACTTAAGGTAGAATATTATAAATCATATTGTGTTGTTAAAGATTTGTTGGATTCTATAAAGACCATTGTGGACGGCCTTTACAAGCTGGATGCGAGAAGTGCACCGCATGAAGCATTTACATCATTAGGAATGTCCGCGGAAGGACTATGGCATCAACTATTTGGTAATATAAATTTCAAAGATTTGCAGTTAATTCAGAAGAAAGGTATGGTTACTGGTCTTCCTAATTTAAAGAATAGTCATGTTGATTGTGAAGCGTGTGCTCTTGGGAAGATGCACTGAGATGAGTTTCCTGTTAATGTTAATAGAAAATGGAGAGATATACTTGAGTTATTCCACACTGATTTATGTGGGCCAATGCAGTCAAGATATTTGGGAGGTTCATATTAGTTCTTATTTTTTGTTGATGACTGTACTATATTTATGTGGGTATATTTTCTTAGCAAAAATATTCATGTTTTTTAATACTTCAAGCAATTCATAAGCACGATAGAGAAGCAGACAAGAAAAAACATCAAGATTCTCTGCTCAGATCAAGGGGGGAGAGTATAGGAAGGCTGATCTCAGCGAATATTGTAAAGAACATGGAATTCTACAATAGTATATAGTACCCTACACTCCTCAATAGAATAGGGTTGTAGAAAAGAGAGACAGAACCCTCGTGGAGTGTGCTCGCAGTATGCTGAAAGGTAAGAATATTTCTAATAGATTTTAGGTTGAAGCTATAAATATGGTTGTTTATTTTAAAAAAATAATTCCTACAATAATTTTGGAATCTAAAACACCTTTTTAAGCCTTATTAGGTTTTAAGCCTTCAATTAAGCATTTGAGAGTTTTTGGTTCCAAATAATTTTCCCATGTACTAGAGGAAGACAGAAAGAAAATTGATGCAAGGGCCATCAAATGTACATTTGTTGGATATTGTACTGAATTTGAAGCTTAAAAATTATTTGATCCCTCTAATCAAAAAAAAATTCTACTAGAGATGTATCTTTCATAAACAAGTCCATGATAGAAACAATGTAAATAACAATGATGATTGGGACATTCCATTGTTGGTGGAAGAAGGAAATGGTGAAATAGAAGAAAGCCATAAATAACAACAACAATACAAAGTAGAAAATGTTTCAGATGAAATCATTGAACCAAGTCCATCAAGAGATGATCAGAATAGGTTGGATGCCACTCCAACTCTCAAAATATCAGGTAGGAAAATACAACTGTCGGTAAGATACATAGAGAATGCTTATAACTAGCATGTTAAGTGTTGTTGAACCCTCTATTTATAAAGAAGCAAGTCAATATAATGAATGGAGGTAAGCCATGGAAGAGGAACATGAATCAATTCTGAAAAACAAAACTTGGGAGTTAGTTGAATTACCTGAGGGTAAATAAACCATAGGTTGTAAATGGTTATACAAACCCAAATTTAATGCAGATCAGAGCATAGATAAGTATAAATCTAGACTAGTTGCAAAGGGATATTCACAAAAAGAAGGTGTATATTATGAGGAAACCTTTGCCCCTGTATCTAAACTTAATACAATCAGAATGTTGATTTCCTTAGATACTAACACCACTGGAAAATGCACCAGCTAGATGTTAAGTCTGCTTTCTTAAATGGGGAACTGAAATAGGAATTATATTTAGAGAAACCTGAGGGTTTTGTCAAAAATGGAAAAGAAAATTTAGTCTGTAGATTAAAGAAATCTTTATATGGACTAAAATAGGCTCCAAGATCATGGTACGATAAAATCTATTCATTCTTCTTGCAACACATCTATAATAGAAGAAAAAATGACCCCAATCTCTATATTGTATTTGATGAAAAGGGGAGAATAGTTTTGATTTATTTATATGTAGATGATCTCCTCAATACAGGAAATGAAGATAAACTCATTGAAGAAATCAAGGTGAAAATGTCACAAATTTTTGAGATGAAAGACCTTGGTGAGCTTCACTACTGTTTGGGTCTAGAGATCTGGAGAGATTCACGACAAACCTTTCTAGCACAGAGTAAGTATGTTAGGAATCTTCTGAAAAAGTTTAAGATGGATCAATGTAAGGCTACAACAGTGCCGCTACAAAAGAACACCAAACTTGAGTGTGATGATGGTTCAAAGGAGGCAGCTACAACATTGTATAAGCATTTGGTTGGGAGTTTAATCTACTTGACCACTACTAAACCAGATTTGGCTTACGTAGTTAGTGCATTAAGCCAATTTATGTCCAAGCCACTTGAGAGCATTAAATTGTAGCTAAAGGCGCCTTAAGGTATCTATAAGGAACCTTAGACTATGGCATTTTGTATATTTATTCTTGTGATGTGAAATTGACAGGTTTTTCAGATTCCTACTGGGTTGGAGAAGTAGATGACAGGAGATCCATTACAGGCTACGCACTTAGCATTGGGTCCAAGGTAATTGCATGGAGTAGTAAAAAGAAAAACACAGTTTCCTTGTCTTCAGCTGAAGCATATTATCAAGCGTTATGAGGAATTTTGGTTGAGGTGACTTCTCTAAGATGCAGGAGAAGAGTAGAAAGATGCAACAGTGATCAGATGTGATAACCAGAGCTCCATCAAACTCACAAACAATCTTGTCTTCCATAAAAAACCAAGTCCATTGATACTTAGTTCCACTTTTTCAGGGAGAATGTTCAATCTAAAGAAATTCATGCTGAATATTGTAGTACTTGTGATAATGCTGCTGATATTTTTACTAAGCCCCTTGGTAGAATTAAATTTAGGATGTTTGGGGACATGTTAGGAATATTTGTGAACTCTTTCTCTGTTAAGGGATAGTGTTGAAGATAACAGAGAATCTATATTAGAGAGAGTTGGTTCACCTAAACCTTAGATTAGGAGTTTGTTCTATTTCTTAGGTTTTGGTTCTAACTTCCCTATTTGCATGTAATCTCAATATTGTTTGGTTTCGAATGATAATGCGCACACAGTCCCTCCTGGTGTAGCCTCTTAGAGTAGAGCTAACCAGTACAATTTTCAATAATATTTGATTCTGCCATATTTTATTATTACTTTGTGAGACAATCCACCCATGAGCAATAGAGAGAGCTATGATTACAAATCAAAATTAACATATCCCACAACCACAGTCTAAGTCTCCAACCAACCCACCAATGCCCCAAGACACTTAAGGAAACCCTTGAAAACCTTTTTTTTAAAGAAAAGAACCATATTCTCTCCTTGCATTAAGCCTACATTATGGCCATGGCACACACAAAAATATAAATGGAATGTCTTACATAAGAGATACCTATTGTGCTTCAATTCAATTTCTCCCATAACCCATGGGACATATAAATTTACTAAAACCCTAGCTACCCCCATCTCCTTGGTCTCCTCAAATGAGATATCTGCATAAAAAAAATACCCAACTTGTTACTGATGATTTACTATTACAAAAAAAATTCACATATTTCATCTCTACCACACACTTCATGAAATTCGTAGACGATCTGAGATTTCTTGCTTTATCCAAGTGCAAATGACCACACAATCATAAAATTTACGATGTTTGAGCTTGCTCCGTTTACCAAGTACACTTCACCCAATATTCTCGAGACGTCTACATATTGAATGTACAAAAGACCTGAAACTGCTAGCTACATCTTGTTGTCCAATATCGAAACCTGTTGTCCAAGACAACATCCCTCAAGCTTTAGGCTTTAATTTTTGACACACAAAACATGAAGCTGGATTTAGCCTAACATGTTAGTTTTAACACCAAGAAAAGCTTAAGATAATGCACATAACTTTAACGAACAAAAATGAAATAACAATTAAGATCTTGATACAAAAGTGGATGCCCACAAAAACATAATAGCTAGAATAAAGTAAGCAACATCATATTTTATGAAACATATCTTATATTTTTTTCTCATTATTAGTATTAACCATAAAATTAAAAATTAAAAATTAAATAATTGAATTATATCATAATATTACACCTTTAAAATATTAAAAAAGTATTATTAATATATAAAAATAGCATTTTAAAAAATTATGAAAATAAATTGTAATTTTGAATAATCATATAGAAAATTTAAAAGTTTGAAAAAGCATGTGATTAATATTGAAACATTCTGTTAGTTAGATTTTCCTTCGCCACATAATTATTAATCTTCACTTATATTTACGTAATTTATATTATGCTGTAATAAGTGTAAATGAAATTTATTGTTTATTTTATAAAATTATTTTTTAATTATTTAATATATTAAAATATATTTTTAGATAGTAATTATTATAAAATAATTATATTTTATTATAAAAATATTTTTTTATAAATATTAATGGGAATTTGAATCCTATTTAGTTTTATTTTAGTAATTATTGGAATTAAATTTCATTTATTTCTTATTTTTAATACATTTATTTATCATAAAATTCATGTTTATATGTACAATTAAATTCATTTTTAATGGTTTTTGAAACAACAAAAATTACATTAACAAAAAAAAGAATTGTATTTTATAAATACAATATTAATTGAAACGAGTCTAAATCTATAACATGATGAAATTGTAAATATTTATATGATTTTTCACATTCATCAATCTTTAGATCACAAAACAATAATAAATTTTAAGTTAAGATTTATTTATTTATTGATAATAAGTTTTCAGTTTTTATTTTTTATTAATATCGATGATTACATGCATTAACCTTTTTACACTTTTTCTAGGCTTCTTACAACCAATTGTTACCTTAAATTTTCCAAGGATCTCAACATCTCAATACTGCACTTCTATTTTGCTTCATAGGCTAATGTCTAGAAGTGAAATGTCTTATCTCTTATTTCCTAGAACAAGGAATAAATGTGCAGCTCCAAATATATAGTATTTTTTGGAAATATTCCAGCCTCTCTAGGCTCATAACAAAAATGAATGTTAAGGCATTGAAAATTGAGAAAAACGCTCCAAGAAAAGGTATTTATTTAATCTTTGTTCCATAAAGGTAAGTCTTCGACCAAAACCATACATATGCAATTTTCAAGAGAAGAGTCTAGCCATTTATGCCTTCTCAATTAGGGTAATGTTATGTGAAATGACATTCCATTTAGTGGAAAATATCTTACACTAAGTTCAACTCCTAGTTTAACGCCATGACACTTATTTTTGTATAATGTATTATTAATTTTTTCAACTATTTTAACTCTCCAAAGAATGATAATATATTTCAATTTATTACAATAATGTAGTCAAAATTCCTTTGTGTTTTGAGTGATTGAATGGAAACTAAAATACGTTTCCTAAATTTAGAAATTAGAAAAAGAATAAAACAACCTATGATGGGGGAGGAAATGCCTCCAACTTTTTCCAAGCTTTCAATGCTATCAATAAGAAATACCTCCAATATTTTCCAAGCTTTCAAGGATATTGATATCTTCAAATATTTTCTCTAATAATGTCAAAGTGTTATAACTTACCAATAATAATTTTTAAGTTGAATTAAATTTTCAAGTAAGATTAAAAGCATTTACAATATTTTATACATATTACATGACTATGTTAAAAGTATATTAAGTTTCTTAGAAATCATCATTTGCATATCCTTACAACCAAACAAGCAAACAAGTTAAGATAGCAGTACCCCAATCCACTTTCTCGAATAAGATATTGTACAAAAGGTTATGAGGATATTTTGAAAGAGCATACTAAAAGGAAAAGTTGCTATAGGAATTTTCACACGTGTATTTATTGGCCAAATGAGCTCCATATAATACCACAAAGTTACTAAGCTATATTATATGTATTTCATAATTTTTGTGATTTATTTATTTATGAATATATATATATTTTTTTCCTAAAAAATAAATTATAATTTCCATTATTTGAAATGAAAATTTCATTTTGTAGATGCATTTTTGTGCATTCAAAAAACCATAAAAGCTTTTCCCAAAAAATAAAAATAAAAGTAACATGTAAGCACCATATGTGCATTTATATATGTTTAATTAAGGTTCTCTCATGATATGAGAAACACAGAACTAAACTTGTTTTTTAGTAGGCCCATCGAGTTTGTTGTTAAGATGTTAAAAAAAATTATACAAATACAACTTTATATATTTTCCATTAGAATATTTATATATAAACATAATTTTGAGAAGATAAATAAAGCATAAGATTTAGCTCATAGGATGTTCTAGTTGCAAACCCTCTCTATGAAGGGATTGTGGTAGTAATTCAAATATTTGTCCCCTATCTTTTCTGTAATATTCCAAGTACCTAGAGTCTCTCAAGCACATGCTTTAGAAAGGGAGTTTGTCACTCAAGTTCTTTCTCTGTAGATGTGATGACACGAAATTGTGTCAAAAGCATGTTTAACTTGATTTTTTTTTCTAAAATAGGAGAAAATGTCTTCATGTGAAATATATGTACATTATTGAACCAGTTTATGATATTCATAGAGTCAACAAAGATATGAATATGCCAGACATTTTTCTCAATAAAAAATAATAGTGGGAGCTTAAGACTAAGAATATCAGCATAGTTATTTGATCTTCTTCCCAATCCACTCTAGAGGTTGAAATAATGATATACCCCTGCCACATTCATCCCCTTGTAAAGAGGCCCCATAAAACTACGCCTAGGGGATGGATCGTTCAATCTTTTCATCAATTATAATTTGCGAGTTGTGTACAAATATCATCTTCAGGAGTAGAGACATAATTTCCAAAACTTGGGAAACCACTTTGTTAGGAGATGATGGTTTGTCCTTAAATATCTACTTGTTTTGAGAAATCCAAATGCCTCAGTTTATGAGAGAAGGATGTCTTTTTATGATTAAATTACATTCATTCCTATTTAGAAATTAATAATGGATTATCATTAATTTCATCATTTAAAATATTTTTAAATTTATATATATAATTAAAACAACTATAATATATAAATATATATATTAAAGAGATGTATTCCATCTTATAAAGAAAATAATTGACCAGTGGACCAAACATAACACCTTTTCCACTTACCAAGATTTTATGCAAGGCTCAGCATAAATAAAAGGAATTTATCGACCTCTTGGATGTGGATAATATTTTTATTTTTATTTTTTACACTATTTTATAAATTGCAAATATTACATTTAATATTATTAATAAATTTTTTAAAAGATTTTATTTTTAATGGTTTAGTGAATAATTCATTTCCTTAACTGTGGATTCAAGTCCACATAAATATGTTGTAACTGACCCATTTGTGGCATTCGTGAAATAGTTATACTTAGTGTAATAATAGCAACTAATTATCCATAAATTCTCATTCCAATATTATTACTTGAAGTGAATTTTGTTGCTGACTTAGAAGAAAAAAACCCTAGTAGGGTTTCTGAGGTGGTTCATATGAAAGAGATAGAAAACCCCAATAGAATTTCTAGTGAAATCCATGATGTCAGTTTCAAGGTTGATTTGTAGGCTCGGGAGGAACCCTCAACTCCTCAATTAGCTATGAGGACCAAGTGCTTGGTTGTAGTGACTCCTCACTTTGTCATTGATGAGGGAGACCTCACTATAGTCTAAGCATTGGTCAAGGATGAAAATCCTAGGAGGATTTTTCTCTCTATATGTGGGGATGTTTATAATCCTCACAATGGTTTCACTACAATTATACTTCCTATTCACTCTGGGCATGGAACTTCAAATACACCTTTTGTTTTTTAATTGAAAAAAAAGGAGAAACCACTAGAGGTTCAAAATGCGAAACATTCTAGGCTGAATGCTTAGGTTGAACATGCTCCTGGTATTCCTATGAAAGAATATGCCCTCTTGAATACATTCTTAGGTAATTTAATATAACATATTACTCCCGAAGATATTCTTTTGTTAGATCAAATCAAACTAAATTCTTCTCTTTCTATTGTTACAAATCAGTTTGTTCATCATGTTTTCAAAAATACATCTTTCATAAATTAGGGTCTAAAATGTATTTACAATGAATACTTCCACCAACTAATTGGAAACACTACAATTTATAGTAAGCTTATTCTTCCTAAGGGTTTGGAGAAATTTCATAATATGGTATTAAGAACATATGGTCCCCCTAGAGTACTTTGTTTACCTTTGGTCTTAATAATTGTGCAGTTGCATTTGGATCCTCAAGAAGGTCATTTGATAAGCCTTCTTCCCCATATATGATTTCCTATTCTCCAATTCATATCCATTAATTGGTTTAAAGTTTGTATAATCTATGGAACATGGGGCTTATCCTCAAGATCCTTCCTATAAAAATATACTAAAAATTACCCCTATGTCTGTTTACCCCACCTTGTATTTAAAGGGGCGTAGACCTCAAATTTTAAGCCCTATTTTAATAATGTAACTATTATTAAAAGAGTTGGATCATGAATTTTCTATCAAGGGAGGGCTATTCAAGGAGTTCACAAGTATTTTTGGTACTCAAAGGGCACTTAGAGTGGAGAATCCCTCTTGACAAGGTTTGGTGAGATTCAAAAAGATGATGAGCTTAGTGAAAAGAGTCACCTTCACTAAGTGGGTCCGTAGGCTATTTTTGGCGCAAGTCTATTTTTAGACCATGTCTATTTTAAGACATGTCGATCATATTCTATGAGTTGCAGGATGCTATTTGTGGATGGTTGGTCAAGTTGGAAAAATAGATGGACTTCTATTTTTAGACATATTGGGCAGAGTCTATTTTTAGACTGCTAATCTAAAAATAGATATGTTGAATATTATTAGCTCTTAATAATATTTTGACGCTAAACATTATCTTATTCTCTTGGAGCACTTCAGTTCAGTGCATAGATGTGGCACAACAACTGATAGAAGGAATTACGCTATTCCTAAGGGTTTACTAGAGATATTGCATGGAGGAATTCTGTTAGAACTCATGTGACAGAGTTTGGTGGAGTTGGAGAAGTAGTTGGTGGAGTTGTATTTAGTTTAACTCAGTTAGACTCAGTTGAGCTAGTTGTATCTAGTCTAAATAATTGATACACTAGTGAGAGTGGAGTGAATTAATTAGAAAATTAATTCACTAAATAATAACTCATTAATCAACTGAAGAATACATCAGTTAACTACAGTGCATGGCAGTTTCAGTGGAGACAAGTGGGGAGATAGGTGAAAGAGCAAGTGTGACTATCAGTTGTGACTATAGTGATGCATTGATTGCATCCAACACTCAGTGGATATGATAATGAGGATTGCGTGAGCAAGGCCAGAGAAATTTGAACTCATTCAGAGCCATTCTTTAGTAGGGATTGTGTAGTAGAGGCAGGCTAGCAAGTGGCAAAGATCAGTGCATGGATTTGCAATATTAGGCTTGATTAGTGTGTAGCGATTGTATTGTGCTGAGAGCTTGATATGATAAACTTTGTATGAGGATTGTTACATTATCTCTATGACATATATTATATACAGATAATTGGGGTTTTCAGCTTCAAGCTTTCCTGTTAAACAACTGTGTTAATGTGTGTGAATTTTTATTGTTTCATGTCTTCATTGCAATCTTAATTTAATTTCCGCAAATGATCAATGGTGGAATAGATTATGTATTTTGCATGAAGTTAAAATAGTGTGAGATCAGGAGAATCTTGGACATATAACACATAAGTTATATAATTTCTACATGGTATTAGAGCAGTTGATCATGGGAGGAGATTGCAATTATTGAAGCGGTTGAGTTTTGTGCTAGTGGAATTCAAATTTGTTGCAGTGTTTTCTTAGTGTCGAAGTTGAGCATTCATTGACATGTCTTTTAACAAATTGCGATTGGAGTATGCCCTTGATGGGAGCTTGAATTACATAGCATGGAAGGACGGGATGGAGGTGGTGCTGGATGATAATGGGTTGAAGGAGTTCATAGATGTTGATATTCCGAAGCCTGCTTCTAGCGATGCAGCCGCACTTGACGCATGGAAAAAGAAGGTAGAAAAGTGTCGAAGGATTTTGTTGGAAGGTGTGAAGGACCACACTGTGTCCAGCCTTCATGGGAAAGCCACTCCATTCTTAATGTGGAAGGCTTTGACAGACTTGTTCCAAAGCAGAAGTGACCAGAGGAAGTTGGCGCTTAAAGACAAGCTCAGAAAAATAAAAATGGAGAAAGGCGACAATATTCCAAAATACCTCACGAAGTTTTTCCACTGCAAGGATGAACTGGGAAGTGTGGGGGTTACTGTTGATGAAGAAGACTTGGTGAGCTTGGCTCTCCTTGGGCTTTCGAAGAGTTGGCATAGCTACGAAGACTCTGTCAATGGATGGGAGAAACTACCAGGATGGGAGCGACTTTGGTCGGATCTTGTGTAGGAGGAGATAAGGCAGGGTACCAGGGATGGATCTTCATCGAAGAAAGAATATGAAGAAAATTGTGCTTTGGCTGCCAAAGCTCAGAAAGGAAAAGGGAAGAAATCTTCCAAATCCGAAGCTAAAGGCAAGAAGCAGGATTTGTCCAAGGTGAAGTGTTTTCACTGTCACCAGCACGGGCATTTCGCCACTGATTGCCCACAGAAGAAGAAGAATAAGTAGGCTGCTGGATCTACAGCTGGAGAGGCCTTAGCCTTGCAATTTGAGCTGGATTTTTCTTTGATCGCATGCTTGGTTTCAAGTGTGATGGGATCGGTGTGGTTTCTTGACAGTGGTGCGTCTTTCCATATGACCAGAGACAAATATTTGTTTAGTGATCTGGAGGAAAAGGATCTTGGAGTGCACATCGAGATGGGCGATGATGGTAGATACAGTGCGACTGGTATCGGGACCATTTCCTTTGAGAGGGAGTCTAGTAAACCTTTCATCTTGAAGGATGTCATGCATGTTCCAGGATTGAAGAAGAATCTGATCTCTGTGGCGATGTTGGAAGACAAGGGTTATGATGTTGTTTTTAGCGAGGGAAAAGCCTTCCTGCGCAGTAAAACAACTGGTCAAACCAGGAGGATAGGGATTCGAGTTAAGAATATTTATCAATTGCAGGTAGATGGCTGCACAGCAATGGCAGGCAAAGCAGAAGGAGTGGTGAGCCGGGATGAGGGCGAATTGTGGCACAGGAGATTGGGCCATCTTCACCATGGCGCTTTGAAAATTTTGCAGCAGATTTCTACCGGGCTTCCCAAAGGTACACTTGCACAGTCAGATCAGTGCAAGGGATGTACTTTGGGAAAATTTGTGAAAGCCACCTTTCATGAGAAGGATAGTCGCGCCACGACGATCCTTGAGAGAATTCACACAGACGTGTGTGGACCTTTCTCAGTAGCTTCGACAGCAAAGCACATGTACTATGTGATATTTGTTGATGATTTTTCTCGAAAGTGCTAGATCTTCTTCATGCATAAGAAGAGCGAGACATACTCAAAGTTCTGTGAGTTCAAGGCACTGGTTGAGAAAGAATCAGGGAAGCAGGTGAAGGCTCTTAGGAGCGACAATGGTGGTGAATTCATCTTTGGCGAATTCAAATATTTTTGTAGCAAGAAGAATTCGAAGAACTCGCAAGCGCCTCATAACCCACGAGAAAAGTGGGTTCACGGAGAGGAAGGACAAACGATCGTGGGTGTTGCACGAGCGTGTTGCATGATTAGGGCCTTCCCATACACTTGTGAGGCAAGGGCATGCAACACGGTTTATGTGCAAAACCGTTGTCCTCATAGGCCACTTGGCATGAGTACACCCGAAGAGTCGTTTTCTGGTAAGAAGCCTGATATTTCTCATTTGAAGATTTTTGGCTCACCTGTTTACATTCATGTGACGAAGGATGCCAGGAAGAAGCTGGAGCTGACTGCAGAGGTTGGGATATTTTTGGGGTACACAAAAACACCCCACAATTATTGTGTGTATTTTATAGATAGTTGGATGACTGTCGTGTGACAGGATATCAAATTTCATGAGGAGAAAGCCATGAAGTTGTCGCTTGAGAGGGAGCTACACTTGCATGTAGAGGAGGAGCTCCTTGTTCCTAAAGACGAGCCTCAAGATGTGGATCAAACACAAGAGGAGGTTCATGGAGTGGAAGAAACCACTCATGCAGCGCCAAACATCAGAGGGCGGAAGTGCACTACAGAAGATGAGCAACTAAATCTTGATGCAACACAGAATGTAGTAGCTCCTACATGATAGCGCAGACAGAGACAGTCACCTAAAAAATTTACTGGATACATGGCTCTGATGAGAAAGGGTATCGTGACGGAGCCATCCTCTTTCGAGGAAGTTGTGGAGGACCCTGCATGGGTAGATTCCATGGTGGAAGAGTATGATTCGATTGTCAGAAACAGTGCATGGGAGATTGTCCCAAGGCCGGAAGGGAAATCAGTGGTAGGTTCGAGATGGATCTACAAAGTGAAGCAAGCTGCTGATGGGAGCGTTGAGAAGTATAAGGCAAGATTTTTTTCCCGGGGCTTCTCACAGATCGAGGGTATCGACTATGAAGAAACCTTTGCACCTGTCGCAAGGTATTATTCCATACGGACCATCCTTTCTCTCTCATCGCAGATGGGTTGGCACATTCATCATATGGATGTGAAGACTGCGTTCCTCAACGGAATCATTGAGGAGGAGGTGTACATTGAGCATCCTGAAGGATTCGAAATCTTCAGCAGCGAGTCGCATGTGTGCAGGCTCAAAAGAGCGTTGTATGGGCTGAAACAAGCACCTCGTGCTTGGTACACACGGATAGACAGTTATTTCACCGGACTTGGTTTCGCCAAGAGTGAGGCGGATCCAAACCTATACCAGATTGTGGTGGAGGGTAAGCTTTTGATCATTGTGCTTTATGTAGATGATTTAATACTAATGGGTGATGAACTGTTGATACACTCATGCAAGGCAGATCTTGCAAAGGAGTTCGAGATGAAGGACTTGGGCCTCCTTTATTATTTCCTGGGATTGGAAATTTGGTAGAAGAAAGGTGAACTGTTTGTGTCTCAAGGCAAGGATGCCCGAGAGATACTGGAGAAGTTTCACTTGCAAGGCTGCAAGCCTATCGATACTCCTCTTCCTGGTGGTTGGAGGAAAGAGGATGCTACATTGACAGAGGTAGTGGATGCCACTGTTTATCAACAGTTGGTTGGTTTGCTCATGTATTTAGTCAATACACGGCTAGACATATGCTATTATGTGAACCAACTTTCACAAGCGATGGTGAAGCCTACCAAGCTCTTTTGGAAGGCAGGCAAGCATGTCATGAGGTATCTTAGGGGCACATCTCGGTATGGATTATGGTACAAACAGTCAGATGAGGTGAAGCTGCATGGCTTCACAGATGTAGATTGGGAAGGAAGCCCAACAGACAGAAAGAGCACATCTGGAGGGATTTTCAGTATCGGATCTACAACAGTTTCTTGGTACAATAGGAAAAAGAGATTCGTGGCACTTAGTTCAACGGAGGCCGAGTACATGGCAACAAGTTTGGATGCATGCGAGGCTATATGGATGAGGAAGATCCTGGTCAGTTTGTTTGGTTCTCATTTAGATCCCACGGTGATATATTGTGATAATAAGAGTTGCATTAAACTCTCGGTTAATCTAGTATTTCATGATAGATCTAAACATATTGACATCTAGTATCATCATATCAGAGATTGTGTGCAGCAGAGGATCATGTTGCTTTCTTACATTCCTACGGAGGATCAGGATGCAGATATAATGATGAAGGCGCTCATCAGGAGCAAATTCGAATACCATAGAGACAGCATCAGGGTAGCAGATAATCCATATCTTGTTGGGAGGGAGTGTTGAGATTCAACAAGATGATGAGCTTAGTGAAAAGAGTCGCCTTCACTAAGTGGGCCCGCAGGCTATTTTTGGCACAAGTCTATTTTTAGACATGATGATCATATTTCAGAAGTTTCAGGATGCTATTTGTGGATGGTTGATCAAGTTGGAAAAATAGATGAAATTCTATTTTTAGAATATTGGCGAAGTCTATTTATAGATCGTCAATCTAAAAATAGATGCATGTTGATTATTATTAGCTCTTAATAATAATCAGACTCTAAATAGCAACTTATTCCCTTGGAGCACTTTAGTTCAATGCACATATGTGGCACAACAGATGACAAAAGGAATTACGCTATTCCTAAGGGTTTACTGGAGCTAATGCATGGAGGACTCAGTTAGAACTCAAGTGGCAGAGTTATGACACAGTTGGAAGAAGTAGTTATGGAGTTGTATTCAGTTTAACTCAGTTAGACTCAATTAAGCTAGTTGTATCTAGTCTAACTGATTGATACACTAGTGAGAGTGGAGTGAATTAATTAGTTAATTAATTCACATATAATAACTCATTAATCAACTGAACAATACATCAGTTAACTACAGTGCATGGCAGTTTCAGTGGAGACCAGTGGAGAGATAGGTGAAAGGGCAAGATAGACTATCGGTTGTGACTATAATGATGCATTGATTGCATCCAACACTCAGTGGAGATGCCAATGAGGATTTCATGATCAAGGCTGGTGTAATTCGAACTCATTCTAAGCCATTCTTCAGCATGGATTCCGCAGTAGAGGCAGGCTAGAAGGTGGCAAAGATCGGTGCATGGATTTGCAAGATTGGGCCTAATTAGTGTGTAGTGATTGTATTGTATTGAGAGCTTGATATGATCAGCTTTGTATGAGGATTGTTACATGATCTCTATGACATATATTATATACAGATATTTGGGGTTTTCAGCTTCAGGCTTTCCCGTTAAACAACTGTGTTAATGTGTTGTGAATTTCTATTGTTTCATGTGTACATTGCAATCCTGATTTAATTTCCTTAAATGATCAATGGTGGAATAGATTTTGTATTTTACGTGAAGTTAAAATAGTGTGAGATTAGGATAATCTTGGAAATATAACACATAATTTATATAATTTCTACAATTCATGATTTCAATGTCCCTAAATATTAGGGAGTAAAGGGGACCTCACTAAAAACATGCCCTCAAGAGACTAGTGGAGCTTCATAGACCATCAATAACTTTGATATAGGAAACCATGGTGTTAGGGAATAAATCTTGTCAGGAGTTTCTCAAGATCTGCCTTGGGTGGAATGTTTGTTTTTTGAATGCCTCAAGTAATTTCGGGGGTCTTTTGGTTATGTGGCATCCAATGGATGTTGTCTGTAAAAACTTTATATCAAAGAATGGTATTATTTTGGAAGGAAATCTAAGAGGTTTGGATAGCCCTATCAAGCTAATAAATTTTTATGGATTGTATGTGTATAGAGAGGAGTTTTGGAAAAAACTATAATATAGTGGTTTTTTACAAGATAACTCTCTCATTTTAGCTGGGTAATTGAACTTCACTATCTGTGCAAGGGAAATATGGGGGTTAATTCTTGAAATGACCCTCAACAATGGTCTTCTATAAGCTAATACAATACTCAAACCTAATCCATGTGTGTCCCTCTCCATTGGCCCCTACATGGAGGAATCAAATATCATGAGAGCAAGGGATTGCTAAAAAAGTTTATAATTTCCTATTAGCTGAGTCCATGGCTGATAGGTTGGGTAAATATCAGTCACAGGCTAGTGTTGAATGTAATAACCCTCAACTTTTTTTTTTTTTTTTTTGGTTTTATAAAATGTATCTTGGTTGTGAGTTGTCTAACCAAGATCACCTTATCTGAATTTAATCATTGTATATATATCAGTTCTTACTACCCTATTAAATTTGTCAATCCACAATGTATGTTAAGTCACTTAGTCACTCATTGGTCTAGGTTGGAGGTGAAATTTTTTTATTATTCCTACGTCAGTGGCCCCAAAATATTTTCACTCTTTCATTAAGATATTATCCCCCAGTACATTATTATCAAATTCCACCACATATTTATCAAAGTACACTATGTATTTATCAAACTCTGATGTGTATTAATACAACCATGGTATTTATATTTATGCCAACACTTGGCTTGAGATATAGATATCAACATGGAGTATTTTGTCACCCTGCATATTTGGCTTCATCCTAGGTTCATCCCAACAAGGGGATAAGTCTACAAGATGTGGTTGCAATGGTCCACGCTTAGACATGACACATTTTAAGGTGGATCCCCAATTTTATTATTTTATGCTCTCTCTGATTTGCAGTGGGTTTTACAATTAGTGAATGGGGTGTACACATACTCCTTATGTTAAATGTTGGTATCCATCCATCAAACTATCCACATGCCTTGACATTTTTCGACCATTGGATTATGAATCGACAATGAGTTTTCTTGAACAAGACTGTCTATATGGATTTGACAGTTCTTTTTGTTATGCGCCTGGTTGATATTGATCTAAAGCCTTGAACATAGTCAATTGATATGTGGATGCTGGATCTTGCTTCCTAGTAAGCGCATCTCAAGACTAGGGTTTGTACATACCGTGAGGAGTTATGGCCTCTTGATTGTCACTGTGAAATCGTCATCTTTCTTAACGTTCCCTTTGGCTCTTTGTATGCTTTCTTTTTGCTATGTTATTCTTGTATGTGGACATGCCATATGGAGTTACAACTTATAATTAGGTTTCCATTATCTTTTTTACTCTTTTTCATCAGTTCTATGTATGTTTTATTTTGATACATTATTATTGTCCGTGGACATTCCATATGGAGTTACAACTTCAAATGGGGTTTCCATTTTCTTGATTGCTCCTCTCTTTGGTTGTGTGTGTTTTTCTTTGACAAATTATTATTTCTTGTTGTATTTTCCTATCCTCCCTTCTACATTTTCAATTTTTGAGTCTTGACATAAAGATTAAATCCATATTATTTTCTTCCTTTCACAAATTTTATCCTCATTTTTACAGTAATTTCTTACACTGTATAGCAATTTGAAGGGTTTTGGCGACATTACAAGTACTACTATCATTTCTACTTTTGTTTTTTGTTGTTGGAGTCTTCAAATATTGTCCCTTATATTCAGGTTACTAGTTTCTCCTTGATAGGGTTTGGGTAAGAGATTTTATCACTTGTAGGTGGGAGTCTGATGGTGCCAAGCGACAAGTCAGTGAAGAGAGGTAAACCATTACATAGACTTGCTTCTGAATGTTTCCTAGTATTTAGTGACACTCAAAAAAATGATGAGAGGATGGCCCCTACTAAATTGTATGCGGCTTTTGCTTTCCATTTTTATGTGTAACTTTTGTTTTCAAATATCTCTAGTTGGTGTGGTTATCATAGATCTTTCAGACATTTGTAACTTGTAACTGTAAAGCCCAGGAGATGATTAATACCCTAAGACCTTGTTCTTCATACATGTAAATTTATTAATCATTTCTCTTTGGGTAATGAAATACAATGTTCGGTTTATCGACTATGTAAAGTTATTTGACACTTGTGGACTCTATGTATTGTTGGGTCCTTCTATGAGCCCCTTGGGAAGTGGATAAGATCAATATACATTTCCATAGCCCCACTATTTTTCCATGATATTAAGTTAGTGAAGGTTATAGTGTGCAAAGGTCGATATGTAAGCTTGTTTTTTATTATCTGCTTCTTTGCTTTTCCTATTTACATTGTTTGAAATGTGTAGGATTTCCTAATGTGAAATGTAAGTTATTTGTTGCTATTTGCATTTTTATTTTCCAGTTCTTATTTGGAGTTTGGCCCTCAAGATATTGATAACACTGATTATAGGTTTAATTTAAAGCAACCTTGGTCATGAATTTCTTACATTACACTCGTCACTTACCCTTTTCCAATGTTGCTAAATTTTTGGGTATGCATGAAATGAAATTCTTAGGAAAATAGTTACATAGCTAGTTTTTTCCTCGTTGTATCTTTTTTTGTTTTTTGGCATCACATACCTCATAGTGTGGCCTCCCTTTCCTGAAATTCTCTTACTTGAAGTTGTAATGACCCCATAAGGTGTGTACTCAGAGACTTGTTCTAATTTCCCGAGTCTATGCCATCTAAATATGTTCTAGCAAGTGACACCATTGGTTGTATGCCTATGTTTAACTTTATTCTTACATGTTACCACCGTTAGTATTCCTTATTGCCAATATCACAGTTTATGTTGGTAGTTTATCCTGCGCTAACGTTTTGACATTTATTCTTCTTACTAAACTTATCATTTGTCTTTATAATTTAACTTAATACCTTTTGTTGCATCGGATTTAGGAGTCTCACCACATAATTTTTATTTTTATTTTTTTTTCTACAATTTTTTAGGTATGGTATATTATTCCTGGATAGGTAATAAAAGAAGGTTAAGAATTATAGATTTTCAGGTAACTCTCCCATGGGTCTAGCTACATGTTCCCCTAATGTGTAGAAGGTGCATAATTTCTTCGCAATATACATTAAGTTTTAACCCTTCCTTTCAACCGTCTAGATGCCCATTATTTTAATGAACAATTTCTTAGCAAAATATATAATATATTAGATGGATTTAGCACTTTTCCATGTTATTTTTGACTCTCAGAACTTGTAAGAAACAAGAATTTTATGAAAGTATTACATGGGATATTATCCTTATCTGAAAATAGTTCCGAAATGATTCTAATAATTTGATAATTAAGCCTACATGATTTCAGTTCTAACTACTTAAAAGGACAACACCATTCTCAACAATTTAATTTAAGGAATTGGTAAACGATTCAAGATATCCTACTTGTAACATTAAAAATAACTAATAATGTAAATTAACACCACTATTTTAACACACACATTAAGGATTGGATGAGCCTACAACTAGATGGGGCAATATAGATTGATGAGGGATGTTCCACCCATATTTAGTTAATCAATAATCCAAATCTCTTTACCAAGACACCCCTAAGCCTTGGTTGTGTTTTTGTAGATATGACTTCCTCATGACTATTAATAGCTCTGCAGATTTCACTTTCAAGTAGTAGAATAATGCAAACTATCAAACATGAACTATATCGAGCACCTATTTTTTTGAGGTAGCAAAAAATCATCCGATTTAAAAAAATGTTTATTCAAATTAGACCTTTTTTGTTCTTTCACATATTTTTGACACTTTAAATTTTCTTATGTATCAAATATGAATTTTGTTTAAAAATGTTAGTGACTTTCATGTTAATTTTGAAAAGTGTTGATGCAACATCGATCCCCTTTTTAGAGGGCTTATTTTTGACACTTTAAATTTTCTAATGTATTAGGTGTGGATAATTTTTTTAAATGTTAATGATTTTCATCCGGATTATGAAAAGCATCAACATTTTCTTTTAAGGCATATTTTTTACACTTTAAATTTGTGTATGTCCTAAGTAGACACATTTTTTTTAAAACATTGATTATTTAACTATTTTTAAGTTAGGAAGATTACTACTTTAATAGACATAAAATAATTTTCACTAAAGAATAATAATTTTAAAAGCTCGACAAATACTACACATTTTGCATATAGATATAATTAAAAAAATACGTATTTCGGGAAACTTTCGCTAAATATGACATGTTAAATATAATTTTTTTAATGGAAAAATTGAATAAAATTGTTGGAAAAATAACAAATTTATTAAATTTTATATTAAAAAATGATGACATTTGGAAAAAAAAATGATCCAGATAAAATTTAAGTAGTAATAATAAAAAAAATAAAAAATTAAATCATATAATTAAAAAAAGTTTAAATAACCAAAAACATAAAAAGAAAAATAAAAATACAATTAAATTTTAAAAAAAAAAGAAAAAAGAAGAAAAAAGAAAAAAGAATAATAGAAAGAAACATTAAAAGAAAAAAAAACTAAAAAGAATTAAAATAAAAAACATGTTGAGAGTGCAAGCTTATATGATCCATAATATTTTAATTATAAATCTTTCGAGACTAAGAAATTTTGGAACCGACACGTTTCAAACTACCAATAAAAAAATAATATTTTAAAATAAAAAACATAAAAATAAAATAAAATAGAAAACATTAAAAACACAATTATAATTTTTTTTTTTTAAATTAGAAAAAAATATTATTATTATTATTTTAAACTAAACTATAAAAAAAAAAAATAATGAAAAAATGCTAAAAAAAAATAATTATCATTTAAAAAGAAATAGGCCCTTGGATGGGCCTTGCACTTTTTCCCCACCCAAGCTCGAGGCCCCTCGGCTTTGCAGATTGCGGATTGCAGATTACCGATTCCCAGAATCTTCTTGGTAGACATGAGATTAATGTACTCAACAAAAGGCTTAATTTGGCAATTTCCTCAAATATATTTTAATTGAAAGCAACTATTATATAGAAGATAGTATTCAACTCCTAAAGAATGAGGAAGAGAAGGGAGCGATAAAACAAGATTGTACAATAATCTTCAGAAAAGCAAAACCACCTAGAATTAATTTGAGTAAAAATGAATTTTCAGCCCTAAACAACTTAAAGAATAATGAGGAAATTGTAATTCTAAAAGTCAGACAAAGGAGGTGCTATTGTAATCTTAAATAAAAATAGCTACACTGAGAAAATAAAGGATCATCTAAATTGTGGTGGTTATAGAAAACTTGACAAAACCCATATCTCTAAGATTACAAAATATTTGAGAAAAGTTCTCAATTATTTCAATTTGGAAGAAATAATTAAGAAGAAACTTCTCCCAACCTCAGACATAACACCAAGAATCTATGGCTTCCCTAATATTCATAAAATGATATTCTATTAAGACCTATTGTTAATACAATTGGTTCCCCCACATATGAGCTAGTTAAATTTGTTATTGGTAGACTAAAATTCTTTGTTGGGAATATCGAATCATTCATTAATGATTCTTATGAATTTTCTGTACTCATCAAAAATAGAAAAGTGAAAATGAATGATTTAATTATAAATTTTGATGTGATTTCATTATTCACCAAAATTCCATTAAAAGATTTGATTAAAGTTCTATATGAAATAACAAAAATTAAAACTGTAAAATTGTTGAGATTTGTCTTTGATCTACATTCTTCATTTTTTAAGAAGAATTCCAAGACCTTGTGGAAAATACTATAAATAATATTAATAAGAGAACATTCTAATATTAATAAATTAATATTTTCTATCAACACTAATGTTAAATAGTGAAATAGTAAATTTTCATTTTGTAATTCATATATTTTTAATATTATTTGAGAAATATTAAATTTATGAGCATTTTAAATAACCGTAAATTTTTATTTTGTAATTATATATTTTTAATATTATTTGAAAAATATTAAATATATGAGTATTTTAGATAACCAAAATACAAAATGCAGTAAAAATAATTAGTCAAATTACATGAAAATAAATAAAACGGATTATCACACAGCTTTTTAAAAATTATAGTAACTTTTGTAAAATAAAACTATTAAGAAACAAAAATTAGTTTCATTTAATTTTCGATATAGATTTATATAGATGTCAAACAAAAATAAAAATTTATTTCTAACCATGTCGTAAGTGGAGTTGACCATACAAACGCATCATTGCAGACATCGGTACCAGCGGTTCCTGCAGATTTGAGTGGCTCGCTCTCCCCAATAAAGCTGTCAATGAAATGGACATAAACCTGCCAATATTATGGGTTAGCTAAGGATGTGGACCTTTTTAAAAATAGATAGTTGACAAAGGAGTTTTGGATATAAGAATATTTTATACGAGAAAATTTCATGACACGAATTTTGTGTAACTTTTTTTAATCATTATTTTATTTAAATTCAATATTTTCTTTAATTTAATATATGAACACAACTATATATATAATTTTTTCTTATATTATAATAACTATAAAAATTTCTTAAATTCACAATAATGAATATTAACATCTAACTTGGAATTAAAAGATTACTTTATTGCATTTTTTATTTTCGAGTAAAGTTTAATATTATATTTAACTAATATAGATCTATCTTAATCATGGAACTAATATGATTATAGAGAGATCAATTTTCTTAAGGTGCAAATTTATTTTAAATTGCAAAAAACAATATGTAAATTTTTATTGTTTAAATTGTATTTTTTTGAATGTTATAGAGATTACATAACATGTGCATTGAGTCATTTTATCAATAAACAACTAACTGTTTTTTTGTTATTAATATATTTTTAAATATATGTTAATATTAATTCATATTAAAATATTTTATTCATATTTCACATAGGTAAGTACGGGTTTAACATGAGCTGAGAAAGATCAAAATTCTTGAGGTGCAAACTATTTTAGAGTGCAAAAAACAATGTGTTATTTTATATTGTTTAAATTGTATTTTTTGAATGTTATAGAGATTATAGTGCAAAAAATCAATGTGTTATTTTTTATTGTTTAAATTGTAATTTTTGAATGTTATAGAGATTATATAACATTTGCATTGAGTCATTTTATCAACCAAATTTAAACTCATTTTTTTGTTATTGACATTAAAATATTTTACATAACATGTGCATAGAGACATTTTATGACTCAAATTAAAATGATTTTTTTATTATTAATATATTTTTAAGTATATGTGAATATTAATTAGTATTAAAATATTTTATTGATAACTCACATTGAATATTTGTTTATATATAACATTAAAATATTTCATTTTAACATTTTTTTTCTATGTATATAGATATATATGTAGTTGATATCCACATAAATTAGTTAACATAGATATTCTAGTGTATTTAAATTTCATGTTGAAATATTTTTGAAAGGTATAAGATTTTAACATCTTACTCACCCATTTTTTTTACTTCTAATTACTTTACAACATATTCTCATTGATTTTCTATTTAGAACATGATCTTTAATTTTTATTTTAAAGGGAGACTTACTGACAAGACAAACTTACACATCCTTTCATATTGGGTTGTAGAATAAGCCTCCGAACTCAAACTTACACATCCCTTCATACTAAGTTGTATAATAAGCCTTCGAACTCGATAAATTTTAACATTATATATATATATATATATATATATATACATATATATATATATATATATATATATATATATATATGGGAAAATATGATGATAATTTAAATACAATCAAAACTATAGAGGAAAAGATTATTTGAAAGAATTGTGTTACTAATAAATCAATTGTATAAGAGTAAATCATAGTGTAATGTAAAAAGAAAGAAAACTATATTTAGTAGGTTATTTCTCTTTACATTGTTTCAAAATATATTTATTTTTGTTTATAATAATATAATTAGTTTTATTAATTTTATTTTATGTATATTATTTTAAAATAATTTTGCGATGTCATTTATACATTTTTATTAAATTTGTTTTTTAATTTTAATATTTATATTGTGAAGAAATAAATAATAATAATAATTAGGAAAGCAAATTAAATTTCCTAAAATACATAAAGCTCAAAATTTGAACATGTATATGAAAATTAAAGATTGTGACAAAGATTATCTCAATATGAAAATCAACCTTGGTTTATATTCTCTTTTAATATATATCTTTTTAGCATAAGGATTTAATATATTAAACTTAGTGTTTAATATATTATAATATATAATATTAATCTTAGGGTTTATTATATTAATCCTAGGTTTCCCTCGATAATGACATAAGAACGGTCATATGAATGATGAGGACCAATTGCACCACCTATTGTTATTTTTTTAGACCTCGTTTCAATCGAAAAATGGAAGAAGCCAAGCCGCAATCCTAGCGACATAATGAATATGGTAGTTAAAGAAAGCATGTCCAAAGGACAGACCAGCCTGGACATGGGTAAGTGGCATGGTTTAGCCAGTTAGCGTGGCTGCGTGTGAGGGGGATGGCACTCCTTTTGAAGCTAGAGTCATGCGAGGGAAAGGAATGTTGAAATTTGCAACAAGAAACAGTTAAATTGGCCTCTAGAAACAACATGACAGCACACACACTAGTTTGGGACCACAGGTCATGTAGTGATGGGTCCTAACGATACATTAGTGTGCAAGCCAATTTATTTAATAAATTGGAAATGCGTCTAATTTAATTTTCCATTATTTAAATTGGACAATAAATTGTAATCTTATCTCATAGACACTTGTAATAGTTAACTGAGTGTGATAGACTCAGTTAGCTCAAGAATTTGGAGTTGAGGGTGGTTGGTGAGGCATGCAGAGTGATTCTATGTGTTTTAGAGTTCAGGTTGCAATTAAGTGCATGAGTGTAATGCATGAGAAATCAGTTAACTCAGTTAAGTGAGTTAAATTCAGTTGAACTAGCTATAATTGATTGTTGCACTAGTGATAGATCAAGTGAAATAAATCATATTTAATTCAAATCCAGTGATCTTCCATGCAACTAATGATTTAATCTTAATAGTTCCATGCATGTTAGTTCTACTGGAGACCCAGTTGAGACAAAGGTTAAAGGGAAGTTGAATATCACTTGTTATTTTAGCAAACTACCCAGATGCAGTTAAAACACCACAGGATTGCCCATGATACTTGCGTAGTTGAGAAAGGTTGAAATTCATAAGGAATAGAGATTGAATTCCTCATGAATTTCTTGAGCAAGGCAGGCTAAAGACAGGCTAAGAATTGGCTAAGTGTTGGCACCATTTTGTTTGGATCAGTGTGAGACGATTAGCAGAGTGCAGGAGACTCTTGTGAGAAGAGTGCATCGTAATTGTTTCATGATTCCTTGGTTCATTATACAATATAGATAGAGGAGTTTTGAGCAGCAAGCTTTCTCCAAGAAAAAAATCTGTGTTATGGATTGATTTGCTTCTTTCTCTTACTTAGTGTGATTGTGCGATCATGTTTAATTTCCGTCGAATTAATTGTAGAAGGATTCAATATTTTTATTTAGTATATTGCATGATCAAATTGAATCCTTTGGTGTATACATATTGTTTTTATAATTTCTACATGGTATCAAAGCACAGGAAGTAACTATAGTTAAAAATAAATTGAGTTTGTGACTGATTATAATTCGAATTTTCAAAAGTATTCTTGGTGTGAAAAGCGGATCAGGATAGAAATGTCTTTCAATGGCTTGAGATTGGAGTATGCACTCGAGGGTAGTTCCAATTATATTGTGTGGAAAGACAATATGGAGGCAGTACTGGATGACAATGGGTTGAAAGAATTCATTGATAATGAAATTCCCAAACTTGTTGTAGCAGATGCCGCAAATCTTGATGCTTGGCAAAAGAAGGTTGCAAAGGCGAGGAGGATCTTACTAGAGGGAGTATGAGACCACATTGTCTCAAGTATCCATGGAAAAGAAACTCCATATGCAATGTCGAAGGCTTTGACAGATCTGTTTCAGAGTAATAGTGATCATAGAAAATTGGCACTCAAGGACAAGCTCATGAAAATCAAAATGGAGAAACACGACACTATTCCGAAATATTTAATCGAGTTTTTCAAATGTCGAGATGAGCTTGGGAGCATTAGAATTATTGTTGCGAATGATGAATTAGTGAGCCTAGCTCTTCTAGGACTTCCCAAGGGTTGGCATAGTTATCGAGACTCTGTCAATGGGAAGGAGAGTCTGCCAGATTGGGAACGACTTTGGTCGGATTTGGTGCAAGAAGAATTCAGGCGGAATACCAGGGATGGATCTTCATCTAAGACATATGATGAAGAAAATTGTGCCTTGGCTAGTAAGGTGAAGAAGGGGAAGGGAAAGAAATCCTATTCCAAATCTAAGTCCGATGAAGAAGGCAAGGAGCGTGAATTGTCTAGAGTGAAGTGTTTTCACTGTCACAAGCATGGAAATTATTGCACTAATTATCCACAAAAGAAGAAGAAGAAGAAGGCTTCAGGATCTGAAAATGGTGAGGCTTTGGCCTCGCAATTTTAGTTGGAATTATCACTCATTGCATGCATGGTTTCAAGTGTAATGGGATCATTGTGGTACTTGGATAGTAGTGCATATTTCCACATGATGAGAAACAAAGAACTTTTCAGTATCTTGGAGGAGAAGGACCTCCATATGCATATTGAAATGGGTGATGCTGGGCGGTACAGTGCTACTGAGATTGGTATAGTTACCATCCAAAGACTGTTAGGTAAACCCTTATTAAAATATGTAATGCATGTACCATGCTTGAAAAAAAAATTATTTTTAGTTGCAATGTTGGAGGATAGAGGCTATGATGTGGTTTTTAGTGAAGGGAAAGCTTTCCTTCGACACAACACCATATGAAAAGCCAAGAATATTGGGATTCGTGTGAATAATGTCTATAAATTTGAGGTAGAGCACAACCCAACACTAATGGGTAAGGTAGATAAAGTGGTGAGCCAGGATGAGGGTGAGTTATGGCACAAGAGATTGGGCCATCTACACCACGGAGCTTTGAAGGTCATGCAGTGGATTTCTACGGAGCTTCCAGAGGGTACTCTTGTGAAGATAAACACATTCAAGGGATGTACCATGGGTAAGTGTGAGAAAGCCATTCGATTTTCCTTTCAGAGGGAGCTTGATTTGCATGCAGATGAGGAACTCTTGCTTTCAAAGGATGAACCTCAAGATTGGGAGCAACCACATGTGGAGGATCATGGAGTGACAGAAACCACTCATGCAGAGACCTCTAGGAGGGGTAAATTTTTATCTAGATGGGCAGAGGGATTACATGCAGTTATACCTCTAGGTGTGAGGTGGAGCGATGTGCAAAAATAATTCCAAGGAGAAATTTGGGTAGGATTCATTGAGATGGTGTGTCTCATGGATCGAACCTAGCTACGAGGAGCCCACAGTATGACAATAGCATGAAGGATCGGTTAGATTGATGCAGTCAAATGTTGGGAAGATAGAAATTAGAGTGTCAGGTGTCGGATACTAGAGCACAGATTAAAGTTGGTAGCAGTTTAGAGTGCATGGATGCAGATGTCAACATTGTAGAGAGTCCAGTAGACATGTGTAGTAGCTAGCAGCAGTCAGAAGACTCTAATGACATATGAATTCTATTGATTCAGTTGTTTGGAGGTTATTCAATTTCAAAAGTGTTGCATGGGAAAGTTGCATGTGCAAGAAACACTAGAGAAGTGTTGCATGCAAAAGTTGCATGTGTGAACAACACTAGAGAAGTGTTGTATGTCACATGTAAGAGGTGCATGTGTTCATGCAAGAACATTCCAAAGGTACCCGATCGGGAAAAATTGATTCCTTTCTTGTTGAGAGGGGGTGTTGAAATTTGCAACAAGAAATAGTGAAATTGGCATCCATAAAAAACATGAAAACATACACACTAGTGTGGGACCACAGGTGATGTAGTGATGGGTCCTGGTGATACATTAGTGTGTAGGCCAATTTATTTAATAATTAGAAATGTCCCTAATTTTATTTTCCCTTAATTAAGTAGGACAATAAATTGTAGTGTTATCTAATAAACACTTGTAATAGTTAACTAAGTGTGATAGACTCAGTTAGCTCAAGAATTTCGAGTTGAGGGTGGTTGGTGAGGCATGCAGAGTGATTCTATGTTTTTTAGAGTTCAAGTTGCAGTTAATTGCATGAGATTAATGCATGAGAAATCAGTTAACTCGGTTAAGTGAGTTAAAGTCAGTTGAACTAGTTGAAACTGATTGTTGCACTAGTGAGAGATCAGCTGAATTAAATCAGATTTAATTCACATGCAGTGATCTTCCATGCAATTGATGATTTACTATTAATAGTTGCATGCATGGAAATTCTAGTGAAGACCCAGTTGAGACAAAGGTTAAAGGGAAGTTGACTATTAGTTGTATTTTTAGCAAACTGCCCAAATGAAGTTAAAACACAACAAGATTGCCTACGATACTTTCACAGTTGAGAAAGGCTGAAATTCCTAAGGAATGGGGATTGCATTCCTCATCAATTGCGTGAGCAAGGCAGGCTGAAGACTGACTAAGAATTTACTAAGTGTTGGCTCGATTGTTTCTAGATCAGTGTGAAACGATTAGCAGAGTGTAGGAGACTCTTGTGAGAAGAGTTCATTGTAATTGTTTCATGATTCCTTGTTTCATTATTCAATATATAAAGAGGGGTTTTGAGTAGCAAGATGTCCCCAGGAAAAACATCTGTGCTGTGGATTGATTACTTGTTTCTCTTAGTTGGTGTGATTGTGCGATCATGTTTAATTTCTGTAGAATTAATTATAGAAGGATTAAGTATTTTTCTTTAGTATATTGCATCATCAGATTGAAGCCATTGGTGTATACATATTTTTTGTATAATTTCTACAAGGAATAAACGTCGAGGAATGAGCCGCAGGGATTACATTCACCTTGTTTGGATTTTGGCTTGCACCGTGAGAGAGATAGTGAAGTTGTTTGCATCATCGGCATGGAGGATTGAGCTATGCTTCTACAACTCGTGTCAGTGCTCGGAAGATCCTAAGAGTCATCTACTCAGTCTGGGTGGTTAGGGAATTGGGTTTCAGTGAGGAGTAAGCATGGCAAGTTGGGTCTAATTAACTCATTACCATAGCATTGAAATATCATTTTTGTGTTCTATTAAATTGTGTTATGCATGTGGGAAAACTATTGGAAGGTAGTGCAGAAGAACAGAGCTTCCAATTATAGATGGGAAATATACAATGGCACGGGCTCAAGCTGTGAAGGAAGAGGGGGAAGGGGGAACCCAAAGGCAGATGTGGAAGTGAGGCAAACATAAAGAGAAGGTTGAGGTATCCACTCACGATCTGAGGCGGATAGAGTGTAAGTCTCAAGCCAATCACATTGTCGTTGCAACCCAGACATATATTTAGGAAATTCCTCCTCAAGTGAGGAAAATCATGACCAAATGGGAGGAAGCGGTCACTCAAAAATCTGAGGAGGAAGTAATTGATCTGGAAGAAGAAGAGATGTTGCTAGACTCGGGTAATACTAGAGGCGGAGTTGCATAATATCAACAAAATCTACACTTATACTGGCGAATGAAGCATCTAATAGCTAAAGCCATCATGTACACTACTGAGTTTATGCAAGTTGATCCTACAATTGAGGAAATTCAGAAGGAATTTTAGCTTTTGAAATTCCAAGTCCAGACATAGAACACGCAGCTGAACAAAATTGAGAAATTTTTGAAGAACCCGCAGCAAATGAAGATGCCTGAGTCCAGTGCTAAATACTCGACACTGATTGACTCTTATGAGGGTTGAGATGACAACATTATTTTTACTCTTACATTTTTTAAGTATCTATGTTTATGTTTATGTTGTTGAATTATGTCAGTAGTAGTAGTGTGCCCAGTTTGTCAAAATATGTCAAAGTCATAAACATTGTGGTTGTAAAAGCTTAGTATGCCATATTTAAAGTCTTTTGTTTTTGGATGACTTACAATGACTTTTGATGGCCAATAGATACGGTTTCCCAACAGGGTAGATTGAGCCACACAAGTTTATTTTGCTATGTAATCTGCCTTTTTGAAAATGAATAGAAAAACATGTATTACTCATTGTACAAAAAAAAATAATAATAATCCTAGGCTTTAATTTGAATCCATGGGTTTATAATATTGAGCTTATAGTTTATAATATTAATCCAAGGGTTTATAATCTAGCTCATGGTTTCATATTAATCTTAGGATTTATAATATTAATCTTAAGGTTTAGAATTATTAGGACTTAATATATTAACTTAAAGTTTATCATCTCAGGGTTTATGGTATTAATCTTAGGATTTAATATATTAAATTAAGGTTTATAAATTGATCTTAGGGTTTATAATATTAATCTTGAATTTTTTAATCTTGTCATTTAATATATTAAATTTAGGATTTAATATAATAATCTTAGGGTTTATAATATTTCTCTTAGGGCTTATAATATTGGGTTTTGAAAGGTTAGGGTTTTATAATATTAATCTATTAATCTTAGGGTTATAATATTAATATTTGAATTTAATATATTAAACTTAGGGTTTAATCTCTTATGCTTAAAAATATTAATCAACCATGAAATTAAATATGAAAATCAGTCATGACTAACCATGGTCTAAGGTCGTATTGTGAAAATATTGTCTCAATATGTAAATCAACCATGGCCACTCATGTTTATTTTAGTGTGTATGTTATTTATCATAGGGTTTGTATACCTTGGATTATAATATTTATCTTAGTGTTTATCATAGAATTTTATCGATATGAAAATGAATCATGGCCAACCATGGTCAATCATAGTCAACCATGGTACAACACCACATTGTCACAAAAATTGTTTCATTATTAAAATCAACCATGGTCCAATATCACATTGTGACACGGATTGTCTCAATATAAAAATCAACCAACAGTCAACCATGGTCCAATGTCGCATTGTGACAAATACTGTCTCGATATGGAAATGAATCATGGTCAACCATGGCCAACCATGGTTCAACGCCACATTTTGACAAGGATTGTCTCAATATGAAAATCAACCATGCTCAACCATGTTTATTTTAAGGTTTATAATATTTATCTTATGGTTTATATACCTTGATTTTATAATATTAATCCCTTGGGTTTAATATTATTCCCTTGAGTTTATAATTACTTAGGGTTTTAGTATTAATAGATTGGGTTTATTATTCTGTTGGGTTTATAATATCAATCCCTTGGGTTTATTAAATTAGGGGTTCATATTCCTTGGGTATAATATTTCTCATAATGTTTATAATATTGATTCTAGGGTTTGATATAAATCCCTTGGGCTTATAATCATGGTCAACCAGGGTTAAACATGGTCCAATGACACATTGTGACAAATATTGTCTCTATATAGAAATAAACCATAGTCAACCATTATTAACCATCGTCAACATGGTCAATCACACTCAACCATGGTGTAATGTCACATTGTGATCAAGATTATCTTAATATGAAAATAAACCATGGTCAAGCATGGTAAGCCATGGTACGATGTTCCATTGTGACAAGGATTATTTGTTCTGTAAAAATTATTCAAGTTTGTAATTATTAATTAATTAGGAAATGGCATGTTAAAATATCATGTCCATTCACCAAGAGGCACCCAATGTAGTATTTAAGGCAGGGGCCTCCCACATTTTTAATCATTCATTCATCAATAAAATATATATTTATGTTTATTACTGAGTTTTATACTCCATCTAGTATCACAGTAGGAGATTTTGGTCACTCAAGTGTTGCGCAGGTCGAACCACCACTCCGTTGTCACCCTTCGGTCCACTACCCTACCACCTTCCTTGTCATCGTCTACTGATCATCGAGCCAAGTTGTGATCCATATTTTTGTGCCCTGATCTGCCATGTCCACACTGTGTTCCTTGTTTTATATTCTAGCTTCTCACCGTCCAAAAGCTACCACCATAGCATTGACCACATCATTCCATGTTAACATGATAATCTCTTCCGCCAATTTTTTGTGCTTTCCTTGTACTACCATCGTAGTACCTTGTCTACCATATGATTTCATCCTCATGCCTTCTAGACACATATTATGTTTCCTATTCTATTCCTTGACAAGCTATCAACACACCCCTTTTCATTTGTGCCCGAATTCCTTCTTTCCATCACAAGCATCACATACTCTTGATCCATCATACCCTATTTTAACATTCAATTTAATTAATAATGAAATAATTAGTAATTAATATACATTTATTATCTACCATAATTATTATATCATAATTAATTTATTATTAATTAATATATAGTTAATAATAAAATTAATTAATCAATTAGCTATTAATTATATAGTTATTGATTAATTATTAAAAAAAATAAAAAATTGGGGTCAAGTTAAGGAAAAGGGTTAAGTTGGATAAGTATACTCCACCACATACCTGAGCAATGACTTCATCAATGTCGATGGGTGATTTTAATAAAAAGTTGATAAATATTGAGACTGAGGTGACTGGACATGGTGAACAAATGTAGGTGCACCAAGATAGAACAAAGAGAATAGAGAGTCATCTTGAGCATAACCATAATGCATTTAAAAGGATAATGCAATCCTTTTATATAAAGTGAATCAAAAATCATGATCATGCAATGTTGATGTTGACCTGTATTTGTGATAAGTTGAAGATTACACTCGATCAAATACCCCAGAATAATGAAGCTACTCAAAATATCAATTCTACTAATACATAAAACTCGCATGAGAAACTTGAGTCTCCAAAACAATCATCCATGCCCATAAAAAAAATATTAACACAAATTTTCAAAATATGCAGTTATTGAATTAATACTCAAATATGTAGCTCGAGAACCAATACCCCTTATTCACTCCACCATTTGATACATATCAATGAAGAGGAAAACTTGAGCACTCCAAATTTTGTGGCGAAGAGAAGTGCAATGTTGCATGGTTCAATAAAAAGGAAGAATATTTTGAGATTTATGATATTAACAATGATGATGAAAATAGCAGGCATGCATCCATGCAAATGGAAGGATAAGCATATAATTGGTATATGTTGTGGAAAAAAATGACACTTGCTATCAGTTGGAAGAAATTAAAAAATGCATTCTTTAAAAGGTTCCAAGGTGTCAAGGAAGAATTCTTCTTCTCAAGACTCACCACACTACAACAAAAATGATATGTGGATGAATACACTCTAGAATGGGAAACTTTAGCTACACGAGTACCTGGGTTATAAAAAACTTGTCTTATTTAGTCATACACCAGGGGACTTAAACCCCATCTCCAGGATGAGGTTGAGCTTCATGACATCACTTCTATAAAATTAGCAAGACACAAGGAAAAATCTGCTGAAAATAAGCACGAAAACATGTAGTGGCTAAAAGTTGAAAGAGTATATTCAAGGCGAATATTTTCCCAACCTGCGAACATAGATAATACAAAATATGTGCCAGCACACATTTGTAAAGGAGAAAAAACTAATTTGGAAATGCATAGAATTAAAGAAGGTAAGTGAAGATGTGTGACAAAAAATGGGACCCTAAAGATAGATCTCCTAAGGGAAAAGAAACCAAGAACCTATGTAAGTGTGAAGCAACCAAGGATTCAAACAATGAAGAATCAGACATAGAGTAAACTGAAGATTCTCCACAATTTTCTCTAGAACCAGATAACGAGAATATTTTTCAAGTGTGAGTAATGGCCATGACAAGTATATCACAACCACAAAAGTTAAATTTAAAAGGACATATCAAGAAGAGAAACGTAATGGTTCTAATATATACCAGTAGCACCCACAAATTTTTGGATTCAACCATGGCGAAAAGACTCGACATTTTCACATTTCCCATGCCCAACATGAAGGTTATGTTAGCTGATGGTAAGTAAATTGAAAAATTAGGGAAATTCCATAAATTCAAATTAAAAATTCAAGACTATAATATAGAACCTTATTTCGACATTGTACCATTAGGAGGACTAGATGTGGTCCTAGTTATCCAATGGATAAAAACCCTAGGAAATTAATCTATCAACCATCAAAATCAATTTATAAAATTTAAATGGAAATGAAAAAACTACAAGTTATATGGGTTGTAGCCTCCTGAGAATAAAATTTTATCATCATCCTAGATGATGAAAATTATCGGAAGGGAGCGCTAGCTTATTTAGTATAGTGTCATCAATTATAAATGATAACTTCAAATATGGTTAACGAGGAGTCATTTTAAGTTCAAGAACTAATTCAAAAGCATGAAAATTTTTTCCAAGACCTTCCAATGAAGTTGGATCCTAAAAGACAAATCAATCATACAATCGAAGTCAAATACGAATAAAATATTGTCAACATCAAACTGTATCAATATCCTCATCATAAGAAAAATGAAATAGAGAGATTAGTCCAATATCTTTCAAAATGTGGTATTATCACAAAATTTAGAAGTCCATACACTGCTCCAGTTGTATTAGTTCGAGAAAAGGATGGATCATTTAGAATATGCATAGATTATAAAGGGCTAAACAAGATAGCTATTAAGAGAAATTTTCCAATCATGTTTATCGATGAAATGTTGGATGAACTACATGGAGCTAAATATTATAAAAATTGGATTTTAGGTTAGGGTACTATCAAATAAGGATAAGGTTGGAAGACATAATAAAAACAACTTTCCATACACATGAAGATCTCTATGAGTTTAAAGTAATGCATTTTGGTTTAACCAATGCACCAACAAGATTCCAAGCTACTATGAATGAGCTATTTTTTCCATATCTAAGGAAGTTTGTTTTAGTGTTCTTTGATGAAATTCTCTTTTATTGTAAAACATGGAAGGAGCACCTACAACATTTGGAGCAAGCTCTTATTGTATTAGAATAACATCAGTTCTATGTCAATAAGTCCAAATGCACTTTTGGGAAATAGGAATTAGAGTAGGGCATATAATATCCAAGGAAGGAGTAAAAGTATATCATAATAAGATCAAGGCTATAAAGGAATGACCCAAACCAGTTAATATATCCAAGCTAAGAGGATTCTTAGGATTGACTAGGTATTATCGAAGATTTATTAAAAACTATTCTTGTATGTATCCCTAATGAAAATTCTAAATAAGAACTCATTTCAATGAAATGATGAAGAAAAAAGTGCTTTGAATACTTGAAGGAAATTATGTCTAATGCCCTTCTATTAGAAACCCAATACCTAGAAAAACCATTTGTAATTGAGTGTGATGCTTTAGGTTTTGGCATAGGAGCAGTACTAATTCAGGATGGTCACCCAATCACATTTGAAAGTGGGAAGCTCAAAATAAATAACGTCTAAAGTCTACACACAACAAGGAAATTCTTTCTATTATGCACATGTTAGCCAAGTGGAGACAATATCTCTTAGGAAGTAAGTTCTTAATTTAAATTTATCATAATAGTCTTCAACATCTTCTCCAATAGAGAACACTATCTACAGAAAAAAAAAAAAAATGGATAAAAAAAATCATTGCCTTTAACATGGATATATTACATAATAAAGGGAAACATAGTGTAGTAGTTGAAGCTTTGTCCAGGAAAGACGAAGAACCATCATTAGTTGCAGTTTTAGTTGTTTTTCCTGAATGGCTTAATGAGATTCGAAGTGAATATGCAAAAAATCCAGAAACAAGTGTTATAATCAATAGCCTTCCTTATAATTCAAAATTTGAATGGAAAACTGATATTATATCGTATAAGGGAAGAATTTATCTAATTTTAAATTCCAAATTTCAAGCCAAGATTCTCAAAAGTCGCATGATTCATTGTCAGCCGAACATTTAGGATTCTTTAAAACCTACTATAATGCACGCCAACCATTCTTTTGGAAGAGAATGAATAACGATATTCAAAAATATGTAGCAGAATGCGATAAATGCGAAAGGAATAAAAATTAAAATATTATGATACTTGGACTACTTCATCCTTCAAATATCCCGAATCAGAAATGGGAGGAAATATCAATGGACTTTATCAAAGGTTTACCTGTGTCTAATGGTAAGGAAAAAATTCTTGTAGTAGTCGATAGACTCACCAAGTATGCTCACTTTATTTGAATGAGGAAATCAGACTCATAAAAGCAAATCACAAAGATATATTTCAAAAATGTTTACAAATTACATGGATTTCTAAAGGTCATTATGAGTGATAGAGATGCCAAATTCAAGGGTAATTTTTGGAAGGAATTTTTCAAACATAGAGGAACCTACCTCAACATGATTTCAGCCTACCATCCTCAAACATATGGAAAAATAGAGGTAGTCAATAAATGCTTAGAAACCTACCTAGGTTGTTATTCCACAGACAAAAAAAAATGTGAGCTCAGCAGTTACATCTCGTTGAATGGTGGTACATATCTACTTACCACACTTCAGCAAAAATGATTCCATTTCAATATATGTATGATTACGAACCTCTGAAATGAAAGGAATTCATTATCATCAAGAAAAAACTTCCAGCTGTTAAATACCAATAAGAAGAAACCAAAAAATTCATCCAAACTCTAAAAGAAAATCTAAATGATGCAAGAAATAATATGAAGTAGCAAGCTCACCGAAACATAAAAAAGAGAGAATTTGAAGTTTGAGAATGGGTATTTGTTAAAATTCATCCTTATAAGAAGTTTTCCTTAAAACAGAAGGCAAAAAACAAATTGGCGTCAAGGTTTTATGGAACGCACCATATCAAGAAGAAGATAATCTAAGTAGCATACAGTTTAATCCTTCCTGATAAAAGTCATGTTCGCAATGTTTTGCATTTATCCTTCCTTAAAAAGAAATTTGGCAAACATCAATTAGCACAAACAACACTCCCAAATTTGATGACGAAGGAAGGATCATTCTAGAATGAGAAGGTATCATCTCTATCACGGAAAATAAACTGTGATCACGAGTAGTCAAAGAATACCTGATCAAGTAGGAGGACTTAACACAAGAAGAAGTTTCTTGGGAGACAAAATTGTTTTTTCAACAATACTTTTCGTTACATATGCATTGAGGAAAAATAATATTTTCAAGAGGAAGAAAATTGTATGTAAAAATTAATGAAGTATGTAATTATTAATTAATTAGGCAGAGGGCGTGATCTTTCACCCAGAGGCACCCAAGGAAGTATTTAAGCTAGGGGCCTCCCATATTTGTAATAATTCATTCATCAATAAAATAAATATTTATGTCTACTACTGAGTTTTATACTCCATGGTCTTAATATGAAAATCAATTTGGTTAACCATGGTCAACCATGCTCCAACATCGCATTGTCACAAACATTGTCTCAATATGAAAATCAACCATGTTTATTTTATCATTTATAATATTTATCATAGGGTTTATATACCTTGGTTCATGATATTTATCTTAGGGTTTATCATAGGATTTTCTCAATATTAAAATCAGTCATGGTCAACGATGGTCAACCATGTTCAATCATGGTCAACATTGGTCGACCATGGTCAATTACATTTAATTATGGTTAACCATGGTCAACAATGGTCCAACGTCACATTGTGATAAATATTGTCTCAATACGAAAATAAACCATAGTCAACCATGTTTGTTTTACAGTTTATAATATTTATCATAAGGTTATATGCCTTGGTTTATAATCTTTATCTTAGGCTTTATAATAGGATTTTCACAATATGAAAATTAATCATACTCAATCATGGTCAACATTGTTTGAACAAGGTTGACCATGGTCAATTATGGTAAATCATGGTTAACCATGGTGAATAATGGTCCAATGTCACATTGTGACAAAGATTATCTCAATATGAAAATCAACCATGGTCGAATGTTAGGTCCCTATAATACTAGTGTATCCCCTTATTGTATTGCTAGTATAGCCCCCTTATTGTTATTGTTGTGCCCATGTAGTCCCCATATTGTTATTATTGTGACCCATTGGACTCCTATATATAGAAAGGAGATTTTTTCATTTGTGTCATCCAAGAATTGTTCATTTATGTAACTTAAAGGAGTTTTCCCCCACGAAGAGGCTAATTTCTATGTTGTTGATCTATATTTTCCTCTATTTTGTGAGTTGGTTTCATAACATTTGGTATTCAAGCTTTGGATTCTAGGTTTTCGCTAATTCAAACAAGGCGTCGTGGAATTTTCGCTATAAATTTTTTTTCTATGAAGGTTTAGAAGCTTTAAAAAAACACATTTGCAAAGAAATCCTCAGGAAATTTGTGTAAAAATTTTAGATCTTGGTTTGCAATATTTTTGGAGATATCATCTATGGAAGTTAGGGTTTTTCCAGGCTCCCGAATTTCATCTTAAAGAGGTAACCTTGGGAAAATCATCATAACTCTTTCTCTGAGCATCGGATTCGAATTCTGTAAGATGTGGCAAAAACAAAATAGAATGTACTTTCTTGTGTAACGATTTTAGAGCTGAAGGAGGAAACAATGACACGTGGTATGCCGTAAAAGTTCACTCTGTTGAACGAGTCCATAATTAGGTCATTGTTGGAGATTGGGTATACCTTTGACTTGAGAATCCAAATTAAGTAATATCTGTGGAATTGGAAATAAGACTCATAGGGCTACCATAGGAGCGAAGTTTAGATCTTGGAGATCCTAAATTACAGAGTTACAACCGTTTCAATACCGAGCTACTAAAAGAAAGAAAACGGTGTGTTAATTCGTTTTTAATTGCATAAATTTTGTTTAAAAAAGTAGTTGAAGTGATTCCAAGCGAATATTGAAAGATAGTTATGAGTATTGGGTTCTATAATGCCTCCCAAAAAACATTCTACACCCATTAAGCCCTCTAAAAGTTGTTCTATGACACATGAAGAGGAAGAATTGCAGTATGATATATCAAAATTACAGTACCAAGTGCAACAAATTTTGTTCTCACAAAGAGCAACCAAAGATGACATAAATGGTTTAAAAGCAGACATGGAGGCTAAGATTGATGGTTTTAAGAATGGAATGGAAGCTAAGATCGATGGTATAGAAGAAAAACTGAAAGGCAACATGGAAGACATGAACAATGATCTAAAAGCACAAATGGAAGGTTTGATAAAGCTACTACAAGAAATGATTCATAATTGCGAAAAGATGGAGCAAGTCCTAGTTCAAACAATATTTCCAGAACTTAACAAGGAAGGAAAAATAATGCTGGAACCTGAAGCAGTCATAGAAATAAGAACTCGACAGCTATGAAATCAATCAATTTTAGAGTATCCCATCAAGTGGAAGAACTTACCTGCTGAAGATTCCTCATGGGAGGATGAGAATTTTATACAAAAGCATCCATAAATAATCAAGTGTTGAGGACAACACTTGTTTGAAGGAGAGGGGCATGTTAGGCCCTTATAATACTAGGGTATCCCCTTATTGTTATTTTTGTGCCCATGTAGTCCCCATATTGTTATTATTGTGCCCCATAGAAGCCCACTATTGTTATTGTTGTGCCCTTACATTATTATTGTTATGTCGACTAGGATTATATTGTGACCCATTGGACTCCTATATATAGAAAGGATGTTTTGTCGTTTGTGTCATCCAAGAATTGTTCATTTATGTAATGTAAAGGAGGTTTCCCCCTCGAAGAGGTTGATTTCTAAGTCGTTGATCAATATTTTCTTCTATTTTGTGAGTTGGTTTCATAACATTCAATGCCACATTGTGATCAAGATTGTCTTGATATGAAATTAACCATTTTCAACCATGGTCAAACATGGTCAATAATCATGGTCACATTGCGACAAAAATTATCTCTTGGTCTAATGCGACATTATGACAACCCTGGTCAACCATGGCCAAACATCGCATTGTGAAAAATATTGTCTCAATATGAAAATAAAACATGGTCAACCATGGTCCAATGTCGCATTGTGACAAATATTGTCTCAATATGAAAATAAATCATGGTCAACCATGGTTCAATGTCTCATTCTGACAAATATTTTGTCAATATGAAAATCAACCATGGTTAGCCATGTTCATTTTAGGGTTTATAATATTAAATCATGGGATATTATTCTATCCCTTAGGTTTAATATTATTCCCTTGGGTTTTTAGTATTAATCCATTGCATTTATTAGTCCCTTGGGTTTATTAATCCAAGGGTTCATATTCTTAGAGTATATTATTATGCATAAAGTTTATTATAAAACTCCTGTGCTTATAATCATGGTAAACCATGGTCCAACATCACATTATGACAAATATTGTCTCAATATGAAAATAAACCATATTCAACCATCGTCAACCATCATTGACTATGGTTAATCATGGTCAACCATGGTCTAACGTCACAATGTGACATAGTTTGTCTCAATATGAAAATCATCCATAGTCAACCATGGTCCAATGTTGCATTGCGACAAACATTGTCTCAATATGAAAATCAATTATGGCCAACCATGGTCAATCATGGTCAACCATGGTCTAACGTCACATTGTGACAAATATTGTCTCACTATGAAAATCAACCATAGTCAACCATGGTTCTACATTGCATTATGACAAAGATTGTGTCAATATGAAAATCAACCATGGTCACATTGTGACAAGGTTTGTCTCATGGTCCAACATCTCATTGGTCCAACGTTGCATTATGACAAAGATTGCTTCAATATGAAAATCAACCATTGTCTAATGTCACATTATGACAAATATTTTATCAATATGAAAATCAATCATGGTCAATCATGGTCAAACGTTTCATTGTGACAAAGATTGTCTCAATATCAAAATCAACCATGGTCAGCCATGTTTGTTTTAGGGTTTATAATATTTATTTTAGGGTATATATATCTTGGATTTATAATATTATTCTGTTGGGTTTAATATTATTCCCATTTGTTTTTAATATTAATCCCTTGGGTTTATTAGTGCCTTGTGTTTATAACATCAATCACTTTGGTTTATTAATCTAAGGGTTTATAATCTTAGATTATAGTATTACTGATAGGGTTTATAATATTAATCCTATGGTTTAATATAAATCCCTTGGGTTTATAATATTAATATCTTGGGTTCTCAATATTAATCCCTTGGATTTTTAATATTAATCCCTTCGGTTTAATATAATTTCATGAGGTTTATAATACCTTGAATTTCTAATATTAATAATCTCTTTGGTTAAGAACATCAATATTTATTACATTACTAACAATATCAACAATATTATCATATTATTATAATACAATAATTATTATTATAAATTTTCATTATAATTGCTATAATGATTATCATATTTATAATATAATAATAAGTATATTTTATAATATAATTATTATTATATTTATATATTTATTAATATTAATATTAAATCTATATCCATTGATGGTTATTAGCATATCAATCATATTTAATAATGTGGTTGTGCATGTGTTTGATATATCCCTATAGAAATGTGGTTTTAATTTATATTTGACATATTTTTACAATTTTAATTCATATTTTAGTCCAACCTTTTATTAACACTTTCTAGTTTTAGTGTAACGAAAATTGTGATTCTAACAAAGTCTAGAGTACGAAAAAACACCAAGCCCTTGCTAAGTGAGATGGTTAAGCAAATAAAACTAGCATCTCTGTTTGTTTCTCCACATGGCTTAACTAACAACCTCTCATGAATCATTCACTTAATAGCCTATAATGAATAGTGAACTCTAGTAATGTGTTCTTTTTATCAACACTTAGTAAATTTTTATGAAACAACAATAGTGATTCCAACATGAAGTACTCTACTGTGATAGATTTTTCATTATCTCCAAAAATATTTATTGCTTTTGAAAGATGCATCCAATCATTTATTAACACTTTATAGTTTTAGTGTAATGACAATTGTGATTCTAACAAAGTCTAGAGTAGGAAAAAACACCAGGCCCTTGATGGGTGAGATGCCTGAGAAAATAAAACCAACATCTCTGCCTGTTTCTCCACATGGCTTAACTAACAACCTATCATAAATCATTCACTTAACAACCTCTAATGAATAGTGAACTCTAGTAATGTGTCCTTTTTATCAACACTTATTAAATTTTTCTGAAACAACAATAGCGATTCCAACATGAAGTACTCACTGTGATAGATTTTTCAGCATCTCCAAAAATCTTTATTGATTCTGAGAGATGCACCCATCCATTTATTAACACTTTTTATTTTTAGTGTAACGACAATTGTGATTCACCAGAGTATGAAAAAACACCAGGCCCTTGCTAGGTAAAATCGTTGAGCAAATAAAACCAGCATCTCTGCTTCTTTCTCCACATGGCTTAGCTAACGACCTCTCATGAATCATTCACTTAACAACCTCTAATGAATAGTGAACTCTAGTAATGCGTCCTTTTTATCAACACTTAGTAAATTTTTCTAAAACAACAATAGTGATTCCAACATGCAGTACTCTATTGTGACAGATTTTTCAGCATCTCCAAAAAGCAAGTCCCATGTTCTGTTTATTGAGAGAAGGCAGCACAAATCCTCAGCTCATCGCATGTGCCTCGATGTCCCTCAACCCAACACTCTAGCCCTTCTCTCTGAAACTTGCAGACCATATCAGCTTGGAAAGAACTGCCAGAGAAGTAAAACAAGAGGGGCTCTAAGAGTAAACGAGATCCTGAATTCCAAGAGTTAAAATGTTTATTAATCTTGATTTTGAGTTCAGAAGGACCAGAATCTTGATTTTGAGTTTAGAAGGACCAGTTGACCTCAATGTAGCTGATTCTTCTTCCCGGATTGAAGAGATTAACCAATCATGAAAATAGCACCAAGATTTCAGGGTTTCAAGAATTGCTCCTGGAGAACTCGGAGGCCCTGAACCACCCCAAATCTACTTTTAGTTTTTCATGGAGGCCCTGGACCCTCTCTTCTTTTTTAGGATCCTCTCGCTGATCTTCTTTTCTCTGTGCATGAGAATCTTCATGCTAATTTCTTGGAAATTCAGAACCAAACTGATCGATGAATGTAATTTCTTTTCCTCTTAAAAAAAAGTATTTAAAAGATAGCTTGATATGGTGCGTAGCTATTACAATGTCCTATGGGTGGAAATACATTCCAGGTTTAATAATAATAATTATAATGAGAATAACACTACATGTCTACAAAATTTAAACTTTGAACAAATAATATTGTATATAAAATTGAACTAAAGCGACATTTAGCTGGTTATGTAATAAACTTTATTATAATTGCCATGGGACTAACTGTTGATGCGACTGCACAACTGCAAAATGACATGGATTCTTCTTCTCTACAAGTCTGATGTGTATTTCATTAAAATATTGTGTTTTCACTCTGCGTATGAATATGGTGTTTTTTTTTTATTAGTCATGGTTACAGTGTTTCAGTCCCTGCGCTGTAGTGATAATGATTTAATTGCTAAAACACAAAATATAATTTTTTTATATAATTAATGTTTTCTAAATTTTATTAAAAGTTAATTAGAAAGTTTTAATATATATTTTTTTCTTATTGAGCAAATTTTTCATTGAAAAACTTAAGATACCTCAAGATTTTTAATGGATATGTAAATTTTAATTTTTAATTTTTATTTTTAATGGCTCATGTTTGCAAGATCTAACTATTCTCATACCATTTCTTAAACTTATTACCACTCTCTACCACTACTGCACCTCCTATTTCATTTATAGTTATAGGTATGAGGAGGCTTGCTAACTATGCATTGGAGCTCCTCTATCACTGTTTATAGTCATTTTAATGCACATCAAATTTATTCAAGGTTCTTGAACTACATTCATTTATATAGGAGTTAAGACATTCTAGTGTCCATTAAGATTGTTTCAAGGAATGCTCCATCATTCCAATCTAGACATGTGGAATGGGAGACTAGTGCAAGCATATAAATACTATAAATACTCTACTAGATGTTAGATTTGAATGTTTATAATTCAGGCTAGGTTTAGGCAAATACAACAAACTTCTAATTCTCTTATTTTTTTTAGTAGGTCCTTATGCATATTATTTCAAATTAAATTTCATCCAAGCGTAAAATAGCTTTAGATGCCACTTAAGGTAACTATTTCTCTTCATTACTTTAATTCTCATGAAATTTTATGATCTAAAAATGAAAATATGTTGTATTATTGGCAGGTAATCTAAGTTGAATGAAATTCAATGCATCCATGTTTGGTTGAGAAAGATGACAAGGAATGAATATCAACAAGTTTGGTCAAGAACAATTGACTAGGGACAACAAGTTTATAGTCAAGTCAATAGGTGGATTATTAGGTCGAGAGTAGTTACCTCAGTGGAAGTTGATTTGATAGTGATTAGGTTGAGAGTAGTTACCTTAGTCGAAGTTGATTTGATAGTATTCGAGTAATTGTGGAAGCCAATAATCAACTGGAGTAGTTGAAGGGATAAAAATCAAGCATAGGCAAAGTAGTCAAATTACTAACTGTGTAAGACAATTGAATATACTAATTGGAACTAGTCACAAAATAGTTATGGATCTCAAGATTCCTCGGGTTTTAGCCTATGATCTTTAGCCACATGTGTTGATTCAAGATGCTTTGAATTAGGGTTTATGCCCCTATAAATAGAGCATGATGTAACATTTTTGAGAGATCATGTATGATGAGTTATCACAAATCACTAATTATTGAGCAATGTATGATGTTGACCAAGGTTAACATTCTTTGCGCATTGGCTATAATAATCAGTTGAAAATATTAGAGGGGTGAAGCTCAAAGGTTGGTTGGGAAAAGGGTAAAATCTAAGGTGTGTTGTGTGAATCTTTGTGATGTGTCATTGTTTATTTTATGATCTTTAAGTTATCTCATTCAATATTTAAAGGATTATGTTAATTAGGCTTCTATTCTGGTTTGAATGTCTAGTTAACTCCATAATTAAACATTTTAGATATATAAAATGTTAATCTGGTGCCTTGAGTCGAACATTCCGAAATGAAATTTTGTTTGAATGTCTAATTAACTCCATAATTAAACATTTTATATCTATAAAAGTTAATCAGGTGCCTTGAGTCTAACATCCCAAAATCATTTTTTGTCTTTTAGTAAAGCACTAACTGTATTACATAAAAAATAAATCAATAATTTGAAATTAGTATTTAAATATCATAATTGTAAAACTAATAAAATCCTCAATTAGGATCTACACATTAAAAAAATTACAATGAAATCAGCAAATATTTTCTTCACTAGTCAACCTAAAATTCCAACCTTTTCTATAAGTAAAATTTTTTTTTAACAACTTTAAGGGCTGCAAGTAGAATGTAATTAGCTCATTCTCCATTGAATTTATGTTGCATGCTACACTGATAAAAAGGAACAATAACTGAAAAATAAAATGGAAATGTAAAAGTCCATCTTTACTCTTATAAACAGCATATGGGAAGATGCTATATTGGAAATGTAAAATTCCATATTTACTCTTATGTACAACATATGGGAAGATGCCACACTGGAGACTTAGGATGGATTGTGTCACAGTTAGGACATACCAATGTTTCAAACTTAGGTCTTACATAGCTATTCCCACGAATTCTTACTGCTAAACCATAGCCCAACTAGCAGATAAATGGCAGGTCTTAAAGTGATCATGAATGTAACTTTAGTCTCGCTGAGATGGACTCTGAACATGCGATGAAGATGAGATAAGGTCACAACATCATGACAGGTTCTACAATATACATTGCCATCAGTTTGATAGTTAACCCCTACCTGAGAGGTGCTCCAATGGCTACTCAAAAGATCATAGACACAATATCTCTAGTTTTAATAAACTACCGGTAATGTTACTTTGAAAAGGCAATACTCGGTAAAGATGATAAAATTCCAATCAAATCTGTACACAATTATTAAAAATTGCCTTGAGACCTCAAGCAAAATTATAATATTTTCTTCACTAGTCAAGCTGACATTCATTCTTGGATCTTTTTAGTTACACAATCCTTTTAGTAAATCAAATTAACTTTCCTCAGTTCTGCTTCTTTGCATTGATGTTGCATGCCATCACAATAAACAATAAACACGAATTGCAATTAAGAATCCTAAACAGAAAAGCAGAAATTTAAAAGCCATTTGTTACTCACAAAGAACATGTTGGAGCATGCATTGGGATTTCAACCCGTAGGCGCTCTAGTATCGAAGGAAATTCGCCACCCACATCCACAAAAGAAAAGCAAAACAAGCCTGGGGAATTCTAATGCAAGGCTAGTAAACAAAGGGAATAAGAACTTTTCGAGATTTGGGGTAACGCTCAGGAAATTGCTTGTGGTACCAATCATGGTGAGCCGCAGCTCTGGGGCCCAGGTTGGCAGCCGTAGAGAGAAAAAAGCTAAGACCTGTAAAGGACCAAGTCATGACAGCCCATCCAAGCCATTCAACAATCTCGCCCAAATAATTAGGGCAGCTGACATATTCGAACAGCCCTCCGCTGGGAATCTTGTAGCCCTCGTTCCCACGGCGCAGAGACAACAGAACAGAATCCGCCCACATGTTGATAATCATCCCCGTAATGAACACCAGCAGACCAGCAATAAACGCGGGGCTCCTGAGCCAGGCGGCCGCGTAGTTACCGTAATGGGAAATCCAGCGGGTTTGCAGGTAGGTGTTGCATATGTTGAAAATGAAGGACATGGCGGCGACGCTGATGGGGCAGGGCTTGCTGCCTGGTCGTATGCGAAGAGAGTATATGCACGTCCTGTGGATGTAATGAGCGAGGAAGGCCATTAACAGTATCTGTGATGTCGGATTGGAGCTCATGAGACCCTGCGGGAAGAGTATGGCGCTCATCCAGACAATGGGGCTCTCCGTTAGAAACCAGGCCAGGCGAGGGGATATGGAGAAACCCAAACCAGGGCGAGAGTGGCGTCCGTAGGGAGCTCTGATGAAAGTTGCTGAGATGAAAGTTGCCACTGCCATCGCGTACATCCACTTGAGAGCCATTGCGTATAAGATTTTGTCCATCGCCATATGACCATCTATTTCTGCCATTGAAAGTTGCCACTGCCATTGCGTATAAGATTTTGTCCGTCGCCATATGACCATCTATTTCTGCCATTGAAGCCATTAGGAGGAGATATTCGAAGCCTGCATCAACTGTCCGTTGTGGTGGTAAAGAAGAGTATGTCTTCAACGCAAGGGGAGAATCGATGGTTTTAATGGCTGCCAGACAAAATGCTCTGCGCCACATTGTGACGCAGAGAACGACGTAGAAGAAGTATGACGCAGAAGAAAATGTCAACATACCGATCTCCGATATCAGACAAAACTGCCCAATAACGATGACACCGTTTCGGGTGGGTAGTACCGAATCTAATTTTTAAATAACTGTTTTTTTTCAAATTTTAGTAGCTGACCTACATTTACAAATTTTTCTCCTTCTTAGGTTAGTATAAAAAATAAAGTTGTCTGAGAAATGGAAATTCCATAAAATTTGATAAGAAATTTTTTAAAACAATTCAAACACTCTATTTTTTAAAATAATTTTGATTCAATTCTAATAAAAAATCTACTGTAAAAAAAATGTGTGGCTTTGGTACATAATGCCCAAACTAATTTATTAGAAAAAATTTTTGTTTCTTAAATTTTTAATATATATATGTATATATATTTTCTATGCTTAAATTAATTAAATTAAATGTAATATTTTTTTTAACTGGTGTTGATAAGAAAGTTTACTTTTAAATTTTTTAATTTAATTTAAATTATATATTTGAAATATGGCTTCTATGATTTATAATTTTACAAAGTTATCTTTTTGTAATAATTACATAGCAAAGAATTTGGTCTATGCGTTTAGAGCTAACTAGTAAATAGATGAGGAGAGATGGGTTAATTAGCAGTTGAAAGGAAAATATGGAACGAAACAACTAGTTTAACCCAAATTAAGATGAAGTTAAAGGCCAAACATTAAAAATTTATGATATAAAATTTTATCACTTGACTAAAGTTATTTATTAAATTTTTATTTATTTATTTATTATTATGTTGTTTCTTAATTTGACTAAAAACAAAAATATAAATTTTTAAGTTATCTAAAATAAAATTCTATTATTAAAATAATAATATTCTATTTAATTCCTTCCATCATTCTAACAAATACCATTTATTATTTAAAAGATTAAAAATGAGAGAGGATTATTTGAATAAATAATAAAAATATGGTTAATAAAAACAACAAAGATTGAAAAAAGGGAAAGAGGCACCAACACTTAGGAGCGAGGAATTCTCTCTATTAAGGTTAACATGCCGTTTTTCAATCTCTAAAGTATCCCTTAGCTTATGGTGATGAAAATGCTCAATATTGGCAAGGACCTTAGCTTCTTCAATGCATATGTGATGGTTATTTTGTTCTACATGTTCAGTTAAAGTGGAGGAGCGAGATGTTTCGTGTTTAATGTTGATTGCATGTTCATAGATCCTTTGATTAAACGATCGACCAGTTTCACCGATGTAAGGAGTCCCACAGGAGCAAGGAATGCTATAAACTCATTTTCTATCCCTCGGATCCACAAAATCCTTAACGGATTTCGGAGAGCTTTGAATAGTGTGAAGAGGTTTAAAAGTTGAAGAAATATTATGCTTAAGAATTCTAGCTATCTTATCTGTGGTCCCTTGAATAAACGGAACGCAAACCCCAGAGGACCAATAATTAGGTTCTTTTTTATTCCTAGGGCCTTTTTCAGCCTTAAGAAAAGATTTATGGCCTAACTTTTTGTAACAATTCTTACAAAAAACATTGAGGTGGGATTTCTCTTCCTTGAAATGAAATTCATCGAAAATTTTGATTGCTCTGGTGGCTAAGGTGCTGAGAACACCTATTTTTTTAACAGGAAAATGATGGGAAGAGGCGTGAAGATATTTCTCAGTGTGTGTCTTCTTCTAAAAGACTTGATGGATGAAAGAACCACCCTCTCACTTTGAAATGAGAACGTCGAGGAAGGGAAGACTCCCATCAACTTCACATTCCATAGTAAATTTTATGGAGAGAGATTGATTATTAAGATGATGGAGAAAATGATCTAACTTCTCTTTTCCATGTGGCCAAATGACACAAGTGTCATCAACAAATATTTTCCATAGTTTAGGTTGGAAAATGGTTGAGGATAGAGCCTAGACTCAAAATCCTCCATAAAGAGATTAGCCACCATAGGGGATAGCGGAACCCATGGCAACACCACAAGTTTTCTCATAGAAAACGCCTTCAAAAAAAAAGAATGTGGAGGTAAGACAAATTTCCACAAGATGGACAGTGCCAGGATCAATGATGCGATTGATGACATCAATAGCATCCTTAATGGGAATGTTGGTGTATAATGAGACCACATCAAAACTCACCAGTTTATCATTAGGATCCATTCTAATCCCCTTTAGCTCACTAATAAATGAGCGAGAATATTTGACAAAGGAATCGATATGACTGACGAGAGGATTAACTTTATTAGCTAAAAACTTAGCAAGAGGATAAGTCGAACCACTAATGGTGTTGACTATGGGGGCTCCCTCCTTATGAATCTTCGGAAGACCATATAATTTTTTTATGTTTAAGAATATTAAAAAAAAATTTATTAAAAAAAAATTGGATTTATTTATTTATTAATTTATTAGAATGTAAAATATGTAACCATTAATTATTTTTAATGTAATAAAATTTATTATAATTATGTTAATAAGAATTTTTTCTTGGAATAAAGCTTTGAGAAATTTAATTTCATTGTTAATAATTATTAAATGGGTGGTAGAGAGTATTATAAAATATTCATTAATTTATTTCCATAGTAGTTATATTTTTTTGGCCCTTTAATTAAATTGATTACTTAAAAAATTGTTATCTAAAAGAGTATCATGTGAAATGAGTTGTGGTTTTTGAGTACATAGTACCCATAAAATATGGTATTGACACATTGTATTGTAAAAAATCTTATTTGGCAATTAAGAATCTCCATGGTAAAGCGGTGATAAATCTCCATGATTAAGAATGGTATTCCATGTTTTTCCAAATGCATATATGTTATATACATTTTAAAAAATATGGAACAAGATTTTAACCATGCAGATTACCCCCACTTTATCATGGAGGTCCTTAATTTGTAAGTAATATTTTTTACAATACTATGAGCCAATACAATGTTTTATCAATACCACATGCCCAAAAAACCATAACTTGCTTCATAAAACACTAGTTCATATGAGTTTTTTTTTTAATTAATCAATTTAATTAGAAGGATAATAAAGACATAGCTACTTTGGAAATAAATTTGAACCTATGATAATATAAAACTGAATATCATAGAATATAATATTAAAAAATTAAATAATAATAATAATAGAAAAAGTCAATAAAACTAATATATTAATAACAATTTGACTATGTGACAATGGGGTTGTTATATTGATTTTAATACAAATAAAATAATATGAAACTTACCATTACCATAATAATATTAATATATTATAGGAGAAAGAAACTAGTGAAATACTTTATTTTAAGTCAAACTAATATAATATTATGAAACTAAATATTATTAGAAAATTAAATAATAGAATATAATATTAAAAAAATAAATAATATTTTGACAATAACATTCTAACTAGTTGGTTCACGAAATCCTTTGCCTATGTGATTATCATTGAAAGACCCTTCTCTTCATCTATTTAAAATGGAATGCCATGATTTGATTTCTCATATGTTGTCCTGAAGATGAACCACACTAGATTCACGAAATCTTTGCCTTGAAATCATTGCCTCATGTGTCTTGAAGATGAACCACGTTGGTTGATTCATGAAATCTGGTTGATTCACAAAATATTTGCCTATGTGATTATCACTAAAGATCTCTCTACAAAATTTTAACCTTTTTTGTTAATATTATTATGAGTATTTTAGAATAAAGTTAAATATCTATCATCCACCTAATAATTAAATAAAAATTCTAGTAACTCTTTTCTATAACAAACACACTTATCATTGTAATTAATGCTTTTCATAATAATAATAATAATTGTTTTTATGATTTTATTAATTTTAATAATGTGAGATGTATAATTAAATAAGAGTTTTGATGTTTATCATGAATTGATGTTGAACTATTTTAGCATTTATTTAACTTATATGACTAAATTGACTTTAAAATAATTTATTTAAATTTGGATCTTTCAATAAGTAAATATATTAAATGAAATGTCTTATTTTATTTTTTAAATTTTGACTGATTTTGAAATATATAAGTTTTTTTATGTTTAAAAATATTAAAAAATATTTTATTAGAAAGATTTGAATTTATTGTTTATTAAAATGTAAAATGACTTGTAATTATTATTTTTAAATGAAATAAAAATTATTATAACTATGTTGACATGTGTTTCTATTTTAGAATAGGGCTTCTATATTTTAATTTCATTATCAATAATTATGAGAGGATGGTAGGGACTTATCCTCCATTGAATATTCTAGAATATTTATAAATTTATCTCTACAATAGTTGTGTTCTTTTTCCCCTTTTACTCAAATTTATTAATTGAAAAAAATGTCATCTAAACAAATGTCATATGAATAATGAAATTAATTATATTTTTTTGCCATGTAGTATTGGTGTCCCATGATATTCACCCATACTAATGTAAGAAAACTTGATTGGCCCATACTAATGTAAGAAAACCTATTTATTAATTAAGAATATCTCTAATAAAATGGAAGTAAATTTCCATGGTTAAGAATTGTGTTGTATAGTTATGTATCGTGTTCCATATTTTTTTGAATGTATATATAAATTGATGCCTATTAACCTTAGCAACTATTTAATTTATATTAGAACACTAATTTTTACATACCTTTAATAATTAGTTAAAAAAATTAGATAGTGTCCAACATAATGTCATGTCAAGCTAAGTTTTATCTCATACATTATTTTTTAACCCAAAAAACTTAAGATAGTAAACATAAATTTAATGAACTTAAATGAAATAACAATTTATATCATGATAAAAAAGTTATTTTCGTCGTCATCATCATCATCAATAATAAATACTATTAATGCCAAATGATAATTGCACCAAGAGGTGCTCTCAAACCATGTATGGTAGAAATGTTGTAATGTGATGTCATGTTTAACATTTTGACTTGACCAAATTAAATAAAAAGAATATATATATATATATATATATATATATATATATATATATATATATATATATATATATATATATATATATATATATATATATCTAGTCACCCAATGGTCTTCAATTATATTCTCATGAAAATAGATAGTACAAATGTGTCTCTACGACTCCCCTCGCCTCATTCCGACTAGACTTGTTAAGGAGGGGAGATGGAGTATTCAAACGATATTTCAATTTAACCATTATTTCCTTCAGGAAGATGAGTCATACAAGCCAAAATGGAGGCAAAATGAACATAAAAACTAAGAGCAACATATCATGGAGGTCATTGAGGAGGACTCATCAAAGATACAACAATAAATCAAACTTTTTCATGTGTGTGAAAGTCGATATGTTCAACACGAGGTTCCAGGTCATGAAGGTGATCTTTGGTACGACGTTGGATTCGACTAATGTCGTCCAATTGTTATAAAATTTCACTATGGATGAATTGGATATTGTTCATGTAGGCTACCAATTCATTTTTGTCTTCATACCTATGCTCTCTAAGGATGTCAAGGTTGGCCTAGATTCTTTGGAGTTGATTTTCAATAGAATCCAGAGAAGCAAGGGCGTCGACATGTCTTGGGGAGTGTTTATGGGCATTAGCCACTTCTCTTTCTTGTCCCACACTTGCCGAATTATCTGTAGAAGAACTAATGACAGTTGGTTTGGTGCCTTGCAAGGTTGTGCTTCCCTCCACCGCAACGAGGCCACCCTCTCTAGCACAACATTACCACCTGCATAGTATAATTCACGAACACAAACTCAGAGGGAACCTAAACTATCTTACCAGCGTAAAAAATCGGGGGCCAAAATAAGAACCAAGAAGCCCAACCCCACCTTTGGGCACTAGAACCAATGATAAGGCAAAACCTAAAAAGAGTACTGGAGACCAACCCCTAGATAATTGCAGCACCCACGAAAGAGGAAACATACTACGAGATCTGCGCTCATTCCACCTGCCTATTTGGGAGACCCGACAACAAAAATTATAATCCAAACTAGAAATAGAGGGATATAATCTTAGGCCAAAGGCCATAACTATGTAGACGGAGGTCAGAACTAAGCAGGGTATATGGTAAGGAAGCCAAACGAGAATGGAGAGGAGTAGGCGACCATATAATAAACAATTCCCAACATGAACAAAAATCACTAACCAATATTTTCTCACCAGAGACCCTCCATCTCAAACACAAAATATCTCCATCAGGCATAATTCCACTGCCACCATCCTAAACCCAATTCTAGACAACAAAACAAAAACAAAAATTTCCGCAGACTTCAAATGCTACCCAAGCAAGAAACACATTAGAGGCCCAAATATAGAGAAAAATGATTACCTGCACCGAAGAGGGTTCAAGGCAAGCCGAGTACCACACCATAAACTGAAGACGATGCACCCAAATTCTGAGAAAGGCCCACCACAGAGAAGAGAAATCCACCCAATTTTTCTCCATAGTCCCAATTCATAACCTGAGAGCTGAAACTGAAACAAATAGGTGCAAGATAAGTTGGCTCTGTATTTCGCCAACTAAACCAACACCAAGGACAACATGCATGGCCTCCAATGACCTTACTTACCACCCTAAGCCCAAAACTCATCACCCACAATTCAACAACCTTTCCATTTCCCCTATCCATCATTAAATCCCCCTTACCCAATTCTGGAGAGTTCGTATGGTCGAGATACTGTCCCATTAATCTTGATTTAACATAGAGAATCTCTACCACTTTCTTTGAGAGGAAAGCCCTGAGGCTTGCCTGTCATTTGTTTTCCCACCCCTATCAAAGGTAAAATTAAAATAAATAAATTGAATTTTTATAGTTATAATTAATTATAATTAATGATTAAACTATTTTAGATCAATTTTAATTCCAAATATACCAAGTGTCCACAAAGATTAAATTTCTTTTCACTCTAAAACAAGTTTGCATCTCAAAATGTTGATTAGAATTTAACTTATATTCTAACCAATATGATGATGATGATGATGATTAACGTCCACTGAGGCCAATCATATTTAACTTATATATCTATACATATTTAATAAAAAATTTATAAATTATTATTAACTATATATAAGAATAAGATAAAACCTTTTTTTATGATATATAGGAATTTTGTTTTTCATAATTATTTTCATTTATTGTTATAATTATTTATTGTTTTAAAGAAGTATGCAATTAAAGTTCAAATATTAAGGTTATATTGTTTTTGTTTTATGGTAAAAAAATGTTTAAAATTTTTGTTTTGTATTTTTTTTATAAAGTTTTTTTTGAAATTATTATATTAAAATTAATTTTATAAAAATTAAATTGGTTTTAAAATTTCTGAATTTCAAAAAAAATATTTTTTTATTGATTAAATTATGGTATAATCATATATATATATATATATATATATATATATATATATATATATATATATATATATTAACAATAACTAACTTTATTAATAATAAAGTTGACAAGGAAAAAAAATATTATTTAATCATTAGTGTAAAATATTTAATTTAATAAATTAAAAATATTTTAAAATGCCAAATGGTTATACATTGTACTATGATTTAATGTGTTTCTAATTAAATCCATACATATGATCTGAATGTCAAATTTGTGATTTGTTATTCAAATCTAACACCACAATGGGCTCAGCCCTCCATATCGTTGCCCATACGATACTTCCTTTTGTCTCAATATTCAACATTATGCAGTTCACGTCGAATAGTGGTACCTGAATTATTAAGATCTCACAGAGTCGTGTTGAACAAAGATATTTATAGGTTGTAATCACTGTTTCGTCAGATATGTACCATTTGCAAGGGTTTATTGTGTGCCAAAAATGAAGGTCCCATAGTTTTCAGGCTGTTGTTGTGTAGCTAAAATTATGGAAAAATTAGAATAAGAGATGCACATATATTATTTTTGTCTAATCATGTACTCTTTTAAGATATGAACTTGAATCAAATAAAAAACCTCCACTCATAATAATATTGGACCAAATGAAACTCTACTCACATAAAATTCCCACACACATGAAGCGGAACCACACCTACAGACTTAATATTTCTCTTGCTTTTCTATATAAATATATTGTTTGAATTTATTAATGTAATACAAAAATATTTATATATACCATTTTCTTTTCCATAGTTACAAATTATTTTGTGAGATTTTATTACTTTTTTCTTTGCCAAAGTGGATGAAACAATACGAACCTGTAAGTTCATTGCCTTTTTTTTCAATTTATCAATGTAATAAGAAATTTGAATGCAAAATATTATATAAATAATAAAACATAAATATATGTTGTAGTTTAATTAGATTGTTTTTTTGCTCTGAAAATTATGGAAATTTCGGTAAGATTTTAAGAAAATTTGGTAGGGACTTTTGTAAATCCACGTTATAACTATCAAACTTTAATATTTTGGGTGCCACAGAAGTTTTTGATGGTGTTGAATCCATTTCTACCATCAAAATCATGATTCAAACACTGTCACTATAAAATTTCTTAAATTTTTTTGGCCTGGATTCCAACAAATTTTGACTGTCCAAACAATTCCTCCATCTTATTAGACAACTCCTAAATATATTTTTCATTTCATATTTAATTTAATTCGATAAATTAATGAAGACATTAATATATTTTTCATTTCATATTTAATTTAATTTGATGAGTTAATAGAGACATTACTACTTTTAATTTCATTTGTTAATAATGTTTTTTTTTTATTACTTTTAATTCGATTTGTTAATAATTTTTTTTTCAAACATATTTAAAATAAAAAAATTGATTAGAAATCCATATATAATTAAAATTTTGAATATTTTATTATTTTAAATTTAACAAAAATAAAAAACTAATTTTAAATCAATCGATATTTGTAAATTAACTTATAGTAATAAAATTTAATTAAAACTATAAATTAATCAAAATTTGATATATAATTAAAATTTCAAATATTTTATTATTTTTATTCAATTTAACAAAAAGTAAAAATAGTCCAGTTTCATTAGCACAAGTGGTTGAGGATGAGCCTCGTCAGCAAGGTGACCCAGGATCAAATTTCACGGGGGTGGTTGTGCCCTGTGTTAGGGGGAGACGACATGCTAAAAAATCTAGTCAACCAAGGGCTCATGTGGCCCAGGCTGGGTGCGACAAGTGATTTTGATGGCTTAGATGCCCCTGGGTCATGGCTACTCAAGCCACAGGTTAAGCCTAGAGGATCATAGACAACTAGAAAAAAAAAAAAAAAAAAAAAAACCAATTTTAAATCAATTTATATTTCTAAATTAATTTATATTAATTAAATTTGATAAAAAATATGAATTAATGAAATTTATTATTTATATTCTATAATGAAACATGAGAACCCCTGGATCCAAGTTCTCATGGGAGAATCAACGTGATTCCCTAGTTCCTTTGGTAACAATCACCACCTGGTGAGAGTACATCAACAGGTGCCATTTATGTCTCTTAATTCCTCCAAATGGCACTTTTAAGCCCCATACCTTGTTTCCCCACTCATTAACTCTGAAAATAAAAATCCAAGGAGGAAGGCCTCCAGGCACTTTATTCCCCCGTTCATTTTACTCAAGGTTCCCTATGTCTCCTCTGGCTCTAGCTCTGCGACATTACTCTTTTGCCACCCAATAATGAATTTTGATCGAGGCAGGGGACAATGCCCTGACAGAGTAATTCTCCTTGGTTGTCCCCTCACTAAATTTGATGAAGATTTTGCAGTGGACCTTTTTTATTATGAAATTTTAGAGCCCATTACATGAGAGTTCCTTTCTTTGGAGGAGGAGGAAACACACAGAGGCCCCCCAATGGTCTGGGCCCTTCGGAACCTCCTTCTTTTTCAGCTCAAGGAGAGAACTCAGGAGAAAGAAAAAGCTATTGATTGGATTGTAGATCTCTCTCCCTTCAAGAGCCACTCTTTCTCCTCCCTCAAGCACCAGTCCAGAGATCTTAGAATCGAATCCCCCCCCCCCCACTCCCTAATTTTTTGTCCCCCTCCTCTCATGTTCTCTCTCCCTCTTGCTCCCCTCCAATCAGATCCTCCTCTCCACCTGTCACCAGTAATCCTATGTCCACTCCACCATCCTCGCATATCCTTGTCCCTCTAGTAGTTGACACTCCCATTCCCTCGCCTCCCTGTCCTAGTCCCTATGGTTGCTACATCTTGGAGGAAATTCCCAAGGACTCTGACAAAGTACATGCCCATTGCAACGCTTAGGTTAAATGTGGATCCAACATCGCGATAATGCAGTTTCAGTGTGAAAAGCACCAATTTCCCAGTTCCATGGCGACCCACAGGTTGGTAATATTTAGAATATTTTCGCTCATTTGTTTCCACCACACAATTGCAATTTTGGTTGGGGTTGTGAGTATTCAACATAGAGCCATAAGGCTCATGGATGTATTTTTGGTTCTTTATCAGTTTTTTCCGACAACTTCCTAATACTGTGCTGCAAGGTTTAATGTTTCATATTTTGTCAATGTCAATTTAGGTGAAAACATTTTAAGATTCAGTTTCCTCTCCTAGGGGTAGATACTTCCAACTCTTATCTCTGGTTTCCTCGCTCAGAGGCAGAGGATTATCTTATGGTTGTAAACTATGTACATTTTTTTCTATGTTAATATAATGTAATTAAATTAGCTCACGAAAAAAACATGAGAAAAGAACTGTAAAATTATAATATACTTCTTTTTATATATTCTAATTATTAATTAAATCATACATTACATAACTTTCATAATAAATTATATGGTTTATTTCAAGTAAGAGTCCTCTCTAGATATCTTGATCGAACGATGGCATGTGCTAGGGTTTCTTTAATTTCTATAGTTGAGGCGGTCGTTGTCTCATCGACCAAATTTGGTGCGACATCTCTCGACCACAATGCTCGCGAATAGATCCTGAGCCATTTTTTTTCGATGGACAGAATAGGCTTCTTTGGGGTCTCTCTATGTTCATACCTTAAATCCATTACCGAAACCCCTGCAGATTACAACCGAGACGAGAGTGTTTTGGGGTGGATTTTCTCCAACAGAAATGTGACAATACACTCCCGGACCTTTTTACAATGATTTTCATGGGTGGATCTCTGCATAGGTGGTATCACGATATGAGAAATAAGAACAAATTGCTAGGGTCGTGCAGATTATCGTTGTTGAGCCTTGAATCACCCATGCCCTATGGGATGGATTGATTGTCTGTCTAATGAGTTGCAGGCATAAGCCATATCTGGATGTGAATAAGAGGACAATAGTTATAGATATGAAGTCTACTTCTTATGCTCCTCTTGTCATAGAAGAAACATCAAAATATCTGAATCGATGGATAAAGTATAAAACATCGATCTCCCCCATAGAGGCGGTGTCTGGAATAAATCTTGGATCTTCCCTGTCGAATCCAGGATCTCTCTCCATCTTATGGGCAATGAGCATCAGACATGATGGATTGGGATCAAAATAGAGGTTTTTGACTCTCCTTCCAATGGATCTACTCTCACACATAATAGATCTCAATATATTAGTATCAAGGATCTGGCATTTGAATATTATGCTCTTGTTTCAGTCCTCGCTACAGAAAACATAAATGCCATATAGCACATAACTGGATCCCGAAACACATAACTCTTTAGATCGGGAAGAGAATAAATATTTATGAATTTTTATAAAGTCCCCTCATGGTAAATCATCACTAGTTTGGATGCTAGCATCCGATAAGGTTTCTCAAATGAACCGGAATATCATGAAAAATCTAAGCTTTCCATTACATCAACAAAATCTTATCTGTGGTGTTAGATCTATGGAGGATGACCAGAGTCTACATGAATACAATTTTATTCTTGCAACCACCATCATCCCAAACTTGAAATTGAGAGGCGGAGCAGCTGGATCAAGAAAATCAAAGGGAGAAGGAGGTGTTGTTGGCTCTAGTTTACCTAAAAGTACATATTCGAATCAAGAACATAACAATGGTAGTTTATCCTTCAAAGACATCCACCAAGGTAAACTGGCAGCAACAACAAACCCATATCAAACTCATAATGTCCCTAGTCCCTATATTGTGGAGAAACTGAATCATGTACCAGAACTGATTATAGATCTTCCAGAAACAAACGATCTCTACTCAACTTATGAAGTACAAGATATTAGATGCAGATTCAACAATTTTTAGCCAAAACCAATGGATCTTTTCCACTAGATCTTCTCAAATTGGATAAAAAATTGTGAAATACACCTTTGTTCCACTAGGAAAAAAAAATTGGTGTGCAGACCCACTCATAGGCGGACCCACCCATGGTTTTGTGCATGGGTTTGCACATGATTTTAGGGCATGATGGTTTTCATCCCCTCGCATTCTGTAGATCTGGTTAAGGGAACTATGGTTATGTTCTAATCCAGGGTTAATGGATTAGGGTTTATGTATGCTTCGGCATGTATATATATGTGTTGTAACAATAAAAGGAATATAATGAAAAATCAAGTTGGTCATACCGATTTGGGATCCAGGGGAAAATCTCTGTGTATATCTGTTTTATGTTTTATGCTCTCGCTATTGTTTATTTTCTGTTTTTAAGATTCGTTTGTAGATAATTTCTGTAGAGGGTTAAAACCTACAGTGTGGAGGTGGACCTTAGCAAAGGCCTGTCAGATCACATCCACTTGTCACACAAGAAGAAGATCTTGACTAAGTTCCTAGATTTTGAGAACAAAGCCTTCAGATGTTGAATACGCCGATAGAACATTCATCTACAAAATACGTGCCTCGATGTCAATAAAGAGCCTCGATGGAAGAAGAAACCAGGAAAGCAACCCAAAGGATGGAAATTTCCCACAAATTTTCTTGAAGAGGAAGAAGATGAAGCAGAAAAGGATCCGCTTTCCAATGTGGAAAACCAAAATTCACCCCTTTCCAATGTGGAAAACCATAATTCACAAGAAAAGGTGGGAAAAGAGGAAGCAATTTGTGAAGCAACAAAAATACCAATCCCTACGGCACAAATAGTGAGGATCCTGAAGGAAATTACTCTAGAGGATACAAATGACACCATGCCTCAGAAATTTCAGACTCAGAATAGGAAATCACAAGAACAGAAGAATAAAATCAGCTAGCTATTGTATCATGCACGACAACTCAAGGAGAATGGTGGAAGGCAAAAAATAAGAAATGGAAAAAAGGTTAACCCTTTATCTTCATTATATAGTTGATTATTTTGTATGGACTTATTATCACCAATCTTGACCTGGATGATGGAATGCATGCAAATATCTACAACATGTAATTTTGTTTTCATTAAAAAACTACGATTTTTCCTTGAGAAAAAAGTTTCATAATAGAATAATTTTTTTATTTCTTAATAAAATAATTTATAAGTTTCAATAATAAACTCTAACTTTATATTTTATTTAGTATAAAAATCATATTTGAATTTTTAAAAAATAGGTTTAAACTCATTTAAGAGTATTTTATATTTAATTTATTTGGCGTCTAAAACTTCCTAAAATAATACTTATTGAGTACTATGGACAACTATGTGACAATCATAAACCGATGTTAAAAATATAGCTTTTTTTTTTAATATGAAGTGGAACCAATCTATATTTATTTTTTAAAAATATTTTTTTCTAGATAGAAAATTAAATAGAAATATATGGTTAAAATTTTAAAATTTTAATTATTTTAGTTTAAATTGACAAAAATAAAAAATTGTCAAGTTTTACTAGCACAACTGGTTTAGTATAGTCTTCGTCAGCAAGGCGAGGCATTATCAAACCTCACTAGGGGTGATTGTGCCTTGTGAGAGGGGTCGGGGACATGCTAAAAATCTAATCAGCTAAGGGTTGTTGTGACATAGGCCAGGTGCGATCCTTAGGGACTTTAACGACTTATATGTCCCTGGGTCACGACTACTCAAGCCACAAGTTAGGTTTGGAGAATCATAGACAACTTAACAGACAAAAAAAAACCCAATTTATATTAATAAATTTTAATTAAAATTATAAATTATTCAAAATTTGATATATAATTAAAATTTTAAATATTTTATTATTCATTTTAAATTTAACCAAAAAAATTAAAAAAAAACAATTTTAAATCAATTTAGAATTCTAAATTATTTTATATTAATAACACTGGATTAAAATTATAAATTAATAAAATTTATTATTTTTATTTTATAATAAAACATCACATATTCACTTAAAAATTATATTATGCTTCTTTTTGTTCTCATAAAGTTAATTAAATTATAAATTCATGATTAAAATTATTATAATAATAAAGTGAAAATGCTAATTAGTCGATTACAAAGTCCACCTTTTTTAAATTTTAGAATTAAAATAAAAAAACAGTGGTGTGTGATTAGGAGGAAATATCTCATTTTTTTCCATAAAATGAAAGGTCTAAGCTATCAAGAATACTAATATCTTAAACATTGTTTCCAAATCCATGTAGCTAGACTAGCCAAGATATTGCACGTACCCTAATGCACACTTTAAAATAACATACTATAAGAACAAGTTGTGAATATATCGTTGAAGAGCATATTGTGAGGAGTGGGAGGTTCATTTCACTGGTATTCTATTTCCAATTGAACTCTATATATTATTGAACTATCTCACATATATTTTATAATATTTTATTTATTTATTTTTCAATAACATTATTACATTAATTATAATTAAATTATATATATCAAAAAAATAATATATTCACGCATCTTTGTCACTCATCTTACTATATCATTTTTATTACTTATATTAATTATAAAATTATATTTTATATCATTAATAAAAATAAAAATAAAATATTCGACTGTATCGAACCAAAACACCGACAAAGAATCAATAACCAAAATACAATTCATGAAATGCAAAAGTATACATTTCGAACTGGTAAAAGAACAACGAATTAAAAATATAATTTTAATAACAAACAGTTCCTTCAAAATTACAAACTACAAAACTTAAACAAAGACTTAAAACATATTGGCGATTTATGGATTGTTTTTAAACTCAGACGGTGGTTGGTCATGTTTTCATTTTGGCTTAGTTTAACTAATCTTGAAATTTTTATAAAATTGCATTTTATTATTTAAAATATATTAAGTTACAATTATTTGTTTTTTTTTTTTTAAATTACTTTTTATTATTTTAAATATATTTTAAATTAATAAAGAGATTAAAAAATACAATTAAGTTGAGGCAACATTTACACTTTTCAGTGCAATAATAATTTTTTTTATGGTTTTATAATAAATTTGTAAATATTTTGTTTTTTATTTATTGATGAAGATAAAAATCACACTGAATTGAAAAAGAAGGCGCTGCAGCTTATAGGTGAGTACTGTACCTGGAGACTGCACTCAAACGGATAGATCACTCTACATTCATTAATCAGAAAATACATCTTTAAGTACATCACAAGAAATCAGGAAGTTGTAAACAGCCTCCTAAATTCGAGGAACAAATCTTAAACTAAGGAGATACATTACAACTATGTAACCATTTCTCCATTAATATAAAAATAATATTAATTATTTTCAACTCCCCCCCTTAATGGAGAAAGGATTACTGTGAACTCCTAGCATTCCTCTAAACAATTCAAACTTTACACGCCCAAGAGGCTTAGTAAAAATATCAGCCATATTGTTACAAGTTTTACAATATTCAACAAATATCTCCTTTGACTGTAGTTTCTCTCGAACAAAATGGAACTGAGTATCGATGTGTTTGGCGTTTTTATGAAAGACTAGATTGTATGCAAGCTTGATGGTACTTTGGTTGTCAGTTTTGATGATAGTTGATTCTTTATGTTCTTCTCCTGCATCATTGAGAAGTCTTCTCAACCAGATAGTTTCACATGTGGCTGCACACAATGCTTGGTACTCAGCTTCACATGAAGATAAAGCTATAGCGCTTTGCCTTTTGCTGCTCCCTGCTATGACCCCGGATCCAATGTTGAATGCGTAACCTGTGATAGACCTTTGATCATCCAAGTTACCTACCCAATCTGAATCTGAAAAACCTGCTAGAGTAACATCAGATGTGTCAGTGTATAAAATAGCATAATTACTAGTACCATTAAGATACCTCAACATGATTTTTGCTGTGAACCAGTGAATTTCGAGTGGTTTTGACATAAACTGCCTCAACATACTAACAGAGTATGCCAAGTCTGGTCTAGTTGTAGTAAGATATATCAAACTCCCAACTAGCTGTCTGTACATAGTGGCATCCACCTCTTTAGTACCATCGTCACTGCTCAACTTTAAATTCTGCTGCAATGGTGTTGCTGCTGATCTACACTGCTCCATTCTGAACCTTTCCAGCAAGCTTCTGGCATACTTCCCTTGAGTAAGAAAAGTCTGTTCAGAATCTCTCCATACTTCCAATCCCAAACATTAATGGATATTTCCGAGATCTTTCATTTCAAACACTTGTGACATCTTCCGTTTGATTTCTTTGATCAGATTGTTAGCATTCCCTATTATGATCATATCATCTACATACAAAGAAATCAAAATAATTTGCCTCTGTTTATTAAACTTGGTATACAGATTTGGATCATTCATGCTCCTATGAAATCCATGTTGTATAAAAAATGAATCAATCTTCTCATACCACGACCTGGGTGCTTGTTTTAAACCATAAAGTGCCTTTTTCAATCTACAAACAAGATGTTCCTGCCCCTTTTTCACAAACCCTTCAGGCTGAATTAAGTAATGTTCTTCTTTCAAATCACCAAATGTTCAGAAATACAGACTTATCATCTAGTTGGTTTAGCTCCCACTTATGTTTTGTGGCTAAGGAAATTAGCATTCTAATAGTATTTAATTTTGCTACAGGAGCGAAGGTGTCATCGAAATCTATTCCCTCTTGCTGTCAGTAACCCTTTGCTACCAGTCTAGCTTTAAGTTTTTCTATACTCCCATATGCATTTATTTTAGGTTTATATAACCATTTGCATCCTATGGGGTTTTACCTTCAGGTAGTTCAACTAAATCCCAAGTATGGTTTATGATAATTGATTCAATTTCCTCATGCATTGCAGCCCTCCATGCATCAGATTGACTTGATTCTTCATAATTTGCAGGTTCTACAATGTTTAAAATGTTTGTCATTAAAGCATAGTATTTCAATCTGGATGGTAATCGAGTCTTCCTACCTAATCTCCTTGGTAGGGGACTTACCTCAAATCTTTCTGTTTCAGCCTTTTCCAGGCTTGCATCATTGATTACATTACCTGTTACTTCTTCTTCTTTCTGCTCTTGTTCTTCATCATCCTCACTGTTTTCTTCCATTAATAATGGAATGTGCGAATCATTGTTACAATCACCCTTTCCTTCTTCAACCTGTTCATGAAATATGACATCTCTGCTTGCAAAAACCTTATGAGTCACATGATTAAATAAATTATATGCTTTAAACTCAGTGCCATATCCAACAAAGATACATTTCAGGGCTTTAGGATCTAACTTCTTCCTATCTGCCTTAGGTATATGAGCGTAAGCTTTTGACCTAAATATTATTAAATGACTCACTGCTGGTTTGAATCCAAATAATTCTTCAAAAGGGGTTTTGAAGCCTAGACATTTAGTAGGACTGCTATTCTTTAAATAGACAACATTGTTAATAGCTTCCGCCCAAAGACCATTTGATAGACCCTTACCTTGAAGCATGCTCCTTACGCACTCCACAAGAGTTCTGCTCTTTCGTTCTGTCACTCCATTCTGCTATGGTGTGTGAGGCACTGTAAACTGTTGAACAATCCCATGATGCTTGCAGAAATTCGTGAACTCTCCCTACCTGTATTCTCCCCCTTGATCTGAGCAGAGAATTTTTTATGCTTTTTCCTGTCTGGTTTTCTACCATAGATTTAAACTCTTTAAAATACTGAAAGGTCTGACTCTTTTTACTCAGAAAGTATATCCAAGAGAATCTAGTGCAATCATCAGTCAATAAAAGAAAATAATATGCACCTCCTAGTGACCTAGTCTACATAGGTCCGCATATGTCTGTATGCACCAGTTCTAAAATATCTATTTCCTTTCTATTAACATGCAAAGGGAATTCTTCTCTATGCATTTTCCCTAATGTACATCCATCACAATCCAACTGAACATTATGGAAAACATGGAGTCCATCGACCATACCTTTTCTCTGAAGTAGAATGAGGTCTTGCAAATTAAGATGGCCGAATCTCTGGTGCCAGAGATATTCAGCTGTCAACCATGGCTTGCTGTGACATACTTTTCACATCTAGTCTGTACAGGTTCCCCACACGCACTCCTATTGCAACTGTTTCCATCTGGCTATCCTTTATGACATAGTTAGTCTTGAAGAATTGAACTTGCATGTCCTAATCAATTCTCATAGATACAGAGATCAAATTTTTCTTAATTCCGGGCACATACAATACATTCTTAAGGTGTCTAATGTCAACGCTAGGCAACTTTACCGGAATATCACCATACCCTTTGATCTCATATCCGCTATCATCTCCTGAATAAATTTTCGACCCACATGAAGTTTCTTTATGAAATTCAAACCATTCCTTCTTACCTGTCATATGTGAGGATGCACCAGAATCGACATACCATATGTTGTCCCCATCTCCCTTAGAAATTGAAAGGGCACAATCGGCTGTAAATAGTCGAAGTTTGTGGCTATGGTCTTTATCTTCCTCAACAAAGTAACCTTTGTGCTTTCTCTATTTATTCCTTGCTTCGTCTACCTGCCTCTTGTAACATTCTTTAATTTGATGACCAATTTTTCCACACTAAAAACATTTCTTGCTGGGAAAATTATTAGCAGACATACCTTTAAACGGTCTCTTTTGAAACTTGTTGGCTCCTCTCTGCTACTGCTGCTATGGTTCTTGTTGTTGCTATGGTTGCTGTGGCTGCTTCCCTCTATACTGTCGCCTTTTTGCCATCAGAGCAAGATCATTGCTCCGTGATTTCAAATTCTATCATCGCTCTTATTCTTGTAGTAGAATCCCTGTCAACTCTTCAAATGCAGGGGTTTTCTCCCTTGCTGCCAATCCTATGATGAACATCTAATATTCATCTGTCATTCTGTTCAACGTGATGGTGACCAGATTGGAATCAGACACTTTCTCTCTGATATCTCCCAATTTGTCCTTAAGGTCTTTGACTCTAGTAATGAATCCAACAACAGACTCATTCTCCTCCATCTTCATCGCAAACAGCTTGCCTTTAGGTGACAAGACACGATTTGTATTTTTCATCTGGTATAGGTTCTTGATCGTCGTCCAAATGTCAGTGGATGATTTGCTGTCTCTAATATGTGGGATAATATTGTCCTTGATGGACATATTCAGTATGACCTTTGCTTTGGTCTCCCTTTTATCCCAGTCTTGTTCTTGTGCAGCTGTTCCTGTTACCAAATTTGGTCTCGGCTCATTTCCTATGACAATCGACCATGCATTTTCACTTTCAAGTAATGTCTGTATTTTGAATTTCCAGTTGGTGAAATTAGATCCATCGAGTTTTCCAGACTCATGGAGATACGATTCTATACTGTTATTCATACTAGACTGATAAAATTTGTAATCTTCTGATGAATAATTCTACCCAACTGAACAATTGCAGGACACACTAAAAAAAATCAACACATACCAGATCTTGACCACTGTTTTGCTGAAAATTCCGTACCTTTAATGTGCCACCACTGGGCAAGTCCGATCTACCACCACCGAGAAAATCCAAAACTTCAATACGCCACCACCGGGTAAGTCCGATCTGCCACCTCCAGGTGAATCAGGTACTTCAATGCGCCACCACCGGGCAATTCCGATCTGCTGCCATCGAGAAAAATTGGAACTTCAATGTGCCACCACTGGGCAAGTCCGATCTGCTGCCATCGATCAAATCTGGAACTTTAATGCGCCACCACCGGGTAAGTCCAATCTGCTACCACCGAGAAAATCTAGAACTTCAATGTGCCACCACTAGGCAAGTCTGATCTACTACCACCGAGAAAATCTGAAACTTCAATATGCCACCACCGGGCGAGTCCGATCTGCCACCTCTGGGCGAATCAGGTACTTCAATGCGCCACCACCAGGCAATTCCGATCTGCTGCCATCGAGCAAATCTGGAACTTCAATGTGCCACCACTAGGCAAGTCCGATCTGCTGCCACTGAGCAAATCTGGAACTTCAATGCGCCACCATCGGGTAAGTCCAATCTGTTACCACCGAGAAAATCTAGATCTTCAATGTGCCACCACCGGGCAGATCCAATCTGTAAAAAATTGCAGACCTTCCCAAACAGAAAGAGGCTAGCACTTCTTCAAGGCGAAAAATCCGCGCCCAAATCAAAATGCACGTATCTCCCAAAACTGGCACGATTATTTCTTGTACCTCTGTGCCAATGGTGTATTCTGGTGCGCTGGCACGGGTATGGATCTCAAACTCGCGCCAATGGCGCGACTGTTCACGATGAAACCGTGCCAACCCTTTCTTTCGCTTAGAGATGATCAGCCGTCTGAGACCTATGCCTCAGGTGTTGCTGCAGTCCACCTGTTCCTACGAAAGCTTCTATGTACACCTCTGCCACTAAGGTTCTATATTCAATGATGTTAAAAAAAAATAAGGCTGCCCCTACTCTGTGCTTTGATACCAAGATAAAAATCACACTGAATTGAAAAAGGAGTTGTAGCTCACAGGTGAGTACTGCACCTGGAGACTGCACTCAAACGGAGAGATCACTCTACATTCATTAATCAGAAAATACATCTTTAAGTACATCACAAGAAATCAGGAAGTTGTAAACAGACTCCTAAATTCTAGGAACAAATCCTAAACTAAGGAGATATGTTACAACTATGTAACCATTTCTCCATTAATATAAAAATAATATTAATTATTTTCAACTAATATCAAAAGTATTTCTTTTAAGAAGAAGTAATTATTTTAACGTCCAGGAGGATAAATATAGCCTATGTGATAAATTGCTTCTCTATCTCGCTTTTGTATTCTTTCGTTTTCTTATGAAGTTTCACAATAAACTCTCTCAGCTTCTCGACAAAGCCCTTGCTAAAAAGAATATCCTACGAGATAGCTGCCAAAATATCTGCATAACTTTCCCTGTTGTCTTTGCCAAAATATCTGCATAAGAGGAGTTGCGTGACTGTGATGTATGTGCGAAAGAGTTACTGGCAACTAACCTGCGACCATACATTCATCATTCCTCAAGCAATGTCCATTAGGCCCTATCATTGCAGGAAATTTGAGTTTTGGGATAGTATTATAGATTTATCTTAAGCAGAGATTTAACATAAACTGAGAGGGATCAAATTTCTTAGCATATATATATTTTATTAAAGTCAAAATTGTTTTTCTATTTAGAGAATATCTTATTCATATTTTAAGAGATACACGTGTCAACTCCAAATTAAGCACGAACATACTCACACATTACCTTCAAAATAGACTGTAAAATAAGCCTCTCCGCTCAATAAATTAGTACTATAAACTTTAAGACTTTCTAGCAACAACTTGAAAGAATCAATCCCGCTTTCCAACAATAAGCTTGAAAGAATCAATCTCTAAGAGTCCTCAATATAAACCCTTAAACTTACGTCGATTTCTCATTCCTCGAATATACTTATGTCGACTTCTCATTTCTCGAATATTCTCCAATGAAATAGACATCGGCGGGGTCAATTATTTGACTGCGGCCATGTCTGTTTGATTGCGGAATATTCGAAGAATTAACAATCTGCATAAGAATACCCAATATAAACTTCATGGTGGTTAATTGTATTGCAAATTTTGAATCTGAGTTTTAGAGTAATAGATGATTTAAACATGGTTATTATAGCAAGTGGCTACAAAATTCTTAAGCTTGGTTATTATAACAAGTAGTGCCAGTATACGTGTGCGTTTGAGCTTTAGTGTTGCGAAACTAACATAAAGATATAGATATACTCTTGGTTATTATAGCAAGTGGTGGAAAAATGCTTAACCTTGTTTATTATATCTAGTGGTGCCAATATGTTTAGGCGTTTGAGCTTTAGTTTCCCGAAACTAATATTTTGTGGAATTTAGGGCATTAGATTTCTTGAATTTTTTAAAATATGCAATCCATATAAGGATGGATCGTTGGATGTTACTCCTTGTGATTTTATTGTACATAAGAGTTTTTACTTTCTTATAACTAATTGCTATAAGTTGTTTCATCCAAGTAAGGAGAATAATAGATGATGGATTATTCAATATAATATTATGTAATATGTTATATCAATTAAAATTTTATTTTAATTTTAAATTTCCAAGGATAATAGATGATGGATTATTAAATATGAGATTATGTACTATGTTATATTGTTTAAAAGTTTATTTTAATTTTAGATTTCTAAAAATTTAGGGAAATGAGTTTTTCAATTTGCAATTTTTTTTAAAAATAAACATTTATATATTGATTTATATTTTTAATAATTTTGAAATTAAAATATAAATTCTATAATTTTACAAAATATAAATTTCACTATATAGTTTTAATTATTTTTTATTATTTTTCATATAAATTAAAATTTATATTTTTAATTAAATTTAAAATATCATTTAATATATATATATATATATATATATATATATATACACACACTAAATGATTTCACTTCTATACATCTAATTAGTTGGCCTTCTAATTTGTACTTCAGGGTGAGAAACATTGCATTAACCAATCCATTCCTTCCTCCTTGAAATTAATGGTTGGATGTCCTGGTTTAGTGAGAAATGCTACGATAAATTATAGATTATAAAATCTTATTTCTACCAGAGCCAACCCATCATTTCTCTACTTCATACAAACAAATCTCTTCATTTGTCCATTCCATGGAGTCTATGGCATTAAAGCTTGTAAAACAATGTGTGTTGCAAATTTCTATCCGAGTTTCCATTTTCAATCTCGAAACATAGCAATTCATTGCTTGAAGGAGATTGTTGGTTGTTTTAGTGATATTATGAGTAAATGGGTATTGTGTCACTGATTTTACCTTTGCTAGAGTGAATGCCTTCGTTTCATGAGTGTGTGTCCAAAGGCCTCGAGTGTGCGGGAGTGAGGAGAAGAGGAATACAAGCTTTTTTTTCTCTGTTGGTATCCCCGGTAATGTTCCTTCGTGTATCATGTTATTCTGATTTCCATTCCGAATGTGGTGCTTGTATATAAATTTGCTTGAATAACGAATCCCTATACTCGTGTTGTTCAATGTGTTGACTTCTATGTATTGGATAGAACCACTGGTTATATTTGCTGAAGCATTAATCCCTAAAACCCGTTGTAGATTGGTGAGAAATCGATCTCATACATTTTATATAATTTAATTGAACATGCAATCGGGGAAATGTTTTCCATTGGAATACCTTGATTAAACAAAAGAAAAAAAAATAGTCATGGAAAGGATCAAATCTGTGTAGGCAGGGCAAAGAATTGAGTTTCGGGAAAGGATCTGAACACCAATAACCTGTGAGATATGGATCTTGACATTGAGTACGTGAGTTGGTCGGCTAGTCCGGCTGAAACAGTTGATGTGTGAAATTGGTAAGGATAATCAATACGACCCCTGACTTACTCAGTTTAATAAGTGTGGAATCAATGTATTGGTGAAATAAATTCTAATTATAAAAAAGGTTTTATAAAGGAGTAAGGGCCCTCCAGGCAAAAGGAGAAACAGTGGTTTACTCACCAAAAGAGAAGTGGAATAGAAAAAGAATTCCATTCTTATTACATATTTTGTAAAAAGAGTAGAAGACCACAATTAGAGGGAAAATGGCTACAAGGACACTTCGCCAAAGTGGTATCAGAGTTGTAAAATCCCTACAAAACCTGAAAAGAAAAGAAAAGAGGAGGATCAACAATTACACTAAGCATGCCACCCAAATAAGAAGGCTAAAGAAGAAGCGGTATCACTTACAAGTTTCGGTTGGAGTTGAGGTGCATACAAGCAAGAATGGAAGCCACAGAGGCAGCTTAAAAAAGGGAGTCGGATGTGGGAGGCATCAGTTAAAGTGAAGATACCTGCTCCGAAGAGGAAATAGAGGGAGTGTTAGGAGAAGGGTCGGAAGAGGAGAAGGTAATTAAACTGGTTATGAAGCTAGGATCTAGACCAAATATGGAGGTGCTTATGTATGATGCCACTTTGAACGTAGATGACTTGCTCAATTGGATCCATGTAATGGACAAATATATCAACTACGAGGACATGGAGGATGAACAAAAGGTGAAATATGCAGTGACCAAGCTAAAGGACATGCAAAAATATGATGGGATGAAGTGCAGGAAGTTTAGAGAAGAAGAAGGAACGCAAATATTAAAATTTGGTACAAAATGGCGCCTAAATTTTAGGGCAAGTTCATTCCGAAGGATTACTAGTTGAATTTATTCATGTAGTTACACAATTTGAGGAAAAAGTACAAAAGTACATGACGGTGAAAAATTACACATAGGAATTTTACAGGCTAAATATTAGAGTGGATTACATAGAAAAATATGTGGAAAAGGTGGCTCGGTACATAAATGGTCTGGGGTATAAAATAAAGGATGAAATTGGCCTCTTACCCTATAATACTGTGGAGGATGCTTATCAAGAATCATTGAGAGAAGAGGAGAAATTGGCTAGGAAGCAAACCCAAAATATTAAAGGAGGGATTCTAGCAATAGGGAAAGGATTTCCCGGCAAGGAAAGATTCTAGACTCCAAGAGAGGAAATCGGGAGCACTAGCAATCAATATCTTAGAGGAGGAGAGGAAAAGGGAATTTTTTTTTTTCAAGAGGTAGAGGTAGAGAAAGGGAAGTTATGTGTTACATATGTGGGAAAACAAGACATGTGTCATGGAACTGTCATGATAATCAACCAACCAATCATAGAGGAGCACATGTTGCAGAAGCCAAGGATGAGATAGCCAAAACAAATGTAAAATAGGAGACTCTTGAGTTGGGTGAATCCATAGAGCTAAAAAGGGTTTTAATTAAAGGATGTAAAGATAATAAATATCCAACACAATGGAGGAATTTGTTTAAAATAGTTTGCAAGTCCATGAGAAAATGTTGCAAAGTTATTATTGATAATGGAAATAAAAATAATTTGGCCTCTCTGGAAATGGCGGAGAAATTAGGGCTTCAAAATATGATACACCCCGCTCCTTATTGTGTGGCATGGTTGCAAAAGCGACATTAGATCATCGTCAATGAACAAAGCAAGGTAGAGTTCCAGATCAACAACTATAAGGATGAGGTTTTATGTGACATCATGCCTATGGATGTTTTCCATGTATTATTAGGAAGATCATGATAGTATGATAGAGGAGCTATTCATGATAGGAGGAAGAATACCTACTCTTTTGAGAAAGACAAATTCATGCATGTGTTATTTCCTTTGGAGGAAAAAGGATTCAAAGAGGAAGTAAACCTAAGTATGCTAATGATGACCAAGGAGTTGTTGCAGGAAGTTGTTACACAGTAATTTGTCAACATCCTTGCAATTCCCCGTCCCGCACATTGGAGGGCTTATTCCGTGACCTGTGAGCAAAGACATGACCTGAAATCACTTTCATGGCATCCCCCTTGACAAGGAAAATAATTCCCCTGAAGACAATTTTCTATGAAAAGCCCTAAAAATAGCCTTTTTATCCTTGGCGCGACTAGCCAGTTCGGCCCTCACGCCAATGGGGGAAATCCACCAAAGAGGGTGTGCCAACTGGCGCTCTGTCCCAATGCATCACCCATGCCAGGCTTAATAAGGAGTGTTTTTTAAAAATAAATGGCGGAAGTTTGATTCCAACCAACTTCTGAACTGGTCTCTAAATTGAGTTGGGAGGTTTGGCTCTGGATCTCCATGTAGGGGAAGTGGTTTTCCACCTATCATGGAAGCTTCCTTGAGGATAGGGCCAATCCCACCATTGTAGGGATCCCAACTCCCCTTCCACCATCTATATAAGCTTGTCATTTTCCCTTTGCAAGCTAGCCTGAATAGAGTTGAATCAATTGTAAGGAGATTATTGTTAGACAACCAAAGAGAGAGAGACTTGTCCTTGTCCAGACGAGCTTTACCGAGACGTACTCCTCTGTCGACCTGCCGAAGGAAGATCCAGCGTCAGAGCTCAGGTTGTATCTTTCTTTGTTTCTAATTAATAATAAATGACTATGATTATGGTTCCACTCAGATGTTCATGTTTCATGTTATGAGTTGTATCTTCTCTCACTGATACATAATTGCATTGATTTGGTTTTACATTTGTTTGTTTTTTGTTTCTTCTTGTACGTGTAGGTGTTCGATCGCATTGAGCGGGGGAATTGTGATCTGTCGGAGCAAGGAAACGAGAGCGCCATCTTCTCCGTGAACAACAGCGTTGGACTTAAGGTAGGCCTTTCTCGCAATTTAGTCTATTGCAATTAGGAACTTGTGTCTTAGCGTGATACGATTGTTGCTAGACCCGATCTGGGCTAGTAGGGATCGCCTCTGTCCACAGAGGGGATTTACCTCTCCAACAGAAGTGAAGCGAGAAGAAGAGGTATAGTTCACTTTAATTGGTAAACCTATGACTGTCTTTACACATACAAATTTAAATGATTTGTCTGCTAAAATTGAATCTCTATTAGATTTGTTTGTTGATGTTATCATGGATGAGTTACCAAATGCCTTAGAACATATGAGGAGCATCAACCATCATATATAATTAATTATGGAAGCTAGTTTACCCAATAATGAAACCTATTGAATGTCACATAAAGAAAATGAAGAAATTAGGAAACAATTCGAGGAACTTTTGGACAAAGAAATAATTATAGAAATTTTGAGTCATTATGTTGTACTGATGGTCTTGAGCCCAAAGAAATTTGGAGGTTGGCGAATGTGCACTGATTTCAGAGCCATCAACAAAATATCGGATATAGATTCCCTTTTCCCCAAATGGACTATTTAATGGATTGACACAGTGATGCCAGATATTTTTCAAAAATAGATTTAAAGAGTGGATATCATCAAATCAAAATGAGAGAAAGGGACAAGTGAAATACAAGTTTCAAAACAAATGATGGCTTGTATGAATGGTTGGTTATGCATTTTGGTTTAATCAATTCCCCCAACACTTTTATGAGGCTCATGAATGAAGTAGTCAGAGAATTCATTAGCAAGTTCTGAGTTTTTTACTTTGATGATATCCTTGTGTACAATAAAACCAAGGAAGAATGTATCTCAAATATTTAAAACTAGTATTGAGGAACTTGCATCAAGAAAAAATTTTAAAAGATGAAAAAGTGCTCTTTTCTTACCACAAAAATATTTTATTTTGGGTTCATGATTTCTTCTAAAGGAATGAAAACGGACCTTGAGAAGGTGAAATCTGTAAACAATTGGCCTTCTCTCACAAGTATCCATGAAGTGAGAAGCTTCCATGGGTTGGATATCTTTTACTGAAAGTTTATTCGAAATTTTAATCGCATTTGTGCACTGATAGTGGTAACTATTAAAAAGGAGAAAAAACCTTTTAAATGGACATAACAAATGGAAGCGACATTCCAATTGTTGAAGGAGAAAATATCAGAGAAACAATTTTTTGTTTTTCCGAATTTTTATAATACTTTTTTGGTGAAGTGTGATTCCAGTGTAATGGATAGTGGGGATGTTCTTAGCCAAGATGATAAGTCGGTTTCACTTTTCAGTGAGAAATTAAATGAGAACAATAAAAATGATTCCACTTATGACAAGGAATTTTACGCAATAATTCAATCCCTCAAGAAGTGGAGGCATTACCTTATTCCCAAAGAGTTCATCATGTACACAAATAATCATGCATTACATTTCTTAACCAGAAAAGACAAGCTAAACGAGAGATATGCCAAATGCTTTGAATACATGCAAAATATTTCTTTTGTTAGGAAAAGTATGAATTGAAATGCTAATAAAGTTGTTGATGGTTTGAGAAGGAGATGTATGGTATTGTAGGAGCTACAAGTCAATACTTTGACATATGAACACCTCCAAGGCTTGTACAAGGAAGATTCAAATTTCAAGGAAATTTATGAAGCTTATGAAAATCTTGTGGTTAGAGATCAAAGTCCATGGCATGAATTATTGGTCAAGAAGGAATGATTTTTAAGGGAAAATTATGCATCGCAGGAGATTCAATGACATATAACATGTTGAAAGAGAAGCAAAGTGGAGGAATTGCTAATCATTTTTTGCATGACAAGACATGCATAATTAAGTTCATTTTATTATTAGTCAGGTATGAGGACATATTTCAAAAAGGTTGTGGACAGGTGTAGAATTTTCTACCATGCTAAAGGGAGACAATAAAATGCAGGCCATATCAGCCACTGCCCATACCCAACGAGTCTTGGGAAGCCATAAGTATGGATTTTATTCTGGGTTTTCCTAGAACTCAGAGAAACCATTAGTTATTTTTTGTAGTAGTTGATAGATTTTCTAAGATGGCACAATCTATACCATGCTAGAAGACAAATGATACCACTCACATTGCTAATTTGTTTTTCAAGGAAGTAGTAATACTTCATGGAATGCCCAAGAGTATAGTCTATGACAAAGACGCAAAATTAGTTAGGAATTTTTGGAGGACCTAAAGGAATAGATTGGGAAAAAAAATAACTTATAGTTCAATTTACCATCCCCAAACATATAGGTAGATTGAAGTGGTTAATATAAGTTTGGGAAATTTGCGAAGGTGATTAGTTAATGAGAATAAGAAACAATGGGATCAAGTTCTCCCACATGTTGAGTTTTCCTATAATGATTCTCCTCATAGAAGTATAGGAAAAATCCATTTCGAGATTGTGTATGGCATGCATCTAATGGGTAATTTTTAACACAAAAATTTGGGGAAGAGGAAATTGGAACTGGTAATACAAAAGACTTCACTATAGTTATGCAAATGATCCATGAGCAAGTCAAAGGGAAAGTACATGAAAGTAACAGGAGAGTATCCTTATATATAAGTAGAGAACTTATGTTAAGAGAAGGGAAGTAAATTTTGAGGTTGGGGATCTTGTTTTAGCATCTTTGAGGAAGGAAAGGTTCCGAAAGTGTGAATATAATAAATTAAAATGAAAGAAAATTGGTTCTTGCAAATTCTTGAGGAATTCTTGAGAAAACGCCTATGAGATTGAGTTACCCCCTACTACAGGAATTCATCCTATATTTAATGTTGCAAACTTGTATCTTTATCATGAGCTTGGAGAAGGGAAACATGATGGACAAGAGAAGATTCACTGGGAAGCTCAAATACCTACAACCCAGAAGTTGTAGATGGAGAGGATTCTTGACCAAAAACTTGTTAAAAAGACTAGGAACAAAAATTATTACAAGTGTCACTACTACATGAAGGGAACTTTTAAGACATTTTTTTAAGACAATAGAAATCTTTCGTCTTAAAAAGTCACTTTTTATTTTAGTCATTTGAAATTAAAATTTAATATCAATTGAATTTTCTTAAATATAAAATTTAAGATAGAAAGTGTTTGAGACAAAAAATATTTTAAGACAAAACATTATATTTAAAACAAAAACATTTTGAGACAAAAATATTTTAAGACAAATCTTTATATTTAAGACAAAAACAGTTTAAGACAAAACTTTATATTTAAGACAAAAACAGTTTGAGACAAAAATATTTTAAGACAAAAACAATTTAAGAAAAAAATATTTTAAGACAAAATTTTATATTAAAGAAAAAAGTTGTTTGAGACAAAAATATTTTAAGACAAAAACAATTTAGGAAAAAAATATTTTAAGACAAAACTTTATATTTGAGACAAAAAAAACTTGAGACAAAAATATTTTAAGACGAAACTTTATATTAAGACAATGGCCACTTAAGACAATGGAAATTAAGACGAAATTTTTTTAAGACAACTAACAATTAAGACAAAACCATATCAATTGAAGACATTATCTAACATGAATTGCAAAATTGACTCTGATAATGCACCCTAAGTCTGCTGCATGTAAGCTACTACTGTCTCGTGCCTATATCGAGGTTGCTATTTCACTTATCATTCACTTTATCTTATATAAAGATAACAATTTGTTGGGCTCTTCGTTTTGGTGGGGTCGTTGTCTCTAAAGAACGCAATAGATTTTCTTGGAAATATTTCTCAGAAATCAATCCCTCTTGTGTCCCTTTGATCTATATTTACATGATTAGAGACAACTTGTATGTCATTTCATATGACACTACTACAACGAGGGGGCTTTTAAGACAAAATAAATATTTTGTATTAAAATTTTTGATATGAGGCGCTAGTAAAAAAGGAAAAAGTAAAGGATTGGGGGTTTTTCTTTATGTTGTTGATGGGTTCTTCAGGAAGTAGAGTGATGGAGGTCGAAAACAACTAATGGGATTTCAGGCAATGGAGGCCGAAAAAATAGGTGCTTTGTGAGAGGAGCGACGAAGGAACTTTCGTTGAAAATTGATAGGCTAGTTGGAGTACTTTTTGGGTTCTCCATCGATAGTCTTTTAATTTTTGTTTTTTGACTATTTCATTTATTTTAAATGCTACTTCTATCTATTGGTTGCTTCTATCAGTACATTGTTGTGCTAAAACTTCTAACAGTCATCGACAACATGGATTATATTAACTTAAACTATGGCGGGGACAAATTATAGAATATCCGCTGGTAGACAATATGTCTACTTCAAAATCTCTACGAAAACTTTTGCGAGAAGCAGACGTCGAGGATAAAAGATAGGATTGTGGAAGTATTAGTCACAAAACTCACAGGGGAAGTAATTTTTGTTTTAAGTGTGGAGGTAAGTGGATTAAATGAAGCAGTTACTGATGCAATTACTAGTGTTGTTTGGTGCAATGCGTCTAAGCATAATTATCTGACCTAGATTCAGTTTTTATCCCGATTCTAAATGATATCAAGGATCTCTACTGTCTCTTTTGTTTCAAGGTACACTAATAACAATTTATTTTCCACTCTAATTTTTGGTATACTCTATGGTCTATCTAAGCCACATTAACTGGTTGTTTAGATTATCTTTCTTATGAACCTTTGCTCCTGTGGATCTTCTTGCTCCTTCCATAGTTTGGGAATGGTCAATCAGCGGATTTTCATGGATCTTAGATGCTACTTGTTGTTCTTCTCTATGGTCTATCTCAAACACATTGGCTGGTTGTTTTACACAGTATTTCTTATGAACCTTTTCTCCTATGGATCTTCCTACTCCTCTCTAGGTTGAGATTGGTCTATAAGAGGATCTCCAAGGATCTTTACTACTACGTAAGTTCATTAATTTTGATTGGTGGATTTGGTAACATATTTCAATTTTGAATTCGATCGCGAAGGAGTCTCTTGGGGTCATTAATTGGTTTGGGGGAGTATTTATTTTCCAATTTGGTCATTGATTATATGAGCAACAATCCATTAATGGTTTGTGTTGTCATTGAAGATCTTTGTTGATTGTGTGCTTGACTAGGTTTATGAAGGAAATTGGTTGATGGTGATTGGCTAGTATATTTTATTTGAAGGGGTTTCCTAGTGGATTGAGATGGTGACAACCTACATTGAGTGGTGTCAATAATTGATAAGTGACATTAATTTACCTTATCTACATATTTTATCAAGGTTTTTTCATACACTACTACGTAAGGTATTTTTTAGTAATGCTCTCTACTTCGGTGCACATATAGAAGGGATTGCAAAGTGTCGCTATTGTCTATTGTACAACTGGCCCTTATATCTATCGGTAGGATTTCACTTGATACTGAAGGAAACTGGGGTGGTGATGTGCCATTACTTGATGTTTTGTTACATGCGACTATTGAGGCGGAGAGTCAAGCCTGCCCCAAGTGAGGATTCAATCCCTTTGGGACATCTCTTGTACATGCAACTATACACGTGGATTCAAATGTTTCAGTATCCATATTGGTTATTGAACCCAATGTCATAATCCACCGAAAATGTTTTTCCATCATTTGTCGAAAAAGAAGGAAGTTAATTAAGGTTGATCTGGATTATCGAAAACTAGTTTTGGTTCTGATGTTTTTTGGGACCAGGTGGTAGGATTACAACAACGAGATTTGTTGGGTAAGTGGTTTTATCTGTGAGTGGATGGCTCTCAGATGGCGTCCTAGGTTAAAGAAAATTGGTACAATATTCTTAAGTGTTCTCCTCTTTTCAACATTTTATACAATCAATGGTTATGCTTCCACTTTATTAATGATGGAAATGCTGGGAATATTTTGGAATCATATTGGGTTCATGGTTGTGGTTTCCTCTCCTTAAATCATTGACATGTGGGATTTGATCCATACCTAGAATTTCCACGAAAGAAATTGGTTTCAAGTTAAACTCCCTGGTTTACTGCTTGTATTTTGGTCATGTGTGTTAGGGTCATACATTTTATTGTCAAATGTTTTTCCTTATCCTTTAATTTTTAGTTTTGAGTAGTTGAGCCTATGACTATTGTTGTTGGCATAGCCTCTAGATCATTGTCTGACATCTTTGATTTTCTTACATGAAGGGTTCATTCAAATTTTGAAAGAGTGTCAAGTTAATGGGAGTCATGGTCACACATGTTTTTGTCATGTCAATTCAAAGGGGGTTTAGTCATTTTTCTAAATTGAGCTCATTTTCAGTCAGAGTTCTTATGGTTACAAGGTATGGTCATTTGAAACATCCTACAATTTTATCCCTCGTTCTTATTTACATTATGCTCATCCATTTCACCTCTTATTTCCCCATTTCCCCATTTACCTTCCATTCATCCCCCTTCATATAAATTTCCATCCTACACCCTTCCCATATACCATTAACCTATCATCATATTACATTCATTTTATTCCCCCTTTTCATTTGAAACCATTCCCTATATTAACATTACCATTTCCCATACTCATATCATATAACCCTCATGCATAACACCCCATATATAAAACTCCCATACCAAAGGGATATCATACCCCTTAAATTAATCATTACCTATGCTGTGATTCACATGCCAAGTCAGGTGGAGCACTTCAAAACATCATGTCAAAGCATCACAATGCTACTTATATTTTCTCGTTTTGCATACTATTTTTTTACACCCTTTTGAAATGACCATTACGGCCACATAAAGGAAAATTATGGAAAACTGAGAGAGGTTGTCCTTAAATAAGGTCCAAAGTACAAAAAATTCTTCAAATTTTCACACAGATGTCACAAATCAGGTGTTATGAATGCATCTTTAAAGCTCATTTTTCGTAGTTTGTATTTTTTTTTTTTTTGAGCCAAGGTTTTGTAGAGCATTTTGTGAGAAGATGGGGAAGGATTTGGAGAAATGGAGAGATTTTTTTCTTCCCAATACTATTATATAAAATAACCTCCTTCAGTTTTGAAAATATGTTATGGTTTTGGAGATATATCCAAAACAAAGTGTGTTGCACAGGTGCTGAACAACCCTTGCCTACTGAGTCTCACTCATGTTTTGGAGATGCCACCTGTCAGATATTTCAGAGGTAATATTTATTTACACTTAGATCCCATCTCAACCCAGCTTTCATCGAACAAATTTCAGCCATAAAGGAAATATGACTTTGTGCTACCCAGTCGTTGCGTAGATTTGTTAGTTCACTGGCAACATTTCTATGATTTTTTGTTGTTTCTATTTTCTTTACTGTAAAAACTCTATTTAAATAAATATTTACCTACCCCCAACAAAATGAATTGTGAAATATTTATAGCATACCTCATCTCTGTGGGTTTATAATTGTCAAATCTCTAGTTTCTTTAAGTGAGGGAGCCCTGTTCAGTTAGGAAATACCAGTACCCCGACTAATAGTGGTTAGTGGTTAGCTCCTTGAGTATATTTCCACCCTAGTAGATATCAGGGAGTTCTAACATATTGGTGCCATTTTCAGGGACCAAACGGTCAAATTTTCCCCATGTATGAACGACAAATGTCAAATCCAATTGTTGATGGTGAACAACAATTGGACATCCGAATGCTGAATCATTGACATGGAGACTCCGGGTTCAAAGGATATAGCATATTCAAATTTCACGGTGACTCCACCAGTAAAAGGTCATTAATTTTGGTTGACTATGTTCAATATGGGTTCAAGAACAAATTCCAAGAATGCACCTATGGAAAGTTCTTGTATTCCTAGTTTTATGAATCTGTGCCTATAGTTGATTGGTCAACTTACCTCCCAATATTTAGAGATGGAAAGGGAGAAGATGTTGTTAAATTTCATATCCATGCACGAAAGTTGAAGGTTTAATTTTATAAAGGAAATTTATGGAAAACTGAGTGAATTTTTTCTTTAAGATGGGCCAAAGTACAAAAAACTCTTTCATTTTTCGCACAGGTGTAATAGATCAGGCATTATGAATGCATCTTTAAAGCTCATTTTTTCTAGTTTGTAAATTTATTATTTTAAGCCATGCTTTTGCAAATAATTTTTGGAGAATATGGGGAAGGATTTGGGGAAATGGAGAGAGGTATTTCTTCCCAACACTATCATATAAAATAACCTCCTTCAGTTTTGAAAAATATGTTATGGTTTGGGAGATATATCCAAAACAAAGTGTGCTTGCAACCCTTTCCTACTGAGTCTCACTCATGTTTTGGAGTTGCCAGTGTTGAGGTATAAAAGGTATCTTTTTAACACCTATTTAATCTGCGAACGACTTTTTGTTTCAAGAGTGTACTCTGTTTGAGACTGCAATTGAGCTAAGAGTAATGTTATGAAAGATGTAGTACAGTGTTCTAAATACAAGATTAAACAAATTCTTGAAAAAGAAATCTAACTACAACAACATAAAATCAAATGCTCTGAAATCCAACTATTCACTCAGCAAACATTGATCGACGATATAGTAGCAATAACTCATTCCTCTAGAAATTGATGCAATTGAAATCAAACTGGAACAAGGCCGTCAATCTGAGAAGTTGGAAGAAATAACCAATGTTCTCTACAGTTGATAGTCCTGCTTTAAAGAAATTAAAAGAAAATAGAAATTGAACTAAAGCTGTTATTGAAAGTAAACAAAGAAGAACTCTTTTTTAAAAGCAAGAGTTAGAAATGGACAACAATCTGTAATTAAATGGCTATGTGCATAAATAGAAAACTGTAACAATGTAAATAAGCAGTGAATTATGATTACAGGAATTGAATAGCAGGAATTAACTAATGAATCTGAAAAGCAACTATGAACGCAAAGGAATCAAATAGCTAATTCTGTTGAACACCAAACCCTGTCGACAGCAAACGTTATTAAGCAATCCAACGGAATAGAAAATGAAGTTAATATTGAACATGAAAGCTTTATAAGCAATAACAAGATGAATAATACTGAAATTAAGATTCTTGTTGAAATGGAACATCAATGCAATTCATTAACGCAACACAACAATAAAAAATTCAACAACAACTTAATTAACTTTACAATTGTAATAAAACCAATCACAATTATCATACAATGGTAATTAAAAGAGTAGAAATACAAACAGTGGATCGATCAACTAGGGGTGGGCCCCCAATCTCTGGTGAAACGCCGCTGGGCTACTGCAGAACTAAGAAATTAAACGGCAACACGTTCTTATATTAATCATGCATAACAGCGTTTACAAACAGTCGATCTCTGTTTAATCAATGAGAGTCGATAAGGAATTGTGTAATTACAACAGGAAATATCTCCTTTTCCATCCTCCATCGTCCTTCAATACATAATACATGCTCTCCTTTTATAATCACAAAGAGGAGAAATTAAATAGTAAATATGATCTCTCATAAAAATATTGGATTGTTCCTAACCAATTGATCAACAAGAAAATATCTTTCCATCCACCTTTCAACAAGAGCAAGTCGAATTTAGATTTGCAGCTGAGATAATTTGGAGGATGGTCGCAATAGCAAATCTGAGAAAATTATGCTCAAAGAACCTTGCATTTCTCTCAATATGGACTGAATTTGGGCAAACTATTCTTAACTAAAGTTAATTTGGTCCGTTCTGGACAAAACCCATGTTCCATATTTTCCAGATTCTTCTTCATTTTCCCAGAATATCAACCGCAAAACTGTCACTTCTTATTCCAGCGAATTTCTGAGTTGGAATATTTGATGATGATTTGGAGATCAAATATGCAATCTGGAAAATATCTTGGAGGCTAAAATGGTGAGTGATGTTACAAAATATATTAATAAACCATCATTGATAAAATTATGCATAACAATCATCCATTTATTAAAAATAAAGGAGAAGAAATAATATTCATCCATAAGAGCATAAATTATTATAAAATGGATTTATATGATAAATTATAATAAATGAAATGATAAAGAAAAGTAAAAATGGATGAAATAAGTGTTAAAAAGTGGTCGTATTCACGACCCAACATACCCCCAAAATGAATATATTGCATGTCCTCATGCAACCCAAAAACAAAACCCATATGTTAACCAAGCAAAGTAAATTATTCATCCCAACTCATGAAATTGATGGAACAAATGAATTTTTCCTCAAATAATGAATATTCAATTTTAGCAATCTTGATAAAGGCATAACAATTTTTACAGTTGACGTTCAACTATATGTATATGAAGTTGCAAAAAAATGTGACATAAGTAACAACAAACTTCATTAACCATTTTCTCAAAAATCAGATCGTTTTGATGCACGAATCATGAGATATAAACAAAATGGTTGTAGGTGATAGTGCATAATTTTTGAAATTTTAATTTAACATGAAATTATCTGGGTTTGTGTATTTTAATGACACCTCTATGTTATATAGAAATCACAAGAATTTAGTTTATAGTTTTAAAGATATATGCAAATCAATTTTTTCACTGTATAAAAATGAAATTGTATGCCTTTAAACGAGAAAGAGAGTAGAAAACATCCATCATGTGTAGTTTCCCCCCCAAATTAAAAATTAGCATATTTCTCTTGATACACAGCTCAAAGAATGGTTGCTACTAAATATTGAAATGTTGATACTTGTTATAAAACAACATGAGACAAGGAAATTTAAAGAATGAAATAAATATGTGGATGATAAAAAAAGAAGATTACTGACATGGTCATAAGAAATAAATGAAGGAAAACAACACTCCCCCAAACTGAAAGATGAGATGTCTCTGAAAAATGGGAAGTGGTAAAGATGTGGAATGAATGATGATAAATAATGCTCAATGGATTTTCATGAAATTCTCCTAAATTCATAATAAATCAGAAAATTATGCTATTTTACCTCAAGTGTTACCTCCGATAAAATGTGGAATGACATGTAGGGACTGGCCTTTGTTGAAGATGATGTAGGCTGAGTGGATACTGACAGTGATGCAAAATGTGGAAGCAATGCAAGCACATCATGTCTGAAGAATTGTGCATGTTCGCAAGTTACGTGGGCCTTTGCTATTAGTTGCAATAGTGTAGTCGTGTTGCAAATAGAAATTCCCCCCATACTTTTTGTTCTCCTGTAAACAAATCTGATTCTGTATGCAATTTTCTTGAATCCACAATGTTAATTTTGAAGAGCAACAGATAACATGTATGCCAAAAGTTCAATCAGTAAACATTCTGTAGTAATACAGTATTAATATTATGGTAAATCAGCAAAATAAAAGAGTAGCGTACTGCACAGCAATTGTACAGCATAGAAAGGCATACATACTTATGATATAATCAACAAATTATCGTATTACTGAAATCAATGCATATTTTGAATTCGTGAGTAGATATGGAAATGTTTATGTAATGATTCAAAAATAAGGGAAAAGGATAGCTGATGTGAAAAAAAGTACTTATGCGGTCATTATCCACATAAACCATTATGATCGATTTATAAATAAATTTCATGCATAAGAGGTTTCGAACAAAGGGTTTAGGAGCATAATCTCATTTGATATTAGATAAAGATATAAGAAAATGGTTTATCATTACTATTGATTTGTGAAAAATATGACTCCAATACCATCAACAGAGCTCTGTTGCCCACAGGTGTCTATAACCTTGACAAAGTTGCTTTCTCACCCTTGGAACCATTATCCTTTATTTATGCCTAGGGAAGTACTGTGTGATGTCATGATGGAGGCCACTATGCTGGCTTGGGAACCAAATGAATCACAATGCCATTCACCAGGAAGGAGTGAAAGGTGGGCATGATGGCTCGTGATGAGACCTCCTGTTCCAAGGAATTTTTATTTTTCTGAATTGTCCATTGGATCATATACCTGGTGTGGTGGCCATAATGGGAATGCCACTTCACTGCTCCCTTATGATCATGGTAGGCTGGCTCTTAATGAGACCCCCTATCCTCCACCAGCCATATCATAGAATTGTTAGTAATTATATAGGGATTTTTCTTTTTTTCTTTTTATTTACATATAAAACTTCCCTATTGATATATAAAGGGTGGCTCAACACTCCTTAAGAGTAGGGATGGTGGAAGAAGTCTGAACATCTCAATAGAGAAAATATGTCCTTATTTTTATAAAAAAATCAAAGAGAGTTATGAGAATTTAGGAAAGAATCAACATGATAAAGATAATCGATCATATTAATTTTAGTGAAAATAAAGACAACAAAGTGATATAGATGGTTGTGTCATTTCCTTTTTCTTATTACTACAAAACAATTTTTTAAAAATGACAATTTCTCTTGATTTGCTGATTCTAGTAACCTCTAATTTGTGTATCCTTCCATAAATTGTGTGTTTTCCTTTCAAAAAATCATGAAAAATTCACAAAAATTCCTAGAAATGTTGTTGAAAAACAAGAAAAATGCATTCAAAAAATGTTGTTCCTTTGGAAAGGAACAACAAAAACAATCTGCGAAAATGTTGTTCCTTTCGAAAGAAACAACAAAAAGAATTGGCTAAATTGTTGTTCCGTTCAAAAGGAGTTGTTCCTTTCGAAAGGAACAGCAAAAATTATTAGCGGAAATGTTGTTCCTTTGGAAAGGAACAACAAAAATAAACAGTGAAAGCTATTGTTCCTTTGGAAAGAAACAACAAAACCGCTCGCAACAATACTGCTGTTCATTTCGAAAGGAACAACAAAAGTGTTGTTCCTTTGGAAAGGAACAACAAAAACACTCACAACAATACTGTTGTTCCTTTCGAAAGGAATATTAAAAGTGTTGTTCCTTTGGAAAGGAAAAAGAAAAATTCGCAGCAAGAAAAGTAAGAGCGGTTCAAGAAATACAATTCTATACAAAAAAACAAGAAAAGTAAAAGAAAACAAACTTTAAGTAGAGGTTTCAAGAAAAAGTAAATTTTTTTTACAGAATTGGTGTTGAAGAAGAATTGCCTTTTTTAACTAAAACTTCCATGGTGGGGTCCTTATTGTTTAATTGCAAATTGAAACTACAATTTTGAGGGATCAACACCTGCAATACAAAAACATAAAAGAAATCAGAAAAGAAACAACACTTTATTAAGTTACAACAACTATGATGTTATTTCCTAAGGGAATATCAATCTGTTAATGGAAAAATGATCTTTTTGAAAAAAAATTTGGAAGTAGTGGCATGAATCTTCAAATGGAAACGAATTCTTCATTTCTTCTGTTATGAATCCGTTAGGTAATGAACTGGATGAAATTCCCTTGTTTTACTAAAATTTCTTTCAAGAATCTCTCGTCCATAAATTGACCTTTGTTCTGCTAAGACCTGCAAAAAATGAGTATCTACCTGCAATAAAACATTAAATCGTGGAAAAAAGAGGTGATTGGGCTGCTCTAATCCAAGAATTATGCAAAAAAATAACAAGTAGTTACTCTGTAGAACAAATCCATGCACAAATTAAAATTAATTTATTACCTGCAGGAGAGCAGTGGTCAATCATGCTAACCTGCAGTGTTTCACTCATAACTTCTTCTTTTTCTCGTCCGATTTGAGTGAATCCAAAGCCAAATGAGAGATAATTCAAATTTTTATCTCCAATAGAAACAATTTTTAAAAATTTAGTGCTATGATATGTCAAATGTTCTTAGAACAACCTGCATAATAGAGTCATTTTCGATTTTCCAGTTTAAACCAACAGTTGATATTTCAAGCATAAATTTTTCATTTAATGGCGGATTGAATTGATTCAAATTGTATATTAAAGTATATGAATTTATTTATCTCCAATATAAACATGTTTTGAATACAATAAGAATTGATGGGTCAAATATGCTAGTGAACAGCCGAGAAAACAGAGTTTCAAGAGTGCTGATTTATGATAGGCAGTCAGTATTGTGGTCATAAATTCCTCATATGATATCTAAATTGAGTGATTCAAATTGTGTTGTAAACTATATTCAAATATGAATCTACCATAGAAACAAGTTTTAAAAATATAGTCATTTAGGTATCCAAAAACTGACTTTCCCAACTCTGTTCTTGAGCTGCCTACTAGACACCCTGTCAATGTTTTGGTTCTAAATTTTTCATTTCAAATCCAAATGGAGTGATTCAAATTGGGTTGGAAAGTAGAAATAAAGGGCTACTGATAGAAAGAAGTTTTAAAAATATTCACTTTGGGTCCCTCAAAACATTATTGTCCCAACTTTGTTTTCAGAAATTTCATCAAGCCCGCAAGCCGAAAAAATGATATTCAAACAATTTTTCCATATTGATGATAAAAATGAATATAAGTGTTTGTAGAGTTTTTATTTGAAATATAATTCATATACATACTCAAATAAATTAGAATATTTATCATCAATGTTGTTTTCCACAGCGTTTTACAACAAAAAAAAACACTTATCTTTACAAAAATAAAAAAAACGTGTTTGTTTTATTTCCTTATTTATTTTATTTTCTCCACTATCCTACTCTTCTTTGAGAATCGAATATGTTTATGTATAAGAGTATTTCCAGTGGAACCATTTTAGAAAGAAGGCCTCTAGTATGTACATACCCAAATTTGAAAAATGCAAGTTGATAAAAATTAGGGTATAAGAAGCCAACTCCCCTTGAAAAGATGGTGCCAAAAATTGTTGAAGCATGGAGTGATGTTGCAAACAAATGATGGAGTGAAACCAATATTCAATGGATCCCTTACTTTCTTGATTTCCCATAGTCATCGTATCATGAATTTCTTGAGATTTTAAAATGGTTTGTTGGTGCAAACTAGAAGAAACGTCATTTTCTTTCATAACTTCTACAATTTTTGGATTTGATACATTCTGAATCTCAGTGTAAGTTTTCTCCAATGGTGCATGTGAGATAGAATGGGTGGGAAGGGTGCGTGAATTTTGTATTTCAACACTGTAAGTATGTTTTACTGGTTTATTATGGTGAGGGTGTAGAGTGAGTTGAGCAGGAGATTGTGTAGGGAATGGAGTCTCTTGATGATGTAGTTGATTGGGTTGAGTGGATGATTTTGATAGGCAAGAAAGATGTTGTGGAAGAGCTGGAATATGTGTTTGTGCTACAAGATGAGGGAGAGTAGTCATGCAATCATAAGGTAAACCATGCCAAGCTTGTACAAAATATTGGTGATGGTTATATTGAGATTGGCATGGCTGCCCTAACATATAAGTATTCCATAATGGATTATGCAAGTAAGAGAATGGAGAGGAAGTGTTTTGAACCATACATATAGGCCATGATTTCCATGGTTTTGATCTTGTTGCAGCCTCCCCATCTCTTTGATATGCTACTTCCAAATTAGATAAGGAAGAGTGAGTATCTATGGGATGATCCTTTTGGTAATGAGGGAAAAACACTTCATCAAATTCTTGATTTCTCTGAATCTGAAAAACATTCAATTGTGAATTTAGAGAGCTAGTAAAATCATATTTAAAATTTTCAAATAAAACATTGATTTCAGCTCTTGTGTCTCTTGTTCTTGTAGCAAATTTGGAAAAGAAAGAAGAAACTTCTCTAGAATTCTTACCAGCCTTGGAAATTCCTCTTGAATACCTTATGCACAATTCACAAACTTCATCATATGATAACTGAAAAACATCACCTTTTCCTATCAGATTTAAGAGTTCTAAAAATTCATCTTTGATTCCTTTAAGAAGGAGTGTTTTCAAGATCTCTTTTTCCAAATGCTTATGCTTTGATTTTTGAAGGTTATATTGAAATCGCTCTACATAGTCATCCAAGCTTTCATCTTCCCCTTGTATCATACCGAAAATATCTTCGTTGGATTTGCAGTAGTCTTGGTACTTCTTCAAGAATATGTTCTTCATGTCCTCCCATGTTTGGATGCAGTTCCCACCTAGGCTCATGAACCATCGGAGAGCTAATCCTTTTAGAGTAAGAGGAAACACTTTCAATATTTCATCATTAGTAAAATAATCATATCCTCTACAAAGTATTTCAAACTCAAATAATAATGTATCTAGATCTTCATTTTTCAAACCATGAAAATTTGGTAGAGACAATGAGGGAATTATGTGCATTTGTATCACTCCTCCTAGATCCTCGATATGGAATTCAAAAGTTGAAATGTGAACCATTTCTTACCATAATAGAAGATGTTCTTCATGTGTTTCTTTAAGGATCCTCCTTCCAATGTTCCTGTCAATTGGTTAGTGAAATGGGCGGTGCTTACATCACCACTCGAGTAGAATTACAAGATTTTTTCAAAAATTCTACCTCTAAAATTTGAGAAAATGCAAGCATTCATTCCTACCTTAAGCTTTCACTCAATTCTACTATGAAGCGGGCCAGTGAACAAGTCTGTTCCTTGCTCGGTGCGCAGGTTCTTACCTTTCATCTTTAATACCCAATTCTTCCCAAACAAAATAAATTAAATATGCATCACTCTTTCTAAATGGCATACACTCTCCCCGGCAACGGCGCCTAAATGTTGAGGTATAAAAGGTATATTTTTAACACCTATTTATCTCACATTAATTATCAATCCAGGAGCAAATTTTTGTTTCAAGAGTGTACTTTGTTTGAGAATGCAATTGAGCTAAGAGTAATGCTATGAAAGATGTAGTACAGTGTTCTAAATACAAAATTAAACGGATGCTTGAAAAATAAATCTAACTACAACAACATAAAATCAAATGCTCTGAAATCCAACTATTCACTCAGAAAACATCAATCGAGGATATAGTAGCAATAACTCATTCCTCTAGAAATTGATGCAATTGAAATAAAATTGGAACAAGGCAATCAATCTAGGAACTTGGAAGCAATAACCAATGTTCTCTACAGTTGACAGTCCTGCTTTAAAGCAATTAAAAGGAAATAGAAATTGAACTAAAGTTGCTATTGAAAGTAAACAAAGAAGAACTCTTTTTTTAAAAGCAAGAATTAGAAATTAACATCAATATGTAATTGAATGGCTATGTGCATAAACAACAAACTGTAACAATGTAAATAAGCAGCGAATTATGACTACAGGAATTGAACAACAGGAATTAACTAATGAATCTGAACAGCAACTATGAACGCAAAGGAATCAAATAGCTAAGTCTATTGAACACCAAACCCTGTCGACAGCAAACGTTATTAAGCAATCCAACAGAATAGCAAATGAAGTAAATATTGAACAAAAAATATTTATAAGCAATAACAAGATGAATAATACCGAAATTAAGATTCTTGTTGAAATGGAACATCAATGTAATTCATTAACGCAACACAGCAATAAACAATTCAACAACAAATTAATTAAATTTCAAATGTAATAAAACCAATCACAATTATCACACAATGGTAATTAAAAGAGTAGAAATATAAAAAACAGATCGATCTACCAGTGGCGGGCCCTCAACCTCCGGTGAAATGTCGTTGGGCTACTACAGAACTAAGAAATTAAATGACAACACGTTCTTGTATTAATCATGCATAACAACATTTACAAACAATCGATCTTTGTTTAATCAATGAGAGTCGATGAGGAATTGTGTAATTACAACAGGAAATCTCTCCTTTTCCATCCTCCATCGTCCTTCAATACATAATAGATTCTCTCCTTTTATAATCACAAAGAGGAGAAATTGAATAGTAAATATGATCTCTCATAAAAATATTGGATTGTTCCTAACCAATTGATCAACAAGAAAATATATTTCCATCCATCTTTCAACAAGAGCAAGTCGAATTTGGATTTGTAGCTGAGATAATTTGGAGGATGGCTGGAACAACAAATCTGAGAAAATCATGCTCAAAGAATCCTGTGTTTCTCTCAATACAGGCCGAATTTGGGCAAACCGTTCTTGACTAAAGTTAATTTGGTCCATTTTGGACAAAACACATGTTCCAGATTTTCTAGATTCTTCTTCATTTGCCCAGAATCACAACCAAAAAACTGTCACTTCTTATTCTAGCGAATTTCTGAGTTGGAATATTTGATGATGATTTGGAGATCAAATCTGCAATGTGGAAAATATCTTGGAGGCTAAAATGGTGAGTTATGTTACAAAATATATTAATAAACCATCATTGATAAAATTATGCATAATAATTATCCATTTATTAAAAATAAAGGAGAAGAAACAATATTCATCCATAAGAGCATAAATCATTATAAAATGGATTTATATGATAAATTATAATAAATGACATGATAAAGAAGAGTAAAAAGGGATGAAATAAGTGTTAAACATTGGTCATATTCACAACCCAACAACCAACTATTAGAGAATTGAGAGGTCAGCTTGCTTTACACTTGGATGACGTCTCAACCCAACTTTCATTGAACAAGTGTCAACCATAAAGGAAAGATGACTTTTTGCTACCCATTCATTGCGCAAATATGTTAGTTCACTGGCAGCTTTTCTATGATTTTCTATTGTTTCTATTTTATTTACTGTAAACATTCTCTTTAGATAAATATTTACCTACCCCCAACAGAATGAAATGTGAAATAGTTACAGCAAACCTGGTCTCTGTGGGTTTATAATTGTCAAATATCTAGTTTTTTTTAGTGAGGGAGCCCCCTCTAGTTAGGAAAGACTAGTACCTTGACCAAAAGTTGTTATTGGTTATCTTCTTCAGTGTATGTCGAGCCTAGTAGATATCAGGGAGTGTTAACATATTGGCACCGTTTTTGGGGATTGAACAATCGCATTTTCCTCGGGTATGAACGATAAAGATCAAATCTAATTTTTGATGGTGAAAAACTGTTGGAAATTCTAATGTTGAATAATTGATATGGCGACTCCAGGTTCAAAGGATCCAGTAGATCAAAATTTCACGATGACTCCACTGCTCAAAGGTCATTAATTTTGGTTGATTGTGTTCAATATGGGTTCAAGAACAAATGCCAGGTATTCACCTATGAGAATATGGGGAAGGATTTGGAGAAATGGAGAGAAGTGTTTCTTCCCAACACTATCATATAAAATAAACTCCCTCATTTTTGAAAAATATGTTACGGTTTGGGAGATATACCCAAAACAAAGTGTATTGCATAGGTGCTACGTAGGCGCTGCACAACCATTTCCTACTGAGTCTCACTCATGTTTTGGAGATACGAGTTGTCAGATATTTGATAATTCAACTTGATTTACACTTGGATTCCATCTCAGCCCAGCTTTTATCGAACATGTTTCAACCATAAAGGAAAGATGACTTTGTGCTACCCAATCGTTGCACAGAGTTATTAGTTCACTGATAGCTCTTCTATGATTTTCTGTTGTTTCTATTTTATTTATTGTAAACATTCTCTTTAGGTAAATATTTACCTACCCCCACCAGAATGAATTGTGAAATAGTTACAATAAACCAAGTCTATGTGGGTTTATAACTATCAAATCTCTAGTTTCTTTTTAGTGAGGGTGCCCCCTCTAGTCGAGAAAGACCAGTACCCTGACCAAAAGTGGTTAGTGGTTACCTTCTTGAGTATATTTCCAGCCTAGTAGATATCAGGGAGTCTTAACATATTAACATTGTTTCCGAGGACCAAATGGTCACATTTTCCCCAGGTATGAATGAAAAATATCAAATCTAATTGTTGGTGGTGAAAAAAAATTGGACATCCTAATGCCGAATAATTGACATGGTGACTTTGAGTTCAAAGGATAAAGCAGATTGAAATTTCATAGTGACTCCACTAGTCAAAGGTCATTAATTTTGGTTGACTATGTTCAATATGGGTTCAAGAAAAAATGCCAGGTATGCACCTATGAGAATATGGGGAAGGATTTTGAGAAATAGAGACAGGTCTTTCTTCCCAACATTATCATATAAAATAATCCCCCTCAGTTTTGAAAAAAAAATTATGGTTTGGGAGATATACCCAAAACAAAGTGTGTTGCGCAAGTGATTCGTAGCCCTTGCATACTAAGTCTCACTCATGTTTTGGAGCTGCCAGCTGTTAGATATTTTAGATTTCATCTTGATCTACACTTGGATGCCATATGAGCCCAACTTTCATTGAACAAGTGTCAACCATAAAGGAAATATGACTTTGTATTACCAAGTCACTGCGCAGAGCTGTTATTTCACTGTCAACTTTTCTATGATGTTCTATTGTTTCTATTTTATTTACTATAAACATTATCTTTAGATAAATATTTACCTACCCCAACAGAATGAATTGTGAAATAGTTACAACAAACCTGGTCTCTGTGGGTTTCTAATTGTCAAATATCTAGTTTCTTTCTAGTGAGGGAACCCCCTCCAGTCAGGAAAGACCAATACCCTGACCAAAAGTGGGTAGTGGTTACCTTCTTGAGTCTATTTCCAGCCTAGTAGATATCAGGGAGTGTTAACATAATTTCGTTGTTGCTAGGGACCGAACAATCACATTTTCCCCAGGTATGAACGACAAAGATCAAATCTAATCGATCATGGTGAACAACAGTTGGACATCCTAATGTTGAATCATTGACATGGAAACTCTAATTTCAAAGGATCCAGCAGATTGAAATTTCACGATGACTCCATTGGTCAAAGGTCATTAATTTTGGTTGAATATGTTCAATATGGGTTCAAGAACTAATTCCAGGTATGCACCTATGAGAACATGGGGAGGGATTTGGAGAAATGGAGAGAGGTATTTCTTCCCAACACTATCATATAAAATAAAATCCCTCAGTTTTTAAAAATATGTCACGGTTTGAGAGATATACCCAAAACAAAGTGTGATGTGCAGGCGTTGCGCAACCCTTGCCTATTGAGTCTCACTCATGTTTTGGAGCTGCCATATGTCATAGATTTGAGAGGTCAGCTTTCTTTACTCCTGGATGCCATCTCAGCCCATATTTCTTCGAACATGTGTCAACCATAAAGGAAATATGGCTTTGTGCTACCCAGTCGCTGCACAAAGTTGTTAGTTCACGGGCATATTTTCTATGATTTTCTATTCTTTCTATTTTGTTTACTATAAAAATTATCTTTAGATAAATATTTACCCACCCCTAACAAAATGAATTGTGAAATAGTTACAACAAACCTGGTCTCTATGGGCTTATAACTGTCAAGTCTCTAGTTTTATTTTAGTGAGGGATCCCCCTCCAGTCTGGAAAGACCAGTACCCTGACCAGAAGTGGTTAATGGTTACCTTCTTGAGTATATTTCCAGCCTAGTAGATATCTTGGAGTGTTTACATATTGGCATTGTTTCCGAGGACCGAACAGTCACATTTTCCCCGGGTATGAATGAAAAATATCAAATCTAATTATTGATCGTGAACAAAAATTGGACATCCGAATTCTGAATCATTGACATGGAGACTCCGAGTTCAAAGGATCCAGTAGATTGAAATTTGACGGTGACACCATTGGTCAAATGTCATTAATTTTGGTCGACTGTGTTCAATATGGGTTCAAGAACAAATCTCAGGTATGCACCTATGAGAATATGGGGAAGTATTTGGAGAAACGGAGAGAGATATTTCTTCCCAAAACTATTATATAAAGTATTCCCCCTAGGTTTATAAAAATACATTACAATTTGTGAAATATACCCAAAACAAAGTGTGTTTCACAGGTGCTGCGCAGGCATTGCGCATGTGCTTCGCATCCCTTGCCTACTGAGTGTCACTCATGTTTTGGAGCTCCAAGTTGTTAGAGATTTGATAGGTCAGCTTTCTTTACATTTCTATGCCATCTTAGCCCATATTTCATCGAACATGTGCCAACCATAAAGGAAATATGACTTTGTGCTACCTAGTCGCTACCCAAAGATCTTAGTTCATTGTCAAATTTTATATGACTTTACGTTGTTTCTATCTTCTTTACTTTAAACATTCTCTTTAGATAAATATTTACCTACCCCCAACAGAATGAATTGTTAAATAGTTACAACAAACCTGGTCTCTGTGGGTTTATAACTGTCAAATCTCTAGCTTATTTTTAGTGAGGGAGCCCCCTCAATCAAGAAATACCAGTACCCTGACCAAAAGTGGTCAGTGTCTATCTTCTTTAGTCTATTTCCAACCTAGTAGACATCAAGGAGTGTTAACTTATTTGTATAGTTACCACAAAATGAACGATCACATTTTCCCCAGGTATGAACGACAAAAATAAAATCTAATTTTTTATGGCGAACAACAATTAGACATTCGAATGTTGAATCATTGACATGGTGACTCCGATTTCAAAGGATCTAGCAGATTGAAATTTCATGGTGACTCCACTGGTCAAAGATCATTAATTTTGGTTGAATGTGTTCAATATGGGTTCAAGAACAAATGCTAGGTATGCACCTACAAGAAGATGGGGAGGGATTTGGAGAAACAGAGATGCATCTCTCTTCCCAACACTATCATATAAAATAACCTCCCCTAGTTTTGAAAAATATGTTACAGTTTGGGAGATATACCCAAAACAAAGTGTGTTATGCAACCCTTACTTACTGAGTCTCACTCATGTTTTGGAGCTGCCAGTTGTTAGATATTTGAGAGGTAAGCTTTCTTTACACGTGGATGCCATCTCAGCCTAGCTTTCATCAAACATGTGTTAACCATAAAGGAAAGATGACTTTGTGCTACCCAGTCGTTGGGTAGAGTTTTTAGTTCACTGATAGATTTTTCTATTGTTTCTGTTTTCTTTACTGTAAACATTCTCTTTAGATAAATATTTACCTACCCCCAACATAATTAATTATGAAATAATTACAAAAAATCTAGTCTCTGCGGGTTTATAATTGTCAAATCTCTAGTTTCTTTTTAGTGAGGGAGCCCCCTCCAGTCAGGAAAGACCAATACCCCGACCAAAAGTGTTTAGTGGTTACCTTATTTTTTATATTTCCAACCTATTATATATCAAGGAGTGTTAACATATTGGTGTCGTTTTCGGGGACTGAACAATCACATTTTCCTTGGGTATGAACGACAAAGATCAAATCTAATTGTTGATGGTGAACAACAATTCGACATCCGAATGTTGAATCATTGACATGGCGACTCTGATTTCAAACAATCCAGTAGATTGAAATTTCATGGTGACTCCACTGTTTAAAGGTCATTAATTTTGGTTGACTCTGTTCAATATGGGTTTAAGAACAAATCCTAGGTATGCACCTATGAGAATATGGGGAAGGATTTGGGGAAACAGAGAGAGGTCTTTCTTCATAACACTATTATATAAAATAACCTCCCTCAGTTTTGAAAAATATGTTACGGTTTGGGGGATATACCAAAAAAAAGTTAATGGAAGAAGTGTTCTCAGACACGTAATTTTATTAATAATGAAAATAAATCACATAAAAAGTTGCAGAGTTTACAAACGTAAACTTCTACTAACTTTCAAATAGGAGACTAACCTATTTATAAGAAATATGTCCTAACTTAATTTAGTTATGGATCACTTGAAAAAACAACAAGTGTCCATTTACAATAAATGACCTTCTAACCAATCTACTAACTTTATTCCTATTTTATAACCTAAGATACGACTCAATTCTACAGTCCTATCTTTAATAAAAAAATTATATTTCTAAGTATCTCTAATATTTATTAAATATTCTAATTTAATAAATAATTTTATTCTCTAATATTTATTAAATATATTTTTTTATAAATATTTTATCCTAACTTTATATTAACATATCTGTATCATCTAAAATTCCCCTCTATGATCCAAAGATACATTACAACATATACCATGTTCATCTCTGAACTTAGTAAATTTTATTCTGCCAAGAGGTTTGGTGAAGATATTGGAGGTCTGATCTTCTGAAGGACAATAAATCAGCTTGATGACATCCTTTGCAATGATAGATCTGATATGATGATACTTGGTGTCCACATGCTTTGTCTTTGAATGAAAAACTGGATTCTTGGCAAGCTTTATTGCTGACTGGTTGTCGAGGAATAACGAAGTAGCTTCAGCTAGAGGATTTCCCAAGTCCTGTAAAACTCGACGTAGCCAAACAATCTCACATGTTGCTTCCCATTATGAAATGTACTCTGCTTTTGCTGAAGAAGTGGCGATTGTAGCTTGCTTCTTGCAACTATAGTAAAATGTAGCTAACCCCATATTCATTAAATAACCTGAGGTTAATTCCCTATCATCAATACTGCCAGCAAATTCAGCATCTGAAAATCCACCAAGTACAAATTTTTTAGTCTTTTTTTAAATAAGACCAAAATATTTTGTTCCTTGGATATAACAAAGAACTCTTTTGGCTGCATTCCAGTGGCTGTCTCAAGGTTCTGCACAAAGCAGGAAAGAATACTAATGGCATAAGAAATATCTGGTCAAGTAGTTGTCAGATAAATCAAGCTACCAATCAACTATCTATAAGTAGTGCTATCCACCATTTCCACCCCTTCAAATTTTGAAAGTTTCAAGTTTTGTTCCATAGGGGTGAGAACATGCTTGCAATCCTGCATTCCAAATCATTGAAGAGTTTATACTGCATACTTATGCTGAGAGATGAAGATCTGATGTGGACGTTGGAATAATTCAACACCAAGATAGTAGTGAAGTAGTCCCAAATCTGTCATCTTAAAACCTGCATTTAACTCATTTTTCACCTGTGCAATGTGATCATCATTGTTGCCTGTGATGATCAAATCATGTACATACATAACCAAAATCACCAGATTTTTACCTTGTTGGCGTACATACAAGGTATCAACAGATTCACTTCGTTGAAAACCAACTTTCCGAAGGTATTCACCCACTTTGGCATACCAAGCTTGGGGAACTTGTTTTAACCCATATAAAGCCTTAATAAGTTTGCCTACTTTATGTTCCTATCCTTCAATTTCAAAACCTGGTGTTTGTGTCATGTACACTTCTTCCTATAAATCTTTGTTCAGAAAGCACTTTTTACATCCATTTAATGAACTTTCCATCCTTGTTGATTTGTTAAGGCAAGTGTGAGTCGGATGGTGTTCCATTTAGCTGTAGGAGCAAACCTTTCCTCATAATCTATCCCTTCCTACTGTGAAAAACCTTTAGCAACAAGTATTTCTTTATACTTGTCAATATCACCATTTTTCTTGTACTTAATGCGGTAAACCCATTTTCATCCGATGGGTTTAACATTCTGAGGACAATCAACAAGTTTCCAAGTGTTATTGTCTTGAACTTCCTGATATTCATCAACCATAGCCTGTTTCCATTCTTTATGTTTTACCGCCTCTCGGTATGTAGAAATTTCAGTAAAATCATTTTCTATCAAGGCTCCTTGGTTTCTTTGGGATCCCCTTGTTCCTATTTTATTTTTTTCATTAAGTCTTACATATTTCAAAAGTTGAACTTCCCATTTTGGAAATTGATTTTCACTGGTTTGGGATTGTGAAAAATCACCATCATTGTAAAGAGGATTGATACAAACTGATGTTTGTTGATCAACCGCAGGTTCTGGGGGCAGAGAGTCATTTTCAGAAGAACTGTTGCTGCTACGGGAGTTGGATGAACTATTAGAAGACCCAGATGGTGCTGATGAATAAGACAGAGTGGATGAATCATCGTCAGATGAAGGAAACTCAAGTTCATACCAATTTTGTGAATTTGGTTGACTTTGTAAATTTCCGTTTCTTTTATCACTTTTTGTTTCTAACTTTTGAAGAATACTTTCAACTTCTTCAGCACTCTTACTCTCATTTTCATCAAAAATCACATCTATGCTTACAATAAATTTCCCATTCAACAAAAGTCATTACCCTTTCTTCTCATCAGAATACCTGATCATTGTGCACTTCCAGCTTCGTGCATCAATCTTAGTTCGTTTTTCCTTTGAAACTAAAGCATAATAGACGGATCCAAGAACTCTGAGATGTTTTACCCAAGGTTTGAATCCAAACCATGCTTCATAAGGTGTGATTCCATCTAAAGAGGCTGTGGGAGATCTGTTTCTCAAGTAAACAATGATATGAATTGCTTCAGCCCAATATAAAGGACTTAAATTTTTGAAAGTTAACATAGATTGTGCCATCCCTAACAAGGTACGATTCATTCTTTCTACTACTCCATTTTGCTGCAGAGTGTAGACATTGGTGACATGTCTTTTTATGCCATTATCCATGCAATACCTTTTGAATTTATTTGAAGTGAATTCTCTGCCATTGTCAGTTCTAAGAGTGTCAATCTTCTCCTTTACTTCATTTTCAATAAGCTAACGAAAAAGTTTTGAACTTTTCAAATGCTTCTGACTTTTTCTTCAAGAAATATACCCAAGTCATCCTGCTAAAATCATCAACAAACAGTAAGAAATATCTACAAATTCCAAGCGAATTTGGAAAGGGTCCACAAATATCTCTTTGAATCAACTGCAAATGCCTGTTTGCGCACCATGAACTTGTAGGAAAATTCTCTCGATGTTTTTTTCCAAAAATGCAAGATTCACACTTTGCATTTTTCCCTTTGAAGGTTGGAATTCCTTTAACCATTCCCTGTTTTTGTAACTACGAGAGTCCGTCAAAATTGTGATGGCCATATCTTACATGCCACAATCTGATCGGTGAAATATCTGTACTTGCTGCTCCTACAAAGTCAGAATTTCTTGGAATACTTGTCCCTTTCATCTTTAACAGTTTTCCATATTCATAATCTGTCATCACTGTTTTCATGTTTTGTTTGAATGAGTTGATTTTAACTAAGCCATCTTCCATAATCACCATATGTCCTACTTGCCAAATCGTGACTAAAGATAAAAAATTTTTCTTGAATGTTGGGACACACCATACATTTGAAATCATTCTTTTTCCAATGCCTGGTAAAAAAAATTTAACTACACCTTTTCCTGAAGGAGTATGTTTGGTTTTATCAGCAAGATAGATTGAATTCAGATGAAATTCTTTGAAAATCCAAAAGAAGTCACGTCGAAATGTCATCTGTTGATTTGTGCCTGTATCAAGAATCCATGCATCTTCATAATGACTTCTGAGAAAGCTTGAAACCTGTAAAGCTGTTGCTTCTGTGTTGGTGAAGACATATTCAAAACTATCAGGATCATCTTCATCATTTGAAAACTGTGCAGTGTTTGGATGAAATGTTGGAATCTTCTCAATATAATTTCTACAATCTACCGCATAATGGCCAACTTTGTTACATTTCTTGCAAACAATTTTACTGAAATTATTGCCTCTGCCTTGAGACTGTCCTCTGCCTTGATACTGTGCTTGGCCTCTACTTTGGCCTCTATTTGGAGTTTGCCCTCTGCCTGGACTCTGTCCTCTGCCTTGATGATATCCTATGTTTTGATTGTTGCCTCTGCCCTAAAAATTGCTCCTGCCTGAATTTTAGCCTCTATTGGAATTGTTTTCTCTGCTTTAACTGTGTCCACGACCTTGGGCTGCTTGATTTTGATTGAATTTCCTCTTCCTTGGTTTCTTGAATTATCAGCTAAGGAGTTACTTGAGCTGGCTTCAGTGAAGAAGGCATCTTCTCCAATATGTTTCTTCTTCCCAAAGGTTTTATCATGTTGAGCTAACATGTCACTCAATTCATCAAATTTGATCTTTTATAAATTTACAGTGACTTGCAAAGTTTCCAAAAAATGTGTATATGACGATGGCAATCCAACAATTAGAATCATGGTCAAGAAGCTTTCATCAACATCTTGAAAACTAGCATTTATTATTTCTTTCTGGATATTTTTAAGTCGTGAAATATACTCAAGGACATCACCACCTTCAGTTAATTTCGGTTGAAGAAATTTTAATTGAAGATCAACCTTCTTTGATTGAGGTTGTGTATCAAAGAGATCTCTGAATGTATGTAAAGCAGTCCATGCATCTAAGGAATTTTCAATATGTATGTACATTTCATTATTAAATGAAGCTATTATAAGAGATAATTCTTTGCCATATTTTACTTCCCCTTTTGCAAGTGAAGTTGCATCTGTTGGTTTATTTGGCTTAATGTTGACATCACAAATTTCATGCCACAATTCATTATATATGAGAGTGCTTTCAATTAGACGTTTCCATGTCTTATAAGATTTCACTCCTTCTAGCTTATCAGATTCAGGGAAAAAATTAATTAACTTCGACATCGTAGTGTTGAAGCAGTGCATCAAAATAATCAAGCACAAAAAATGAGCAACACATCACACGCCACACAAAATGACACACGCCACGCAAAAAACGATCTATCGGGCCTTGCCTTTGACCCTCGTATAGTCGTTGAAAAGAGGAGAAAAATGACTGAGCTTTGCACTTGGCTCTAGTCAATTTCTCATTGAGTGTTTTACAATGAAATATTTTCAAAATTTGACCACGTGACAATTCTGGTACAAATTAAAAAAAAATACCCCCCTCAAAGTAAAAAAATACTTTGAGTTACAAAATCATTCTTATCTCTCTTAATAAAATCTCCTTATTACTCCAAAAAATGACAGAATTTTTTTCTCCAAACTTCTCTTCTCACTTTATTTCTCCATAAAAAGTTACAATTAAAAATCATCTCTCCAAAGTCACTGGTGCATTGAGCTCAATTTCCACAGGGCAACTGTAATATCCCTTTTTTAGGAATTTTTGCAATATGGTCCAAAGGGACGTTGTATAAGGAAGATAATGCAAAAATAAGATGGAAGGGGACTTGGATCCCTTATTTAGCACATCATACATTACAGTTCCAAAATTTGAGCTCAAAGAAATCCCTCAAGGTAGGTTAAACAAATCTCCCACCCCTTCGTATCTTAGAAAAGTGCTCAAAGAGTGAGCTACAACAATATATGAACATAATCATTAAAATCTGCAAATATGAACATGTAAATAAAGGGAATATAATGAATCCATCATTTTCATTAATATATCAGCAACAATATATAGAAATATCTTGAGGGACATGCCACTCAACCCATAAGAACAAGTCTCTAATGATCAAAACAATATATACATGAGATACTACAACAGTGTAAAATGCCGGAGAGCAGTGACTGCGTATTATATGTTAGAGTAGTTGCTTCTGTAGATGCATATACATGAAATATGGCTTAAATATACAAATAAATGCCCAATAATAGAGGAATGGGCTCTAATACAAGATTTCTAGCCAATCTAGGAGAGATTGCTAGAAATGTCGGAGAATGTACAATGTGACAATTAACTTGTCACTGCAACTGAATCAAAAACATGAAATGAGGCTATAGCAGATTTGAAATAATGATTCCCTCCTCTGATAGTGTCTCTAAGAAAAAGGATGATCTCTTTACTCAGAAACAACCCCTCTTGATGAGCTCAAATGACCCTCCCAGCAACTGCCTGCCAAAATAACGCAGATCTAGCTGGAAACTACACTGTGAGGGAAGATGGATGGATGGCCTAATTCCAATGATATGAAAATATGCCCGGGAGTCCTCCTCATTGATCCTCCAATGGATATCCAAGCCCTGTACTGAAAAACAAGCCAAGAAATGACTCAAGAGATCCTCTGTTGCTGCACCCTACAGCACAAAGTTATCCTACTTCAGGAATAATGATGTGACTGAAGGAGGTAACTTGGCCAAATGCCGGAATGAGGAAATGTAGCTCTAGAACCTCTCCTTCCATGAGGATGAGGTAGGTATTCTCGACCGGGAACACCCTTGTGCTATGCAGCACTGCACCCTTTCTAAACAACAAGAGGAGCGTAGTCTCAATATACCCAAGAAAATAATAATCAAGCATGAATAACAATGGCTCTCCTCCTCTTCATATATAGCAAGTTCTCCTCTCCACCATGGGTCCCATCCACACGTGCCTCCCAACTCATGCAAGTGATCCTCCTCTAAAACTGCACAGTCCATCAAGGAGATACATTGTATCTAGACAGTGCATGTGGATTTGGTCAAAATGACTAGATCAAACATGATCCAATCCTGTTCACACCATGCGGTGCTCAAATTAGCTGCTTTATTCTTCCTCCTTTCACACGAGGAGTTTTATCCTTCCTCATTAATGATTATGGGGTCTTCTTACCCCCTTTATTTATCTATCTAGGATAAAATCAACTATAATATTCAATTTAGATAAAATATAAATTTTAGGAATATTACAGCCCTCCCCCTTCAAAACGTTGCTTATCCTCAAGAAACTGCAAGGTAGAGAAAAATTCTCCCCCTTTTATTCTTGTGGCCTCCTCATCAATAGACTCCACCATGGTTCATCGTAAAATGCAATAAATTTGTCCTCCATGAATCCCTCCAAGTGTATCAAATAGAAGTGTGCATCATGAGCCAAAGAGAGATGTAAGTAGGAATCTTCTTTTTGTTCAATGGCCTCCTCAAGGTAGGAGTGATGAGAAACATGGGAAGTATTATTCTCAATGAGTGACTCCTTCACCCATGCAATCTTCCAAATGAAATGAGCCATCCTAGGTAGCTCATCCAACAAATGATCAACCCTAGATCTATGCAATGTGTTGGGGCTGAATGAAGAGTTTAGATTTTTCCATCCAAGTGGTTTCTCCCTCCATTTATGATAAGTGTGAGGGGGTTGTTGATATTGGGCTGAAATTTCATGGCCTTCATAATTGGCCCAAGCCTCCCCACAAAATGAATCAACCATGAAGTGCCTCCTCCAACAACACATCTTCTCCCAATGGCTCCTCCTACATGAAGGGAAAAGGAGTGATGTGGAAATCATGGTGTGCCCATTGTTTCTCTTGAAACACACAACATGTTAAAAAGGGAGAATCATACTCCCAATGGGCATCCTCAACTCCAATCCTAGTCTCCAAGCAAAGCTTCCAATGAGCATAAAAATATAAGAAATATGTGGAAGCAAAAGACAATGAAAACAAGCTGCCAAATGACAACCAGAGAGTGAATCATAGTTCCACCAATGGAACCAGTGTAGTGCACTCCTTTCTTGAATCAAAACAAGTAATAACAAGTTCTTTACTAATCACTTTTTTTCTGCCACAGTCATCCCATAAGATGTGAACATGAATGTACAATGTGGTGTCAATGGTGCACACCAAGAGTCATGTGGCTTCCCCCACAAACCACCATTAAGGTAGCCAAAATCAATGCTACAAGTAGCTACATGTACATCATACAACATTCAAGAAGGGATGTTCCTCCTTGGTACAATACGCTTGTCATATAAAGTAAATAAGTACAAAGCACAATGTGAAATTATACCTTCTCTACTATGTACTTGAGGCCTTGAGCTGAAATGGCTCAACCGAAAAAGCTCCCTCACTCCCAATGAGTAGGAAGGTGGCTGTGACATCCTCTCAATCACCATCCAGGCTATGAATCTCTCCATATGATGATATATTTCCTGTTGGATGCCCTCCCAAGTGAACTCCTCTAACACAGTGAGATATGCATCAAGGTGCATAGCTAGGAAGTCCTCATGTGCTACATGTAATAGTTTCTCCTTGAGACCAGAAGCCCTAGTCAATAAGTTTCTTCCATAGCTATATATGACCACATCATCCACCATGTATCTATCCTCTCCATTCAGGTCATCAAGAATCATGCATGCACCAAGATCCTTGGAGTACTCTACCAAGAGCTGAGGTCTCCAATACGGATCAATCCTCCTCAGAGACAGCGTTGGTGATCTAGCATGTGAAGCTCCCCTCAGGCTGTTGCTTGCTACTTTGACATCTCCCATGCCAAATTTACCCTCCAAAATGCTACCATGCCCATCATGCAGCTGCTCATGCTCCAATAGTAATGGTGACCTTTGGTAGTTGGCCTCCCATGAGAAGCTGTCATCCAAAAGGGATCTCCAAAGCTGGGCCAAAGTAGGAATGAGTGACCTCCATCCACTCCCATGTGTGAAAGAGTCCTTCCTCAAAGGAAGTATCCTCTGTCTCTCAAAATTTATGGAGCATTCATCCTGTGTCATGAACATGCTATCCTCCATCCCTGCAGCAATCTCTGTCAGCGCAGTATGGTAATGAGATTGGGTGACGCTGAAAATGAGAGAGTCTCTCCCTCCTCCTTGAGTCTATCCCAAACTCTCTACGCTGTGTTGGACTCCTCCAAAGTCTCCACCTCTCCGGAATCCAAGAGTGGTGAACTACATGACAAGATGTCCCTCATCAACTCTAGATCAAGGGGCCTCCTAGGTGGAATGCCTCCATACAGTGAGACATATAGTTCAGAAGTGGACTATATATATGAGTGGACTGATTTGTCCCTCTCTTCACTGTGTAGTACAGTCTCCTTCTCTTGTGCAAAAACTCCCCGGAATAGATAAGGGTGTATCATCCCTTGATTTTGATCCTTCTCTTCCTCCTCCATCTCACAATCCAAAAAAATTGCTGCATATGGCTCTGGAATTGTGCCTTGGTTCCCACATGTTGAATCATTTGGAGCTCCTTCTAAAGATACAAGGGCTCCTTTAATGGAAGAAATGGCTCGCTTTTCACCTCCATGTGGTGATGGATCTCCTCCCAATGGGACAACGCTGCTAGATCTCCTATGCTCATCCTCCCCATCAATAATTGAGAATACCTCATCATCAAGGAGAGACCCTAGATCTTGATCATCTCTTGAAATAATTACCTCCATGTCCTCACAAATGGAAGAGGGCCCTTCACACAATGGGGATCTTGCCCTTAGCAAGCCATCATACATGTTTCCCTCAAATGCATGCAAAGTGTTTGAGGTTTTGATATATGATGTTTCACAATGATTTTTATCAAATTCCCTCACCAATACCTTAGTGAATTCATCATATGATTTTACATTTGTATGATAATATGAAACAAAATTTTCAAACCACCAACCATGAGCCATACCTTTGAGTTGCAGCACTTCTCCTCCAATGGCCTCATCTTCTTCCTCCATTCTCCTTGCAGTGCAAGTCGGCAATGAATTGTGTTGTGGATTTGAATATGTGGCTGAATTCCCACACCCATCATGATAATAACTAGGGCTTTCTTCATCTTCAAACCCTCTTAGAAACTTTCTACAATTCTCCCTTTCTATCTCCTTAAGATATTCTGTGATAGCTTCCATAGTTTGGAAAAGAAGCAGGGAGATCTCCTCTTCTGTCATTCCTCTTTTCTTGTTTCCTTTGTAAAAATTCTCCCCTATGTGAGTAGCTTCTCCTTCTAATGGAATATTATCTTGGATGCACAGGCTAAGCCAAGATTGATGCTCTGATACCACTATAATATCCACTTTCAGGAATTTCTACAATATGGTCCAAAGGGACGATGTATAAGGAAGATAATGCAAAAATAATATGGAAGGGGACTTGGATCCCTTAGTTAGCACATCATACTTTAAAATTCAATAATTTGAGCTCAAAGAAATCCCTCATGGTAGGTTAAACAGATCTCCCACCCCTCGGTATCTTAGAAAAGTGCTAAAAGAGTGAGCTACAGCAATATATGAACATAATCATTAAAATCTTCAAATATGAACATGTCAATAAAGGGAATATAATTCAGCCATCATGTTCGTTAATATATCAGCAAAAATATACAGAAATATCTTTAGGGACATACCACTCAACCCATAAGAACAAGTCTCCAATGATCAAAACAATAGATACATGAGATATTGCAACAATGTAAAATGCGGGAGAGTAGTGACTGCACAGTCTATGTTAGAGTAGCTACTGCTGCAGATGCATATACATGAAATATGGCTGAAATATACAAAGAAATTCCCAATAATAGAGGATTGGGCTCTAATACAATATTTATATCCAATCTAGGAGAGATTGCTAGAAATGTCGGAGAATGTACAATGTGATAATTAACTTGTTACTGAAAATAAATCAAAATATGAAATGAGGCTATAGAATATATGAAATAATGATTCCCTCCTCTGATAGTGTCTCTAAGAAAAATACTAATCCCTTTACTCAGAAACAACCCCTCCCGATGAGCTCAAATAACCCTCCCAACAATTGTCTACCAAAATAACACAAATCTAGCTGGAAACTACGCTGTGAGAGAAGATGGATGGTTGGCCTAATTCCAATAATATGAAAATATGCCCAGGATTCCTCCTCACTGATCCTCCAATGGATAGCCAAGCCCTCCACTAAAAAACAAGCCAAGAAATGACTTAAGAGATCCTCTGTTGTTGCACCCTGTAGCACAAAGTTATCCTTCTTCAGGAATAAGGCTGTGACTGAAGGAGGTAGCTTGGAAAAATTCCGAAATTCCGAAATGTAGCTATAGAACCTCTCCTTCCCTAAGGATGAGGTAGGGATTCCCAACCGGGAACACTCTTGTGATGTGCAGCATTGCACCCTTGCTAAATAGCAAGAGGAGCGTAGTCTCAATAGACACAAGAAAATAATAATCAAGCATGAATAACAATGGCTCTTCTCCTCTTCATATATAGAAAGTGCTCCTCTCCACCATGGTTCCCATGCACATGTGCCTCCCAACTCATGCAAATGATCCTCCTCTAAAACTACGCATTCCATCAAGGAGATACATTGTATCTAGATAGTGCATGTGGACTTGGTTAAAATGACTAGATAAAAAATGATCCAATCCTGTTCACACCATGTGGTGCTCAAATCAGCTGCTTTATTCTTCGTCCTTTCACATGAGCAATGTTATCCTTCCTCCTTAAGGATTATGGGGCCTTCTTACACCCTTTATTTATCTATCTAGGATAAAATCAACTATAATATTCAATTTAGATAAAATCTAAATTTTAGGAATATTACAATAGCGCTTGGCATGGTATCTCAATGGTGAGGGCAGCCCTTGGGATGACAGCTCGATCTCGGCTTTCACTAGATCGCGCTCCATGTAGAGCTCCACATGATAAATCGATCCCTCAAAATAGTACAAAAAACCTTAAATTTTAGCTGCAACTTATCACAAAAAAAAATTGGCCTTGAATATTGGAACCAAATTTGATAAAAAATAAGAAATCTCTAGCTTAATCCAGCCTTCACTGGAATAGATGAGATGCTGTTTAATTTCTGGCGAAGCATTTCCTTTGGAATTTTAAAACCGGCCATGAATGCTCTCTCTCACGCGAATCTGGCAGTCATAATTTGGACATACGGTGGATGGAAGCTGTTAAATATAAAGGCTAAGTTGAATCGTTGAATGTGAAGCCATTAAAATAATATGCTGAATTCGGTTCAACGTTCAAGGAAAATCTAAATCCATTAGCACATAATGCATGACATAGAAATGGTTCAATGTTTGAAATTCAGGACGTAGAAATGCTTCAATAGTTGGTTCAGATAAATCACATTAATGTAGCAGTGACATTAATAGTACATTAATAAATGCCAATGTAGAATTTTACATTTAAGATCTGATTGAAATCTGATTTGAAGTGCCGTAATGTTGAAGTGTCGTAATGCAAAAGTGTCGTTGAATGTTTGTTGATGCAGAATTCGGTTCAAATGCTGAAGTGTTAATGTCATTCAATGTTAATGCAGATAAATGCAGAAGTGTTAATAAATGTCGATGCATAACTAATGTTGTAATGCTTGATACAGAGGGATGAAAAATGAAACTAATGCTGTAACATTGAATTTGGTATTTGAATGGACGGTATTTCCATCATATTTTAAAAATGCAGGAATTTGGTTCAAATTTAAAAATGCAAGAATTTGGTTCCGATTTAAAAAAATGCAGAAATTTACGTTCGGTGGTTAAGGAAAACCAGCAGTTAAATAGGTCACATTCAAGAAGTGCAAGCGGAGGGAACGTTTGAAATGGGTGCATGATAGTGATGAATAATGCAAGCCAGTTTCAAATGGGCGCATATTCAGAAAAAAAATAGAAATAATTCACAATAAATTTATTTTCTCAAAAAAATTGAATAGATTGCATACTAATTTATTTTCTCAAAAGTCTGCAGAGCTGAAATCTCCACCTTCATGTCATCTGCATTACTAGTGGCTATGATACCACATTAATGGTAGAAGTGTCCTCAGACACGTAATTTTATTAATAATGAAAATAAATTACACAAAAAGTTACAGAGTTTACAAACGTAAACTTCTACTAACTTGCAAATAGGAGACTAACCTATTTATAATAAATATTTCCTAACTTAATTTAGTTATGGATCACTTGAAAAAAATAAGTGTCCATTTACAATAAATGACCTTCTAACCAATCTACTAACTTTATTCCTATTTTAGAGCCTAAGATACGACTCAATTCTACAGTCCTATCTTTACTAACAAAATTCTATTTCTAAGTATCTGTAATATGTATTAAATATTCTAATTTAATAAATATTTGTATTCTCTAATATTTATTAAATATATTAATTTAATAAATATTTTATCCTAAATTTACATTAACATATTTGGATCATCTAACAAAAGTGTGATGCACAAGTGTTGTGCACACACTGAGTCTCACTCATGTTTTGGAGCTGCCAACTGTTAGATATTTGAGAGGTCAGCTTGCTTTACACCTGGATGCCATCTCAGGCCAGCTTTCATCGAACATGTGTCAACCATAAATGAAATATGATTTTGTATTACCTAGTTGCTGCCCAGAGCTATTAGTTCACTCGCAACTTTTCTATGATTTTTTGTTGTTTTTATTTTCTTTACTTTAAACATTATCTTGAGATAGATCTTTACCCACCCAAAAAAAATGAATCATGAAATAGTTACAACAAACCTAGTCTTTGTGGGTTTATAATTGTCAAATCTCTAGTTTATTTTTAGTGAGAGAGCCCCCTCTGGTCGGGAAATATTAGTACCCGACCAAAAGTGCTTAGTGGTTACCTTCTTGAGTCTATTTCCAGCCTAGTAGATGCTAGGGAGTGTTAACATATTGGCGATGTTGTCAGGGACTTAATGGTCACATTTTCCCCAGGTATAAATGACAAAGATCAAATATAATTGTTGATGGTGAACAATAATTAGACATATGAAAGATGAATCATTAACATGGCTACTCCGAGTTCAAAGGATCCAGTAGATGGAAATTTCATGGTGAATCCACTGGTCAAAGGTCATTAATTTTGGTTGACTGCGTTCAATATGGGTTCAAGAAAAAATTCCATTTATGCACCTATGAGAAGATGGGGAAGGATTTGTAAAAACAGAGAGAGGTCTTTCTTTCAAACACTATCATATAAAATAACCTCCCTTAGTTTTGAAAAATATGTTACGGTTTGGGAGATATACCCAAAACAAAGTCTACTACACAGATCCTGTGAAGTGCTGCGTAGGTGTTGCACAAGTCTTTCCTACTGAGTCTCACTCATGTTTTGGAGTTTCCAACTGTCAGAGATTCGAGAGGTCAGCTTGCTTTACACGTGGATTCCATGCCAACCCAAATTTCATCGAACATGTCTCAACCATAAAGGAAATATGACTTTGTGCTACCCAGTCATTGTGTAGAGTTGTTAGTTCACCGACATATTTTCTATGATTTTATGTTATTTTCTTTACTATAAAAATTATATTTAGATAAATCCTTACTTACCCCCAACAGAATGATTTGTGAAATATTTACAACAAACCTAGTCTCTGTGGGTTTATAATTTTCAAATCTATAGATTCTTTTTAGTGAGGGAACCCCCTCCAGTCAGCAAAGACCAATACGCCGACCAAAAGTGGTTAGTGATTACCCTATTTAGTATATTTTTAGACTAGTAGAGATTAAATATTTTAAATATATTGGCGATGTTTCTAATGAGAGAATGGTCACATTTTCCTCGGGTATGAACGAAAAATATCAAATCTAATTGTTGATAGTGAACAACAGTTGGACATCCGAATGATGAATCATTGACATAGCGACTCTGAGTTCAAGGGATCCAGCAAATTGAAATTTCACGGGGACTCCACTGGTTAAAGGTCATTAATTTTGGTTGACTGTGTTCAATATGGGTTCAAGAAAAAATGCTAGGTATGCACCTATGAGAATATGGGGAAGGATTTGGAGAAACTTAGAGAGGTCTTTCGTCCCAACACTGTCATATAAAATAGCCTCCCTCAATTTTGAAAAATATGTTACGGTTTGGGAGATATAGCCGAAAAAAGGTGTGATACGCAGGTGCTGCACAACCCTTGCCTACTGATTCTCACTCATGTTTTGGAGCTTCCATATGTCAGAGATTTGAGAGTTCAGCTTGCTTTACACCTAGATGCCATCTCAACCTAGCTTTCATCAAACATGTTTCAAACATAAAGGAAATATGACTTTGTGCTACCTAGTCACTACGCAGAGCTGTTAGTTCACTGAAAATTTTTCTATGATTTTCTGTTGTTTCTATTTTCCCCGGGTATGAATGACAAAGATCAAATATAATTGTTGATGGTGAAAAACAGTTGGAAATCTGAATGATGAGTCAATATGGGTTCAAAAACAAATGCTAGGTATGCACCTATGAGAACATGGTGAAGGATTTGGAGAAATGGAGTGAGGTCTTTCTTCCCAACACTATCATATAAAATAACCTCCCTCATTTTTGAAAAATATGTTACGATCTGGGAGATATACTCAAAACAAAGTGTGCTACGCAGGTGCGGCGCAGCCCTTTCCTACTGAGTCTTACTCATGTTTTGGCGCTTCCAGCTGTCAAAGATTTGAGAGGTCATCTTGCTTTACACCTTGATGCCATCTCAGCCCAGCTTTCATCGAACATGTGTTAACCATAAAGGAAAGATGACTTTGTGCTACCTAGTTGTTGCATAGAGCTGTTAGTTCACTAGCAACTTTTCTATGATTTTCTGTTGTTTCTATTTTATTTACTGTAAACATTCTCTTTAGATAAATCTTTACCTACCCCTAGCAGAATGAATTGTGAAATAGTTATAGCAGTCCTAGTCTTTGTAGGCTTATAATTGTCAAATCTCTAGTTTATTTTTAGTGAGGGAGCCCCCTCCAATCGGGAAAGGCCAGTACCCCAACCAAAAGTGGTTAATGGTTACCTTCTTAAGTCTATTTCCATCTTAGTAGATATCAGGGAGTGTTAAAATATTGGTGTTGTTTCTGGGGACTGAACAGTCACATTTTCCTTGGGTATGAATAACAAATATCAAATCTAATTGTTGATGGTGAACAACAGTTGTACATTTGAATGCTAAATCATTGACATGGTGACTCCAAGTTCAAAGGATCCAACAAATTGAAATTTCACGATGACTGCATTGGTAAAAGGTCATTAATTTTGGTTGACTATGTTCAATATGGGTTCAAGAACAAATGTCGGTTATGCACCCATGGACAAATATTGTATTCATGGTTTTCCGAATCCCATGCCTCCTCTTGATTGGTCAACATACCTGCCAATATTCAAATATGGAAAGGGAGAATATGTTGCTCTACATCTCATCAAATTTCATATCCATGCATGCAAGTTGAAGGTTCAATTTCATAATTTTAATTTGAAGGTTCATGCACACAAGTTGAAGGTTCAATTTCATAAAGGAAATTTGAAGGTTCATGCACACAAGTAGCAAGTTGGGTTTTATTTATGCAAAGAAATATGGTGTAATTTAAATTCTTTACATTTTATTTGGCATATTCTCCAATGTTACCAAAAAATTGTTGAAATGATTGACATGTATGGATTTAGTGTTTTGAATGGATTTATGCATCCAAAAGTGCATTTTAAATAATAAAAAATGGCAAGTTCACTTGGATTCGTATCACCAAATTTCATAAAAAAATAAAAAGTGTAAAATCATCAGACTCGGGGGACAAATATTTCCCCATGTAAATAATATCAATTTTCATTAAATCCAATCTTATAAATTTGTTTTAAGAAGTTACTCAATTTATCACCTTGTTAAATCATAAATATATGTCATAATTCCAAAGAAATAATAAATTAAAGAATATCATTTTGAAGTAAAATACTAATCTATATCCATAATAATGTTTTAAATAGATCTAAGTGAAACATGTTACATTATTTAATGATAAAGTAATTATGGTGGATGGAAAGGATACAAAAGTAATTAAGGTGGAGGGAAAATGATTGAAAGTGATTAGTGTGGTTATATTGAGTTGCTCCAAGAAATAAAAAGTGTTTTTTTTTTTATGATTCATGAATAACTAAATAAATTTAAGGTCAATTAACATGATAAGAAACTATATATATGGTAAGAGTATATTCATTCATTTCCAAATGAACTCCAGATTTCATTAGAAGGCTCAACCATAAAGTTAGTTGTTGAATTTGTTGTTTTTCCCTCCAATGACCGAAATATATGATGGAGAAGAGCTTATATTGACTTTGTGGTTGGATTCTTTATAAACTTACAACATAAATAACATAAAATTGATGGCAAACCATCTAACCATTCAAATTAAAATATGATGGAAAACATGTAAATGTGCAAAATGAATATATTGAAATCTCAGAAAAAAATTTACATATGATTTGCATATTTTTGACATGTTTCCTATCGTCCTAATTTTTTTTTACAAACAATGCCAATTTTTTTCCTTTACGCAATATTACATTGAAGTAAAAAAATCACATTTTTTAGGTAAATAAGGTTGTTAATATTGGGATTCAACTTTCAAATTTATTTGGTTAGATTATTTTTAATAAATAAAATAAATTTAGATTCATATTTATATTATAAATACTATTTGGTTAATTTTCCAATATTACAAGTATTCTCTAATATTGTTTTATATTCGCATTCCTTGTAGTACACTAAAAACTTCTCATTTGGTTTCCCAGAGAAAGGAAGCTGATATAGATGTTCATATATAGGAAAAATTGTCCACATCGCCTACAAATTTCAACAAGTCATTAAGCATGTGTGTCAGCACGTCGATCAGCCTAGGGATTAAAGGGTTTTCCACAGACAACTATGGAGCGCATGTTCTTTCATGGAGAGCAGGAAACATTTGCACCAAATTTTCATCCTAGGCATTAAATGGTTTTCCAACACAATTTCTTCCAATATGTTATTTGGAGTTAGGGTTTATACTGGGTTCAACTATCGTTTTGGGGTCCAATAAGGGCAGGAGTTTGGAGACATTTAAAAGTAATAAATCTGAACCTTCTAGCTACTAGTTTCATTCAGAATATGTTTCTTCCTCCTGCTTCATAAGTTAGAGAGCCATTCCATATTTTTATGGAAGCCCTTATCTGGATCAAGGTATTTAATCTTCTTTTCTTCTGAAATTAGATCAGCAGCTATGATTATAGTCGTGGTTCAAGAAATTCAACAAGTATTTTTCAATGGGTGAAATTTTGTTATATTTTTAGAGGTTGTTTTAACCTGATAAAATTTTGATTGAATTTTCATCGTCGAAGTGGATTGTGACTCATGAGGCATCTAAAAACCATGTTCCTCTGTAGTTCATGTGAAAAACAGAGTCCTTTCAGCTGAAACTTTAAATGTAAAAAGTGGCCTTGCAAATTATCAGAAGATAAACCACATTCTTTTAAAAATTTAGATTTTTTAGGGTTATCCCATTGTTGGACATGGGAATTATTTATCATAGGCATTTCTTGGTGTATATACATTGGAAGTAGTAAAGAGGTAATCATGTAAGTCATTTTGGCGATGCAAATATCCTAGTTTAACTAATCCCTTCACATTCCCAACCACTCTGAACCTTCTAAAAGTTTAAAAAATATTTTTAGGAGGTAAAAAACTTAACATAAATTCAATATGTTACCATTTTGATGAATAAAAATGTGATCCATGCAACAAAGTGAAAGGAGTAGGGCTAACCTTGCACCCACAATGAAGAGATGTTTCCTTATAAGTTTATAATGTTCCAATATATGTTACTATGTATATATGTGTAGTAATGTTACTGTGTTCACCTTTTTTTAGAATTGATATTACATCAGTAAATCATATGGGGTGCATTGTTGGCCCCCTTACAAAAACTTCTTCATTTGAAACAATCAATCAAGCCAGACCCTTGACCCTCCGATACCATGGCCACTGATTGGACCAACCAATACCATCGTAATTTCTAACACATGGATTAGAAACAGGATGATCAAATATGTTGACCAAGAACATCATAGAATTTCCATTCAACCCTGGTGAGCTTACACATTAACTGAATCTAATTCCCCTTTTTGCATTTTTCCATGGCCCTTAGAGCTACAAAATACCAATCAATACATGGAGGGTTATCAAACTGTAACATATTTTTCACCCACTCATTATATCTAAATTGTAAAACAAAATAGGGATCATGGTATGGTGAAATAACTAAACCAGTGGCTTCTGAAGCCTTCATTATCCTCATTCTTTGGCAGAAATAAAAAAACATCCTGCAACTAATATTCATCATCAATTTTTTGGTTTTTTTTTTAAACTATGGCGAATCCCTAACAAACTAATCCTAGGGAAGTCCTAATCTTAGGGAGATTCATGATCAATCACAATACCTAATATAATCCCTTATCCCTAATCTAATTCATTAGGCCATATACTCAATGGGATTTGAAACTCAATGTGATTTGAACCAAGATCTCTTTTATTTCACCCAGTTAAAAATCAACTAAATCGTCATCAATTTCACACTTTTTACTTGGAAACTATTGAACCCCAAAAAGGTAAAATAATGGTAAATGACAGATTAGAAGTACTTAATCCTAGGGGAGATCACCTACAAGAATCCAGTATCCATCCTTGTCCTCATAGGTATGCAAATATTTTGACCCATTGTGAACATCGAAAAATTTTCTCTCGTTCAGCGCATAGGATGTAGACTTTCCTGAAAATATTCCAACATTTCAATATCAAATAATTTCCAGCCAAGCGAATAGAAAAAAAATTAAGGGAGTGGAATGAGATGGGAATTCATTCATACCAATGGTAATTATATAGCTGAACATGTTCTTGAGTGTAGAGGAGCAGTCATGGTAGGTACTCTAAATTTTTAGATCCACCTTTCTGAGATAGGGAACTCTATCCATGCTCACTTTCACATACAAAGAGCTGGATGCAGCAATGGTTCTCACTTTTCTTAAATCTTTGATAGGTGGCCAACCAACAATATATGCCTTGAAAAATAAAACACCACCCTTATTAACATGAATTCCTGAAACAACCCCTAAATAGTACAAACATTAATCTCCTTTAGGAAAGGAATACTCACTTGGGAGGAGCAGGAGGAGGTCCCATTGTTTCAAGATCACTGGTAGGCTAGACCATTGATTTTGGTGTGTCTAAATTGGGTTCATGGGGTTTATAGGCCTCCTCATGTTGAATGGTAAAATTTATGGATTCCATGGCCTCCGAGAAGCTTATTTTTCCATAGCTCCTCTGGAGTTCCCCTGCAGCTATCCCTGGGAGTCCAAGCTTCAGCTCAGTCTATGGAAAATCCACACTGTAGCTATTCTCATATTGTGCACTCATACCAGATTTCCAAACATGATTAACTTTCACAACTATAATGAAAATCACTTCCTCTTAATGAACCAAGAGATCAGAGAGTCCTGGAAAATGAAGCTGAAAATAACACAACCAGAAAAAGGAAAAGGAAATTTTATTGGTATATAGAGATGTTAATGTTAAGGTGTATTAATCTCAATTGTATATAGAGGTCTGTAGTAATGTTACTGTGTATATATATATATGTAGTAGTGTATGATACTGTGTATGAGAGATCAGCACAAGGATTACTATATATAGTTATGCCATTGAAACAAATATAGTGTTGACAATAGCTTTGCCTCTGTGGCAGTATATAAATACCTATTATGATGCCTCTGAACACCAAGTGGGCCAGAGATTATAGACAACGAGCCATTATACTACCTTGCAATAATTATTTCACAACAGTGTATTCAACAGTACAGACTCTTGTATAATGACTTTGTTATATCTCAATGTCACGCCTTTCACAATTCTCAGACTTTGCAAAAGGCATACAATACCTACACTCTACAAATGTAACTATCTGAACAAATTGTCAATAGAATATCTGAAGAGGAAATTGATGTTATTTTTCAAGTTAATGCTTTAGAGGGAGTTACTTGATATTCTAACCTCTAGAATGGATATAACAAGATTCAATAGTAGTAAGCTACCAACAATTATGGATGTTCAAGTGAAAAAGGTAATCATCACAATGTTCCAAGGGTATTCTCTACAAGATAGATCAAAGAACGATATGATTCCATAAAATATTTTGAGAGACTACCTCAGCTTATACTCTTCATATTTGAGCCATAGAGGTATTTTAACTAATGAAATTAGATCTTCAAATATTTTCACAATGCAAGGGTGTATTAAACTTAAACCACTGATGTTACATATGATTTTCTACACACCTCTATCATTTATATTCACACGCAGGATTGTGCCATTTATATTTACATCATATATCAGTGGCTACAAGGTTTACAGTGATAGAGACTCAACATTGTCAATGATACTTCTATGCAAGTTTCTTGAAAAATTACAACCTAGATCTAGGATATATATCACTGTTACAAATTTCAAGGCACTGTGATAATGCCACATTAGACACCTGCTAATAAAGTTTGATCATGTTGTTAAAATATTGGAAGTGTTTTCTATGGAAAGAAATGCATTAGCTAGAGCCCCATTTGAAGACTTGGTCTATTTCCATTCATCTGGGGTGTACCACACAATGCGACATTGATATTCCTCTCTGTTGTGTTAAAAATTATCCATAGGGATCTAATGATGTGGCCAAGAAGAGCAAGAGTTTGGAGACATTGAAAGTAATAAATATGAACCTTCCAACTACTAATTTCATGTTGAATATGTTTCTTCCTTCTGCTTTACAAGTTAGATAGCCATTCCATATTTTTCTGGAAACCCTTATCTAGATCAAGGTATTTAAGCTTCTTTTTTGTTGAAATTAGAGCACCAACTATGTTTATAGCCATGGTTGAAGAAATTCAACAAGTCTTTTTCAATGGGTGAAAGTTTGATTAGATTTTTAGAGGCTATTTTAACTTAATAAAGTTTTTATTGAATTTTCATCGTCGAAGTGGGTTGTGACTTGTGAGGCATCTCAAAACCATATTCCTCTGTATCTCATGCAAAAAACAGAGTCCTTTAAAATAAAACTTTAAATTTAAAAAGCAGCCTTGCAAAGTATTAGAAGATAAACTACATTCTTTTACAAATTTAGTTTGTTTAGGGTTATCTCGTTGTTGGACATGAGAATTATTTATCATAGGCATTGTTTGGTGTATATACATTGGCAGTAGTAAAGAGGTAATCATGTAAGTCATTTTGGAGATGCCAATCTCCTAGTTTGACTAAGCCCTTCACATTCCCAACCACTCTAAACTCTATAAAAGTTAAAAAAAAAATATTTGTAGGAGCTAAAAAACTTAACATAAATTCAATGTTTTACCATTGTGATGAATAAATGTGATTCATGCAATAGAGTGAAGGGAGTAGGACTAAACCTACACCCACAATGAAGAGATGTTTTCTTATAAGTTAATAATGTCTCATATATATATATATATATATATATATATATATATATTTATCTATATATTTTATAGTACTAACTACCGTTTTGGGGGCTTTTAGTAATAATTTTCAATCTCTTGCTATGGGGATTCATGATTCTTGGGTTCAAGATAAACTTACAATGGAACCTCAATTGTGGGAAAATTCCACCTCTCTATTACAACACCACATCCTCAACTATTAATTTATTACCAAAATGACATCATGGAGTGCATGTTTTTGTATATATATGTGTGTGTGTGTGTGTGTGTGTGTGTGTGATTTAACTACATGTTACTGTGTATATATATGTAGTAGTGTATGTTACTATGTATGATAGATCAAAACAAGGATATCTATATATATATATATATATATATATATATATATTTGTGTGTGTCTGTTGTACACACACACACACACACATATATATATTATACTGTAATTAATACTATTGATCATAATGAAAATCACAATGATCATGAGGCACAAAACATTGATATCCACTTTAGATAAGCCTTGCCTTAGAGAAATTAATATGTACCACAAAGAATGTGAATATCAAGGACAACAAAGAATCAAACCAAGGAGTTTGAGTAGACTATTATACATATATGGTTTTCATAATGAGTCACTATCACACTACTGGAGTGACACACGATGATGAGGCAAAGAACAGAGTAGTATGAATATATTGATGTCACTATGGATAGGGGGATAACAAGGCATTGCTAGTATAGTTATTCCATTGAAACAAATATAGTGTTGACTATAGCTTTTCCTCTGTGGGAGTATATAGATGCATGTTACGATGCCTCTGAACACCAAGTGGGCTAGAGATTATAGACTTTGAGCCATTATACTACCCTGTAATCATTATTTCACAACAGTGTATTCAACAACACACAATGTTGTACAGTGAATTTGTTATATCTCAATGTCACGCCTTTCACAATTCTCAGACTTTGAAAAAGGCATACAATACCTACACTCAAAAAATGTAACTATCTGAAAATATTGTCAATAGAATATCTGGAGAGGAAATTTATCTTATTTTTTGAGCTAATTCTCTAGAGACAGTCGCTTGATATTCCAACCTCCAGAAGGTATACATAAAAATTCAATAGTAGTAAGCCACCAACAATTATGGAGGTTCAAGTGAAAAAGGTAATCATCATAATGTTCCAAGGGTCTTCTCTATAAGATATATCAAAGAATGATATGATGCCATAAAATATTTTGACAAACTACCTCAACTTATACTCTTCATATTTAAGCCACTGAGGTATTTCAACTAATGAAATTAGATCTTCAAAGATTGTCACAATGCAAGGGTGTATTCAACATAAACCATTGATGTTACATATGTGTTAAATGTTAAATTTTAATAACTTGAAGAGGAAAAAAAGGATTGATGTGTGTTAAATGTTAATAACTTGAATGTGCATCGCTTCAGCTTCTAAGGAGTTCACTAGGTTGTGAGGGTCCAAACATAAACTAATTCATTGTGCAAAAAAAAAAATTGAAGATACTTTGTTTTTTGAATTTTGTGGAAAAAAACAAATTTTGAAGGTACTTTGTTTTCCTGCAACACTATTTTTATGTGAGTGTCACAAAAAAACAATGCCTTGACTCTAGATGATGAATTGAACATATTGTGACTTTGGAGTAATAATAGTTGTGTTCAATGAAACTCCTAAAACAATGTTTTGGATTGTATGGCTTTGTACACTTATGATAGTTCATAATTGAAGATTTTTTTTGTCAAGAATTATATTTGAGATCATACATGTTTTGAATTTAATGCTTACTGTTTGTGATTCAAAGAGGAAGGCCAACCATCATGTTAAAATAATATCCTCATTTGATTTGGAGGTCGAGTTTACATTGCTGGGTGTGTTCATACAATTTGGAAGGTCTTGGTACCTCTTGTTGGGTTCAAATTTCTTGTGGGTGGTTGAGATCACAAGCAGGGACCATTCACTTCCTTCCTAGGAAGCGTGGAAACCTGACTGGGTTGTGTACATTACCAACAGGGGTGAGGTGTGAGCACTGAAGGAAAATATAGTTATTATCATTTATGGGAATTACCTCTTCTTGGTCACATTATATTCATTATTGTATCAACCATACAATCAATATAAATACCATATACATGTTGTAACAAACAATATTGTGGAGGACACTCATTGTCTACATTTCTATGGAGCTGCTCAATCATTTCTAATAGTGTGGTATTCATTCTCTATTTGCATATCATTGTTGGGTGCTATTTTTCTATCAACTGGCAGCTACAATAATCTGTAGTTGAAATAGGCCAACCGACAAACATTCAATACACAAAGAAAAAAATTCCACCTCTTCACAAAGGTAGGAAGAACCTCTACAACTTTTAAACACAAACAGATAGTTTCTTGTAATAGGACAATATCTAGTCTATGAACTGTAAATAGTGTCTTTAGGACTATAATTGTTTAAGGGTATCTACTATCCCCTACCTTTCTAACATTAAGACTGAGAATAATCATAAAGGCAACCTCTTCTCGGTCTTCCCTTATTCGAGTACCCAAGTTATAGACAATTGTTTTCCTTCTTTAACTTATTTTAAAGCTTTATATCTTCCAACTGACATTTGATGTTTCCTTGCAACAGGAGGTGGCTTATCAGTAACCAGTGCCAACCAAATCTATAATTCTCCATTCTCTTTTATTGACTATTCCTTCCTTAGCCTTAGACTATAGCTTGAAATGAGATATTTTTTTGGTCTTAACTCTTTCCTCCTTTAAGGACATCTTTTCTAGACTAATATTATGCTCTATCAAACCCACGGGCTTCTCATTTGCAGGATTTTGGGGGGCCAAGGTTGGAGGATTGGTTAAAGTCTTGGTACTTCTAGGCTCTAAATCACCCTTAAGAATCTCATGAACAAGCCAAGGAATTTCTAAAAAATACTTAATTTCTTTTCTAGCTACCTGAGAGCAAGGGTCTAATCCTAACAATGACATACCTCGATGAGGAAAAACATGAAAACTGCCCTTCTGGAGATCCATATTTCTTCTTTGGGAGAATATTGAACTGGAGGAATGGAATATTCAGGCATTTCCTTGTTTCTATTGATGGATTATCTTCTAACCCTTTGAATTCCTGTCTCAAGAACCTCATTTCCTTAAAGTCTCTTGAAAACTCTTCAACTTGATGAGATTTAGGAATATTTGGCCCCATTGATTTTTTAACCCATATTTTCTTCTACTTGTTCCTACTCCCTTGGAATTCCTTGCATTCCTTGCATGTCAAATACTATGCAAGCTTACAACAATCTTGGAGTCATGCATTCTGTAACATGGAATGTTTTGGTTGTAGTGATTCCATTCATTTTTTTGGCCTTTAAACTCCAGGTAAAACGCAGTTAAGGTGAGTCAGCGCTCTGTTCGCAAGGCTAGAGAAAGATATCTGATTCAATTACTTCTGCACACATTGTGCAAAGCTAATTTTTGTAAGAATACATAATCCTATTTTTCCTAAATTCTTTGGAACACTCTTTGTAATTGCAAATAGTCTTGACCCACATTGAACTTGAAGCCACATTGGCTCCACTGTGCAGGTAACACAGTTTGCGGTTCACTGTTTTGGATGCTTTAATTGTCTCCTTGCTGCTAGTCATCATGAAGCGAGAAATACATGGATTGGTACTGCAACCTCAGATTCCGTAACAAAAATCCTATGGATTCACTATGTTACCTCAATCTATTTCTCCATTACCACTCTGACCATTGTTGGGTATGGAGATATGCATGCTCAAAATACTAGAGAAATGAAATTTGATATCTTCATCATGTAATTCAATCTAGGTTTGATTGCATACTTGATGGGAAACATGAAAAGTTTAGTTGTGCATGACACAACCCAGACCAGGAGATTTGTACGTAATATATTATTAGTAGATTAATTTTTAGTAAATTTATATCTATATATTTTCTCTTTAATGTTAATATTTGACTTCCATTTTAATTGTAGAGGGACATAATTTAGACAACTCTAAGGTTTGCTTTAAGAAATTGGCTACCACTGCAATATCAAGAGCAAATGTTAGCACATTTATCCCTAAAATTCAGGACAGAGGGCTTGCAGAAAGAAGAAAATTTAAATGATATTCCAAAGGTGATCTATACAACCATTGCAATTTTTTTGGTTTTTCCTGATTACTGAAAAAGTGTACCTTTTCCAAGGTGTGTCACATGATTTCATTTTCCAGCTAGTAAGTATTGTCTAATGATAAAAGAATACCTTCTTTTTGAGTTTTTTCTTGGGCTTCAGTACAAAAAATAAGAGAAAGAAATTCTCTCTTTAATGTCAAGATTTAACTTCCATTTTAATTGCAAAGGGACACAATTCAGGAAGCTTAAAGATTTGCTTTAAGAAATGGGCTGCCAGTGCAATATCAAGAGAAAAGTTTAGCACATTTATGCCTAAAATTAAGGACAGAGGTCTTGCAGCAAGAATAAAATTTAAATTATATTCCAAAGGCGATCTGTGCATCCATTACAAACCTTTTGTTTGGATACATACATGTACACATTCCGTTCCCTTGGAAGTAAATTTCAAATGTTGAAGTTAGTTTATCATATCTTGTTTTTCTCGTTGCATTATAGACATCATAACTTGTGGAATCTATCTTAACAAGAACCCATTAACAAACCAGGATACACAACATAGATGTAATAGACAATAAAAAATCACTTGGAAACTTAAAGTCCTTAAATAAGTGTTTTTTAAGGTGTCAATTGGAATGCAACAAAAGTACTTAAACTAGGGCTTCTAGACTGGAAAATAATGACACAAGTTGGCATCCACTATTGGCATGAGAACCCTTCTATTTGTTATAACTTATGTTTCCCCTAGGAAAAAAATTTGAAAGACAACCATAGCATACAACTTTCATGTAGGTAGACTAGATCCCACATAACTACATGCAAGAGTCCAAGTCATATACTGATAGCTTTAGCTAGGTTATTCCTTAAAAATAAAAGAAATATTTGCATACCTGCATTTTGTGAGGATTTTCTACTGACATTGTTGGTTGAAAAACAAATTGTCCTTAATGATTTACGTATGCTGTCATTGAGATCAAGATATTATTTTTTGAATGCCCCACAAGGCCTGCTACCTAATTTTCATTGGACTTGGCCATTATTTAATTTAATTCCCATTTGAAATAATTTTCTTAAATAGATTATGTTGACAGTTAGGTGATGCATGTGGTAGTAATACATACATTTTTCCAGTGGGCTTTAGTTGATCCTAGCATATTCCATCATGGTATATTTAGAGTTATGTTCCATGATTCCATGCACATGTTGTTTCCAAAGACATGATTCCAAAAAAGTCCACATTCACCTTGTGGCTAGTTTGGCAATACCTGTGACCATATTGCTTAACCTTGCCAAGTTCCTTGCACCAAGATGTTGGCATCATGATAGTTAATTCAAGGAATTGTTGAATCAAAAAAATATCATCAATTCATAGGATTTCCAGGGTTAATTGAATGCACATCCAACCTCGTTATTTGACTGGGAATTCTAGTGACTAGTTCATTATTCGTTGAAATTCAACTTTCCCTCAAATCATTGGTTTAATTGTGTGGAAATTTTTGAAAATTTACATTGGTGAAAATGATACACATTAGGCTTTAACTCATTGTTTTGTTTCTTGGTGTAATTCCCACACACCTCTAGTGTTTCATCCATTCGTGGTATGTTGGTTATGGTATATTCATCTAGGTAGGTTATGGTATATTCATCCAGGTAATTGCTGTAAACTATATTACGACACTAAAATAATTTGGATGGTTTGCTAACTAGTGAAGACATCGTTTTAGTGAATTCCTACTTATAAATTTGCTTAAATATTAAATGAACAACTCTTACATATTCTTGTGGGATTTAATGTTGTGGGGTGTGAACTTCTAATGGGTGGCTGAGATCACAAGCAGGGACTGTTCACTTCAAGGGTAGCGTGGATACCTGAATGGGCTGTGTACATTACCAGTAGGGGTTTTATAACATCTAGGAGTTGTATCTATGGCATGGAGGTGTGAGCACTGAAGGGAAATATAGTCATTCTCATTTTTAGTCATTAACTCTTCTTGGTTACTTGTTATTCATCCTTGTATCAACAATACAGTCAATATAAAGACCATATAGATGTTGTAACAACCAATATTGTGGAAGACACTCGTTATCTACATTTCTATGGAGATATAGATCCAACAGTCCCCTTGTTTTACAGGGCATTACATGTAAATTTGAAGGCGAGATAAATATTGGGATTGTTGGCCTTTAGAAAATTTCAATGCTTTTACAATAAAGTTTGCAGAGGGATTATTGTTTGTACACTCCTTTAATCAGTCGTGATCTATTTTATTTCTTTGAATTTTCATCATGTCATATGGACATAATGGTCAATCTTTAGTAGTATTGAGTTAAAGATTCTAAATTAATATAATTATGATTTTGCAGGAAAGATTCATTAAGAGATGTGGATATAATGGGCAATGATATGAAAGTGTTCAAACAGTTCAATCCATATGTCCACCTTTAGCTAGTAGACCTTCTAACCCTGGATGACTTCAAGTATATTCTAGCCTACTGTGTTTCACTGCCATATATCATATTTTCTCTGCTTTGGTAATTGTTTAACTAATTAGTTGGTTACATGTAGGGAAAATAAGGAACTTAAAGACTATAGTCGAGATACAAAGGCTCAACAAACCCTTTCATTTATGAATATTAAAAAGCTTCTTGAAAGCAATGATGCCATCCAACAAAATCTGAACTTCCCTACCATGGAAAATTCCAGGTTCAGACTACTCATTAATCAGAGGTTCTATATGTCTAATCATTTCAGATTAAATCTGATTCACTTTTTCTCTAGAACCTTAAAAATACGACTTCTTGATTTTAAATTTGTTTCTTTCCAAGAACACTTCACATTGAATCTATTGCAACTTCTAACAACCATGTGATGTATTCCTATATCGTTGTGATTTTCTATAGTATCACTTGGCAACATCACTGTTGCAAAAATCCTCGATGTAATCCAAATGTCACAACAATATTTATGGATCAAAACTGTGAGCCTGCAAATGGAGCTCAAAATCCATCTCAAGAAAACAATTCTCTTATAGGGACAACTTCAAGCTGGGTGGATTTTCCTCCCTTTCCTACAACATATAGTGTAAATCACAGTTTTGATTAAAATCTTGAATATTTTCTTTATGTTTATTCACCTTTTGATATGCATCATGCATTTATCAATCCAGCTATATCTAGCTTTTCTTAGTAACATTTCATGAAACTTTTTGCAACCATTTCAACCTAGATTTTCTCCCGCTCCCAGTGGTTTTACAGGATGGCCGATAAATATTAATCATCCTATGCCATCTACACTAGCTTTTGTTTTAGGTGGACATTTGGACAGTGCATTTAATGTTTATAATGAAATGTATGCATGAAGTATTTTTTTATTGTTTTGATTAGTTTTCATTATTTCAGTTTGAAAGGTAAATTGAATTTTTGTACAATATTGTATTTGTTAGTGCAATCCATGGTGTTTTGATAATGGGTTAAATTCAACAGAATGGATGAAGCAAGGAAGCCTCTGTCAAGAAATTTTCCTAATCCCTCCAATAGGATAAATCCATACTGGATGGTGATCATACTCAAGCATGTGGTTATTGGCTTCTTCTTTCGTTATCGTGTAATGCATCCCGTGAATGATGCATATGGCATGTCGCTAGGGAAAATTTTAAGGATGGGAAATTATTTTGAAGTTTAAAACATTGGCGAATCTCACTAGTCCCTAATATGCAAAGTATAAAATGTTTATTGATATATTTGTAAAATTATTCAAATTTATAATGATTTTCTATATACTCTCTATATAATGTTGGCGATTTTTAAGTTAAAATAATTTTATATTGTAAGATTTAGGCGAATCTTTTTTATAAAAAATGGAAATTGGCGAATCTTTTTTTTGGGAAAAACATGGAATATTAGCCCATATATGAATATTAGCCCCTAAAATTTTCCATGCTGATGTTGCTCACTTCAGTCATCTGTGAAATCTGGTTTGCATTTTCTTGGATCCCTGATGAGTTTCCAAAGTGGCTTCCAATTGACAGGGAAACTTATCTAGATAGATTGTCATTTAGGTAAATCAACGACGCTCCATGATTTCCAACAATAATTTTATTTATTAAGGTTTATTCTATTTTTATATTTGGCAGATCGACCTTTGATTTAACTCTTAGATTTTTTGGGGTTCAGGTATGAGAAAGAGGAAAGAACATTTAAATACCTTGAGAATCCATGGATATTGCATCTTTGTTGAATTCTGCGGGTGTCAACATATCCATATGCATACTATTTTTCTTTCTGTACTCCATCTTGAGAAAGAAACCCATCAAATTCAATGTTTATTTTCCTGGAAAACTTGAAGAACACAACAATAAATATTTTAGTTTATTAGAGAGGCTTGTACCTTCAGCGAGTTGGATAAAAAAGGCATGGGAAGCATCATAAGAGGATAATTTTTTTTCTTTGCAGGATCTAGGGATCCCTCCAGAACAACATGCTCTAGTCCCTTCATTTATGGGTTGGGGAAAATGAATTCATCCATTCCCTTATGCAGATTCTAATCTTCCAGGTTTGTGATTCTAAAACAATAGTTGGACATTTGATTTTGGTAGGTTGATTTCAATGTGTTTTATATCACCTTTAATTGTATTATCTTTGGTCTTATGATGTTTTTAGTATTGTTGATATTTCCAACAGTTTTTAGGGCTCCCTTTGATTGTTTTCATGGGATTTTTTTCTTTTTCTTCATGCGATGAGTCTTTATTTATATGATTATCTCAGTTTTTACCTTCAAGGAAAACATTTTTCTCCTCACCTGTCATCTCATGTTTCAGTCATTTAGAAAAATTTAGTCTTCTAAAGGTAACTCCACTACCTTAGCATCTAAAAATTTCTTGCTGGAAAGTACACCATGAATCAATTTCATTTTTACTATTACAAGTTTTCTACTATTTATTGCATTTTTTGAAGTCTCATTATCTTTGCTTCCTAGAGACAATTATGCTTTCCCTTCCTCCTTCATGATAGTTATTAATGGTTGTACAACTTAATTATCTGCAAAAGCTACATTCGCATAAAATTTTTCATTTTTAAAATCCCAAGGCACTCAAGCCTCACTCTTTTTCAAAAATTTCTTCTTATGTTCTGGACTTTTCATACAGTCCATGAGACCTTCCATCATTCTCCTCGCCTCATATTCATCATCCTGTTCACCAAGGAGTGATCTTTGTTTCGGTTTACAGAGGTAAACATCCTCTCCCTCGTATTATAGAGGTGAATGTTGCCTTCTCCTTCGACTTGAAAATATCAAGTACACATCTCTATCATTCTCCATCTATACTCATGTCTTTTCTTTACCATCAATATGAAAACTTGAAATTGATTCAATCCAAAAAATTGAAGACTGGGTTTAATTTTTAAGTGTTCTCAACATTGGTATCTTCTATAATACAATAATGTTATTTTTTCCCTCATATTTGTCATCATTTCTACCATTTATTCTACTTATTATATATGCAAATTAACAATGTCGATCAAAATACAAAGGTCTTCAATGCTTGAATATACTTGACTTCCATCTTTAATGTGGTGTTGTTCACCATATGAAATTATACTATTGCATATTTCACCATCTCTTTAAACTTGGTGTAGGATAATTTCCAGTAGGTTGTTAATGCCATTATCAATCCATCATGCTACAAACAACTCACTCCTTTTTTGGCTATAGGAAGTTCTAGTTTTTATAATATCTTTACGTTTGGTATCTTTCCATATAGAACATAATTCACCTATTGATCATACTTCATTAAGACGTTATATTCTATCTTGAATAAAATATGAATGTTTCCTTCTCCTTGGACTTGAAAATATCAAGTGCATATCTCTCTAAATCTCTAATGGTACTCATATTTTTTTTTTACCATCAATCTGCAAAATTGAAATTGATTCACAAAACATTATAAACAATCTTGTGTTCCCTTTTCATGTCAAAATATGCAATTTATTAATGTGCATATTCAGTATTTTAAACATTTGGCACTTTTCATAATAAGTAAATCAGATTTGTAACTTGATATAAGCTAGAACCTTTATCATCTAAATTCCTCAGAACTTTAAGAATTATAATATTAGCCATGTAAAGAGATGCGCTGGGATATCTAACTCATTCTAACTAATTAACGAGAATTAGAACCATACAGTTTGATATACCCATAGTTATGGGAAGGATGATTTAAAATTTATTTTAATATATGACAAACAATATGCCATTTAATTATACATATGCTCATCCTAAAAACTTTGGAAACGATAGCAGGATTGAATTCTGAATATCAAGATTCATAAAAGAGGCCAGCTCTACTCATAACCACAAATGCCCTCTTCATAACCCCCTTATGGTAAACTAGATTGTATTTTTTACGTATTAACCTTTTCTTTGGTATCAATGAATACTCAAGATTTCATTAAATTTTTACCTAGGAATGAATAATTATTTGTGAAAACTCATTTGAGACATGTTCCTTTCGATAGTTTTCTTTTAAGCTACTTCTTGTCATTCTAAAATTTTTCTTGGTTCTAAAAGTTATGGGTTGTTTTGTAGCACTAACAATAGGTAGACATGAAGGTGTTGAAGCAAGTGTCTTTGGATATTTCACAATATTTTTTGGCCTACCATTTTAGTTTGTACTAGACACTGTTGGAGAATTAGGGAACACAAGGCAAGTGATAATGAAGAAATAGTAAGAGTGCACAATTTTTTTTCTAGTACGAACTACTTCATTTATTTTATTTCAGTAAGTATCTCTCTTGAAAATGTTTGAGCACTGATATAAAGGTTGTCTTACATAGATTTATTATTTTATTCTTAAGAGGAAGAAGGATGAGTGGTTTGTTGTGCCTCTAAGAAATGATTAACTTCCAAGAAAAAAACTAGTGATATGGACTTCTTTGCAACTTCATCTCCCTATGAAGTCGATTAGAGGCTGATATTTAGCACATATCTGTGCCATGAAACAACTGATTTGAGGCTGATTTTTAACACAAATCTATGCCATGACACAACTGATTTGAGTTTGATTTTTAACACTGATTTCAGGATAATTTTTAAAACTGATTCGAGGTTGATATTTAACACAGATTTGTGTTATCAAAACATTGAAATTAAGTGTAAATTGGAAATCAATTGTAGATTTGAATGCATATACATTTTTTGCTATTTTTTGTTATCAAGGAAGCCAATTAGAATTATACAAAGTTATTGAAATGGTGGAGCTAACCACTCGATACGAATTTATTTTTCGAGCATTTAATGTGGTTCAACCTTTTCAATTTATATGTTAGATATTAAACTCTGTTGTAGGATGGAGAAATATTGTACATTTTTCTTTTTCCTCATAATATGTCATGAAATGAAGTTCCAACTGAGGATCTTGCATGTTCAAATTCAATGACATGAATTTATTTTCAGGGAATATAAGTGTGATGCCTTATTATCTCAAGGTTTCTTTCTAGAATTTTTAAGTTTTGGAAAATTGTTTTTTCACTTAGATTTAAAATGACTGTTGTTAGTTTTTTAAAAAATGGAATTTATTATTTTTTTTCCATAAAAAACATAGATTTAAGGTAATTAAAATAACTATTTTGGAACTTGAAATGTTGAAACCACCTTAAAATAACATTTAAAATGATTTGTTTATTTTTTTTTAAATATTTTTCATATTGTCTCTACAGAGACAATAGTTGGAATTATGGACATACAGTCTCTACAGAGACAATAAATTTTTTATCTTAGCTATTGTCCATAAAGATACAAATGTAATTGTCTCTACAAAGACAAAAATGAAGGTGTCTCTATAGAGACAAATTGTAGATAAATGAAATTGTCTTTAGAGAGACAAATGAAATTGTCTGTTAAAAGAAAATAATTCTTGTGTCTTTATAGAGACAATAATAATGTGTTCTATATTGTCTTTATAGAGATTATTTTTTGAAACACTAATTTTGAGACGCTAACTTTGAGACATCCGCTTCAAGACAATATTTAATATGATACACAAGTTTATTTTTGTCTCTAGTTAAGACAAATGACTTGAAAATTGTCTTAAATATTGTCTTAAAACACCCCCACATGTGGTAGTGTATATAGTCAAGTGGAAGGGTATTTTGGTTGAAGAAGTAGTTTTGATGAGCGAAAGAGAGATATTAAAACATGGAAAGGATTCCATGAAGTCATTTGTTCTGAGGGAGTTTAATGCAAGAGCATTCTCTACATATTGTTTTTCTGAAACAAAAAGTAATTCTCATGTGAAGATCTTGCTATCTATTTAGCTTAGGTGTCCCTTGTTGGACAAGTACACCAAAATGTTGTTTTATGTTTATTTTTGTTTCCCTTTTTCTGGGATATTTGTTTGGTTGTTAATAGAAAGTTTCTAGAGAATGCTAATTATCACTTTCAGGGACGTTGTTATTAGCTTTGTTATGTTTTGAATATTATTCCAAAAAAAAAAGTAATTATCTTGTAAATATCTTGCTATCTATTTCACTTACGTGTCCCTTGTTGGGCAACTACACCAAAATGTTGCTTTATGTTTATTATTTTCCCCTTTTCTAGTGACGCAACAACAGTTGAAAGTTAGCCCTGAGGAGAGGCGGTCAACCGTCGTCGTGGCTCTATAAGCTCTTCTCTTTGAAACCTCGTACTAACTCCACGTGCTCTATTTCCTTTTCATTTTATTTATCAATTTCAAATAAATTGAAAAATAAAATTATTCACAACTCTCGAGTGTTATATTATATTTCCCGACATATATATATTGTTCCGACATACTATAACCAATATTAAACCTTCGGCGCTTAACTATATGATTGGACCTTATATTAAAATCAACGCTTTTTGAATAAATGACTCATAAACAGACCTTGGCTCTGGGTCCCATCTCCACAATCAATAGCCAATCAAATGTACGCCCATACCTTCAGTTAAATTCCATGCATCTTCGTCATGCAACCACCATCCGATGACTCTGCGCCAGATCAACAGCTCTCATCGATATCGCTCGGCGTCCTCGTACTAACTTTAACGTGTGATGAGAATACGGAAAGGCGGTTTCACGCGGGTCCACTTCGCCACATGTCGATTCCTCTACGGAATCGCTCCCCCCTCAGGAAATACTGCTTCTTCACCAAAAGTGGTGCGATATGGGAAACCCACTTCCGCAATTCCACTTGTGGTTTTGGAACAGTGCTTGATCAGGGTTCACGTGGGGTTGAGATATCATTTTATTCGTTAACTTAGGTCAGGGTTCCGATATCAAACACATCTATCCCATTATAAAGTGGGAATTCTACCATTCAAACAACGTTCGTGACCATGGTTCCTCTGCACAGACCCCGCCTGTGGGTAGTATTGATTTAACAGGGTTTATTCGGATAAATTACAGAGAAAAAATAGACAGAGATATGTGGAATTCATATAGGAGTTCAATTACACATGCACAACGTTCATCACTTTGCAATTAAAAAATCTCTTCACAACTAAGGATTCGAACTGTCTTTATGGAAAATGCACACAGAAATTATTTAATTGGAAGAAATCGATAATACACAGAGTCTTATTGCAGAAATCTCTTTTCCTCCTGCTCTCTTTATACATCCGAGGGATTACATTTATATACATCAACATATGTCCTTTCGGTTCCTCTGTGAGGACCGTTATGGTAATTCAAGAGCCTAATTACAATTATTCAGAAACTAAAACATGACAGATGGACCAACCATTCGACTTCTACAACTCTAACTGATCTAATAATACAATCAGCTAAGGTATTGACACCTAGCTATAACAATTCAAATGTTTTCAAACCCTCCTAGCCACAACATGTGGACAAAACTCCTACATTGCTGGCTAGTGTCTAATGCCCCTGCATCAGACTCCCAAGGGCAATTTTCTTCATGGGCTCCTGTCCATGAGCTCTCCCACTGATCTGCCTATCTTCTGCAACATTTCTTCAGTCACCCAAGTGGCATCTTCCTCTGGCTTATCCTTCCATTTGATCAAGTACTGAAAGTACTCTCGTCATCTTGTCCTTCTAAACACTCTTTTGTCCAATATTTTCTCTAGTTGTAATGGCTGTGCTGGAGGTAGCTGCTCTTTCCACTCAATATGTTCCTTGTTTGCTGATCATTCTTCTACTCCATCATCTTCATACTTGTACAAATCTGCAACATTAAAAATGGGAGATATTCCAACATCAGGAGGTAATTCAATCTCATAAGCATTTTCAGAAAAATTCCTAACTATCTTGCATGGCCCAATCTTTTTGAACTTCAATTTGTTGTACTGCTTCTTTGAGAACCTATCCTTTCTCAAGTGTGCCAAAACCAGATCTCCTACTTCAAAATGAACTTCCTTTTTTCTCAAGTCTGCTCTGCTTTTGTATTTGATTCTGCTGCCTTGTATTTGTTATTTCACTTGTTCATGTATGGCCTGAATCTCTGAAGCAAATTCCTCACCATCTGCGCTCCTTAGCTCTGCTCTTCCCAGATTTCTTAACTCTGATAACCCTTTGGGGTGCATTCCATAAACAATATGAAATGGACTCTGCCCTGTGCTCCTGTTTGGTGAGTCATTATATGCATATTCTACCTGAGGCAAAATATGATCCCACTGCTTGGGATGTTTTCCTGCAAGACTTCTCAACAAATTTCCCAGACTCCTATTTACTACCTTAATTTGTCCATCAGTCTGAGGATGATAAGCTGAGCTGAAACTCAGTTTGGTACCATGTTTCTTCCACAATTTCCTCCAAAAATGACCCACAAATCTAGTATCTCTGTCTGAAACAATACTCCTGGGAAACCCATGTAATCTAACAACTTCTTTGAAGAACAATTTAGCAACATGGGTAGCATCACTATTTTTATAGCATGGAATAAAATGTGCCATTTTGGAGAATCTGTCCACTACAACAAAGACTTCATCATTCCCTCTCTGATTCTTGGGCAATCCTAGAACAAAATCCATACTCACCATGTCCCAAGGCTTGTCTGGAATAGGCAAGGGAGTGTACAATCCTGCATTCTGGCTCCTTCCTTTAGCATATTGACAAATCTTGAAATTCTTCACAAACTTGTCCACTTCTGCTCTCATCCTGGGCCAGAAATAAAAGTGACTCAGCTGCTCATAAGTCTTATCAGTACCAAAGTGTCTAGCAAGTCCACCACTATGCTTCTCTTTGATCAAATTTTCCCTCATGGAACATCTTGGTACACACAGTTGGCTTTTTCTGAATAACAAGTCCTCCTGCAGGAAATAATCCAGCCACTGGCTTCTATCTGTTAAAACAGGGTTACTACATGCCTCAAATGCTTCTTTAAAATCTAGATCTGTTTTATATAATTCTTTGAGAAAGTCAAATCCTACAACTTCAAAATTAGTTTCTTGAACAAGCATGTGCCTCCTACTCAAAGCATCAGCTACTTTATTAGCTTGACCACTTATATGTTTCAAAACAAAATTAAAACTTTGGAGATAGTCAACCCATTTAGCATGCTTATGTTTCAACTTGGGCTGCTATACAATATACTGCAAAGCATGATTGTCAGAATATAATACAAATTCCCTGGACATCAAGTAATGTCTCCACTTCTTCACTGCCTGGACAATTGCATAGAATTCCTTCTCATAAGAGGAATAATTTCTTCTAGTGTCATTCAGATTTTCACTGAAATATGCCACAGGCCTATCATCCTGACTCAGCACAGCTCCAGTGGCCTCTCCACTGGCATCACATTTTACTTGAAATGGTTTTGTAAAATCAGGCAGAATAAAAACAGGCTTCTCTGTTATCTTTTGCTTCAAAAGTTTGAAGTTTCTTTCTGCTTTAGAAGTCCACTTAAATGGTTGTCTTCTCTTCTTTATTGTCTCAATTATGGGTTCATTAATCTTACTGAATTTTCTTATAAAATTTCTGTAAAAACTAGCAAGTCCATGGAAAATTCTTACCTCAAAGACATTCCTGGGTGAAGGCCACTCCACAATTGCCTTAACCTTTTCTGGGTCTATCTTCAATCCTTCTGCAAAAACAACAAACCCCAAATACACCAACTATTCCTTCATGAATGAGCATTTATTCAGATTTATCACCAGTTTCTCTTGGTGCAACTTCTTCAATACATGATTAAGATGCCTTAAATGTTCTTCTCTAGTTCTACTGAAAACTAATATATCATCTAGGTACACTATCACAAATTTACCAATGAATTCCTTCAATACTTCATTCATAAGTCTCATAAAAGTGCTTGGTGCATTTGACAACCCAAAAGGCATTACGATCCATTCATACAGTCCTTCATTTGTTTTAAAGGAATTCTTCCATTAATCACCCTCTCTTATCCTAATCTGATGGTATCCACTCTTCAAATCTATCTTTGAGAAATATTTAGCACCACTCAAAGAGTCCATCAAGTCCTCAACTATGGGCAAAGGAAATCTGTACCTGATTGTGATATTATTAATTTCTTTGGAATCAGTACACATCCTCCAGCCTCCATCTTTCTTTGGGCTCAATACTGCTGGCACTGCACATGGACTCAGACTTTCTCTGATCAGTCCCTTGTCCACCAATTCCTGTACTTGTCTCCTGATTTCCTCATTTTCCTTGGGAGTCATTCTGTAGGCTGCCTTATTTGGCAGATTTGAACCAGGGATAAAATCTATCTGATGGTTGATCTTCCTCACAGGTGGCAGCTCATCAGGTAAATCACCCACAAAAATGTCACAGTAATCATCTAACATTTCTTGGATTTCTATTGGCAAATCAGAAATCTTGGTAGAAGTAAGAACTACTTTAGGTTTGCAAACTAAAGCAAAACTTACCTCTTCTTCTTCTATCTGCTGCAGATATTCCGTCCCGCTCAGCAACAAGGTCTTTGGATCAGTGACTCTAATGGATGGCTCCCCTTCTTCCATGGGTATCAATGTATGATGTACCCCATCTTTGAATAACTTGTAAGTGTTCTTCTTGCCATCATGCACTGCTGCTCTGTCAAACTGCCAAGGTATACCCACCAGTATATGACACACATCCATGGGCATTACATCACACAGGACCTTATCTTTATATTTGCCCATTTGCAGCTCTATCTCACACTGTTCTTTCACAACCAGCTGGTGCCCTTTATGCAGCCAGGACACCCTGTAGGGAGTTGGATGCTCCCTTGTCTTCAACTTCAACTTTTCTATTACCTCAGTGGAAACCAGATTGTCTGTGCTGCCACTATCAATGACTAGTTGGCAGCACTTCCCTTGGACTTTGCATATGCTCCTAAAAAAAGCCTTCCTTTGTGTAGGCTCAGTGACCTCTTTAGCTTGCTTCAATAGGACCTTATTTACCACTAAGGATTCTCCCCTCTCTGGAAGAATTTATTCTTCAATTTCTTCTTCTTCTCCAGCCTCAACAACAACAATATTTCTTGGACCAGCACCCACATTCTCTGGAAATTCATAGTGATTGTGTCCCACTTGCTGACATCTATAGCACCTCAATTCTCTAACCCTGCCTATGTGTCTGCCTCCTCTTCCTTTTCCTCTGTAAGAACCCCTTCTGCCCCTTGCATCATCCTCTGAAGATGCATTCTGAGGTGAGCTACTGTTAGCTCCATCTCTGGGTGTAGCAGGCTTTCCTCTACCACCCTGACTTCCCTTCCCACAGAAAGTACCTCTCTTCTTGGCAGACTGTTTCCTCAGGAGTTTCTCCTCTGCTTTCAAGGCCATCTGATAGGCCTCTTCCACTATCTTAGGAGATAGGAGACCAATCTCATCTTGGATCTCCAGTTTGAGACCATTCACATATATGGCAGTCTTCTCAGGTGTGTCTTGGAATTGCCCAACCCTTATGCTCACTCTGTAGAATTCCTCTGTGTATTCCTTTACTGTCAGCAACCTCTGTCCCAGGTTCTGCATTTTCTTATACAATGTCAGCTGGTAATCACTAGGCAAGAATTTACCTTTTAATTTAGCCATCATTCTGGTCCAGCTCTTGATAGGTTGCTTGCCAACTCTCCTCCTTTCTGCCTGCACTTCATCCCACCAAAGTGCAACATGTCCTTTCAGCTTTGTTACTGCAAAATTGACCTTCTTATCTTCACTTATTTCTTCATAATCGAAGCATTTGTTCATTTCATTAATCCAGTATACTAGTTCTTCTAGATTCAGTCCCCCTGCATAATTTGACACTTCAATTCTGGGCTTAACTGTCGACCCCAGAACAGTTCTAAGGAGTCTCATGTCAGGAGGAATTTCAACATTTTCTTTTGCTTCTTCTGTTTCAGGTTCATTGATGTCTTCCGGATCTCTGGGCTGTCTTCGCTCCATGGCATCTATTTTGGCTTCGACCCTCTGCAACATCCCCAACACCTCGGCGTTGGCAACAAGTCTCCTTCTGCCAGCACCTCTACCAACTCGGATTTCCATGTCAGCAAAAACAACTTCAGACTTGCTCTGATATCACAAATGACGCAACAACAGCTGAAATTCAGCCCTAAGGAGAGGCGGTCAACCGTCGTCGTGGCTCTATCAGCTCTTCTCTTTGAAACCTCATACTAACTCCACGTGGTCTATTTCCTTTTCATTTTATTTATCAATTTCATAGAAATTGACAAATAAACTTATTCACAGCTCTCGAGTGTTATATTATATTTCTCGACATATATATATTGTCCCCGCATACTATAACCAATATTAAACCTTCGGCGATTAACTATATAATTGGACCTTATATTAAAATCAACGCTTTCTGAATAAATGACTAATAAATAGACCTTGGCTCTGGGTCCCGCCTCCACAATCAATAGCCAATCAAATGTACGCCCGTACCTTCGGTTAAATTCCATGCATCTTCGTCGTGCAACCACCGTCTGATGACTATGCTCCAGATCAACGGCTCTCGTCGATATCGCTCGGCGTCCTCGTACTAACTTTAACGTGCGATGAGAATACGGAAAGGCGGTTTCACGCGGGTCCACTTCGCCACGTGTCGATTCCTCTACGGAATAGCTCCCCCCTCAGGAAATATCGCTTCTTCACCAAAAGTGGTGCGATATGGGCAACCCACTTCCGCAATTCCACTTGTGGTTTTGGAACAGTGCTTGATTAGGGTTCACGTGGGGTTTAGCTATCCTTTTTATTCGTTAACTCAGGTTAGGGTTCCGATATCAAACAAATCTATCCCGTTGTAAAGCGGGAATTCTACCATTCAAACAACGTTCGCGACCATGGTTCCTCTGCACAGACCCCGCCTGCGGGTAGTATTGATTTAACAGGGTTTATTCGGATAAATTACAGAGAAACAATAGACAAAGATATGTGGAATTCATACAGGAATTCAATTACACATGCACAGTGTTCATCACTTTGCAATTAAACAATATCTTCACAACTAAGGATTCGAACCGTCTTTATGGCAAATGCACATAGAAATTATTTAATTGGAAGCAATTGACAATACACAGAGTCTTATTGCAGAAATCTCTTTTCCTCCCGCTCTCTCTATACATTCGAGGAATTACATTTATATACATCAACATATGTCCTTTCAGTTCCTCTGTGAGGACCGTTATGGTAATTCAAGAGCCTAATTACAATTATTCGGAAACTAAAACATGACAGATGGACCAACCATTCGACTTCTACAACTCTAACCGATCTAATAATACAATCAGCTAAGGTATTGGCACCTAGCTGTAACAATTCAAATGTTTTCAAACCCTCCTAGCCACAACATGTGGACAAAAATCCTACATTGCTGGCTAGTGTCTAATGCCCCTGCATCATCTAGGACATTTGTTTTGGTTGTTAACAGAAAGTTTCTAGAGAATCCTAATTGTTACTTTTACGGAGGTTGTTATTAGCTAGTGTATCCTTGTTCTGTTTTGAAGATTATTCCGAAATAAAAAAGTAATTCTAGTGTAAATATCTTCCTATATATTTAGCATAGGTGTCCTTGTTGTATAACTACACCAAAAAATTTTTTTATGTTTATTTTTGTTTCCCTTTTTCTGGGATATTTTTTTAGTTGGTTAATAGAAATTTTCTAAGAAATCCTAATTTTCACTTTTAGGGAGGTCGTTATTCGCTAGTGTCTCCTTGTTCTGTTTTGAAGATTATTCATGTGTGTGTGTGTGCATGCGTCCAAAAGGCCTTGGGTGTGCGAGAGTGAGGGAATAGAATGTATTTCTCTATGTTGGTATCTGTGATAATGTTCCTTCATTTAGTGTGTTATATTGATTTCCATTCTGAATGAGGTGTTTGTATACCAACCTAGATCCATATTAACTTCGGATATATCAAGCGCTGAGAGGGATCAAATATCTCGAGGTGAAAACCTCTTTTTTGAGTGAAAAACGTAACGAAAGGTTTGCAGCTCGAGAGATTTGATCCTTCTCGGCGCTTGATAGATCCGGAGTTAAGATGGATCTAGGTTGGTTTCAGTTGTGTGTGGCCAAGGAAAATCTATCCAACATATGATTAATTTTATCAACAATATGTAAATACATCTAATATAAATATAATCATTTAATATATGCTAAACATGTCTGATATTATCTGGTCATTTTAATTTTAAAATTTTGTTAGTTACCTCAGTTTATTGAGATGATAATTATTGTTAAGAAATTTAATGATGAAATAAAAAATTTGGATGCAAAGTGACAAAATAATAGTGTCAAATGATATAAAATGTGAATAATAAGAATGTTGTAAAAAATAATAGTGTCGAATGATATAAAATGTGAATAATAAGAATGCAGTCAATTACAAATAGTCTTCATTGTGATCAATCTCAAATTATTTTCTTCTACTATTCTTATTGTCACCCTTGTTAGTTTTGTCGTCTTTTCATATTGATTATATGAAAAGGAGAGTTGAAATCATAAACCATTTAAATATTTAGCTCGAACTATTGTACTAAACATCATACATTGTCTCTCTTTCACTTCAATATTAATAGGTTGAAATAGTGTAACACAAAAATCAATGCACAATGTTAATCTAACGAATTTAAAATTAATGTACCATCAATGTACATCGAATTACATCAAATAAGATATCAACATCTACACTGAAAATGATGCATCTAATGCAAACAATCAGATAAGATTAGAAAACAACATCTACACTAAAATCAATGCATCTAATGCATGTAATCAAATAGGATTAGAAATCAACATCTACACTGAAATCAATGCATCTAGTGTAAGTAAGCAAATAAGATTAGAAACCAACATCTACACTGAAATCAATGGATCTAGTGCAAGCAATAAAATAGGATTACAAATCACCATCTATACTGAAATTAATGTATTTAGTGCAAGCAATCAAATAGGATTAGAAATTAGCTACATTAAAATCAATGCATCTAGTGCAAGCATTCAAATATAATTAAAAATCAACATCTACACTGAAATTAATGCATATAGGGCAAGAAATAAAATAGGATAATAAATCACTATCTACATTGAAATCAATGCATTTAGTGCGAGCAATCATATAGGATTAGATATCATCTACATCGAAATAAATGCATCTAATGCAATCAATTAAATATAATTATAAGTCAACATCTACACTAAAATCAATGCATCTAGTGCAAGTAATCAAATAGGATTAGAAATAACCATCTACACTGAAATAAATGCACCTAGTGTATGAAATCTTCTTCCCTCTCTCCCCCCTCGAACTACATCTCTCTCAAATTAGGGGAATTTTGAGGTCTAAAATGGGCCTCCTAAGAAAAATGTACAACAAAAATAAGCTTTATAAGAAACAATATGATTCAAGATGATGATGTCAACCATGAGGGGAAGATTCACCATTTTTTGAGTAGAAGGGTAAAAATATTAAAAAATAATAAAATAATGAAACTATTTTTTCAACTCATATTTTCAACTTATCTCCAAATTTTTTTACTCAAATTTTGAGCGGGAGTACTTGTTGGATGTAAAATTTAATTCCTCATCCAATGAGTACACATTTTGCATAATTTTGACCCTTGTACACGAAAAATGAGAAATACATAAAAAAACGTGATTACAATAATGTTTTACATGTATTTATCATTTTTCGTGTAGCAGGACCTGTCGAAAGTATGCAACATGGGAACTCCTTGGATGAGGAATTAAATTTTGCATCCAACGAGTACTCCCGCTTGAAATTTGAGTAAAAACTTTGAGAGATAAGTTGAAAATACGAATTGAAAAAGTAGTTTTTTTCTTTTTTCCCTCTAACACTTGATGATGTAATCAAATCTTATTTTATTATTTGCACTATTATTTTATAATTTCCTTAGGAGGCCCATTTTAGACCTCAAAATTCCCTTAATTTTCCCTCCCCCTCTCATGTCCTCCCTCTTCCTTCCTCTCTCTCCATTTCTCTCCCACATTTCTATCTATCTCTCTCTTCACCCTCCAACTCTATTACTATGTCCCTCCCTCTCTCCTTCTCTCCACGTCTCCTTATTTGTCTCTTTATCTCACCCCAAATCGTACACTCTCTCTCTCCATCACTCTGTTGTCACTTCATCTCTCTCTCCCCTTCTCAATTTCTATGTATTTCTTCTTCCCTCCCTCCATCCCCCTCCAACTCCATCTCTCTATCCATCCATCTCTCCTTCTATATCCCTCCCTCTCCCATATTGTCTCTCTTTCTCCCTTTTCCCTCCAATTTTCTCTCTTCCTCCATCACTCTCTTCCGCTCTCTCCCCTTCTCTCCTACCTTCCTCTATATTTTCATCTCTCTCTCTCTCTCTCTCTCTCTCTCTCTCTCCTGCAATCCTATTTCTTCCCTCATCTCTCTCTCTCTCTCTTCCCTAAAATTCTATTTCTTCCCTCATATCTCTCTCTTTCTCTTTCTCTCTCTCTCCAATCCTCTTTCTTCCCCCATTGCTCTATCTCTCTCTCTATCAACATGTACACTAAAATCAATGCATATAGTGCAAGAAATAAAATAGGATTAGAAATCACCATCCACACTAAAATAAATGCATCTAGTGCAAGAAATCATCTTCCCTCTCTCCCCCCTCCAACTCCATCTCTATTTCCCTCCCTCTTTCCACTCTCTCACATCCTCTCTCTCTTCCTTCCCCTCTCTCCCTTTCTCTCCCACGTCTCTCTCTCTCTCTCTCTCCCTCCAACTTTATTACTATATCCCTCCCTCTCTCCTTATCCCCCGATTCCCTCCATATCTCCTTATTTTTCTCTTTATCTCACCCCCAAACATACACACACTCTCTTTGTTTCTCCCTTGTCACTCCCTCTCTCTCTCCACTTCTCACTCTCTATGTATTTCTTCTCCCCTCCCTCTCTCACCCTCCAACTCCATCTCTCTATCCCTCCCTCTCTCCTCCTATCTCCCTCCCTCTCTCCTCCTCCTCCTCTCTTACTTCCTCTCTCTCCCTTCGTCTCCTACCTCTCTCTCGCTTCCCCCATCTCCCTCTCTCTCCCTCTCTCTCTTTTCCCTCCAATACTCTCTATTCCCCCATCACTCTCTTCCTCTCTCTCAAGTCCTCTATCTCGTTCTCTCTCTCTCTCTCGCTCGCTCTACCCTCTAATCTTCTCTCTTCCCCATCTATCTCTCTCTCTCTTTCTCTCTCTCAAACTATGTTACTATATCCCTAACTTTCTCCTTCTCTCTCCTTCTTTCCTCTCTTCTCTCCATACCTCCTTATTTGTCTCTTTATCTCACCCATAAATATACAGACTCTCTCTCCATATCTCCCTTGTTACTCCATCTCTCTCTCCACTTCTCACTCTCTATGTATTTCTTCTTCCCTCCCTCTATCCCCCTCAAAATCCATCTCTTTATCCCTTCCTCTCTCCTCATCTCTCTCAAGTACCCCCCCCCTTCTCTCTCTCTCTGCCCTCCAATCCTCTTAATATCTCGCCCCCTCTCTCCCCCCTCCATATGTATGTGTTCCTCTTCCTCTCTTACCCTTTTCTACCTCTCTCACTCCTCTCCCTCTCTCTCTCTCTTCATTCCTCCTCTCCCGTCTACTTGATTTTATCCCCATCTCTCCCTTCTCACTCTCCCTATCTCTCCACCTCTATCACTCTATGTATTTTTTATTCACTCCCATATATATCTAGAGTTAATATACACTCTCCCCTACACTCTCTCTATTTCCCCCTTGTCACTCCCTCTCTCTCTCCACTTCTCACTCTCTATGTATTTCTTTTGCTCTCCCTCTCCCACCCTCCAACTTCATCTCTCTATACCTCCCTCTCTCCTCCTATCTCCCTCCCTCTGTCCTCCTCTCTCTCTTCCTTCCTCTCTCTCCCTTCCTCTCCTACCTCCCTCTCTCTTACCCCCATCTCTCTCTCTCTCTACCCTATAATCCTCTCTCTTCCCCATCACTCTCTCTCCCTCTCAAACTATGTTACTATTCCCTAACTTTCTCCTTCTCTCTCCTTCTTTCCCCCATTCTCTCCATCTCTCCTTCTTTGTCTCTTTATCTCGCCCCTAAATATATAAACTCTTTCTCCATATCTCCCTTGTTACTCCCTCTCTCTCTCCACTTCTCACTATCTATGTATTTCTTCATCCCCCTCTCTCTCTCGTCCGTTCCCCTCCCCTCCCCCCCCCCTCTCTCTCTCTCTTCCCTCCAATCCTCTCACCATCTCCCCCCCTCTCTCCTCCTCTCTCCCCCCTCCATATTTATGTCTCCCTCTTCCTCTCTTACACTTTTCTACCTCTCGCAGTCCTCTCCCTCTCTCTCTTCATTCTTCCTCTCCCCTCTACTTGAGTTTATCCCCATCTCTCCCTTCTCCCTCGCCCTATCTCTCCACCTCTATCACTCTATGTCTTAGTTCTTCACTCCCATATATATCTAGAGTTAATATATATCATGATATATTAATGTATATTATAATATAGCAAATTTAATATTGTATTAATCCAAATTTTTTAAATATAATAATATGAATATGAATATTATATTTAACAATAATAATAATAATAATATTAATATAGGGCTAATAATGTTTTTTTGGCATGGCATTAATAATAATTTGGCCCATAGGCTTGGTATATAATTAAATTTTGATTAGTAATGATATTTGATATGTTTTTATATATTTATCATGTCTCTTTATATCTCTTTTATATTGATTTATTTATTTACCATACTTCTTTTATAAATATGGTATTTAGCCCATGGTATTAATAATAATTTGTCTCACAGTATTTGGCCTTATGCTTCACCTAAATAAAACCTTCACCTAAATAAAACCTCTTTTTTTTCAGTTTTTGTAAATATAAAGAGGTTTATGGAGTAAATATAAAAAGAGGTTCTATTTATTTACCATACTTTTGGAGTACGTACAGAAATAGGTTTTATTTATTTACCATAACTCTGGTTTATTTATATTTTTATTTATTTATCATACCTAAACCTCTTTTTATACTATATCAAAAGTAAGTGTTCTCTCTCTGTCTCTTTTTCTGTCATTTCAAATTTTCAGATCTTGGGGGCCTCACCCCAAAAATTGAAATGGATCTTGGGGGGAGGGCCCCAAGATCTGAAAAATTAAAATGCCAAAAAAAAAAAATGAGAGAACACACGGTAAATAAAACCACAAAGACACTGTTTTTATTGGTTAAAAAAAATAGAGGAGAGAGCTGTAGAAAATATCTAACACAACTATAATACCATGTAGAACAGAAAAAAATAGAGGAGAGAATTATAGAAAATATCTATCACAACTATAATACCATGTAGAAATTATATCAATGGACTCAATCCGATCATGCAATGTATTAAAGCAAGATATTGAATCCTTCTACAATATTTGTGGAATATAAAACACGATCTCTTAATCACATGCAAGTAAGAGAAAGAAGTAAATCAATACACAACATCCGATATTATAGAGGAAAGAAACTGCTCAAAACCCCTCCATCTTTATTGTATAATCGACCAAGGAATCATGAAACAATAAAATGTATTTTTTATCACCACAACCTCATACATTCTACCAATTTCTTCACACTAATCTAGGAAAAATTGGACAAACACATAGCCAATTATCAACCTACCCTCAGCCTACCCTTCTTATACAATCCCTAGAGAATTAAACCCCTATTAAATAGGAAATCTGACCTTCCTTGATTGTGAAATTAATCATGGGATTCCCATGGTTTTATAACTGCACTTCGGTAGTTTGCCTAAAATACAATAGATAGTTTACTAGCCTTGAACCTTTGTCTCAACTGGGTATCTACCAAAATTATCATGCATGTAGCTATAAATAGTGAATTATCAGTTACTTGGTATATCACTACTGATGAATTGAATCTATTTTAATTGATTTGATCTTCCACTAGCTCATAAATCAATTATAACTAGTTAAATTGATTTTAACTCAATTATTGTGAGTTAAATGATCCCACCCACACTACACTACTGCTACAACTGCAACTAGACCCTGTTAATAATATAATCACTCTACATGCCTATCCTTAGCCCCTCAACTCGAAATTATTGAGCTAACTAAGTCTATCACACTTAGCTAACTACTACAAGTTGTTATGCGATAATATTACAATTAATTTTCCAATTTATTTAAAAAATAGCTTTCACACTAATCTGTCACTAGGATCTATCATTGTGTGACCTGTGATCCCACACGAGTGTGTGTGTGTTGTTTTTGGATGCCAATTTCATTGTTTCTTGTTGCAAATTTCAACACTCCCTCTCAAAAAGAATAGAATCAATTTGTCCTGATCCGATACCTTTGGAATGTTCTTGCATGCAACACTTCCTAGTGTTATTCACATATGCAACTCTCCTTAAACTAAATAGCCTCTAAACAACTGATTCAATATAATTCATCTTTCATCAGAGTCCTCTGACCGTTGCTAGCTACTGCACATGTCTATTGGACTCTCTGCGTTGTTGATATCTGCATCCATGCACTCTGTACTGTTGCCCATTTTGATCTGCGCTCCAGTATCTGAAACCTGTCAGTCTGATTTCTGTCCTCCTGGCATCTGACTGCATCAATATAATTGATCCTTCTTGGTACTGTTGTACTGTGGGCTCCTCGTAGCCAAGTTCGATCCATGAGACACACCATCTCAATGGACCCTGCCCAAATTGGACTGCACCAATGTAATTGATCCTTCCTGGTACTGTTGTATTGTGGGCTCCTCATAGCCAAGTTCGATCCATGAGACACACCATCTCAATGGACCCTGCCCAAATTTCTTCTTGGGATCATATCTGCACATTGCCCCACCTCACACCTGGAGGTATAACTCCATGTACTCCCTCTACCTATCTGGCTCGAAATTTCCCCCTCCTAGAGGTCTTTGCTTGCTTCACCTTGTAGATCCACCTGTTTCCAATCACTGACTACCCCACTGGTCTTGGCATAACTTCCCATACACTGTTTCTGATAATGGAGTCATACTCCTCAACCATGTCATCAACCCATGTCGGTTGCTGCACTTCTTCCTCAAAAGAGGATAGTTCTGTCACAATACACTCACTTGAAAGATCATTGGATCCATAAACATGTTTGAGGCCATATTGAATCCATCAGCTTTCAAACAAATATTCAAGATGGAGTGGCCAAGATCTCAAACGTACCCAAATTCACTTAGAATATTCACTAAAGGTTGGTTTTCCCACTATAAGGGGTTCAATAGAATTGTGTGAAACTTAGTGGCATCTTCTAGAATGAATTTGACTCATTTTTCGTAAAATGGTGATGTTTATAAAACAACTAATACGAAAAGTCAATTCATAAAATAACTTCTAGCATTATCGATATCAACATCTTTCAAAATGTGGTTGTCGAGCTTCAACAAGTTTATTTATTTTGGAAAATGCTAGTTGGTCGAGGGGAGACCAGAAATTCTCCACCGGATTACATACTTAAAACGGTGTACAATAAGTCCATACAACGGTAAAATCAAGAAACCAAATCGACCAAGTACAATAGTAAAGCAACTCAATTAGTGAGAAAACAGCTCACGCATTAGATGCCCCCCCCAAACTGTCATGTACGGCCTTGTTGTTGTGAGAAGCGTCCAACGGATTAAAAGGAAACCAATTCTTTTTCTATTCCGTTTCTCTCATGGCAAGGAAACCACTTTTTCTCACTTCACGTTGAGGTCCCTTAATTCTTTATCAAATAAAAAAAGATTATAACTATAATTTATTTTACCAATACGTCGATTTCACACTTATTAAACAAAGTAAGTTGGGGCCAGATTGATTTATCCTTACCAATTTTACACACGGCTGTTCGGGCCCGACTAGCCGACCAGGTCGGGGGTCAGATTTCAGAGGTTATTCGAGTTCAAATCTTTGCTAGACACTTAATGTTTTTCCCTAACTACATAGATTCGTGGAAACACTTCATGATTGTTTTTTTCTTTTGTTTAAACAAGGTATTCTAATGGAAAATGTTTCCCTCATTCCACGTTTAATTAAATTATATAAAATGTACGAGAGCGATTGCTCACCAATCTGCAACGGGTTTTGAAGATTAATGCTTCAGGGAATCTAACCGGTGCTTCAATCCAGTACACATAATTCAATAAATTCAAAAACACAGTACAAGGATTCCTTATTCAAGAGAATTTATTGTGCCCAGAAGTAATAAAAATAATTGTTATTAATGTCGGCCAAAACATTAATTTGAATCTTAAATCATTTATAACTTGATCTTTTAAATTATATATAGCTTTTTAATCTTATTAATAGGTTAATATTAATTATTAAAATATAATTATGTATTAACTTTACAACCAAGCATAAAAATAATATAAATTTTAAATATAAAGAAGTTTAGGTATGATAAATAAATAAAAATATAAATAAACCACATGCATGGTAAATAAATAAAACTTATTTTTATATTTACTCCAAAGGTATGGTAAATAAATAGAACCTCTTTATGATGGGGGAAGAAAGGGGGAGGTAGGAGATGAGGTGTTCTTATTGCGCTGAGGCACACTTTTCATCGAAATATCCAATTGTTACCCTTTTTTCCTTGGAGTTACCTCTCCATACTCTTTTCATGGAGTGGGCTCCACAGCTAGCCTTATTTTATTAATATTTAAGAATATGTAAATTTACATTATTTATAATATTTACATCGTGGCTCCCTACCCGCTTTGCCAAAAATTGGCATATCAATATTTTTTGCAACCACATGGACACACAAACCAATAAAGTACTTTCGGATCACCATCATAATATAAAAGGTACATGCATTTATATCGTCAAAACCAATGGGGGCATTACGTTCACCGGCCTAATATAAAAGGTACATGCATTTCTATCGTCAAAATCCGTTGGGTGCATTACACAAATCCTCCACTTTTACTAAAATCTTTGGTCAAATCCTTGATTTTGGATGGTCCTATGTTGATGGGAAAATATGCATTATGAGTTGATGATCAGAAATAGATCATGGACCTAAGTGATATCTCAAAATAAAAAGTGTTCGGAAGTGTGCCGAATCTGAGTGAATAGATAGATCTCGTCTTCCTGATTCTGACGCCGTGAACGGTTCGAAAAATTGACACCGTTTGAAGAAGTTATCGCAATTTGAAAAGTTCAGTAAACTGCAATTTTTGGACTTTGGCCAAGTTTGACTTGAGTTTTGGGAAAATTTAAAAGAGAATATTCCAAGGAATATTCCTCGAAATATTCCCCAAAATATTTCACTCAGACCAATCAGGTCACGCCAAGTGGCGGAAGGTCATTCAATAGTGGGTTGACTTTTTAAAATTTGGTGAATGAATGGGTGACATGTGGCTAGCCCTGAGGCCACCATGTGTCCCCGGGACTGAGCAGTAAAATTATGGGTCGAACTCCCCGAGAGTCGATTGCCTGACCTCCTTCCTACAACACCTGCGCTTTACCATTGGGTTGTGTGTTAGTTCTTAATAACCAATGGTCAAAAGTTTTATTTAACGTGTATTAAACTCTGGTTTAGGGGTCTGGATGGGCCAGCCCCTCCTCGGGTGACCAAGCACCCTGAACCACAGGCTAACCATCTGGCAGTAACAGTTAACCATTTGCAACACGTGGAGTGTTCACATGCAAAAGCCGACAAGTATGTCGATTGTTACGGTTTATTCCCTCCAAATTAAATGTGATCGGGGGGATTGCGGGGGGTTGGCATGTGGCCACCCCCTCCCCTTAACCATCAACATTAAATGTTACAGTTACAAGACTTGGCAGAGATTAAGCGCTTTTCAAAAATTTCAAAAATATGCCAAACTTAGCTGGAGTTAAGTCCATTCCCTCCACTTTTAGTGGAGTTTTTTTAGGGGTAATTGGGCAAAATGAGTTCAGGCTCTATCTTGAGCTAGATTTGACCAATTTTGGAGTGACAATAGTCAATTTCAACTATCTCAAACATTCTAGACTCATTGGTGAGTGTTTTAGAGCCATCAGAGGACTTTTGAGTAGGTTTTTTCTTCAGATAAGTTCTAGGGGCCACTAGGGCCACCATGGGCCAGCAACTGTTTGAGGCCTAGCCAGAGGAGATATAGGCCTTATTCAAAAATCCAATTGTCAATTTTGGATGTTTCAAATGTTCTAGAACTAATGGTGTGGTTTGTAGATATTGTAGAGGAATTTTGAAGGTATATATTCTTCAGTTAAGTTCCATGGGCCACAAGGGCTAGCAAATGCCAACAGCAGTTTGGGGCCTAACCAGGGCAACTAGAGGTCTTATGCAACAGACCAATAGTAATTTCTGATTGTAATGAGCATTTTGAATCTAATGGAGGAGTTTTCAGAACCTTTTGAAGACTTATAGAAGTTGATAACCCACAGAGAATGTTTTTTAGACCCTAGAGCCAGGGGGTGCCACCAGGTGTTGGAGGCGAAACTAGAGCAGTCAGAGGCTAATTTCAGTGAACCAATAGTCTATTATGACTATTTTTGGCATTATGAATCCATTGAAGGGATTTTCAGAGCCATTTGAAGGCTTTTGAATGTCGAGTAACTATAGGGATGTTTTGGGTAGCCCAGGGTCTACTATGGAAGGAGGCCTAGATTGGGGAGCCAGTGCACTTTTGGAGAAAATGAGTAGTCCATTTTGGAAGTCTGATATGTGCTGGAGACAGTAGGTGAGGTTCTAGGGACAGAAAAATAATTCTGAAGGATTTAGTGCTATAGAGAAGCTTAGGGTAGCTCAAGTGCACCGATAGAAGGAATCAAGTTTAAGGGAGCCTATATCTATTTTTATAGTGAAGACAGCCATGAAAGGGATATAAATGGTATTATAAAGCCATTGGTTCAGTTCAGTAACCATTGGAGTTGAGTTTATAACTTGAAAAATAAACTTTGTCATAATCCCAAAGAGCCAAGTCAAGATGACAAGAGCTCAAGGAGACGTAGCCCATGATATTCGGGTGAACTCCTAGATTAAATTTTATTTTATGTGTTGATGTTTACGTTGCATTATATGGCTGTTACACATGTTTAATTTTAGCAAAAACAAATGGACTTAAAACACTTAAACAGTTAAAAATCATACACCTGTTTCAAGTATAAAATTCTGCAAATGTCAAGTATAAGCTAGATCTTTTATTTGTTTAACTGAGTGGGAGGTTCTTGAAAATAATAACAAGTTATCCAACCCATTTTCAGATCAGTTGATATGAGAGAGCTATGAGATATGACAAACTATGTAATACCCACGAAGCTATATAAATGATTTTATATGTGAGAGCTTCTTGGTGTACTAAAGAAGGCTCTAGACATTAAAAAATGAAGAGGAATAATAACATTTGAGGAGAATAGATATGTTAATGTGGATATTGAAAGGTGTAAATTAGTATAGTTGAGGTCAAAACACCTAATCTAAATCTTCTCCATACTTTTTTCTAGTAGCTCTGTCCATATCTAATGATTTTAGTACAGTAAAAATAACCTCAATTTTTTAGTGGAGCTAGTTTTTTTTACCCCTTAATTTCTAAGATTTATCCTTTGAATATGTTTAAAACAAAAATAAGTTTGGGTTCAAATCTTAAACCTTTCGCTTCATAAAATACAACTCCATTCATTAAGTTGTGGACTATGTGAATGTTGTTTTTAGTCTTACATATTTGCTAATAACTAGAGCATTTCAAGGATTCTTATTCTCATGCAGTTTCCTACTCAAAAAGGAAAAGGAAATCAATCTAAATTAATAAAAAAAAATAGGGATATTAGGTAAATAACAATATTTGGAGGTTGGAGTACTTAAAATTATCCAATTAGTAGTATGCTACTCTATAAAAGGACCATATTTTTTATCCAAAAGTGCGAAATGAGGATACATAATAAAAGATGGATATGAAGCTCTCTTAATCCAAAGTTGTCACTATTATAATTAAAGCTGAAGAGATTCATGAATGTGACAACTTTAATTTTAATAAGATGTTCCTCTCAAAATCTTAATTTTCCAATTTATGAATTATCATTAATCTTTCTTGTAATGATGACATGATGTTAAAAAATATACATAAAAATAGTATATATGTTATTTATATAAAAGCAATCTAGATCCATCTTAACTAGGGAAATAACCTAGAGGGATCTAATTTGTTGATAGGCAAACATCCTCATTTAGAGTGAAAAGAGATTTGATCTCTCTTGAGAATTTGTAGATCCATAGTTAAAATAGATTTAAGTTGCTTTAATTCCCCCTTTAAATAAGTTATGCTCCACATAATACCAAGATTCTATATATAACTAAAAAAATGTAATTTCTTTTATTTTCTTTTATATATATATGATTTTTGTAATATTAAAAATAATATTAAATAATAAAAAAGTAATTTCTTTATTTTTAATAATATTTATATTAAAAATAAAAAAGTATAATAACAATTTTTTATTATTTATTATTATTATTTTAATTGAGAAAAATTACATATATTATATTATATATATTTCAATAATATATAATAATATTAAAGTTGACTTGACAAAATTATAAAAGCCATCCTCTAAAATATATATATATAGATATTGAAAAAATGTGACCACAACTTATAAACCTTACTTAATGTAATATTAAGTAATTAATAAATCCTCAAAAGGAGATTTTTGAAATCATGTATATATTACAAATAAATAAGTGAATAACAAATATTTTATTATATTTAGATTATTGATGTTATATATATATATATATATATATATATATATATATATAATATTTGTTTTCATTTTATTAAAATATTTATTATTTTAGTTTGTAAAAATTATATATTTATTTTACATCATTTTTTCTAAATAATATATATTTGTGTTAAAATTCACTTGACAGAAATATGAGAAGCATCATGTGAAAATAAATTTTATATTAAAAAATGTGACCACAACCCAATGTTAATAGATATGATGTTAAAGTTGTATCTAGGCTTATCCTTTTAACGAATGGCCAACGTTATGCAGTTATTCCAAAATGATGAGAGATTTCGTGCCAGATATGATCAGATTTGCTAAATTGCACCACCAAAAAAAAACCCTCAAAATATATAAGATATTCAGGAAACCAATGTCCGGATGGTAACAGTGATGATTATCATCATTTAGTACAATTATATTAGTGTTGAAGATACAAAACTTTTGAATACTTTACTGAGTAACATTTTAGCATTGAAGCTATGGAAAGATTTTGGCACTATTACATAAAGGAGGGTTTTAGACAATATTTAAGACAATTTTTGGGTAAATTGTCTTAACTTAAGACAAAATAAAACTTGTGTATTGTCTTAAATATTGTCTTGAAGCAGGTGTCTCAAATTAAATTGTCTCTATAAAGACAATACATAACACAAGCATTTTTGTCTCTCTAGAGACAGTTTCATTTTTGTCTCTCTAGAGACAATAGTAGCACTACAACACAAAGGGGGGTTTTAAGACAATTTTTGGGTAAATTGTCTCAAATTATTGTCTTAAAATTTGTCTCTATAAAGACAATAGTTGGAATTAAAGACATATTTTCTTTATGGAGACAATGTCTTTAATCCTATCTATTGTCTTTCTAGAGACAATATAAAACAATGAATCCAGAAAAATATCTCACCATTAAAATAAATCAATATAAAATTATTTAATTAAAAAAATCTAAAATATCATTGAATAATTTATATTTGGGTATAGTGGAATCGAACCACCAACCTCCTACATGGCAGGTGCTCTTCCATTGAGCTAGCACTCTTTAAAGAATTATGTGAGGAGTTATGGCAGTCCTTGAAATTGTATAATAGGCATTGATTTTTAAAAAACATTCAACACATAATGGCATAATCCTTGTAAAATATATAATCATGCAAGCCCTTATTTTTAACTTAATAAAAAAAATAACTCAATGGAGTTAGCTCAATTTGACACCCTTGTAGCTTGACTTGCACAAAAAGCTAATAATAAATAATAATCTACAAAAACATTAATCTAGCCATACAAAGAAAATTAACTAGAATTAGAAAAGCAATACAACCACTACCCAAAGAGCTACACCAACTTGCTAGTAGGCACTGATGACACATGATGTACACAACAAGCCATGACTGGATCGTCAACTCATTCAAGACAGATTGGGCACTCTCCTCATTCACCATTACTAATTTCTTTGACCACTTCTTCAATGTAAACTTTTGAACGTATATAACTAGAATCTCCATTAACACACATTTAACTTCATAGAATAAAACACCTTGCCCGCTTATACATATTAGATGAATGTTGTGTATCAGTACTACACATCTATGGACTCATAATTATTAGTGTGTTTATATTTTTAGGTTTTGTATGATGTCATTATAATTACAGTTATATCTAATTTAATAGTGATTGCAAGGTTCAGGTTTTTAGATATTTTGTACTAGATCTGTGCTTGATTTCATTGTTGAAGGGAATAGTTGACATTTTTAGAGTGAGTTTCATATAGATACTATATTTCAGTTAGTTTCATATAGATAAAGATATTAGTGTTAGTATCCTGAAATATGAAAAGTAGTGGTGTCTAAAGATACTATTTCTGGTTATCTGGACAAGTTTAGCTGGAATCGTTTTTCCTTATAGCCACTTGAATACCATAAATTAATACTATGGATTCTTATAAACCTGGAGCCATATAAACCTAGAGCACCAGTAATTTGAGCTAGCCAAGTTACCTGAACCAACATGAACCAACCTAACCATTAGTGTTTGGCATTTGGTCTCTTGTGGATTCATTCCATTTCTCAAATGAAACAGTTTGAACAATATATTAGACTAAGTTATTGTGTTTATAATCACCTATTATTGTAGATACAATCCAGTCTGAGGTTATCAGAATTCATGGCCTTGGTTATAGTGTCAAAAAATAGGAAAGTAAATTGAGGACTGTTATCTTCTTGTGAATTTGTGTCATTTCACAGTCAAAACATGATTTTTATTTATGCCAATTTTAGCTCTCTGAATACAGGTTTGAGAAGGTGTGGAAAGAGTTGCAGACTCAGATGGTTAAACTACTTGAGACCAAATATAAGGCATGGAGGGTTCTCATAAGAAGAAGATAACATGATATGTAGCCTCTATGCTAGATTTTTTAGCAGGTAAAATGCAATCAACACTACTACATTTGGCGGAAATTCTGACACTTAGTTCCGATGCTTTTGACCAAATGTCAGAAATTTCCCCAAATTTTTTCCATCCCGCCTGAAACCGTCGCTATTGCGACACTTATAGAAAAGTGTCGCAATACCGACACTTAGAAAAGTGTCGCAATTGCGACGTTTGGAGGAAGACGTCGCAATTGCGACACAATGGCCCAACGCGTCACTATTGTGATGACTGCCTCTAAACGTCGCAAGTGTGACACAATGTCTAAGTGTCGTAATTGCAACGTTTGGAGGCCTTCGTCACAATAACGATGCCTTTTCCGCCGTCGATATAACGACACTTATATGCGCGCTAAATACAAATACGAAACTTATATGCGCGCTACATAAAAATGATTTTATTGTTTCGTATCTGTCGCAATAGCCACATTAACGTCTGATATCATGCACGCATTCGCCCTCCGCTCTTGCAGAACATCATTCGCCCTCAGCTCTTATAGAACAGCATTTGCCCTCAGCATTCGCCCTCAGCTTTCGCCCTCAGCTCTTGCAAAATGGTAAGTTCTTACTGCAGGCCCTTCCTCCTATAGTAGGGTTGACTCTATTTGGGTTTTTTTGGTCAATTCCATTGGATTGTGTTAGGCTGTAAGGTTCTCTCTAGATGTCAAGAATCAAGATTCAATACCCTCTATTATCTTCATCACCCAATACAAGATTTAAATTTTTCCCAAAGAAACGCTTATTAATTTGGCAGCCATTATTTCTCCCTGCTTTAAAAATCCTACATTTAAATGAAAACAAGCATTACATTTCAACTACAAAAATATATTAGTGTTCAAATGTACATGTGTGCATCACTTGTGTAGGGTATTCCTTTTCCACTTTCACATTATCCAAGAATGTGTGCAGTATAGTTCATATTTTTTGTGATTTAGATTATCTTGAAAAAGGAAAGGTAAATTATTTCCCATGGAAAAAGAAGGTTTTCCCTTTTTACTACCGGAAATGGTACAAAAAAGTTCCATTTCTACCCGAAACTCCTATGAAACAAGAACCAAATAAAGGCCATGTCCTCAATGGACATCATTTGGCTTTGAAAATGGCCATTGCACCGTGTTGTTTCTTATATTACATCACGATAGTTTCTTAGGTCATTTCTTGTTTCTTGAGATGAAAAACAACCGAAGAAATTGTGAAGATCCTTTCAAGAAATAAATGACCATTTCTCAATAATATCTCAACTATTTTTTATTTTATTCAGTGGTTGCTTACTTTGAGAGAAAATTGACACTTTTATAAGGAATATAACAGAAAAACACAAAATGGGAAGGAATTGATGAGGTAGATGACCTTTATTTGTTGTCAATTAAGAATTGATAATACACGATGCATGTTCTGTACTACAAACTAGATTCCTTCCTGGAGTTGGGACACAGAGTATTGAATCAAAGTTGTAGTTTCTAACTTCTTGTATTGGTTCATCAATCTTGAAATTCAGACATTTCATGTCTTCATTGCTTCATGTTTGAATAATTGTCATCATATCGTACAATAGGAAGTTAGGAATTATGATTATTATTACTTTATGGATCTGTAAAGTTACTTTTAAGTTTGCATGGTTTAGTGTGAAATTATTCTAGTCCCCAAACACATATAATCAAGGAATTATAACATGATTTCAAACATTAAATATCAACAAAATCGTTTAAAGGATATTGAAAGGAAAAAGGTGATGGAAGATAGAAAGTGCCTTACTTAAATGCTCTAAGGATTTTTCAATAGTTGCTCCAAAAGATTCACTTCAAGGCCCTTCAAGATCGTCTCCAACAATGCTATACCATCAGCTTCAACAATGTTGCTCCAAAAATGTCCTCAAGGTCTTCACAACAAGTTTACTAGAAGTTGCTCCAACAATATATTCAATAAGTTCTTCATTGTCAACTCGTCTCTTGTTTGGGTGCCTTAATGTGCAATGACATGTTTCCAGGACTGAATTCAATGCAAGGCATATTTGAAAATCTAACTCTGTCGTCCGGTGTCTTATTAGAAATTATTTCAGTTTTCATTTTGTGTTTTTAAGTTAGATATTGTTTTCAAGTTTTTACATTTATAATTTTATTGCAATGTGGCAGACTGATGAGAGCAGTGCAGGAACAACCCAGAGACGGGATGATCGCGGAAAGAGGCCAGCGGAAGAACATGTAAAGTGCCATCATTGCTCTATATTCAGGTATTTTAGTTATTTACATAATTGAAGTAATATTAATTTTGCTCAAATATGCAGACACCTAGCCATGGTACACCTAATGATTCCCTCTTTGAGGAAGAGCTTTCTTCATCCCTATCTCCAGTGTTCTTGTTGCGAAAAAAGGCACAAGATGCAAGGTCGGAATTTAATACTTTGATAGACGCGCCTCAAACACCTGAAACAGAAGAGAGGATAAAAAAACTTATGAGCCAGCTAGAAAGATATCAGGTAATAATAAAAAGTCAAAAGGATATTTTTTTTGTTCTGCATGAGATGAATTGTGATAGTTTGATTTTTAATTTTTACATTGACTAAACTAACAAAAATTTCTTTTGTATGTAGCGTTTTCTGGCACTTGCTGAATCTGGTGTTGGTGGTAGTGGGACACAAGGGTAAGAGATTGCCCAACAACCCTCTCGTACACCTTCTACTCCTTTAGGTGTGTTGAGGAGGTAAATCCCCTCTGCGGATAGAGGAAATCCCTACTAGCCCAGCAGGGGTCTAGCAACAATCACGAAATGTTACGACACAAGTTCCTAGTTACGAAATGAAAAGACCAAAGATGGAGGCCTACTTGGAATCCAATGCTACGATCTAAAGAAGAGAGTGTTCCCGTTCCTCAGCCTCGGCAGATCACGATCCTCTACGATCTCCGTGGATGGATACCTGTATGTGCAAGAAACAAACAGATACAAGCATAAAATCCGGCATACGTAACTAAATATCAGTCAGAAAGGCTACTACTCATATTAACATAATCGGAAACAGAGTGGAACCATAATCGTAATCATTCATTAAATAACAATCGAAAGATATTACAACCAAAGTTCTGACATCGTGGTCTCCTTCAGATGGGTCTCCAGTCGTTCACGTCTTGCAAAGCTTGCCAGGGAAAGGGAAAACCTCTCCTGAGTCTCTCGACGATAGTCTCCTTACTTGAGTTGGCCTTAAGGGAAGAAAGAGGGCTCTTAAAGCACAAAGGCTCTTGGGAATTTGGAGATTCAAAGCTTAGGCCCTTCAAGGCTAGCTTGCCATGGAATTGAGCAGGCTTTTAGAGATGGGGAAGGAGGGAGTTGGGATCCCTATTATTGTGGGATTGGACTTATCAACAAGGAAGGTTCCATGGGAGGTGGCAAAACCACTTCCCTTCCATAGAACTCCCGCAGCCAAACCTCCCAACTCAAGATAGGTAATGGTTTCTGAGTTTGTTGAAACACAACTTCCGCCATCTTTATTTAAAAAACACTCCTTAAATTGGTTGGCGTGACTACTGCTCTGGGACAGAGCGCCAGTTGGCGCGGCCTCTTTGCAGGATTTTCCCCATTGGCGCGAGTGCTGAACTGTCTGCCCGTGCCAATGCAAAAGGAGATGTTTTTCATGATTTTTGCAAGGAGATGTCTTTAGGGAAATTGAAGCTCATGCTTAGAGGAATGCATTGATGATGTTTTCAAGGCATGAAAATGTTCACAGGTCACAAAATGGGTCCTCCATTGTGCAGGACGGGGAATGGTAGGGACGGTGACAAATTACTGTATAACAGATGCCCCCTAAAGTATGAGGCCCGAGAGAGAGAGGGGTGAAATGCTTTACGAGAACATGTTCAACTGAAGGCCCGCCGTCGGAAAACCTGCGCAGAAAAATACAACTGATATCTCAAGTATATGATGTATGTGTGGTATGGGCGCAGCCATCCGAAACAGAGTACACTATAATCCAGATCCAGGGTATGGGCGCAACCATCCAACGAGGATCAAATAAATAGACTCAGGTATGGTCGCAGCCATCCAATCAATGAGTCATATACATAATGATAATAATCCACAATCGCAGCCTGGATTACAACAGACACAATCCAGGGTCTTGCGCTCCATCTCGACCCAAACGAAGTACAAGTTCGAGCATGCGAATATGTGAGCTGAAGTCGAACATGCAGGAACATCGTCTGATTACCAGCCAATGGTGAAAGATGTTAACAGACGCGAGAGGAACCACCAATAATGACAATGGCCCTCAAGGTACTGGAGCTACAATCTACGGCGTGTGAATCAATGAGTTGGTGTCGAACACCTGCAGAATCACTTGATCGGAGGCCAATGATGAAAACCTCATGTCGAATGCGACGAACCTGCCATTGAGGCATGCAGGCTCCAAGGTACCATAAAAGAGTCTCTAGATCAACTTCCTGGATAATGAGCTGAAGTCGACAGGAAGTGACCTTGATCGAAAGTGGGCCATAATGTTTCCCACATCATCGACACGAGACAGAGGAACATGATGTTTTGTTGTGAATCAGGATCATATGAGAATCAGAGGAAGGTTGATATTTACAGAGGTCAACTTCTCTTGAACATATAACCGGCACGACAATGAATTTGGTAGTATTTGACATCAACGGATTAGAGGTCGTGGTGACGAGGCAATGAGCAGAGGAGAGGTCAAAAGGGATTATCCAAACCCACGGAGGCAAAGTGAAGAAACGATATGAGATGTCCCCAACCCGACACGAATGCAGACAAGTGCCATGTTCAAGAGCGACATACTGCCGACGACAACGACGATGGTTCCATTTTTCCCCACCATTTCTGGCGAGTACCCCAATTATTTTTAATAACAATCTTGAAGGGGATAGCATATGCTTGTAATATAAGTCCGCCCTTTAGGTGAATTCATCCTAGTGCATTTAACGACTCCTAGGAAGGATGAACTCGGAGAACGTCATTTCGACTGGATCCGATGTCATCAAGGTTTAACGAGTCTGACAAAGGGAGAACTCGGCGTCTTTTCATGTTTAGAGAGTTTGAAAAGACAGCAGAAAAGTAAACTTCATAGGTCCCTTTTCGTAAATAGTTCCTCATATCCGAAAAGGTAGAAAACAATATCTGAGAAAACCTCCTAGTCGCGATAGGCTAGGGTATTCCTTTTTTGTAATCAATCCATCCCAGCCCGAAAAAGGGTTAAACATATACTGGGTAGATGTCGATTCGTGTCCAATTTAACGAGATCGAAACGACAAGGGCCTCGGCAATCTTTTCATGTTTAGAGAGTCAGAAAAGAGCTGAAAGATGACTCCAAAGTGACTTTTTCGTGTATTTACCGAGTCCGAAAAAGTATAAAATACAACTCGTTTCCATCGTTAAAGTCGCAAAAAACCTGCTGCTGCACATACCAAGAAAGCGTAAAACCCATTTTCGACATAATATATAAAAATATTGGATAAAAATGACTTTTTACGACTCATTTTATGTCAAAAAGTTATAAATATGTCAAATTGGTAAAAATAAAATTACATTTACTATTTACCTTGGTAAAAAGAAACAGTGATCCATTTGGAGCAGAAACTTCTGACGGTGATTTTGACAAATCCAGTTGACCATTCAGCTTCTCATCTGCTACAGGTAAACGGCGCTCCCTTGCTCTACATTTTCATCCATTTTTTGATAATTTTCCCTTGAAAATCAGCTCTATGTGGCCACTTTTGAAATTTTAGGGCCGCGCTCATTGGCGCGAGTATCGGGTACGGACCCACGCCAATGGGATCTTTTATACAAAGGGCTCGCACCATGTGGTGCGACTGTTAAAACAGCCGCGCCAACGGCCGAACCTAAAAATCCGCCTAAAAATTCTATATTTAAACCAAATTTCATGGAATTTGAGGCCTATCAGAGATCTAAGTAAGGGCTTATGACCATATGAATGCAGGTAATCAAGAAAAATGGCGATTGAATGGAAAGAATGAGAGCATGGAGAAGAGGATGAACAGGCCATCCATAGCGAGGCTTGCATGAATGCCCTCAGAAACTGTGGGCTGAAAAATTTCTTCCTCACACCCTGTCTACGAGCTCAGCCCGAGCTCCTCCAGTATTTGATCAGTATCTGGGATGAACATGAACAGGTGTTCAGGTTACGAGATCAGGTATTAGAGCTGGAGGTTTCTGATGTTTATTTTATCACCGGATTGTCCCGTAGAGGTCTGATCCCTGTATTGACTGGAAGCAGACCATCTGGGGAGAAGATGGAAGAAGTGATGGCACGAGTGTGCCGAGGAGCACAAATGGGATCAGGAAGCAAGAAGGTGGATATCCACACTATCCCTGATCTGGGATTGAGAGTGGTCCTACATACCATCACGCGGGCTGCAGGGTCGCAGGCACCGCACGAGGCCACAAAGGCCCAGCTCCTGCTGGCCTCAGAATGCATGAGTCCCCTACTCTTCGACTGGGCAACAGCAGTAACAATCAATATGAAAAGGCAACTCACGAAATGAAAACAGGCTAAATTAAAACAGTTTGGTTATGGTTCCATCCTGGTATCGTTTATTCTAGAACGCTTAACAATCTTCCACGGCCAAGGGGCCGCAGTAGCAGATCTGATACCATGAGAGCCAAGAATGGCTCGCTGGGCAGCATTAATGCCCAGAGCTTGAGGCGACCAACAGATGTCCTGGAGGCCAGAGTTCTTTAGGTGGTTACGGCGCTAGCTGATTGTCATGGAAGACTGGCCCTATGTAGGAACTGACTTCACCGGAGACCCAGATCTCCCACTACCAGAAGGAGATGACTGGGACGAGGAGTTGGGTAAGACCTCATGTTTTTTATTTTTTTATGTTTTATGTTTTTTTTTGTTAATACACATTCGTCTTAACACATTTTATATATGTATGCAGATGTGGGACCTGAGAGACCAGCTGGGATGTCTCCAATCTCACGGGGGACACAACTCACCCCTGATCCTCAGGGAGAGGGCGCCGGAGGAGAGAAGTTGATCTAGAATCTTAAGGGCATTTCCCGAGGGATTCTGAACTATGCTCGGCTGGCGGACGTACCGATGGCATACCAGCGCCACACGGTGGGAGTTCCGAGTCGGATCCACCGAATCTTGAGACACTTAGTGCGTGCAGTCACGTGCTATCATGAGCACCATGCAGATTAGCTCTTAGGATTTATACCACACCTATTTTTTGAGAGACATATCGTCTCCGGATGTACTTAAGACGATTATGTATATTTTGAATTTTGTGTGACACACTCTATGTAGACATTTCGATATCTATATATATGTGCATATCTATTTCTGGATGGATCTTTCTTTAAATGTGATGATGATTTATAAATTGTGCAAATGTCTGTCTAATACCAAATTTGCTACTGCATCTGTTAATGTATTCAAATGTATGGGTATATGATGATATGTAATGTAGTCAAAATTCCTTTCCAGTAATCGAATATGCAGATACAAACGTAAGATGGATGGGTTCCTTACTGAATAGTGTCCGTTCAGTTGTAACACCACAAGTTGCGAATATAGATACACGAGCAATTCACGGATACCAAGGTTTACTGCCTCGGTTAATAATTCTAACATAGCACTATATTCCGCGATGTTGTTCGTGGTACGTCCTAGACACACTCCTTGTAGGTTAATCAACTCACCAGCAGGATCATAGATTACCCAGGCTGCTGAAGATAGATTCCTGGTACTGCGGGAGGCACCATCCGCGAAACCAACAAATGGATGAAAAGACATCTACACCAGAAAGACTCGATCAGCAGAAAGATGTTTACAAAGCACACCACACAATACATGCACACAAATGAAAATCATACACCTATGTACACACACCACACCAAGAAAACACTTCAGGCATAGTACTTTTTGAGGTACAACCCATTTCTGGGCTGTTCTAGCAGAATTCCTTCATAATCTATAAGCTCATAGGCCCCATTTTTCAAAACGCATTTTACTATATAGGGCCCATGCCACATAGGTTGGAACTTACCAGCTCCAAGCTTATCGTGTGCTTGATCGTACAGGAGGACGAGGTCCCCTTCAATAAAGGAACGAGGAGAAACAGATTGATCAAAATGAGTTTTGACCCTCTTCTTTTGTGCTTCGATAATCAAAGCAGCCAGACGACGGGTTTCATCCAACCATTCCAGATACAGAAGACGTTCTTCCTCAGCAGAAGTATTAGGTAGAAGCTCCACAGCTAATTTTAACGAAGGAATCTCGCATTCAATCGGAAGAGTTGCTTCCAGGCCATACACCAATTGAAATGGTGTGAACCCAGTTGCACTCTTTGCAGATGTTCGGTATGCCCAGAGAGTTGAGAACAGTTGGAGATGCCAATTGGATTTGTGTATACCAACTGTTCGCTGAAGCATAGTGACCAAAACCTTGTTCACTGCTTCAACCTGACCATTCGCTTGAGGGTAATATGGTGTCGAGCTGTCGTGACGCAAGCCCAACGTTGAAGTCAGCTCCGCCATCATATAATCTCGGAAATGAGTACCATGATTAGTGACGACGGCTTGAGGAACCCCGAATCGTGCAATAACGTGTTTGAATATAAATTGAGCAGCCGTTTTCCCGTCAACAGCTAGTGTAGGCATCGCCTCGTCCCACTTGGTGAAGTAGTCGATGGCAACAATGATATACGCATGCCCCCCGTCCGAGTGAGGGTTACACGTCATAAAATCCACGCCCCATTTCGCAAAAGGGCCGACGGTAATAATGATATGCAATGGTAAAGGCGGCGCGCACATCTTGCACTGAAATATCTGGCATGGATGACATTTACGGACTGCAGTGATACAATCCTTGAATATGGAAGGCCAGAAATAACCTGCTCGCAGAATCTTCTGGGCAGTAGCATACCCGGACATATGTCCACCACAGGTGCCACTATGGCAGTCATTTAGGACCTTCTAAGCCTCTTCCAAGGTTAGGCATCGCCGGAGCACCGAATCTACTCCAACGCGATATAAGGTATCTCCTACTATACGGTAGGGTTGGGACTGGTGCCGAATCCGACGGCGGGCAGCTTTATCCAACTCAGACCGAAACGTCGAGGTCTGAAGATACACTATTATGTCACCATACCAAGGGTCACGAGTACTGATGAGAAAAAGTGTTTCGTCCGGTATATGGTCTTCAGAGTGTGAGGGAACAGAGTCTGTAGGGAGAGAACATATCAAATCCACGAAGACCAGTGATTTAGTTGACTTAGTAGTAGTGAACTCCAAGTCAAACTCCTGCAGGATGACAATCCATTTGGAGTACTTGCCCCCCAGTAATTGTCTAGAAAGAATATACTTCATAGGGTTGCAGTCTGAAACCACTGTTATCGTGCGCAAAAGGATGTAATGGAGGAAGCGTTGTACAACATGTACTGCTGCTAATGCTAACTTCTCGACATGTGCATAATGCGTTTCCAGGTCGAGAAGGTTCCGAGACAGGTAATAAACAACATGTTCATCACCGTAATTGTCATCCTGCACCAAGACCATGGCTATGGTGCTAAATGCGGCAGCTAGATATAAAGTGAAGTCGCGGTGGTAGTCCGGAGGACGAAGCAACGGAGCATTGACAAGCAACGTCTTCAGCTTCTCAAAGGATTCTTGAGCAATTTCGTCCCAGTGAAAGGGAACGTTCTGCTTTAACAAACGAGTGAATCCTTTGGCCACCTCGGCATAATTCGGGATAAAGCGCCGAAGAAAATTCACTTTCCTTTGCAGACTCTGTAACTGGTACAGGGAGGAGGGTGATGGGAGATTTACGATGGCCTCGACTTTTAAAGGGTCAAGGCGAATTCCGTCTTTCGAGACTATGAATCCTAAAAGACGGCCAGAATCAATGCAGAAGACTCATTTATGAGGATTGAGCCTGATATTGTAGTGTCTGTAACGAAGAAAGATCTGGCGGAGATGCTCAGGATGGTCCTCTCGCTTACCCGAATGGGCTGGCAAGTTATTCAGATAAGGCTGAACGATATGACGAATGTCATGAAAAGCGTAGGACATTGCACGCTGAAAAGTGGCTCCAGCATTCTTCAAGCCGAACGGGAGTTTCTTATACGCGAAAGTACCCCACGGAAAGATGAATGTGGTCTTGTGTTGATCCTCAAGTGAAATATTGATTTGGTTATATCCTGAGAAATCGTCCATTAAAGAATAGATCTCACTCCCAACACATTCATCGATGATCTGGTCTATAAACGGAGTGGGATAATTATCCTTTGGATAGGCGTGATTGATGTCGCGATAATCCACACAGACTCTAATCGTACCCTGCTTTTTATCGACAGGGACAATGTTAGACACCCATTCTGTGAGGGGGATGGGATAAATGAAACCCGCGTTTAGAAGTTTTTCAACTTCTGCCTTGATGGCGGCGGCTTTTCGAGGATGCATGGGGTGTAAGCATTGGCACACAGGTTTCGCACCTGGATAGGTTGGAATCTCGTGTACTACGACACTGGGATCAATCCCCAGCATTTCCTCGTAAGACCACATGAAAACATCTCTGAATTCTTTGAAAAGCTCAGTATAGACTTGAATCTCATCGGGAGAACAAGTCACACCCAAATGAATATTCTCAACGATCCCCGGTTTAACGGAGATGTTGATTGGAATAGTTTGAGTAATGTTACTCAGGTTACCCTCCGAAAAAACCTCGTGTGTCAAGATGGGCGTTTGAAGAGGAGGGGAAGCAACCTGAGTAGCATAACGCTCCAAACAATCAGTCATTGCCCCCAAGCTAGGCATCAACGAGGAGCGATGATGTCCATCGCCCCAAGGCAGCTTCTCAAGAGACATAGTTTCAATGATAGCTTCATCAGAAGGAAAAGTCTCTCTGAGAGGATCAGGTAAATTAGCCTGACCAAGCCAGGGGGATTGAGAGTAGACGTCGAGAGCCATGCTCAAAGGAGCATGCTGAGGAGGTGGAGGGTCCGATGCAACAACAATCTCACAGTAGTTGATCTCTACTGGCGTTAAAGGCATGGATTCTCCATACTCATATACCTGCTCAGGTGTAGGAATGAGCCAGGGGTCATCGGACCTAGACAACATGTTGACTTGAGCGGTATGCGGTGGCGGTGCAAGAAAGATATCCATGAGGACTGGGTCTTTGAAGAGACCAAGTCCTACACTGTCTGGGGGATTCAGAATTTGATCCATGTATGGCACGTTTTTCTCAGAGTTAGAGGTGAAAAATGACAACTGATCCACTATGACAATATTGCCCTCGTGAGGGAACTTAATGAATCGAAATACGGTGGACGGCACGCAGAGCATGGCATGGGTCCAGCTGCGGCCAAGAAGTATATTTTAGTTGAGTTTATCGTCAACCACTTCTAATTCTACGTTGATAGTTTTTCTCTGTAATGTGATCGCTAGACTCTCGAGAATGCTTAGGGGTTTAGATTCTCGACCATCAAATGCCTCAAGGGCATTGGGAGATGACGACAAGGCTAGAGAGCCGATGGCCTTCCAGCAAGCGGAGGACATAACGCAGGTAGATGCACCCTCATCTACGACGGCCCTATGAATGTTCAGACCGTTAATCCCGACTTGAATAACCAAAGCGATTTGATGTGGAAGCCGGGGAGTAAAATTCTCCAGATCGAAGGTGAGAAGACTCGAGTCGGCGGGATCAATGCCCTCGATCGCAAACAGTAAAGCCTTCTGTTGTGAAGGACAACTTTGAAGAACTTCAAGTGTGGACATGGCACATGGCGCCTGTGCCAGATCCTCAACAATATTGTAATGTTGAGCGGCACGAGCGTTTGGATTATAAGAAGATCTTCGAAGGACACCATTGGGAGGTGGCTTCACAATGGGTTCAAGAGAAGGCTTCTTGATTTCCAATGGACCGGAGACAGGTGGGGGAGGCAGCCCATCCACAACTGCCTTCTCGGGTGCCTGCCGCGGTTCGTTGTAATCCTTCGACCGCGTAGTGACAGAGATAGGTGCAATAGTATTCATCATGAAAACCTGAGACCCAAACGGTGCAGATGGTGACGGCTGTTCGACCATCTGGGTCTGCTGAGATGGAAATGGCTCTTTCAAAATAGCTGGAGTCCCTTTAGGGCCTTTAATAAGTTGACTAACCTAGAATCGTCGTGGACAATCCTTAGTATAATGGTCCCCTTCACAGATGAGGCAAGGGTACTTCGGTTTACGCTGGGAGCCATCCTCAGTACGAGATTTAGATTCTGGTTTCGGGGCATCAGATTTAGATTTTCCTTTGCCCTTTTTCTTTCCCTTGGAGGATTTTTCCATAGGATTGGCCTGAATGGCATTCACCTCCGCGGTTTTACCAGAATCGGATGAGGCGGGATTAGCAGAGGTATTGTTGGAAGAATTAGCCTTCTGCTTCCCATTCGAAGATTTCTTCGAATTTTGAGAGACAGAACCAATGACACCATCCAGCGCAGGTGTGGGTAGAGCCTTAGTGGTTCCGGGCCGTGGAGCATCAGTCAAGATGTCATAAAGCGTGCTGGACTGAGAATAGACAAGATCCAAGTACTAGGCACGCGCGATGGCTTGTTCCTCTGTCACACACGCTCCCATCGCGATATCCTGAGCGATTTTATTCACAAAGGAGGTGGTGAACCAGTGAGTCAATATCTGATCAGGTATGTGAAACTTGATCAGTCTACGATGGCGCTGCCACTCATGAATGTGATCTGAGATGTGAGTGGCTTTATCCATCTTCAGGGAAGTCAGGAGGTGCGTCCCGACTTCATACCGAACCGGTAATTGGAAATGCGTGAGGAAAGCCATGGCTAAAGAGTTGAAATCTTGGAAAATTCCACGGGATAACTCTATGTACCATTTAGCAGCAGCTCCAGTTAAAGTACACTGGAAGAGGCGCAGTCGAATCGAATCGTCGACCCAAGAGTTAGACGAACACCAAAGATGATACGTCATCACATGCGCCTGGGGGTCCTCCCCAGCTTTTCCCTCAAACTTGGGGCAATCACCTGGTATCTTGGTGGGAACCGGAGGCCAATAAGGATTATGTAAAATCAGATCATTGGTCAACTTTGAAACATCCGACAGCTCCAAGGTAGCCAGGAACGGCAATGGAGGATTAACTGCCATGCTAGGCCCAGGATGAGGTCCGGTACCCATACTCCACGATGGTTGTGAATATCCTTGCCCCCACGGGTTCTGTCCTGTAAGATTCTGACCGTAGGGGGCGTAGGTCGTATAACCAGACTGATTTGGATGCTGGTAACCATAGTGTGGGGCTTGATAACCAGGGTATGGACCCTGATTATGTGTCGGCCCTGTATAAGCAGCGTTTGGATTTGGCTGTTGAGTGTAGGTAAAACCGGGTGGAGGAGGATAATACTGAGAGCCTCTGGGGTGGATATAGTTTGGTTGAGACTGACCATGAGGATAATAACCACCCTGAGGATGAGTAGGCTGCTAAAAAGTGGAACCCTGCGGAGCTTGATACGTAGGGCGCAGCTATTGATTTGGCTGTGGCATTGAATGAACCAGCTGCTGTGCAGGGTTAATGGAATGAGCGGGCTGCCCTGAATGAATAGGTTGACCCGACTGAGAGGGCTGACCTGAGTGAACAGGTTGACCCGGGTGCGAGGGCTGACCTGAATGACCAGGCTGACCCGGATAGATAGGCGGCATCGGTTGCGCAGGTTGACCTGGTTGTAAGTGAGCCCCAGGTTGTACCGGATGGACCGGTTGGCCTGGAGGTGGGACACCGGGTTGTATCGGATGAACCAGTTGGCCCGGTGGTGGAACAGGACTAGGTGCTTGCTGGAAACCGGTTTGACCTGAAGCAGAACCATAGGATGGTCCTGGATGATATGCAACGTTAGAAACAACAGGATACTGCGGTTGCATCGGTAAAGAAGGCTGGATTTGCCCCCCAGGACCATAGACCGGTCCCGGTTGATACCTCGGCTGAGGCTGAACAGGTTGACCAGAAGGGCTATAATACTATCCTTGCGGACCGTACGAGGGCCCTTGTTGGCCGACAGGGTAGCCTTGGATGGGCTGCCCCTATGGATCATAAAGATAGCCAGGTTGGCCCGTAGGTTGGCCTTGGAAAGGCTGTCCCTGCGGGTTATAAGCCTGGTTGTAAGGTAAACCTTGAGCATAAATATAAGCCTCAGGAGCGGGTAGACGCGAGATCTCCCTGTGCTCGTCATACTGACCTGGGAAAGCATACAAGGGAGTACCATCTTGTGCATAATGCAAAAAGTAATATCGGTAGGGATCTTGGGAGGACGGTCCAACCTCGAGGTTTGGCTGTTGCAAGGACAACCGATACTCCTCTGGAGAGATGTTCTCTGGTATAGCAGTAGCTAGATAAACATCTTCAGGAATTGTCCCAGCCATATTAGCAGAGGTTGAGACAACAGGAGAAGAGGCGGCCACACAGACAGTGGGCCGGACGGGAATAGAAGTGACGGGTGTCTGAGGAGACACCCCAGGCGTAGTAGCAGCTGGCCTCAAAGCAGGAGATGATATTTCCATAGAGGTTGCAGTGGAATGATCTGACCCAGAGATCTGTATCCCTGTGGTAAAGAAGGACTAGCTGTTGACATGGCAGCCAGCTCAGAGTTGTCTCCCTCAAATAATCTTCGTGGGAAGAGCTGATAGTCTTCACCAGACGTTGGAATTTCCTCACCAGAATCACTCATGGTTGATCCTGCCATTAAATCACGCAAAAGACGGTGAGGACTAGGAGGAAATACAACAGAAACAAAAGGTGAACCCGAGGTAAGAGAAAGGAAATCAGCTCCTAATCTCAATTCAGACACAGGGTCCGAAAAGGGCCAATTGATCTCAACTGGTCCTCCAAAGGGTTGCTCAGCGAGAACCGGTCCCCCGTGAGGAAACTCGGAAACAGCAGGCTGCTGTGGTTCGACAGAGGATTGTGAAGCCTCTGAAGAATCGTCCGTGTAAGGACTACCAGTAGACGAAACCGAAGGTTCCGCCACTGTGGCAAAAGACCAGAGAAAAAGAAGCAAACACACACACGGGCTGAAAACGAGTTAAGACACACGATCAAACGGTCAACAAGCAATATCTAAGTGGGCGTGTAATCGTGGGTGATTAATTTTTACCACATTGAAAAAGTTAGAAACTCTATCGTTTCATATTTTAAGAGTCGAGAAACAATAGAAAGATGACTCTATCTCTTTCAGATTTGATACAAGCACGAAAGGACAAGCGCTCGACGGTCTTTTCAAGTTTAGGGAGTCAGAAAAGACCAAATGACTGCTCAGGAAAAACTAGGCACAAAGGGTGTACCAAATATCCGTGAACTGCAATATACACCTTGGTTTCAATAATGAAACAGAAATCGACCAAGGACTTTCCGTACGTGCAAGTAGTCTCCCCGAATGCTGTGTTCGGTGTATCACGGGTATAGGGCGGCAGACTCGGCTTCCTGTGGATAAAGGATTGAAAACCTAGAGGGGTCTCCCTTTATATACGTGACGGTACGGGGAGCACAAGTCCGTACTAGCACTGTCTAAAGCCAAAAGGCGAACGACAGCCGCTAGGTTTAAAGACGCCGGAACACGTCTCTAGCCTAGACCTCTAAATATGTTTCGTTAGATTTCAATGCTGCCTTAGGTTAATTGGATAGATTTTAAAGTTGATCTTCAATTAAGTTTCAATTTTCAGGCCCTATCATATGTAATGTCTTAAAAGACTCCTAAATGCAAAGCTACATGCCACAGTCCAACATTTCGTTTGATGAAAACTAGTCACAGAAGAGTTGAGAGCTTTTACACAAACGAAATGATCAGAAGAAAAACAATGAGATCTTTAATGCAACTAATGAAATTGAAAACTTTTCATTCAAATCACTAATCACTAGCAAAATCGAAAATATTACAATTTGCACTAATTCAACCAAAAGCACAAGAGATTTTTTTTGTAATTTTCAACGTTTGATAGCTAATATGCACTAAACAAATTGAAAACAAACGGAACAACTTGAGAAACGATATTGAGAGAGCAAAACAAAAAACATTCACTCAACAACAGAAGAAATCAGATCCCAAATCGACCAAAGTCTCTCAAAACCAAGAAAAGACTCAAAGGCTCCAATGGACCGTGTGATCTAGGCCCAAAGCAAGACCAAACGAAATTTGAATGAAGGAATGAACAATCACCCAAAAATCGCAACAAAACAATGAAAAACTACTAAGAGGATGCGGAGGAGCAATCAGAAAGTCGATCAGACAAACGAAACACCAAAACTCCCAAGGAGGGCTCGATACACTAAGCCACTAGATGCCCTAGGGCTCAAAACGTGAAATCGATAGATAAAAGAAAAAAACCAAAGGACGGAGGCGAATTCCCAGTCAAACAGGACTCCAACACACTCGGGTAGTCGGAAAATCAAGAAGAAAAGCACTGACCAAACCCAGAGAGCTCAAAATTGAGGAAACTCAAAAACCTTACAGGAGTGGCGCGACTGTAAGGCTGCAACTGGCGCTAGAAAGCAATTGGCCCGGGCTAAAAAAAAGAAACATGCGCCAATTGGTGCGACTATCGAGCTAAAAAGCGCGCCAGTCGAGTTTCTCAGCCAAAAACAAAAAATAACTACTCCAGAAGCAGATCAATGTATACTAAGCAAACCAAGAAGTAAAAAATAGCAAAAGAACCCAACCCAGAAGGCTCATCAAGCAAGGAAAATCATAAAACAATCAAACGAGACAATCCAAACAAGATAGTGAAATCTGGACGATCCCCAGTAGAGTCGCCAAATTGTTGAGGAGGTAAATCCCCTCTGCGGACAGAGGCGATCCCTACTAGCCCAGCAGGGGTTTAGCAACAATCACGAAATGTTACGACGCAAGTTCCTAGTTACGAAATGAAAACACCAAAGATGGAGGCCTACATGGAATCCAATGCTACGATCTGAAGAAGAGAGTGTTCCCGTTCCTCAGCCTCGACAGATCACGATCCTCTACGATCTCCGTGGATGGATACCTGCACGTGCAAGAAACAAACAGATACAAGCATAAAATCCAGCATATGTAACTAAATATCATTCAGAAAGGATACTACTCATATTAACATAATCGGAAACAGAGTGGAACCATAATCGTAATCATTCATTAAATAACAATCGAAAGAGATTACAACCAAAGTTCTGACGTCGTGGTCTCCTTCGGATGGGTCTCCAGTTGTTCATGTCTTGCAAAGCTCGCCAGGGAAAGGGAAAACCTCTCTTGAGTCTCTCGACGATGATGGTCTCATTGTTGAGAGGTGGGCCTTAAGGAAGAAAGAGCTCTTCTGACCCCAAAGCTCTTGGGAATTTGAGTTAAGCTTAGGCCCTTCAAGACTAGCTTGCAATGGCAATGAGCTAGCTTTTATAGATGGAGGAAGGGGAGTTGGGATCCCTATAATTGTGGGATTGGCCCTATCTTCAAGGAAGCTTCCATGAGAGGTGGAAAACCACTTCCCTTTCATGGAACTCCCGGAGCCAAACCTCCCAACTCAAGATAGGTAATAGTTTCTGATTCTGTTGAAATGAAACTTCCGCCATTCTTATTTAAAAAACACTCAAATTTATTTTGGCGTGGCTACCGCTGCGAGACGGACGCCGGTTAGCGCGGCCTCTTTGTGAGATTTTCCCCATTGGCGCGAGTGCTGAACTGTCTTCCCACGCTAATGCAAAAGGAGATGTTTTTCATTATTTTTGCAAAGAGATGTCTTTAGGGCAATTGAAGCTCATGCTTAGAGGAATGCATTGATGATGTTTTCAAGGCATGACAATGTTCACAGGTCACAAAATGGGTCCTCCATTGTGCGGGACGGGGAATGGTAGGGATGGTGACAAATTACTGTGTAACAAGGTGCCAGCCAAGAAACACGCCTTGCCCAAGCAGACACCCAGCCAACCGCTGAACGTGTTGGAAATGATGAGGCTGATATGGCCAACTACATTATTGCGTTTCCTGGAGCTACACGTGTCAGCTCTACAGGGACCATTAATGGTACGTTGTTGGTGAACGATGAAGGTGTCCCTATAAAGCATGTATAACTCCTAGGTAAATTTTAATATTTTAACTATTTCATGTACTTTATCTAAAACATATTTATCATGATTTTTATTTTTAAATTAATGATAATATCTGCTTTTCTTTTTTTTTTTTTTTTTTTTTTTTCTTTTTTTCTGTGTAGGAAACAATGAGTTCTATAGGTATCTAGAGAGCCATGTGTTGGTAATTTTTGGCCCAACCATACGCACAGAGTGGAATTCCCAGAGTTCCAACCTGAAAAAAGATCTTCTAGATTATCTAGAAGCCCTTTTTGGGGTCGACACATTTGACAAAACAGCGGTGGCTCAGGTAGCCGACAAATATTTGAAATATACCAGGGACACCTATAGGACGCAATTGAAATTTAACCCTAGATATGAGCGTCCTCTCACAGTTATAGAGAGTGAGTGGAGAGCACTCATCCATGAAGGAAAAGAGAAAAGGGCAAAGAAAGAAGTAAAAATGCCAACTGGACCCGCAAGGTAAATTACAACTTTAATTCAATAGCTTTAATTTTCTCTATGTCTAAAATAAAAGTGTGCTACATCATATATGACTTTAATCTTTTGATGCTAGTTTGCTTGACACCTCAAAGGCAACCAAAGCTAGGATTGAAAAAAAGGGCCATCACAAGCTAGGCCAGGGCGGCTACTTGAAATTGGCCACAAGAATTGTAATTAAGTAGCTAAACATCTTATAATTAATTGTATCGCCTTCCAACATTTTTGTAATCCTATCAAACATGATTAAGAATACACAATAATATGTAATGTAGGGTGAGGACTTCAGAACAGAAACTATAGAGGAAGATAAAAATATCGCTTTCCATTTCAGCTATCAAGCCGTAGTTGAACTTCGCATAAGCTTGGGGCAGGTCCCAAGATCCAGAATGCCTGATAAGGTAAAACATTAACCTTTCAATATGTTTTTCTTCATCCATAAATTTAATGTCTAACAACTTTGTTTAAATCAGGGGAGCAACACTATCGATGACGCAAATAACCCAGTTTTAGAGCCAAATGTAGATGATCCTCACGTGCAACCTGATCATTGTAGTAGGGACCAGGCCGACAATGCTACTATCAGTGAGGGCCGTGACGGTAATTAATTTCCACTTATAATTTTTTCTAATTATACCTTGATGGTTGTCCTTATAAATTTTTTTGTTTAAATGACAAAGAATGTTTCCCTTGAGGATCTTACCACTAGAGAGGAAGACAGGGCAACAGTCCCAACGGCGACAACTGGTGCACCAGGTAAATAATCTCATTGAATTTTTTTTTATTAATATTACCGAACTAGTTCAATGATATTTAAAAACTGACAATTAAAATTTAATATTATCTGTTTTTGTAGGCGATGCCCCGTCACTGGATGAGACCAGACATCGTGACAACGCAACTAGGTCAGCGGCGACAACTGGTGCACCAGGGAAATAATCTCATTGCAATTTTTTTTATTAATATTACCGAACTAGTTCAATGATATTTAAAAACTGACAATTAAAATTTAATATTATCTGTTTTTGTAGGCGATGCCCCGTCACTGGATGAGACCAGACATCGTGACTACGCAACTAGGTCAGCGGCGACAACTGGTGCACCAGGTAAATAATCTCATTGCAAATTTTTTTTATTAATATTACCGAACTAGTTCAATGATATTTAAAAACTGACAATTAAAATTTAATATTATCTGTTTTTGTAGGCGATGCCCCGTCACTGGATGAGACCAGACATCGTGACAACGCAACTAGGTCAGCGGCGACAACTGGTGCACCAGGTAAATAATCTCATTGCAATTTTTTTTTTAATATTACCGAACTAGTTCAATGATATTTAAAAACTGACAATTAAAATTTAATATTATCTGTTTTTGTAGGCGATGCCCCGTCACTGGATGAGCCCAGACATCGTGAATACGCAACTAGGTCAGCAGTGCGGGTCGAAAGGCACGAAACAAGAGCAGAGCACAATGATATTGATGATGTAATTAGGAGCTTTAAAAATAGGAAGAAGAAAAAGAAAATTTGACAATGTAAAATATTGTATTATTATAAGACAAACATTACCATACTTGGAACGTTTTTTTGCGTTATATAAAAAACTCATTTATCATACTATTTTTATGTCAAGCATTAATTGCAATGTTTCCTTGCGTACTTTTTGTTGAATTGTTTTTTTATTAGTTATTGAATATTTTTTTTATGCTCATGAAAGTAAAAAATGAAATATAGATTGGGTATTGGGGAATTGAGAGTGATGTGAGGGGGGGGGGGTGGGAAGGGGCCATAACAGCTTCCACCTTCATGTGGTTGGCCCTGTTTAGTAGAGAATAATTTATTGGAGTGATTTAATCTTGGAGAAAACCTTCCTCAATCTAGTGTAGCAACAAAAAAGTCACTGTTGACTTAGTCGCTACTCTTTCAGATCGTGGGAGGCTTGTTCCAAGTTCATGCGACTCCAATAAATTGTTCTTGAAACGAAGAGGAGCTTATTCAGGTATGTTTTGACATTTTCAACATATGTTCTAACATTATCATAAGAATGCATCTTAGAGTAAAAATACTACATCAATTACTTGTATTTATTGTATAGATAATGATGGATTTTGATTGACTTGGCAGTGCAGGTACAAATCCTCTTGCATCATGGGCAATACAACTTGTCAACCAGGGTCATGTCCAGGATATTTTTGCTTGTGCGCTTGACCAGGTTCGTAATGTCACATTTTGTAAGTTCCTTTACAGTTCATAATTCAATATTAAGCTTATTCATGATTATTATCTAGGTTTTTTGTATGTGTTTTTTCATCTATTTGATTGTAAGCAACTATGCATGTTTCCTGTTGTTCACTATGATTTCTCCCATTACCACTCCCAGGATGAATCCGACTTTATTGTTACATAGGTTACTTTATTGTTACTATGATTTCTCCATTCACGATTTCATAGGTTACATCATGTAAAGTTGTCAATCTCAGGTTGGTGATGAGCTTTAGTTCTCCAGATTTGGGGCTTTTCTGATATTTTCTCCCTCATGTCATTCCTGCATCACCTCGTTGTTTGAGCATGCCAATTTTCTACCACTTGTACCAATTGACACATGTCAATCCCTGAGTGGTGCCACATTTCACCTATTTTCAGTGAGAGTTTAGGGTTTCTCTAACATAGCTTCATAAATCCGATTCAGTGCCTGCTTGAATATTGTCACATAATACTCATGGTTTGGATCGATGAGCATGTTATGAATGGGTGTTTGATTCATAAGAACCACCCATATAGTCATCTTGAGATATTTCAGAAGTTTTCTCGGGTTTCCTTTTTCACCGTTTCTAGTGGGTGGGATGGTGTGGGGTGATCCATCAATACTGGTGCTCTTGTAGTAGGGAATTTGTTTTTGGGGATATAAAGGAGCATTTGGTGTAGATATCCCATTGGATGCATTCATAGATGGGCACGAGAGGTCAAGAATTTAAATTAAAAATATGAAACCTCTAGCATGGCAACCTGAAGGCCGCGAGAGACACTGGTTAAAGATTTTTTTGTGCTGGCCTTAATATAGTCATGATTTATTTCTATTATCTTAATGCAAATATATAGTCCGGTCTCATTAAAATGAGGATTGTGGTTGTATTTCTCTTTGGTTGTTTCTCTCTTAATGCTCCAGAAGTTGCCAAAAGTTGCGATAGTTGTTTAGTTTGCCTGTTACAACTTAAAAGTGGTTTTTAACAATGGGAGTCATGTTTTTTAAGGTTCATACTAATATGAAGAATCTTGTAATTCTATATTCAGCATAAGAGAAGATGGCCTCTGCTTTGGGCGGTATGACAAAAATTTCCACATCTACCTCATTGGGTAACAATGGAAAGGGGAAGAAGTTGGGTGCAATGTTTGATAATTATGGCAGACAATTGTCTTCTCTTTCAGTTTTTTCACCCATTTCCTTTAATCGCTCAAGCAGAAGAGGGACTATGAGATTACATGACAGACAGAAGGTAGTTAATAAAAGAGCTATGGAAAAATATTTGTACATCAACAAGGATTTCTCAGTGACAAAAAAATTGCAGGTCAGAGAAAAAATTATGTTTAAAGGAAGGTCACTTGCACGTGAAACATCACTGCATTGGATCTTTCCTTGTACACTTATATTCGATTTTAATGTGTTATTTTAATTTTTCATGGAGGGTTGTTTTGGCATATGGTCTGGCATTCAATTGCACACTTACTGAAAGCATTGTCAATTTGTCTTGTAGGCGGTGTGAACAAACTTGCTGATCTTGTTGGAGTCACCCTTGGGGCGAAGGGAAAAATGTTGTCTTGGAGAGCAAGCATGGTTCTCTGGAAATAGTTAATGATGGTGTGACAGTAGCTAAGGAGGTAATTTGTAGATGTGTGCTCTGGTTTTCTTTTTAATGTTGTATTAGTTCCCCCTCTTAAATTTCTTAGATTTGGTAGGCATAATTTGAAAACTCAAAGGTGAAAGGAAACATATTTGTTACCCAGTGGTCTACTTGGCCTATGGACTAGCCACATTAGAGTAATGCATAAATCTTTTCACAAAAATAAAAGGAAAGGGTTATGGCTGAGTCAAATTTTATTTTTATTGACAGTGTAATGAAATTTATCTCAATGCTATGGTTTTGGCCTTTTTATTGGTTGAATTAGAGGACCCAGTTGAAAATATTGGGGCCAAGTAGGCTGGTTTTCCTTTTTGCTGATGGTTTGGTGTATCTAATTGAATTAGTTGCCTAAGGTATTTTTGGTTGCAAACTCCTTTTCATTTTTCATACAGTATTGGCCTTGTAGAATACATTTGATTGTGTGGTCTTGTTAGATCTACAACATTTGTAGTTTTTTAGTCTTATGGCCGAGGTGCACTTTTATTATGGAAATAGTTGATGCAATATTGTCATTTAATCCTTACTACAGGGTAGCATGTTGAGAAGTTTCTTGTGAAACATTTGGTATTCAAAATGACACTTGATCCTATATAGCATTATGCACTTGACTTCAAAATTCATATTCAAAGTGTGCTAGACAATTCTTGCAAAATTTCAAATATTTATGTTGTTTTAAACCATTATATTTTTCATGTATTGGATGCTGAAAATGTGAAAAAGACTTTGGTATGAAACCAACTGGTGAATAATTTCCAGCACAACAACCACTTCCAAGACATGATTTAGAAGTAGAACAAATGTGCTTATGAAGCATAGAAAGATATCCTTGATGCATTGTCAATGTTTGGCTAAGGTTATTTTTGGAGAAAATAACTCCTTATTCCTAGAATAGTGATCTTCAATACAAGTAAATGCCAGAGAAGAGAGATCATCGTGTGACGCAAAAAAACTAAAATTGGACCCCTAAGGAGAGCTGGTGTGTCTACAATCGCTCTGTCAGCATTTTCCCCTGGTTTACCCCGTTCTTTTCCTCCAGCCTGGGTCTTCATTGACTTCTTCTTTCTTCGAGTTTATTTATCAAATTCGTAGAATTTGATAAATAAATACCATCCACAATGGTTGGAATTTAATTTATATTCCCGAATTTATATTATCTCCAAGCCTTATAACCAATGTTTAACTTTCAACACTTTGTATTTATACTCCACATTTATTTTTAAATAAATAACTTGTAATGAACTTTCGGCTCTATATTTCACCACCCAGCCTTACAACAATCACGCTACAGACTTATGCTAATTATCCGCCAATCGTTTAATTAAACAATTTCATTATACTCTGGCCCCACCTATATATATCAATAAACAATCAAACACTCGTATCATACCTAGCTATCCTCCGCACACCTTAGTTAACCTCCAGGCAAGTTCAACGTGTGACCACCATCTGATGGCCCTTCTCCAAATCAACGACTCTTGGAAATTTCGCTCGGCTTCCAACGTCGGGCTTTAACGTGCGATGGCGCAGGTTAAATAGTGGTTTTCCGGGGGTCACTTCGCCACGTGTCGCATTCCCTATGGAATCGCTCGCGAATAGGAAATACCACCTACTACGCAAAAGCGGTGCGATATGGGCAAGCCGCTTTTGTGATTCCGCTCATGGTTTTGGTACAGGGCTTGACCAGGGGTGCAAGTCTGGTTCCGCTATCCTTTTGTTTTTTAACTCATGTCCAATCCTCAGGTCAGGTTCCGAAAGCACAAAAATATTGTCTCTTTATTAAGCGGGATTTTTATATTTGAACAGTGTTCACGACCCCAGTTCTCTACACAGACCTCGCCTTCGGGTGGGGTGAGTTCACAGGGTTATCCAACAATTTACGGGAATTCAAAGACAGAAGAATGAAATTATCAGTACCCAATCACCTCACAGTTAAACAATTCTTCATAATTAGCAGTTTGAGATAATTCAATGGCAAATAAGCTTGGAAATCATTTAACTGGAAACAATTGTTCACACACAAAGGTTTATTGTAGAAATCCCCTCTCTACTCTCCTCTTCCCTCTCTACTTTTATTCATCCGAGGAGTTACAATTTATATACATAACATATGGCTCTTCAGTTCCTCTAAGAGTACCGTTCTAGAAATCAAAAGGTCTAATTATAATAATTCAACTAACTGAAACTGTTCGACTCCTACAACTCTAACTAGTCTAAGTAATACAGTCAGCTGAGGTATTGACACCTAGCTGTTACAACTCAAATGTTTTCGAACTCTCCTAGCCACAACATGTGGACAAAACCTCCTAGATTGCTGGCTAGTGCCTAATGCCCCTGCATCATCGTGTGACATAAACCTATTAACAAAAGTGAACAGGGAATGATCATTAATTATGGCATACTAAGTTGTCAGTGATTTTGACTATTTGTCTTTAACATGTAAAAATGTTAAATTACAAACTTACATCATCATGATTGGCATCATGAGCTTGACTAATTGTCCACGATGCTCATAATTTCATTGTTGTATTCATATCTATAAACAACGTTTCAAATAATAATAAAAAAGTTCTATAAGAAAAATCCAGACCTCCATGTTGCTGCTCCTTGTGAGACAAAGTCAAAATTGCATTACACAATCTAACACATAAGAATCTCCTATATCCCGGTGGTATGTATCCAAACTCTTATAATAGTGTCTTCAAGACTTATGTTGAAATTTCCAATGAGATATTTAAGCAATGAAATATGGAGCCTTCTTCATTGTTGTATATGTAACAGTCTTTTATTAATATAAATATTGATGGTTTTGTCTTTCTGAAAATGAAATGTAAAAATAATTTATTGTGGTCAATTGAAAAGTTTTTTTTGAAAGATTTTCATTATGGAAGGGCGACATAGATATATGTCCTTCTAATTGAAATTCGGACCTGCCCTTCAAATTTGATCACTGTGTGGGACCTTAACAAAAAATAAAACTATTTCGCCACACGTTATATAAAACATATAAGAAAACCTTTGTCAAAACTTCAAACGACCCCTTTAGTCGTGGGTATTTCATCACGAATTGATCATTTTACCATGTACCTTCTTCTAGAGGAATATTCTTCCACTTGATTAGATACTTCATAATGGTTATATGTCAAAGAGATACAGAATGTTTATCTATAACTTTTTGTGGTTCAAGAATCAACTTTCATTCTTCATCTAATTTTGGAAGTTCTATTTACATTGGCATATTTTTCCCAAAACCTTTTTTAGGCAAGATACATGAAAAACCTTATGAATGCAAGAAGAAGGAAAATATAACTTCTATACCACTTGTGCAATCCTATGAATAACTATTTAGGGCCATAACAGTTTTGCAGTGTGGAAATAGTTGGCAAAAAGTCCCGACTTTTTGAAAAAATCCCAAATTTTTCCCGGAACCGACTTTATTGGCCGACTTTTTGCCGAATTTTTCATCCCTGAAAAAGTCGCGATTTTATCCTCGAAGTCCCGACTTTTTGCCGACTTTTTCGAAAAAATATTGAGTGAGGTAGTTTCTTTAATAATTTTTTTATTTTTTTTGAAAAAATCAGGATTTTTTCCAGAAATGAATATTTTTTTATTTTTTTAGTTTTGCCGACTTTTTCAAAAAAAATCCCGACTTTATCGAGTATTTCAACTTTTGGACCCTTGCCGATTTAATCCCGACTTTGACTTTTTCCACATTGCATTTTTGAGCTAATTCTTTATTCTTCTTTTTCTTGAATGAAGATTGCTTATAATGCTATAATCTCAAAAATACCCAATTACCCTCCTCAAATTATCTTTCACTTCAATGTCGTTCCCCTTGTTGTTTTATCATTTTTCATGTCATTTGAAGGTTTTCCATAATAATTTTCAAAGTTTCTTTAGTATTTTCCATATGTGACTCTGTTTCCTATACTTTGGACTTATCTTGCAAAAAGTATGAGATACTAGGAGTTGGATATCCATAAAGAGCCTTAAATGGGGAAATTTTAGTAGATGTGTGATAGGTAGTATGATAGTATCATATTACCATTCTTCCTTGAGGAACCCACTTCATCCATTAAGATTTCTTTTCTAAAGAGTAACATTGTAGATAACCTTAAAAACATTTGTTAACTATTTTTGTTTGACCATTTCATTGTGTTTGATATGTAGAACTCATGGCAGCTAGTGTTTCTCCACTCATATTAAATAATTATTTCCAAAAGTTTCTTGTTACTATTACTTTAGGAAAACCATGAAGACTATAAATTTCTTTCACGGACACTTCTGCCACTTGGCTTGTTGTTTATGTACTTTGAGCTCTACAAAAAAAATCTACAAAATTTGTCTATATAAATGACCACAAAAATATAATACTTACCTTTATATTTCAGTAACCCTGTAATAAAGTCTATTGATATATCTTCTAGTCTTTGAATATGTATGTGGAATGGTTGAAGTAACCCTAGAGATTTTACTATCTCTCTTTTATTTATTATGCAAAACTGACCTTCTCTTACAAAATTTTGAATATCTTTCTTCATTCCTTCCAAAAATATATTTTTTGATCCTTTGAGATGTTTTAAGGAACCCTGCGTCCTACCATCAGAGAGACATGGGACTCCCTTAATATTTATTTATTCAAATATGCTTGCATGCATAAAAATATTCTACATTTGCACCAAAGTATATCTCTCTTTCACTCCCAATGCTCCATAGAGTTCATCCCATCCTTTATAAATTTTAGTTTTTTGTTTAGTACTATTGTCATTTTTCCATTATGGCAAGCTTCTTCTAGCCACCTAGGAATAGAAAATGTAATTGGATATAAATTTGAGGCCTCTTCTATTTTAGAAAGAGCATCATGTACTAAATTTTCCTTACCCTTTTTGCAGATTATCTCAAAATTAAAAATTTGCATTTTTTCTCCTCATTTTTGTTAATCTTCCAATGAAATCCATAGCTTCAAAAAATAATTTATGCTATCATGGTATATCTTGACTTTAAAGTACCTCCGAGTGATATACTATCCCCATTTTTTATTGCATGTAACATTGCTTCCATTTATTTTTCATACGTAGATTTCACCAAATATTTTCTTTGAATTCCTTGCTTTTAAAAGCCAATGATATCCCTTGTTGTGTTAATGTTACGTAAATTCCTTGTCCTAGTGCCTCACACTCTACTATGAATGTTTTACCAAAAGTAGGTGCAACCGATGTTGGTGTAGAAGACATGGCATCCATTAAAAGAGAGAATGCCAAAGTAGCCTCATAATTCCATATAAATGATATTTTCTTCAAGAGATATGTGAGTGGACTTGAAATGCATGCATAATTCTTAACAAATGATCAATAATATCATGTAAGTCTAAAAAATCTTCTAAGAACCTTGATTTTCTTAGGAATAGGTAATTTTGTAATAGCTTGCATCTTTTGAGGCTCCAACTTCACTCCTTCCTTTAAAACAATATGAACCAAATACTCGAATTATTATTTCCCAAAAGCACATTTGGATATTTTTACATAAAAATGATTGTTCTAAATAATTTATATAACTTTTCCACATGTTTACTAGTGTGGTATTCCCATGATTTATTATAAATATGTGTATTATCAAAGAAAACCAACACAAATTTTATAAGATGGGATCAAACAAAATTGTTCTTAAGTCGAGCCCGCCGGACTTCAAACAACGATAAACCATAATTCAAACCAAATTCGCGTTCCAAAATGGCCTGCTGACGTCGGCCAATTTTGTGACGTGAAAACCAAATGAATTCCGCCCTAATATTTTTCGGATCCGAAGTTGGGCTGGTATATGGAGGGAGAGTTGTGATGTGAATTTCTTATCAAATTCACCCTAATCTTTTTCGGGTCCGGATTTCCACTGCGCGAGCGGCCCAAACAAAGATCCGCTCCTATCCCTCTGTGACGAAACCATCATACATGCTGACGTCATCAATCAAAACCCGCCACCCTTTTGACTTTGTAAATAAAACAAATTGCGTCTGCGTCATTTTCATTGTTCCGTGCGCTAGCCAGTCTTCCATGCAACAAAATTTAAAAACCAACTGTTAACGCTTGCTGACCGTTACCTTGCTGAAGAGAATTGAAGCCGAGTATTTCAGGGTTCTTCTGTCATAACCAGCGCCTGTTTAAACACGTTTCATTTCCCGTAAACAGGTATTTATTCCAATTCCCCGCTAAACTCTGTAAAAAATCCTAGTTTTAGTTTTAATTCTGCACTAAGGTCTGAAAAGAAGTTCAGTTTGGTCTTTTTCGTTCCCAGAACTGCAATTATATTCCCAAAACTGGTAATTGTGCCCCTTTTCCACAAAAACCCCGAAATTCCATTTCTGAATCCACAAGAACTAGAAATGGAAGTTCATGTAGCTCTGAATGTCGTGCCCATCAATGCCCCTCACAAGGACTTGGATTATTTTCCTTTAGCCGATATGGATTTTCAAATTAAGGACTTGCGTCTTAGTGAGAATCCTCTTCGAATATTTTTCCGCTGCAGAGACAATTATTTGAATGGTTCTGACATATTTTGACTTTGGGAATCAAATCTTCCTATGTACCTTCTCCCCTTAGTCCATATTTTTCCTGAGTTAATCCATTATTGCTACGCAAATTATGATCCCAACCAACGAGCAATTTTATCCCCAAGTCAAAATGTCCTTTTCCCAATAACTGCTTAGTCCATAAATGAAATGCTACAATTCCAACCTGGTCAAGCTCTCACTCCCCTGTCCATGGCTGAATTACTTGAGAAGTCTACTAGGTTATCCCATGAAGAGTTAAACTGCCTATGCCAAATCTTCATGTTACCAGAGCATCAGCCTAAAAACCCTCCCCCTTATGGTTATAATTTCTTTACTGATGAGGGTAGACTTATTTTAAACATGATATCTTCCATAATGGGCTTCAATATTAGTGAGTATGTTGATCAGTTAACCCTAGTATTGTTATCCATTTTTACCCCTGGACAGCCTCCTGCTGTCAAGTACGATTTTGCATCTTATATTGTTGACAAAATCCATGATCAGTTCATGAGATTTGAGAATGAGAGAGTATTTAAGTATTATTCTGTCATATATCATCTCATGATTTACTTTCAGTCAGAAAATTTCCCTTTTTATGTTAAGAAACTTGATGCCAAAGGGAATCCTAGGTCAGTCATCTTTTGGTATGCCATTACTCACAATTCCTCTGATTCTCCTTATTCATATAATGAGTTTTTCGACCTTTTTGTTCATCCTGCAACTACCTTGTTGACAGGAGTCTCTCCTCCTAGAATTAAAAATGAAATCAAGAAAATCCTTCAGCTCTCAAAGCAGTACAAGATAGGTGACTGGTACCTATATCAAAACTACACAGAGATCAGGATATATGGATGGGAATTATGCCCATTCAAAATGCCCAAGTATGTCCCAATGAGACTCTTTGCATTAGAATATTTCAAGCAGATGAATAATTCAGATATAATTCATTTTTTCAATGCAAAGAAAAAGTCTCAACTCAGGATCAAGAGCCAATTAGGTCCCTTCATTTGTAACTCTAGGGAAGTTGGAAAGGAAGCCGAAAGGATTTTAGAAGACTATCTCAAACTACAAAAGAGTTTCTATTGGGTGCCTTATGATCCAAGCAACTTTATCTGTGATAGAAGAATGAAAAATAAACTGTCACCATACATCCATCAAAGAATCCCAGAAATAGAACAATATGCTAATATGGATGAAAGGAAAGAAGGGACATTGGTTGAAAAAGATAGTGAACAGGTCAATGTTGAAAATGTAATGAAATATCTTGAAAAGATACTTGACCTAGAATCTTTTGGACACGTGCATGGATCTTCTTCAGCCAGGACTTTACAACAAAATTTGTAGGAGATTAGTACAGTAGCAGTAGAATCTAAAGGAAAAGAAAACGAGCCTGATATACAAATAATTGAAAAATTCATAATGATAGAAGCAACCAGAGACTTCTAAAGAACAATGTCAAGGACAAATTCCTCCTACTCAGATCAGTGAGCCAAAAATTTCTATTTTACAAACTCCTATGAATATAGAAAAGGGCAAAAAGAGAGAGGCTGAAACAACTACTCCTATTGGTGGCTCTTCTGAACATCAAGTTGTTAAAAGGCAGAAATTAACTCCCCTTCCAGAAGATGAATCATTTCAGGAAATCCTTGACAGCCAGGGAAGAGAAGACATTGAGAAAACAGGTACATGTAGTGGGACATCCACTAATTTTAAAAAATAGAAAATATAGAGGCAAAAAAGTACATAAATATCTTCTTTCAAACCTCCAGGAAAAACTGCCTCGGACATCAAAAGAACATTCATCAATATAAAGGCCAGGAACGATCCACTTAGACTTCAAGTGTACAACCAATTTTTGAAGATGGCTCCGAAAAATCAAGAAAGATTGATGTTAGCTTATGACATCCAACAGGGTAAGATGTTAATGAGCCATTTCAAGCCCAAGGTGCAGCAGCCTCAGACAACTGCAGATTACGTTAGGACTAATTTTCAAGTCTTAGCAAAGGATATCCATCCTTTAGATCAAATTGAGCTACACAAGCAAACAGGTGAGATGATTTATTCTACTATGACGGATAAATCAATGATGACCCATAAGTTGCAGGATTCTTTGGATAATACTAATACACAGTTTCGGCTTGAAAAAGCCTCCTCCCAGGCTAAGGATAATAGAATCAAAACTTTAGAGGAAATAATCATTGGTTTGGGTCATAATCCTAAATATGTGAAAGGTATTGAAGCTTTGATCAAGAGAAAATATGATGATATTGCAACTCTGGGAAAACAATTAAAGTTACCGGCCTCAAGACATCCATAGATTGCAGAAATCATCAAACAAAATTCTGAGGAAGAACCAATGGATTTTCTCTTAAAATTGAATGAGCAACTTACTGCAACTGAAAAAGAGCTTGAGAATGCATTAAAAGATAAGCAGGAAAATATTCCAGTATCTACAGCAGGAGTAGTGACAGGTACAACAACAACAGGTTAGCTAGCAGAATTGTCACAGAGCAACACTGCAAATTTGAACACTGATGAATTAAAAAATTCAATGGAAGATATGAAACTTCAGGCCATAGAGCTTCACAAAAAAAGGAACAATTGGCCACTCTAGAACATAAATATGATCTTTCAAAAATGGGTGTTGCTTATAAAACAAGAGAAGTGGACGAATTAGAAAAAACAGTCAAAGCATTGGAAAAGGATCTCACATTGGAGAAACCTTTAAAAGAAATAAATGATATTCTTTGGGATAATATCATTCAATCAATAAAGGATGTTTGGTCCTCAATTCAAATAATGGATGAACATAATAACTTAGTTAAATTGGCTCTCTATGAGATTGAGAGATCAAGACAAGAGTTGGGAAATATGCCAAAAGAGGCCAATAGATTTATACATTTTTTGAATACTCAGACTAAGAATCAACTTGCAGAAATTGGTATTCAGGAAAGGACCGGAAAAATTCTGGAAATAAAGAGAGTTTTTACTAAAAGAACTCTGGTACAGAATTTAGAACATAGGTGCTCAGATTTTCAAGAAGAAATCATTGCCTTCAGAGAAAGATTGAATATTTTGTTAAATAGAGGATTTCCCAGTCCTATAGTTGCAGAAGATAAGCTAATGGACCTTGATAGTTATGTTCAAAAATTGGACAAATATGCTGATAATCAAGCTAGTTCTTCAACCAGTTCATCAACAAAAACATTGCCTACAGGGAAAAACCTTCATGAAAGATTGGAGAATTTATTTTATCTTGAGCATGAAGTAAATCATTTGTTCCCAAATCAGCCTAATTTCTTCAGATATACTAAGGCTGATGAAACACTAAGAAAGTTGCAAAGGACCAGAGTGCCAGAAGTTCAATGGTGGGAAGAAATGATGGAACTTTTGTAAAAAATTATCCTTGCATAAATTTTTGCCTATTTACCACAGTATATCATGATAAAAAGGATAAAAGGATGAACAAAGGTCAAAGAGTATCAGAGCAGTTAAAGAGTATCAGTGAAATGAAATAATCAACATAGAATTACTAAAGAGGACAGCAGCAAGCCAAGATATAGGGCTTGCCTCCAGCACATTCTTAAAAGAAGGAAACAGCACAACATCAGTTATCATTTTTCTTATCTACGAGACCATCTGTCTCTATATTGTTGTAAAATACTTATTAGTTATCCTAGATAATATCTCAATTTGTTATGAGATATTTTGTATGATTTTTTGTATAAATACTCCATCAATTGGAGTAGTAAGTGTGGATTCATATACTTTACAATAACATTGACTTTTTCAGAATAAAGTGTTGTTGGAGAAATTTCTTTGTGGCTTGCTGGATGATGAACTGATGTTAGAGACTTTTTACAAGATTCATGTGTCTGTAAAATAGTGTTTTTCATGGACTGTTTTACTTCATATAATATATTCAAAACAACGTTTTTTTCTCTTGTGAAAAAAAATGATTAATGTTTATCACTATGCCTTCAAAACTAGCGATGCTGGTCTATGTTGCTGGTTTATTGATATGGTCTGATGGTATTTTTATATTTTGGACATATCACACTCCTCACATGATTAGCGTTTTTCTCTGTTCAAGGATTTTGGGTACTTTAATTTGTATTTGGAACAATGGACGTCGGTACTCTATTTGTTTCTTTACTATTCTACATACTGCTATTTCACTTTCTTATAGATGCCTCGGGCATATTTGGATGCTTTCTCAGATTGTCGATAATCTCCATGTGGACCGTTACTGGGTTTTATATCAAGTCACTGTATGTGACATGGGGTATTTTTCTATCACTGTCTGGGGTGGGACTTCCACTTTTCTGGATGGATATTTGGGTTCCAATCTTCAGATGTGAAAATGTAATAACTTCATGGACTGTTTTACTTCATATAATATGTTCAAAACAACGTTTTTTCTCTTGTGAAAAAAAAATGATTAATGTTTATCACTCTGCCTTCAAAACTAGCGATGCTGGTCTATGTTGCTGGTTTATTGATATGGTCTCATGGTCTTTTTATATTTGGGACATATCACACTCACATGCTTAGCGTTTTTCTCTATTCAAGGATTTTGGGTACTTTAATTTGTATTTGGAACAATGGACGTCGGTACTCTATCTGTTTTTTTACTATTCTACATACTGTTGTTTCACTTTCTTATAGATGCCTCGGGCATATTTGGATGCTTTCTCAAATTTGTCGATAATCTCCATGTGGACCGTTACTGGGTTTTATATCAAGTCCCTATATGTGACATGGGGTATTTTTCTATCACCGTCTGGGGTGGGACTTCCACTTTTCTGGATGGATATTTGGGTTCCAATCTTCAAATGTGAAAATTTAATGACTTCATGGACTGTTTTACTTCATATAGTATATTCAAAACAACTTTTTTTCTCTTGTGAAAAAAAATGATTAATGTTTATCACTCTGCCTTCAAAACTAGCTATGCTGGTCTATGTTGCTGGTTTATTGATATGGTCTCATGGTCTTTTTATATTTTTTACATATCATAGTTATTTTCTGTTCAAAGTTTTGGGTGCTTGCGTTGTGTTTGGAACAATGATAGGTATCTATCTTTCTTTACTATTCTGTATTATATTTCTTTCTCTCTCTATTCTCGAATTGTCGATAATCTCTCCATGTCGGAAGTAATTCTTTGGGTTTTATATCATGTGTCTGTATGTGACATGCGGTATTTCTCTAATTATTTGGGGTAGGACTTCCACTTTTAGGAAGGATATTTAGGTTCCAATCTTCGGATATGTGAAAATATAATGACTTCATGGACTGTTTACTTTACTTTGTCTTTCAGCTAACGTTTTTCCTCTTTTAAAGTTTCATTTTTTTTTAAATTTAACTTATAGTATTATCGGTACATATAAACATGACCGTGAGATTAGAAACGTCGGAAGCGCGACAGTATAAAAACATCGGACGAGCGACGTTCAAAACGTTGGACCACATTTCGTCGGAATTGTGACAGTTTACAAACGTCGGAAGAGCGATGTCCAAAACATCGGACCACATTTTGTCGGAATTGTGGCAGTTTACAACCGTCGGAAGAGCGACGTCCAAAACGTCGGACCACACTGCATCAGAATTGCGACAGTTTACAAACATCGGAAGAGCGACGTTAAAAATGTCGGACCACATTTCGTCGGAAGTGCGACAGTTTACAAAGGTCGAAAGTGCGACGGATTGGGAAATGTGGGAAGAGTGACGCTTGTTTGGAAGCGACGGAAAAAGTGTCGATAGTGCGACACTTTTTAATTACGTCGAAACTACGATGGTATGGTAAACCACGTTTTTCCCGCCCTCGAACTGTCGCTCTTGCGACGACTATGTGTTGGAATAGCAACGAATTGGCCGTCGGAATTTCAGCCAAATTTTCTAGTGCAACTAGTTTTAAAAAAATAAACAGCTTCTCATTCATCTGCAAAGTCCTTTACTAGTTTTTTTATTCAAACAAAACAACTAACCTGAGAATTCTAGCATGCATTCTTCAGGTGGTCTATCATTGCTGCCCAGTTGCCAGGGAGAACAGATGATGATATCAAAAATCATTGGAACACAAAGCTGAAGAAAACAGTATAGCTAAAAAAATGGAAGGGTCATCAAACCCATATACCTGCTCCAGAAAAACAAGAAAGTGACCACCTGCAGAACTATGATATGTCAGGGACCATTACAATCCCAAATATATGTGGGCCACAGCAAGCTCAGAATGTAATGAATATTAATATGCATGCCTCTTGCTCGAACTTCAGCCGTGGAATAATCTCTCATATGTTCAAGAAAAATTGTGGCTCAACAATTACTGAATGCAATTCAAGTTTAGAACCAGCTACATCTCACTTGAATCCTCGGAAAATACAGCTTGATCAGGAAGTGTTGGACCATGGTTCCTATCTAGGAGAGCTGTTCCAAAGGCCTGAAGGAATTCTAGTGGAATATCATTCAAACGATAACATGACTATGATCAGTACCAGCTCCTCATTACAGGCATCCAACTGCATTAACACTTCACAGATACAACTTGGTAATCATCATTATAACTTGGACACTGCAAGCCAGATTTTCTATGAGACATGAGGCACTCCAACACCCATGTATGTAACGCACATGGATAATTATATAAAACAAGAAAACTAGTCTGTAGCATCTGTTGAAAATGACAATTCACTGATTTTTTATGCATCTAGCTCACCTGAGCAGGGACACTATAAATCAGATTGGATGAATAACTTCAACATGGAAATTAACAACTTGGGAGCCTATGAATTCTCAAAAGAATTGAATGACCTATTATTTTACACCAATGGCTCAGAAGTACAACAGTTAGAACCCTGCAATTATGCTTGTGGATCAATCAGCTTATATTAGCAGGTTGCAAGTAGACTAACATAGTAAAGGGAACCTGCTGTTATGTTATGATTGCGGGTTAATCGACATTTTTATTTTATTTAAAAAAATCTCATACTTCTTGTTTCTATACAAATTATTGTTCAATTGCAACTTTAGGCTTTAAAATTACAATTTTTTGTTCAATTACAACTTCTGGCATATGTCTATCGGCGTTATATTTAATAAATAAAAACTCTCGTATGAGAGTTTAGAAAACTCTCGTATGAGAGTTTTGAAAACTCTCGTATGAGAGTTTTGAAAACTCTCATCCTAGAGTTTTGAAAACTCTCATCCGAGAGTTTTATTCCTATAATAAAACACAATAATTAATTATTAAGTTTTTAGAATTGGTACTTTATATAATTTAAATAGTACTTTATTAAAATTAAAAAATGATAAAATATAATAGAATTATAATTTTATTTTAAATTATTTTATTATTATCAATGACAAAAAATACATGAAGATTTAATTAAATAAAATTTGTTACAATATTTTGTAATATCAATGTTACATAAAAAACTAAAAATATTTTATATAAAACTAATTGATATATTAATATAAATAAAATAAAATTCTAAAACATAAATCAAAATAAAAACAACTATATATAATTTATATAATATTTTTTTTGAAATTAATGAATAAATTTAAATTTAAAAAACAATTGACTAAATGTAATGAGGTGATAAAGGAGACAATGCATAGCACCTTAATATTGTTATAAATTCTTGGAAATCTCGAGAAATTTTTGAAGTGAGATGAGCTTCTTGGAATGGGTCACTTTATCTTCCACTTCAGTTTCACACAATTAACTTGAAAGGAAGTCTATTTTCCTAGGTATGGATGTAAGGGAATGGACAATATTATTTGAACATTGAGTGAGATGCCCTTCTTGGAATGGGTCCTCCTATATTCCACTTTAGTTTCACAAGATTAAATTGAAATGAAGTTTATTTTCCTAGGTATGGATGTAAGGGGATAAAGAATATTATCCGAAAAGGAAATGAATGTTAAGTGTGACATTCCAAGAAGAAGTGTATGGTATTGGAGAATTATGTTATTGCAGAAAACTAAACCTTGGCCCCTTAACTCTTGACCCCTTAAAACCTAATTCCTAACCCCTAACCCCTAAACCCTTAACCCCCTAAACCTTAAACCTCTAAACCCTTAACCCCTAACCCATTTACCCCCACTAAACCTCTAAATCCCTAGCCCATTTACCCCCACTAAACCTTTAAATCCCTAACCCATTTAACCCCTAAACCCTTAACCCCTACCCCTAACACGTTAACCCCTAACCCATTTAAGCACCTAAACCCCCAAACCCCTAACTCCTAACCCCTAAAATCCTTAACTGCTAAATACCCTAACCCCCTAAACCTCTAAACCAATCCTAACCCATTTAACCCCCTGAACCTCAAAACCCCTAACCCCTTAAACCCTAATTCCCAACCCATAACCCTTGACCCCTTAAACCCTATTTCCTAAACCCTAAACCCTTAACCCCTAACCCCTTAAACCCTAATTCCCAACCCCTAACCAATTCAACACCCTAAACCCCTAAAAACCTAACCCATTTAAGTGTTTATTCCATTTAACCCCCAAAACCCTAACCCCTAACCCCTAAAAGCCTTCACTGCTAAATCCCCTAACCCCCTAAACCTCTAAACCTATAACCCATTTAACCCCCTAAACCCTAAACCTCTAAACCCTTAACCCTTAACCCCTTAAACCCTAATTCCCAACCCCTAACCAATTCAACACCCTAAACCCCTAAAAACCTAACCCATTTAACCCCATTAACCACTAACTTCTAACCCCTAAAATCCTTAACTGCTAAATCCCCTAACCCCCTAAACCTCTAAACCAACCCTGACCCATTTAAATCCCTAAACCCAAAACCTATAACCCCTTAAACCCTAATTCCAAACCCATAACCCATTCAACCCCTTAAACACCTAAACCTCTAACCCCTTAACCCTTGACCCCTTAAACCCTAATTCCTAACCGGGCTAACCCATTTATCCCCCTAAACCCTAAACCTATAATCCTTTAACCCCTAACCCATTTACCACCACTAAACCTATAAACCCCTAACCCATTTAACCCCTAAACGCTAAACCTCTAAACCCCTAACCCATTTAGCCCCTAAACGCTAAACCTCTAAACCCTTAACCCCTACCCCTAACTCGTTAACCCCTAACCCATTTAAGCCCTGAAACCCAAAAAAACCTAACCCCTTAAACCCTAATTCCCAACCCCTAACCAATTCAACACCGTAAACCCCTAAAAACCTAACCCATTTAAATGTGGATTCCATTTAACCCCCAAAACCCTAACCCCTAACCCTTAAAATCCTTCACTGCTAAATCCCCTAACCCCCTAAACCTCTAAACCTGTAACCCATTTAACCCCCTAAACCCTAAATCTCTAAACCCTTAACCCCTAACCCCTAAAACCCCAATTCCCAATGCCTAACCAATTAGACACCCTAAACCCCTAAAAACCTAACCCATTTAACCCCATTAACCACTAAATTCTAACCCCTAAAATCTTTAACTGCTAAATCCCCTAACCCCCTAAACCTCTAAACCAACCCTAACCCATTTAAACCCCTAAACCCAAAACCTATAACTCCTTAAACCCTAATTCCCAACCCATAACCCATTCAACCCCTTAAACACCTAAACCTATAACCCCTTAACCCTTGACCCCTTAAACCCTAATTCCTAACCGGGCTAACCCATTTAACCCCCTAAACCCTAAACCTCTAATCCTTTAACCCCTAACCCATTTACCCCCACTAAACCTCTAAACCCCTAACCCATTTAACCCCTAAACCATAAACCTCTAAACCCTTAACCCATACCCCTAACCCATTTAAGCCCCTAAACCCCTAACCACTTCAACACCCTAAACCCCTAAAAACCTAACCCATTTAAGAGTGGCTCCATTTAACCCCAAAAACCCTAACCCCCAACCCCTAAAATCCTTCACTGCTAAATCCCCTAACCCCCTAAACCTCTAAACCTGTAACCCATATAACCCCCTAAAACCTAAACCTATAAACCCTTAACCCCTAACCCCTTAAACCTTAATTCCCAACCCATAACTCTTGACACCTTAAACCCCAATTCATAACCCTTAAACCCTTAATCCCCTAAACCCTAAACCTCTAAACCCTTAACCCATAACCCATTTACCCCCACTAAACCTCTAAACCCCTAACCCATTTAACCCCTAAACCCTAAACCTCTAAACCCTTAACCCCTACCCCTAACCCGTTAATGCCTAACCCATTTAAGCCCCTAAACCCCAAAACCCCTAACCAATTCAACACCCTAAACCCCTGAAAACCTAACCCATTTAAGTATGGATTCCATTTAACCTCCAAAACCCTAACCCCTAACCCCTAAAATCCCTCACTGCTAAATCCCCTAACCCCCTAAACCTCTAAACCTGTAACCCATTTAAGCCCCTAAACCCAAAAACCCCTAACCTATTCAACACCCTAAACCCCTAAAAACCTAACCCATTTAAGTGTGGATTCCATTTAACCCCCAAAACCCTAACCCCTAACCCCTAAAATCCTTCGTTGCTAAATCCTGTAACCCCCTAAACCTTTAAACCTATACCCCATTTAACCCCCTAAACCCTAAACTTCTAAACCCTTAACCCCTAACCCTTTAAACCATAATTCCCAACCCATAACCCTTGACCCCTTAAACCCTAATTCCTAACCCCTAAACCCTTAACCCCCTAAACCCTAAACCTCTAAACCCTTAACCCCCAAACCATTTACCCCTACTAAACCTCTAAACCCCTAACCCATTTAACCCCTAAACCCTAAACCTCTAAAACCTTAACCCCTACCCCTAACCCATTAACCCTTAACCCATTTAAGCCCCTAAACCCCAAAACCCCTAACCCCTTAAACCCTAATTCCCAACCCATAACCCTTGACCCCTTAAACCCTAATTCCTTACCCCTCAACCCTTAACCCCTAATCCCTTAAACCCTAATTCCCAACCCCTAACCAATTCAACACCCTAAACCCCTAAAAACCTAACCCATTTAATTGTGGATTCAATTTAACCCCCAAAACCCTAACCCCTAACCCCTAAAATCCTTCATCGCTAAATCCCCTAACCCCCTAAACCTCTAAACCTGTAACCCATTTAACCCCCTAAACCCTAAACCTCTAAAACCTTAACCCCTAACCCCTTAAACCCTAATTCCCAACCCTAACCAATTCAACACCCTAAACCCCTAAAAACCTAACCCATTTAAGTGTGGATTCCATTTAACCCCCAAAACCCTAACCCATAACCCCTAAATCCTTCATTGCTAAATCCCCTAACCCCCTAAACCTCTAAACCTGTAACCCATTAACCTCTAAACCTATAACCCCTTGGAAGGATTGTCTATAAGTGGAGGGCCCGGTTATTGAGCCGGCCATCCTTTTCCGTCTCGGAGCGGGTAAAGCCATCCCTCCTTCAATAGAAAAAATTAGCTCTTCCCAGCTGGTTTGCTGCTAGGCGAGGCTGTAACTTACTATTAGCCGAATCAAGCAATGGTGGCTGACCACCATGTCTGCATGCTGTGCTTTTCTAATTCCATGAGAAATATCATGCAATAAAGAGTTTAAGAATGCAGGTAAATTGATAGTGCATTTTTGTTTTAGCACAGCTAACAGCTTAAGATGGCGAGGTCTTACCACGTCTTTTCTACCGTCGCATTTTATGTAAGCCTGCACGATCCTGGCTAATTCTGTCCATGGTTTGCCTAGCGACGCCGGGTGTACTCCTCTCCCTTTGACTATTAGCCTCTGTCCTTCATCTTGAAAGATTTGCATGGCCTCCCAAATTCTGATTTTCTTCTGAGTCCAGACAGTTCCTTGTGCGGGGATGCCGGATACTTCTGCAATTATCTCATCGGTCACTGCTATCTGCCTTTCTCTGACTGTGGAGGAACCTTCCTGCAGATTTAACAAGAATTCAGTAGCCACTGCTTCATGGGATTGTTGCATTCTCATAAAGTATGTAATCCATCCCAGTTTGTCTAATATTTCCCGTGCAGCATCAGAGACAACCAACGTCTGAGGTTCGCTGCGAATTGGACATCCTCCCATTTCTGTTCTTTGTTAATTGTTCTCAACACACAGTAACCTTAATGGAACAGCACAGCACAGTTCGCTAAAATTCGTTATTTTCTGAAAATGCAAGGGTTTTAATTCATAAAAATCTATTGCAGAGATACAGGTGAAGAAATTTTGGGTATCTGATCTGCATGCAGATATTTCCGCCCCCCAAACGAATGAAAGGTCGACCTCGACCGTTGATTAAGGTGGCATGTGTGGAACAGCAATAGGACGGCAGTGAAAAAACAGGCGCAATCATGATAAAGTCAATCAAATTAAGTAATTATTGAAATCGATGCGTAAGATAAATCGGTAATAATGAGGGAATCGCGTTGTAATAATTCAAGTATGAGGTGAAGGGACAACAAAAGATTAATGTAATTGCGCTATTTACCACATTAAAGTAATATGACCGATTTATAATATTTTTCATGTGTGATGGTTCGGGGATAGAACTTGAGGAATTTTATGCATTTCTTTTGATATTCAATAAAAATTATAGGAAAGAGGGTTAAATAACTATTGTTTTGTATAAGTATGACTTCAATACCATTAACAGAGCTCTGCTGCCCACAGGTGTCCATAAAAAAAAAATGCTCACAAATTCAAAATACAAACTTAAAACAATCGTTCAAAAAGTTTTGTTCCTTTAAAAGGAACAGCAAAGATAATCTGCGAAACTGATGTTCCTTTTAAAAGGAACAACAAGGAAATGCTCTGCAAACATGCTGTTCCATTTGAAAGGAACAACAAAAACACTGCGCGAAACTGCTGTTCCATTCGAAAGGAACGGCAGAAAAATATCCTACGAAGGTGTTGTTCCTTTCGAAAGGAACAACAAAAACAGTCTGCGAAACTGCTGTTCCTTTCAAAAGGAACAGCAATGCGAAAAAAACACAGAATTTTTATTATTTTTCATTTTTAAAGAAACTAAATTCAAACGAAATAAATAAGTATTAACTAAACATCCATACCTAGGAAAATAAACTTCATTTCAATTTAATCTTGTGAAACTAAAGTGGAATATAGGAGGACCCATTCCAAGAAGGGCATCTCACTCAATGTTCAAATAATATTGTTCATTCCCTTACATCCATACCTAGGAAAATATACTTCCTTTCAAGTTAATTGTGTGAAATTGAAGTGGAAGATAAAGTGACCCATTATAAGAGGCTCATCTCACTTCAAAAATTTCTCGAGATTTCCAAGAATTTATAATGATATTAAGGTGCTATGCATTGTCTCCTTTATCACCTCATTGCATTTAGTCAATTGTTTTTTAAATTTAAATTTATTCATTAATTTCAAAAAAAAATTTATATAAATTATATATAGTTGTTTTTATTTTGATTTATGTTTTAGAATTTTATTTTATTTATATTAATATATCAATTAGTGTTATATAAAATATTTTTATTTTTTATATAACATTGATATTACAAAATATTGTAACAAATTTTATTTAATTAAATCTTCATGTATTTTTTATCATTAATAATAATAAAATAATTTAAAATAAAATTATAATTTTATTATTTTTTATCATTTTTTAATTTTAATAAAGTACTATTTAAATTATATAAAGTACCAATTCTAAAAACTTAATAATTGTTGTGTTTTATTATAGGAATAAAACTCGAGTTGAAAAAACTCTAGGATGAGAGTTTTCAAAACTCTCATACGAGAGTTTTCAAAACTCTCATACGAGAGTTTTCAAAACTCTCATACGAGAGTTTTCAAAACTCTCATACGAGAGTTTTCAAAACTCTCATACGAGAGTTTTCAAAACTCTCATACGAGAGTTTTCAAAACTCTCATACGAGAGTTTCATTGGGTAAACTCTCGGGCGCAAACTCTCGTCCGAGAGTTTTTTAAACTTTCGGCCGAGAGTTTGGCCATGCGTTTAAATGTAACTGTAGGTGGGTTAAACTCTCGGTCGAGAGTTTTATAAATTTCTCGTCCGAGACATTATCTCGGCCGAGAGTTTCTGGTCAACGAAAAACACAAAAAATTCTGCAGTTTTCAGGAACCTGCAACTTTGGAGGGGCAGAACACCTACAAAAACAAAATGTTATATGTCGGACCAAGTACCATTAGATTCATCTCTGAATCTAGTTTTTGATGATATGAGATTTGTGGAGTTTCATTATAAAATTCAATTTTTTATTAATTTTTTACTAAACTGTGTCACTATGGAATTTCATTTTTCGAAAAATTGCACTGAATGAAAATTCAATAACTTTCTAATGAGTACACCAAAAAATTCAAAAAAGTCATGCTGCACTTCCTCTCCCTGTCCACTTCAAAAGGGTACTCTCATTTCTCTTATTGACGGTCACATTGAAAAGAAAATCAAAGGATTATAAAATGTACTGAAACATCACTGTTTTTTTTCTTCGTCTATTTCAAAAAATAATAAAAAATAGTGATTTAATCCGAAAATTACCGAAAAATAGTCTGTGCACTAGTGCAATATATGCAGATTATGATGCTATGGTTTTTTTCCAAAAAATGAATAACCTTCCCTAAAAAAAGTAAAGGATTATAAAGTGACTATTTATGTTTGCCTAAAAATTTCAAGTATATGCAGTTAGTAAACAAGAAATTTACCCCTCTATATGTCAATATTGTTTTTAAAAAAAAATATGGGTATGGAGGTAAGACAATTCTCTACAATTCTTGTTTTTATGTCAAAGCATAATTTGCAATAAAAATATGAGTTTAGTGGAGTTGAAGTTGAAAAACATAGAAAATTACAATTTTCAACATCAAAAAAGGGCAAAAAGTGTTTCCCAACTTCACATTTTCACTAGATCTGTTAGATCAGAAAATATAAAAATTATTTTTCAATTACAACTTCTTAAATCGTTTAAGACATAGTCTGTTAAATCAGAAAATATACAAATTATTATTCAATTACAACACTTTGGGATATGTGTATTTGATGAAAGAATATTGATGATGATGATGGTTACTGTCCACTAAAACCAATGTTGTCTATAGGAATTTAAGAAATGAGAAAGAATTTAAGTTTGATTCTTCACAATCTTGTTTCTATGGTCAAAGAGAAGGGAAATAAGTTCTCCAAGATAGTTGTAGGTGGGTTGGCTTAAGAGGTCAAGAAGACTGGAAGTATGGCATATGGTAGGGAATTGAGAGCTAAGTGTTTCTCATATTCCACCTGTTTAGAACACCAAATCTGACAAATTCTATTGTTCTAAGGGGTATTGGGAATAGACCATAGCAGTCTCACTTCTAAGCTCACGAGAATTAGTTTTAGCCTTAATAAATAGAGATTCATTTCTTTCAAAATTATGATTATAAAAATTTAACAAAATCATTTTTAACACTAACTCTATCTCTGGGTTAATTACAACTACTATTGCAAAACCATTGAAGTCACCTGTGATCCATCTCCCACCTTTCTTACTTTGGTGGAGCCGAATGTCCTTTGTCAGCTCTCTTAATGGGGAGCATAATTTGGATGGTGGGGGATGTTTTCCATGCGTTAGTTAAAAAATGATTTTTCCAATTGCTTTGGTTGGAATAAGCCAAAATAAATTTGTTTGGTTTGTTTTGCTGCTATGGTTTTTCTAAATTGTTTGCTCTTGATCGGATTGAGAAGTAGAAGATTGGTGAAAAATTGAATGTGATTTTTCTTCGTGTTCTTCTTCAAGCTCTGGCCTTATATCAGAAGACTCCAAAAGTTGACTGAGATCAGGGGGGAGAATGTGTGCATTCTCGCACCTAGACTAGGCATCCAAGCCAATGTGAAACTTTTCACCTAATCCTACCTTCCAAGCCAAACCTTCTCAAATGAATTCAATAGAGTTCAAAACAGATTTCTAGATGGTTGATATGTCCTTTCTATTCCAAATAGGCCTTTTGATCCATTCATTTATATTTTGCGGCCTGTGTGTAGCTTTAAACATAGTATTTACTATTAAATATGACTAAGCCCATTGTATGTCAATATCTAGGAGTGATGTTGCAGGATAACCACATAGAAGTTATCTCCACAGACATGAAAACTTAACTTACATCAGAGATGAAGACTACCATGACATAAAGAATACTGGTTAAATAAGATTTAGCAGATAGGAAATTTGCAATACAATATAAGCAGAAATAATGCACCTATAAATTTTCTATTGATTTTCTACATCTACTAATAATGAGATTCTGAATCACTAGTGTTATTAAGTATAAAATAGTAAGTTTCCTAGACTTATGGAAGTAGATGGGTAAAACTAAACCTGTGCTAGATCACGTAGCAAGGAAGACACATATAGGGTAATTGTCTAAATATTGGGCTCTCTTGACATATTGGATCGTTCTCTTGGGTGTTTTTTATGTACTGTATTCATAGTTCTTCCTCGATCTCACATTTCTAATAATGGAATGTGATAGAGGCCTTACTTCCTGTGTGTGATACTTGCATCAAGAACATACTCATACAATAGATATCATATCATTGTTCCATAAGACAGGAGAAGCTAAACAGTTTAAACTTGTCCATAATAGGATCAACATTAACAACAGAAAAAACACAGTACACTACACATCCCTTGCAAGTTGTTAGCATGAAAATTTTATGCATAGACTACTACACCACATCAACTAGGTACCCATTTGACCTCAATGTGAGTACGGATATGATTCAAGCCCTTTCTAATGCAAGTTACTATCCCAATTGTACATTTCTGAGAATCAGTGCAATACTTACCTCCTTGAAATGGTGTGAAACTTATTCTTCCCCACCATTAGCACTAGTTCCAAACCTAAACTTGTTAGGTTGTTTTTGCATTAAGCATTTCATATATCAAAAGGCTATCCATAAATGTCCACACTTGGGGTTTTATAAATTGGATATAAAATTATCACAAATTCTTAAGTAAATATTCAATCTTCATAGAATCTCTCTCTAGCGAGCCATGCAACTTGGTTGTCTATGTTTGGAAATCATCGATTGTTTAAAATAATCTTTACACATATGAAAATGAAGGACACAGTGGCACCGAATGAATACAGTTGATATCCAAGTTATTCCACCTATTTTGGAAAATATGAAACCAATTGGAGATACAAAAATACAAAACCATAGCTAAGGATGTTGGCCCTAGAAACTAATAGATGCAGTCCTTGGTTTTGAGTAGGTAAAACAGTGACAGATTCCATGCACTAGGTGGATCAATGAAAGATAATGTAGTGGACGTTAAATCTAATGCTTATATGGTCGAGGGTTCTAATATTAGAATGAATCTTCTTCCTTATGGGCTATTGCATATATCATATATGTAAAGGTTGTGTCCAAAAAATGGTTGGATTGTTGATTTATTGGTATTCTACAAAATAAGGCATTTTTATAGAAGTCAAAAAGTTTAAATAATCACTAACACAAATAGATCAAAGATTAATATACAAATGTATTATATGGTTAAAACTCTCAAGGATGGAAACAATCCAATTTATGACAATTTATCTTGATATATGGACTCCATATGATCTTTGAAGAGTTTGGTTAATGTTTTGTGCTAAGATGAAATTTGGTGTAAAATTGGCTTCAGTTTGGTGAGCAGCCTCAAATCCTACTCCTAGATGGGAAAGGAAATCTGAAGGTTTTTTATTTTGGATTGTGTTTTGCACCAAGTGTCATATTTTATTAATACATTTAAATAGTCCCCAATTACTTAACATTTCAAAATCATAGTTTTTAGCTATGAAACCTTGTTCACCGATTGTAATTTGTAACAATAACTAAATTTACAGAAAATATATTCTTATTAGAAGCAGAAGGGACATAAGCAATATCAGTTGATATGAAACTGAGGCAGTAATTTAGATACAATTTTTTGGCCCAAGTATACAAGTTGAGAAAGTAAACACCAAATGAGCTCAAATTTGTTATTGGTCTTTACCTTATCTGAGAAGGTAAATACCAATAAAAAACTTGATCCTTTCATGACAACTCTCACTTGGCTCCCAAGTACAACAAATCCATGATAATATCAATTGTATTCAATTTTATTGAGAAGGTAAACACTTTCTAGTAACAAACTTGATTCTTTCATGGAACTCTCACGGACCCTTAAGTCTAGCCAAACAAAGATACTCTGACTTTCCCCCAAGCATAACCAAACCAAGATATATTACGATAGTAAAAATTTAACAATCATCAAGCCTTCTAGACTCATCTTCCAAATACTCCCATGCATATAGATACCAAATCCCGACTCCAAAATCGCAATGCATTGTAGAGCTACATACCACCATGCTTAGAAAGTGTTCACATGTTAAAGTGGCTCCATAAGGCAAAATCATGACCCTGCATGACACTGAGATCCTAACAAATCCTTACAGTATCATACTAGGACCAAATATCGCCAACATATTTGGTATGACTTTAATTCCTAACCTTGAATTTTCAAAACATCCTATTTCCTGAAATGTAGACCTTATTTAAAAGAATATTTATAGCATTTTCAACACCATCCTCAAAATAGATTATTTTTGCAATATCAAGTACACAATCTTTCATTTCAGCAGCCATAGCCATATGGATTGAGTCAAAAGGGGATTTGCAGTTTCCATAGTACTATCTTCATTTTTATCTAGGATAAGATGTTTCTTCTTTAATGGTGGTGGTGCAACCCCTATCCAATTTATACATTCAACCCAATAAAATTGGTCTAGTATGAAAGGAAAATTTATCTGGGGTACTCCAGCATGTGATGATGTTGCAGTTGTTCCACTGTCACTCTGGGGTACTCCAGCGTGTAATGTTGTTGTAGTTGTTCCATTGTTACCGTGATGTATTGCTACATAACATTTGGGTAATGGCCAACTATACAACATGGAACAAGAATAGAAAATTAGGCTATTTTTAAAGATCTGTACTCCATATTTAACAAGGTCAGGCTTGATTTCATAGTAATTAGCAGATGCATCATGAAGTTTGTTGGCACCCAAAATTTATGGCCCCTTGCAAGATTTATGGACTTCTAGATGCACCATGAGCAGAGAGTTCCTTGTCAACTCTCCAACAATTCAACTCATCCCAAACAGGCTATACAAGAATGAAAATAGTGTTTGTACAACAGGTCTCCACCATGCAGAGTGATAAATATCGACATCTTCCTTTTGAAATATCTAGACAAAGAAACCTTCAGAAGAATCTAAGCAAGGAAATGATTGTTATGGCCTATGGACTAGTCATCCCAAATCTTGAACCAACTAATGATCAAGATGGTCTCACCCCTAAGGACCATAATCATCCCTCGCTAGATGGGGGGCTTATCCCAACCCCATTTAAAATAGAAAGCTCATTTGTAACCTGGACTATTAAGAATTAGAATATGACAACAAACCACTGGAAAAGAACTTGTTGTTCATCAGCCTGCGTTTTTCTCAAAATGATAAATAGAATGCTAAAGGACATTTATCCCCTTAAATTGAAAGGCCACAACTTAAGGAAGACTTTCACCTAAAACATTCAGTTAAGTTTACATTTGAAAAATGACAAAAATATTATTTCCAATACTGTCTCTTTCAAGATCAGTATCAATCCTCTACTTAATTGGTATAAGTATAGGGTGTGAAATAGTAAAAAATCCTTTGTCAAGAATTGATGGGTACAAAATGGTTCAATCAGAAACCAACTTCAGATGCATCAATACAATTATAAATAAATTTTTTGGACTTTATAGAATTTATACTTGCTTATACAATCCTTGAACAAAATTTGGAATGCCCCTGTAGATCCAAAGGTCATTTTTGTATGGTATTGGTTGCATGGTATCCTTTCTCTTGCCCAACACTTGTGATATCTAATAATAGCCTTTGCACGTGGATTTCTATGGCCAGGTTTTAACTAATATCTTTTTTATTTTCTAGGAAGGAAAAAGCTAAAAAATGGCTTGGAATTGAGCCATGGATCTCTATGGTCACTTTTCAATAGGTACACTTACTTGGAAGGCCACATTGTTGGGAAATAAAAGAATATGCACTATTAAGTGTAGACAATTATTTTATTCACTGGAAATATTGTAACAATATTAAATTCGAGAGTTGAGATATTGATCAAATTTTTCTTGAGCTGATAATGAGGAAATCATGTATAATTTATGTCTGCAGAATGAGGAGTTGAGATATCTACCAAATTTTTTCTTGGGCTGATAAAATGGTTGTCATGTATAATTTGTGTTCACAAACAGAGGCTCAAGTTCACTAGTTGACCATGGACTTAAACATCTTTGCCAAATTGATTCGACAAAAACTTGGGAAATACTCACAATTACAAAATATAAAGTTATAAATATAATTTGACACATGCCCAGCAGAGGTCAAATGGAGTAAGTCTAACTTGATAAAACTTGGTCAAACTGAGTTTGACTCAAGAATATGATGAAAAAATCATTTAGGATCTTATCAGAGTCAAACTCAATAACTCACAAGTTTGACTCATAATCCTAGTAACTATACTTCCATGCTCTTTAGTGGGTGGGCTTCTCCTCAGTCACCCCCCCCCCTTTCAATTACTCTTTAAATGCTCCAAATTAATTCCTACTATTTAAGTATGGTATGAACAAGGTGATTGGATAGGATCTACAGGAAATACATCCAGCTCAGTTGAATCACATCCCCTAAGTGTCTTATACCCAAGATGGCTTTCTATTTGAGCACTTCGTGCAACTAAAAGAATTGAATGTAAAACCTAAATATACATGGAAAATCTTGTTGCATACCTTCAAGATACCTTTTGGAAATTTTTGAGTAGGCTCTCACTCAATTTGGGTTGAAACCAATCACCAAATTTTATGCCTTGATGGGACTTTCTAGCTATAACAATTGGAAAACACAAGGTCAAAGGAGAATATCCTATCTAGACCTATTATTTGTGAGAACTAGAATTTTTAATACATTACCAAGAATCAGGTGGCTCCCTCTTTACTTTCTTCTATTATCCATACCAGCAAGCCATAACTGTTATTCATGAGGAAAATTTTCAAGACTAGATCACCATCCATACGGGGACCCCCAAACAGTCTCCTTTGATTGTGCTATAAGTTCAAGATGCCATGGAAGTCCTGGAATAGTGATTCCTCAACTTATTGGTGAGTAGTGTTCGGTATTTGTACAAGAAGATGAAATTTGCTACTGTTTTTCCAAATATTATCACATTGAATTTACATATCAAAGCTACTCCATAGCTTTAGAAATCAAAGAAGTTAGTCTTTTTTGCAAAATGGGTTTCTAAGTATGCAACTCAAATCCATATACCTTTAACTACATCATTCAAGGGTTGTGTGATAAAGTTAGGACAAAAGAAGCTTCAGAATTTTATAAAGATATGCTCTACAAATGATTGTTTCCTAATAAGCACATTTATAATGAGTTTTTCAACAATATTTCACTCAAAAGAAGACTACAGGATGCCAGTAAAGCTCTTGAAGACATGGTAGATCATGGCATGGTGCCTAATTACATCACTTATAGGATTGATATGGATATGAATTGTAATAAAGGCAGGCAGTGGGAAGCCTCTAAACTTCTTTGTGACCTTCATGATAAGAGTCGTTGCCTTGATGAGTTACCTTATAGCAAATTGGATAATGACTTCAATTTGTTGAGCATGCAAGGGTTGCATTTGATGAGATTTGAGAGTTTCCCTATTGAATTTTGTAGCTTGGGAGGTACTCCACATCCTTGGGTACCTCACTTGTGTGAGTTGGCAACACAAAAGCTCTTTAAGGACGAAATACCCAAGCGGGGGGGTCTTGCACCCAAAGCAAGCATGGTTACATGTGTGGCACCCTTAATTGAAAAAGGGGCAACTAATGCAAGTTGCAACTATGGGAGCATTGTTAAAATGAAGGAAAATACTTTTGTATTTATATGAGTGGGATAAATGACATAAAAGTTCAGGTCGACTTGGTTTGTAGACATTCCCTTTAAGGGCTTATTGTTGCACCCAAATAGTATATAAATAGAAGAGGGTTTTGACTTCATTTGGCACATCATGAGAGAAACACATCATAGGAGAATAATTTTGAAGCAACCAAATCCTTTAGGAGCCTTATAAAAGGATGAAGGAGATGAGTTTCTTGTGTCTTTTTTGTGATTGGTACAAGCCAAGTTTGGGCAGTTGGTGGCTGAGGTTGAGGGTATTTTTGTCCTCACTTTTATAATGTAATTCTCTATGAATCAGGCTGAACATTTCTGTGCATGTTACAAGAGGGTCGAAACCCTATATCAGATATGGACGGAGGTAGATAACCTTGGAAAAACATGTATTAGGCGAGTTACAGTGCAGTGAAGGGAGGCTTGAAGAGGAAGGGTTGCATGGGTTTTGATGGAGATTTATAGGCCGAGATATGGGCTAGGGTATTGTTGAACAAGTGCCCTAACCAAAGGGCTGAAAAATAAATATTTGGTGCACAGTATGAGTAGAATTAAGGTAGTGGAAGTCATCCATTGCAGAGGTATGTTTGTTTTTCTTCCATGTTGATGTGTTCCTAGGTGGTGAGGTCTTTTGGAAATTTTGTGTGGGAAGCTTAAGTAGAGGTTGCAGAGCTATTTGAAGTTACCCTATTGTGCCTAAGTTCAGTCCTTGAGAAGGACTAAAAGGCTGAAAGGAGAGGTGGAGTTATTGGAGGTTAAAGGTTGATCCTTTGAATGAGAAAAGGGCAGCCAAGACGACTTATTGTAAAGCCCCAGTTCACTATATTGCAAAGGTCATATTCATTGGAAAGTAGGCAGCCTCCATTGCCCTAAGACTTGTCTTTTGTGGAGAAACAATGGAGAAAGTAGTGGGAAGAAGGAAAACCCTATCTTTTGACATCCTTGATGAAATAAGGAGAAGCTAGAGCATAGAGTTGGTTGAATTTGTGTTCAGTGACCTAAAGGAGTTGTGTTGACTGATAGAGGCAGATTGTTGTGCTACAAATTGGGAAGCAATAGGACCAATATATTTGTTAGGAAGAAAAAAAACCAACGCTACATCGGCAAGTACATCAGTTTTACTTTTCTCAAGATAGATTGGTTATCATATATTGTTGATTGTCTTGTACCAATTTGATTGTAAAGCATTGTGATCCTTGGTATGGGAGCCCTAGACTATTGTATTAAATATTGTTTATATAACAAAGTTGGGTTTGAAAAAATTGTGTCTTGTGTATGTTTTGATTCACTGCTAATGTTTTCCACTATGCAAAGTAGTATTGTTGTGGCATTTGGGTGTGTCCGTGTCAGAGATTGTAAGACCCAAACCAAATTATTGAGTGCCATGGAAAATCAACAATTCCCAACTCGAGAGACCATTAATGGTATCATGCATAAGTTGGGAATATTTCTGAGGTTCAAGAATCATTTTCCAAATTTGGGAATGTTTCTACGGTTCAAATGATATATCATGTAATGTATTTGTTTTACCTTTTAATATATGCGTTATTTTCTTGTGGTGAAAAAATGCACATGTAAATGCATGCACCCAAATGTGTGTGTGTTGTGAGAGAAAACTGATGGGCCAACTTGAATGGTTGGGTACTCTAAGTTTCATGAAAAATTTTGAGATTCATTTCTTGGGAGGTACTCCAAACCCTAAGGGATAGGGTTGTGGAGGAATTGACATCAAATAGTCACTTGTGGGCTAAGAAACCAAGCTTGGGGGTTTTAAATCCAAAGGAGTGGGCCCAAAAACAAGAATATATTTGATGGTTTGACCCTTGGAGATGGAATAGCACCGTTAGAGGAGAAAGGGGATTCTTCAAGCACTAATAAAGGAGGTCTAGAAGTTGAGATTATAATTTTTAATGTTTTTTGTGGACTTGTAGCACAAAAATAAAATTTTCCTTGACTTAGGACATGCCCTTAAGAGAAATATTTTTCCATGAAAAGATTCATATATATGAGTGAGAAGGAGCCTCATTCTCACCTAACCAAGTGTGAATCATCAAAATATGAGATCATTTGAAGTAGCCAAAACTCAAGAGGACAAGGACGAAGAAATAAGGGGTTGGTTTTTGGATCTATTTGTGTCCATTGTAGGTCTGAGTTAGAGAAGAGGGCCAGCCGCTTGGGACAAGGTCTGATTTGTGCATGTTAGAATTTTGAACTCTTCAAGGAGAAGGGGTCGAGAGGTTTTTTGGATTGCAGGTAGGACCGAAGCCCTGCAGTGGTTTTTTTAGAGGCCAAAAGTTTTTCTTTGAGGGCACAAAACAACTTAGCAAAGTTTCGTTGGAAGGCTGAGTATGATGGTAGATAACGTAGTCTGTTAGGGAAGGGTTCCAACACAGTTTTAGAAGAGAATTGAGGGAAGATGGAGGGTTGTTGTAGTGCACTAACATTTTCTTATTAGGCATTTCTTCCAGAAAATCAAGTGTAAGATCTAGTATGTTGTCTCTTGCCATTTCGTCCACAAAAATAAATCGTAAGCTCTATTATGGTGTCTTTTGTTAGCATGCAACCAAAATCCCATTACAAGGAGGCTTCATATCAAAAAATAAATAAATAAGAGGTGAAGGGAAAGTGACAAATGAAACGTTGGCATCTTACCAGTCAAGAAGCTTGACAGGAATTCTAGATCAAAAATACGTTGGATGAGAGACAGAGTTCATTCATACCCAGAATTCTTTTGGGCCACCGTGACCAATTTTTCCCCCTCAGCCAAACTATGGTGCTGATGTTGTAATCACATGCTCCTTCACCATATATCCCTTCTCTTCCCTTTGATGTTGTTTCTCACCCGATTGCTGCCAAACCCTAATAGACTCAATACAAGTTAATTGACAGAAATCTCACAGCGAAAAAAAAATCGAGACCGCCTTGTTTCGATCCTCTCATGCAGGTATTTACTCGCTCTGCCCGTTTCTAACCTCCCACAAAAGTGAGTAGAAACCTATAATAACTCCACATAATCCAATCCTCCATAACCAAAAATACCACACTCCCATGTTGCATACTTGACAGAGCCAGTAATAACACATGCCCATGTTGGGTACTTGACAAAGCTATGTGAAGAAGGGTTTTATTCAAATATCGTCCACTCAATTCTAAAACCCAAAGATTATGGAATTCCATTCAATATCTAAATCTTTAGTTTCCAGTTACATTTCTTCCTAAGACATTTCATTTCAATTGTAGCAAGTGCATTGGCGCCATAGCATGTAAATGAAATTTTTGTAGTGAAAAAAATTGGAAGGTTGTAGCAAGTGTGTTGGCGCCATAGTGTTTAATGAATTTTTTGGAGTGAAAAAAAAAATTGGAAGTTTGGGTTTTATTAGGAATCAACTAAGATGGAAATTTTAGGGAAAAAAATTATTTTAGAAATCAACTTGAATATTGAACTTTATTTTATATACATTAAGTCAATATCAATCAATTTATTTGAATAATCTACATTATGCGAAAATCAATCAATTTATTCGAAAAAATAAAAAATAAAAAATTAGGATGAGATTTTGAAGTAAAATAGTTGGATCGTTTTTTAGTACAACTCTCGCTCATGAATAATGGAAAAATATTTTCTTGTACCATCTTCTCTTCCCTTTTGGATTACAAACCCATTGACCTAATCTTAAAGCTAAATGGAAACCCAAGACCCTCTCCATTTCAGATGTAATCCTTTCTAGTTCTCAAAGAGGCTAGAGAACTTGATCATATTTGACATTAAAGAAGTAGTTGGCTCACTCTTTTTTGTTTAGAAATAAATATTGGAACATGTAAACCTTACTTTAAATAGTTACTCTAAGAAAATTTTGTGGCTCCAATAGTAAAGAGGGAAAAAGATGTTAGTGGAGATATATGGATAGAATGAAAAATAAAAAATACCATTCTTCATGGCAATAGAAGGCATGGAAATGAATCAATTTGTCCTCAAAACTCAAAAGGAAGAACAATCTCGGTGCCTCAAATCCATGAGTGTATGTATAAGCATAATAAATGATAATAATAAATTATTTATATAATCAATAAATCGCTTTCTGCCCTTCGCCGTGCATAGGGTTTCTGGTTCTACGTGGGGTGCTCACTTGGCTAGGGCTCGACCCAATGGAAGAATATCAGGACCTCCTATGCCTCTGCCTCCTCCTCCTCCTCCTCCTCCTGATGTCGAGGCATTCAAGCTTCCGATCACTTCCCAACCTAAGAAGAAGAAGAAACTCACCTCGAAATTTGTCAAGCGACTAGATGAGATTCCCTCGGTGGCTCTCCTGCCTGAGGGTTAGATTAAAGTGGCCCTTTCCCTTGTGTACAACGCTCTGGTCGGCAGTTCACGGGATTATGGCCCTCACCAAAAACTACAAAGGCCTGGATCACTCGAAACTGGAAGCCCCTTATTGCAAACAGCGTTACCTCATACTTCCTATGGCGACGATTTTTTCTGTTCAAATTCAACACCAAGGAGGATAAGGACCTGATATTCAGAAACAAACCCTATTTCATGGGTCCTCAAGGATTGTACCTAAATTTCTATACTCCAGACTTCGACCCCTCAAAGGATGTCCATCTGTCGTTCTATTATGGGTCAGGCTCCCAAAATTGCTGGTGCACTGCTGGAACTAAGAATCCTTGCAGCAAATCGGCAATGCCCTCAGGAAATTCATAGATAGAGCTAATAAAAAAGACCAATATGGCTATGCCAGAATTTGCGTGGAGGTGGACCTCGAATTTGGGCTACCAGAAGCCATCAAGCTAACGGTGGGAAACTAGTCCCATCTATAGAAATTATATTACGAACAACTGTCGTTTAAATGCCGCAGATGTCATGAGCATGGCCACATCGCCAAGAAATTTCCAAAAAATGCAACCCGAGAAAAGGATAAAGAAGAAGGATGGAAGCAAGCAAAGAAACCTAGAACGAGCCTTAAGCTAGGGCCAATGGAGAAAGAAATGAAAGTTCAGCACCCACAGGGAGTATTCCTAAAGCCAAACCCTCCTAGAAAGGCCAAGAGAATAGCTTTGCAACCTTGAGTTCAGAGATAGAGGAAGTCCAAGAAATCGATCCACAGAACATGCAAAAGGAATTCCAAATGAAGGAAACCCTAGCAACATTGAAGATAGGTGAATATGCTGGAGGAACCCTGAAAGACAGAGACTCCATCACCGAGGGGGAAGATCAAGTTTTGGACGATTCAGAGGAAGAAGGAGAAGTTGGGGACCCCAAAAATTCGGTTAGAATATCTACCAGGGGATGGAAATCCTCCAGGGAAAAGAGAGAACAAGAAACCTACAAGAAAAATTTGCAGGGGAACCAACTGACCCTAGAAAAGATGTTGACAAAAAACCCTAAAGCACACAGAAATCAAAGCCAGGGCTGTAAATGAGCCCTCTCATCTCAAAAAAGGAAGTAATGAAGATCGTCTTTTTGAATTGTAGAGGGATGGGTAGCAACCTAAAAGAAGAAGCAATGAAAAGTCTAGTAAGGTTGGAAAGGCCCGACATTCTTCTCATCCAGGAGACCAAAGTGGAGGAAATGGACTTTCTCCATAAAAGTAAACAATTTTTGGGAAAAGGGGGAGTTGTCGCAATCTCCTCTAGAGGTGCCTCAGGAGGGCTGGGAATGTTATGGGACAAGACATGCTTTAAACTGGATTTTTTCTCCTTAAGAAGCAATAATTCTCTAGGGCCTCCACCTAGCGCCTAGCATGGTCTCCCCATCTTCTTCGAAAGTTATCCCTGACATAGGGAACACCATCAGGATCTTCAAACCTCCTCTAGAAGTTTTCATCAAACTCAACTTTGATGGAGCCTCGAAAGGAAATTTGGGGCAAGCAGGGGTTGGAGGTATTTTTCAAGATCATCAAAGAAAAACAAGATTCATATATGCTGACTCCTGTGGCTTTGCCAGCAACAATGAAGCATAATTCATGGGAAAGAGCTTGGATAGTACTAATTTTTTTTTAAAATAGTGGGATTTAATAATTGGAAAGAGCTTGGAGAGAATAATATGCGAGGATTTTGTGCATGATAGACCAAATAAAGAGCAATATTTTTGGCCAATGATTATGCTTCCAGAGAGTGTTCCATTTTTTGTTTGTGGGGATGTCAGTGGAGTTAGATAAGAGGCCATAGGATTCTTTTATGTTGAAGTGGCCAGTTGCATTAGAGCCCCATATTAGCTTGTCTGTATCATCGTCCCTTTCAATCTGCCTTTTCCTTAGCTCATTAGTTAGGTTAGTCCAATCCTAAGGGTGATTTTTCCGGACCCATTTTGGGGCCTCGAGCCATTCCCTCCATTTAGTTTTTTCTTTGTTTTTCCATAAATCTTTGACAAGCCTTTTGTTGTGGCTGTCCAAATGAGTTATGATTTGTTGGAATTGGTCTTGATTGAGATTAGGGTGTTGCTCCCATGCATCATCCCAAAAAAGTGTTGTCCCACCATTTCTAACTTCCTAAAAGAAATGGTTTTGGACCATTCCTCTGTTCTCCCAAGCTTGGTTCCAGACCGAGGAACCTTTGAGGTTGCTAGAGAACTTGATTAGAGACTTCGAGTTGTGAGATGGGGTATATTTTTCCTTCCAGAGTGTTTCCCAAGAGGTGTTGGGTCTGGTTATCCATCTCCACCAGGTTTTGGCACCCATAAATTTTCCCAACAATTCTGGGTCTCTAAGACCAAGCCCCCCATATTTTTTAGGTATGCATATTTTTCCCTAGGCTACTAGGCCCCATTTTCCCTTGTTCTCTTTGTCTTTCCATAAGAAGTCTCTTTGAATAGTTTTAATTTGGTTTGAAATAGATTTTGGAGTAGAAATGATCGAGTACAGGTATTGAGGAATGGCTTGCAGGACTGAGAGGACCAAGACTAATCTGCCCGGGATATTTAAGGACCTAAAAGTCCAATTGGAAATTGTTTTTGTTTTCAATTTGGTGACCAGAGATTCTTAGTTGGCTTTGGCCAGGGGTGTATTAGTCAAGGGAAATCTGAGGTACTTGGAGGGGAAGGAGCTGAGCTGGAAGCCTATAATGCGAGTTATGTTAAGTTGAGTGGTCTAGGAGGTATTTAGGAACAAGAGTTTTGATCTGGATTTTTGATGGAGGTGATAAAGGTCTGGGAAAAATAAACAAGAATATTCTGGAAGGAAAGTTCTTCTTTCACTGAGGGAGAGCCCATAAGAAGAGTGTCATCCACATATTGTTGGTGGGTTGAAGGGGGGTTAGAGGGGTAGATATTTAAACCAGAGATGCTTCCATAATAAGGTGCTTAACTATAGTGGATTTAATAAATTACAAGTAAAGGTTGTGCTAGTTGGAAGATCCATTTACAATTACAAGCATACATACCTTAACTAGTTGATTGAGAGGCAATGAGTAAACTTCTCATCCCAATATGTCAAACATGTATGGATTTATTATGAAGTGATCATCTACCATGATTTCCTAGAATGATCCTCCTTGAGCACACCCTCTCCAAGGGCTTAGGGCTTAGGGGATTTAGCAGTTAAATATTTTAATGGTTAGGGGTGAGGGGTTAATGGGTTATGGGTTAAACATTAATGGTTTAGGGGTTTATAGGTTTAGGGTTTTAGGGTTTTAGGGGGTTAAATGGGTTAGGGGGTGGGAATTAAGGTTTAATGGGTTAGGTATTAAGGGTTAGAGGTTTAGGGTTTATGGGTTAAATGGGTTTAGGGTTTTAGAGGTTTAGGGGGTTGGGGGATTTAGCAGTTAAGGATTTTACAGGTTAGGGTTTAGGGGTTAAGGGGTTAAGGAGTTAGAGGTTTAGGGGGTTAAATGTGTAAGGGGTTTAGAGGTTTAGGGGGTTAGGGGATTTAGTAGGTAAGGATTTTAGGGGTTAGGTTTTTGGGGGTTAAATGGGTTAGGGTTTTAGGGGGTTAGTGGGTTAAATGGGTTAGGGGTCAGGAATTAGGGTTTAAGGGGTTAGGTGTTAAATGGGTTAGGGGTTTAGGGGTTTAGGGGGTTAAATGGGTTAGGGGTTATAGTCATTTCTTAAGTGAACAAGGCACAGTCTAGTTGTAGTAACTGTAACTTGGTCAAGTTTTTATAGTCAAGGCAAGACTTGGTTGGGTTCCCAAGTCCCAAAAAAAGTAAGGGTAATTGTGAGGGCATGATAACTAAGGAGTGTTGGTGCATGCCAAGGATTGAAAAGGCATGCTAACACATTCTAGAAAGTGTCAATGGATGTTGAGGAGTATTAGGGAGTTTCGGGACATCGCAAGGGAGAACTAGGTCAAAATGCATGGAAATGAACGAATAAGAGTGTGTGCCAATTAGTGTCAACGAATTCCAAGTGTCTCAAGGATAAATCGTGTTAGGATAAGGCCAAAATAAGACTTGTAGGAGGTAAGCCTAAGGTTACATAAAGGGTTGGAAAAATTAGTTTCAAACAAAGGGAAACTTTAGGTTGGGCACAACATTGATTTTCCAATAACTTGGTTGGGTTCCCAAGTCGCAAAAAAGGTAAGGCTATCTATGACGGCATGAAAGCTAAGGAATACCAAGGTGTGGCGGGAAATGCTTAGAATTACTAACACATGCTAGGTAGTTCCAAGGCATGATAAGAATTCCAATATGTGCCAGGTGCCAGGGTGTGGCATGAACACATGCTAAGGAGTGTGAGGGCCGAGTGTCAAGGAAACATAAGGGAGAACTAGTTTCAAATGCATGGAAATGAAGTATCAGCCAGTTCCAGGTGTGCTAAGAATGGAGTGACATGGTATTCTATGAATTTCCAAGGCATGTTAGAGTGTTAGGGAAACATACAAATATGTTCCAAGTGCCAAGGTTTGCCAATGTGTGTTAAGGAGTGTTAGGGAGTGCCAGGAAAACATAACAGATCATTAGGTGAAAATGAATAAATGAATGAATAAGAGTGTGTGATAGGGAGTGTTAGCGAGTTCTAGGTGTCTCGAGGAGGGAGTAATATTGTATTATAGTCAGAGTTAAGTCATGTTATAGTGTCAGGGCGACATGCATCCAAGATGTGCCAGGTGCCAGGGTCTACCAACATGTGCTAGGAAGTGTTACGGATTGTCAGGGAAACACAAGGGAGCATTTACATTGTAGACATTGGAGAAGTATTTATTTTGTAGCCATTGTAGGACCTCGATAATTTTTGTCCATGGATAATTATTTACGTTGTATCCATTGCATTAAAGTAAGAGGTCTTTCAATTCTTTTTTGTATGTGTTTATAAATTGGAAGAGAGAAATCAGAAACAAGAAGGGCTTGAAAGAAATGAACAAAGAAATGGAGGTCATTGGGATAAAGTTGATGGGATTGGAGTTGGTAGTTTTAGACTGTCACAAGGGCATCCAAGACAACCATGACCTAATTGTAGAAGTGGAAAACAAGCTAGCAGTCCACATTGAGGAAGATATCAATCCATTTTGGACTAAACCAGATATATAACCATGGCTCTCTCTACTCACAGTATTTCATTGAGATTGTGTTAGGTATCTATTATTAACCTATGCTTGTGTCTATTTAAATGGATACTATATTGATAGCCCAAAAATGAGGCATTTTGGATTGTCTATAGTTTGTACTAGTTCTAAAAAAGAACTAGCAATAGTTAATCTCTTTAGCTGCAAAAAGTATTCTACTTGTTGTGTTGGGGAGTTTCTCTCAGGAAATTTATGGATAACCTGACATATTTTTTATATACGTACATTGCAAAACCTTTATAAATCTACCTTTCAAATCAAGATCAACCCAAATAAATATAGTTTGGGGGTTCCACTGCAACAAAATTTTCCCCACAAAAAGCACAAGATCAAGCCAACATGTGTGTTGTTTGCATTTAAAGATATGGATAGGTAGGTTTACCCTTATGAGAACATGGCACCTTAAAATCTGACCGTAATTGGTGAGTTCAACCATTTGTGAAATGGCATCATGAGTGGGGCCTTTTCCAAAAGAGATTATTCATTTACATTACAATATATACAACATGTAGTTAGCGTTCCATCCATGTTAGCGCACACACCTGATGGTATCAGTCCTTAAACTGGTACAAAAAAAATGATTTTATATATTCACATATGGGACAGTCACCAGATGTCAACAAAATCACATACTTATCGAAATCCTCAACCAGTAATATGGTAAATTGCTTCAAAATGTGCTTGCAACTAGGTAGGCATCAAAGAAAATCATTGCAGTGGGTGAAGGGGATCTAAGAGAGAATTATGTAAGTATTTCCTTCTAGGTAAAGGACATTGGTATTACTATTGTTAAAGGGGGTGGCCTACAAGGATACATTGGTATCTATTGATGCAAGAGCATAATTTCAAATATTTATTTCAAAAATTTTATTTTTCCTCCAGAAGGTCTTAGAGATTTATAGAAGAGGAAGTTGGTTTCCTTGTTGCCCTATAATTTTGTAGCATTTATAATTTCATATTTGGGATAGGAAATTTTAGTAATTTTAGGCATAATTTAAGATGTTGTTTTATTTTTAAGGCCTCCTAGTCATTAGGAAAGTTGAGTCTTATGATTAGGATTGCTTGTGGCATCCTATGTATTTTTCAAACTTAAATATACCAAGGGAAATATGTGGAGGACATTTTGGGGAAATGTTATTGTCAATAAAATGTAGATCCGATTTGGGGAACTTGTAGCTCTTTTCCTTGGACCCTACTATTTCTTAGAGATTGTATTTGGAGTGGTTAGCAGGAAAAAACATAATATGCTCAATAATATTAGTGTTGGAGTACCTGTGGTTTGGGAGAAAGGATAAGGGGTTCTAGGAGTTAAGGGGTTTAAGGGTTTAGGAGCAAGGGGTTAAGGGTAAAGAGTAAAGGGTTAGGGCTTGTGGGATTTAGAGGTTAGGGGGTTGAGGTATAGGGGGTTTAAGGGTTAGAGTTTAATGGCTTAGTGGTTAAGGGATTCAGGGGTTAAATACTAGTTATCAAGGGCTTGCATGTCGGGGGATTGAGGGGTTAAGTGCCTAAGGGTTATGGTATTTAGGTGTCAGTGAGTTAAGGGGCTAGGGGTTAGTGAGTTTAGGGGTTAGGGGTTATGGGTTAAGGATAAAGTTTTAAGAGAATATGGGATTAGGGTTTATGGTGTTCAAGGATTCTAAGTTAGGGGTTAGGGGTTAAAGGGTTAGTGGCTTTGGGTTTAAGGGATCAAGGGGTTAATTTGTTATGAGTTATGGGTGTAGGGGTTAAGGGATTGTGGCTTTTGGGTTAAAAGAATAGGTATTTTAGTGGTTATGGGTTAAGTGTGTATGGGTTGTGATAATGTGGCCCCTAATCCCCTTGTCACAACTATTGGGGTTTCCCCTATCAATTTCTCTTATTTCCTTACCTATAGATCCCCTAGCCCCTATGCCATAAGGCCCTAAGGCTCCTTCTCATTCTCGAATGTTAGGATTATAGATCTCAGTAAACCATGCTCGAACGTCTCACTTCTACCCATCCATGCTACCCTTATGTCCCCTTGCCCCGTTCAATACACCAAAAGATCCCCCTCCCCCAAAATTCATGATAATTGAACATTTGGAGGTGATAATTTAACAACTTCTCAACTAGTCGATTTATAATGGTGTCTTGGAGCTATTATATGTCATTTCATTGAGCTACAATGATAGGTGAGAGCTATGCATAGCTCACTAAAGGTGTATCAAGAGGTTATTAGTCTATTGGCTATAAAATTTTACTCTTTTTATTTGTTACTTAGAAATATGGAAAAGATGTGGAGACAATCTCCATTCTTCTTCTTTCACCGGGCCATGTAAAATAAATGAAGCAAATAGTCTCAACTCCTTGGAGAAGGAATGTTGAGAACAATAATTAGCATGAACTAACAAAGAATCCAATGAGTTAAGTTTAGAGGCGTCTCCCTTTGTAAAAAAGCATCCATCAACTTTTTAGGGTTAGTATGAATCTTTACTAGAGGTTCAGTAGTCTTCACATCACCAACCACATCCAATTGAAAGGTACCAACCCATACAATAAAAATGATGTTTCCAAATAAGCTGTAGTTAATATCAATAATATCACCTTATGAATCTATTACAATATGATTTGGAAAGTACGTTTCCATACATGTGTGAAAGAAACAATCCATTTGGTTAGCAAAAGGAAGTCTTTTTGAAGACCTCAAGAAACCCCCTTGAAGGAGACAAGAAGGTTTTGAAACCATATAATACAAGGCGATCTATGAACCTAATTTCTGATGTGTTCTATGCATGTGTATGGTCACTTAGTTTGACATGTGATAGAAAATATATGAAGCCTTTTTTCCATGGATCATCTTCATTAAATATCATGTTGCTAAGAATGAAGTGTTTGGATTAGAGTTAAAGTTCCTGTTTTAGTTTGTTGTCTTTTTTTGTCTTTTAGAGTACAAGTATTTCTGGTCTACTGTGCTAAGGAATTTTGGCTTTCAACTATTCAAGGAATATGTGAGCTAATATAAGACCATATTGTAATATTTGAAATAACATGATGAACTATTTAGCACAATTTATGGTGTTGGATTAATTGAGATGTTTATTTTTGGATGGATGGATGTACATCTCTTTAGCGAATAGAGAAAACTCATTAAGCATTGGTGCAAGTATGTTATTGACATGTTGAAGTTCCATTGAGACTTAAATGTAGAAGATTTAGCCTTGTATGTTGTCACCTATCTGGGTGTGATGATACCTTGTGGAGGTAGGAAAATTTTCAATTTTTTTAACTCTTGGATATATTCTATACTCTCTTGAGAGAATTTCAACCTTTTAAATAAAATTACAAACAAATGTACATTCGTGCAATAATTACTTATTGATTTGGGGGTGACTCAACAAATTGTAGCATGCTGGCTTGTTGAATTTTTTAGTAAGTTAATTAGAGCTTGATAAATTTGTAAGCTTCAGTGGGATTTATTGCAGTTGTATGTGTTTTAGAGAAGTGATTTTGGAGTGGTGGTTGTGCTTCCTTTATTGAATTTTATTTCTTTGGTTCTTCTCTTGTGCATGCCCACTGTGGTTTCTTCTTGTTTGAAAATATTTTCTTATTATGTACAGAAAAAGTTCTTGTTGCATCCTTGAAATTTTTTCACAATTGCCCTGATTTATCTCTGTAATACCTTGAGTTTTCTCTCTTCTTTCAATTGGGCTAGAATTTTCCACCTCAAGAGGGTTGTTAGTTGTTTTATAACTAAATTGTTAAAACATTTTTTCTTGTTTTATTTATTTATTTATTCTTCAAGGAGGTGTTTCCTTTAAACTCTAGAAGAAGCATTGCAAGTGGCCTGATTATAGTTGTCATCAGAAGTTGTCTATGATCATGGGCAAGACAACCCTCAGAGGGTGAAAATTGGGTATGTTGTACCTATGGAAAACTTTGGCTAGCATCCAATTAGATATGTTATAGATAGTTCACAATTAGGAGATCATAGACCATACAGTTGCACATAAAAATGCACTACACCTTAAATATCAGGGTAAGTCCAAGATTATTTGTTGAATATAATTTAGTCAGATGATACAACTATCCCACAACTCTACAACAGAGAGACCAACATGGAATAACAAACTTAAAATCGATCAATGCACTCACTTTCGTGGGAATTTGATGAACATTTTTATTTTCTTATATAATGCACTTTTACCCACATCTCGAGATCACACGAAAATGGTATTCATAATAAAGCTTTATGGGTGAAGAAATTCATTTTTCCCGCAAGATCAAGTTACGTAGCTATAATGTCTTGTGTTTTTTCGTACATTTGACTGAAAACATACCTTGCAGGAATTTTGAAGGAAATCCGACTCAAATTATCATAGAACCTCTAGGTGATCTCATTAAAAAAGTATGTTTCTCCTTATATGTTGATTATTATTGCTCTTCACTGTGTTTTGTATATAAACTCATTTCAATTAATTCATATCAGATATACTCCAGCTCTTGGTTCCAATTTAAAGGTCGAGTTATCATCATTGTTTGTTTTTCTTTATTTGGAAAATGCTTGTGGTAATTTAAGGAGTTTACAAGAGACGGGAATCTCAAATAGTGGTTGACCGGGCTAATGGAAGTTTTATAAGTAAAATGTGCAGCTTCAATCCCTGATGTCTCAAATTTGGCCGTGCATTCAGGAGCTAGAATGGTCATCCTTCACCCACATTTATCATGAGCTCAATCAACTAGCAGATAAGCTCTCCGAGGAGGCATTCAATTAGTAGCCAGCTGATGAATTATCAGCAAGATCAAGGTTGTGGGACACCCAAAAAAAGGCAACTCGCAAAATTTAAGCTAACAACAACCCCTACTCATGAAGCTAAAAACTTGTCTCCCTCAAGGACCAGTACCTTCTCCTTCATCAGGCAATACTTCCTCAAAACTAACTCAACTGCATCATTTCTATACCCCCAACAATCTATTGATATTATTGTGCCCATAACATTTTTCGAATAATATGATGTTTCATAGGTGAAGTCAAATGCCAATTTACTATTTGAAAACCAAATTTTCATCCCTTATACCTAATGAGCCTTCTTCATTGAATATTTTTTTGAATGGTGTTTTGTTTACTAATTTTTATCATTCAATTATTTCTGATATGTCAAGATTCTTCTCTATTTCATGCCTTACAATGTTTCCTTTGCAACATCTGGTGCAATGTCTAGTTTAAATTTTTGCACATATTTAAAAAAATAAACAATTTTAGTTCACGGAATGTAATTCAATTGAGAATCACCTTGTTATGAAGTTATATTATGTTAAAACATGAGATTCAAAGTTTAAATCCCCTTGAGTGGCCAACCAAAAAATTATATTTTTTATCTATTTATTTATTATATTTTTAGAATGTGGTTTTAATGAAAAAAGAGAAATATAATATAAAAGAAATAAATATCATGACATGATCAAATTTCATGTGGTTTGAATATCTATTTTTAAAAATAAAAAATATAATTATCCACTATCCACTCATGGATATTTCAATGCAAACTTCTGAATGCTAATGATTTTGTCTTAATTTCTAACTATCTTAAATGGGTTTCATCTTAATTGTCATTGTCTTAAGTCGCCATTGTCTTAAATATAAAGTTTTTTCTTAAATATTTTTGTCTCAAAGTGCTTTTGTCTTAAACTAAAAATTTTGTCTCAATTTTTTTTTGTCTCAAATTGCTTTTGTCTTAATTTTTTTTTTTTTTTTTTTTGTCTCAAAGTGCTTTTGTCTTAAATATAAAGTTTTCTCTTAAAATGTTTTTGTCTCAAACTGTTTTTGTCTTAAATATAAAGTTTTGTCTTAATTTTTTTTGTCTCAAATTGTTTTTGTCTTAAATATTTTTGTCTCAAATAGTTTTTGTCTTAAATATAAAGTTTTGTTTGTCTTACACTATTTTTGTCTTAAATTTTATCTTTAAGACAATTCAATTGATATTAAATTTTAATATAAAATAACTAAAATAAGAAGTGACTTTTTAAGACAAAAGATTTCTTTTGTCTTAAAAAAATGTCTTAAAACACCCCACATGTAGTAGTGCGGAGTTTGAGATACTCTTTCATATCCCCTCTTGCCACATTTGGGTTTGGCAGTTGCTAGTTTTGCAAGTCAAACCCTACTCGGAGTCCCTCCCTCTCTATTAAAAAGTTGTTTCACTTTGTTAGATTTTGTTCCAAACCTCCATGGAAACTTAGTCTTTACTAGGAATCCCTTTTACTCTGTATTTTATTTTATATCATTATTTGTTTTTTTTTTTCCTTTAGGGTTTTCCTCACGTTGGTCTATTATGCCTTGGAAAATCATGCCCGACCAAAGAATTTTTTGTCTTTAGGGTTTGGTGATAGAGGCCCTTAAGTCCAACCACATGCTCAATCTTAATCCAAAAATATTGTTGATATTGTCCATTCCTCCACTCCTTCAGAAATCCAAGAGGAAATTTGACAACTTAAAGCCTTGACCACAAATAACAATTATGCTTACTATGATTATGAAATCCAAGTTGAAGTAGCCAATTAGGTTCCTGACCCTAGGGATACTAGGGGAAGATGGATTTAATACCTTGAATCTGTTATCATCCGCTAGCAAATGAAGACACTCCTTGGCAAGGGGCATAAAGGAAAAACATGAGGAACACAACGAAATAATCTCTATTTTTAATGAAATTTAATGATTTCAATACCAACAAAATCCTTGTATCATCATTATGGATGCACAATTATCACACATTGAAGGACATCTCCAATGTGGCTTGAAACCTCTAGCCTGAACAGACACCAATACCCAAGTTCTGGCCCTAGTCACTACATTAGATACTTGATGTCTACTTTAGCCTCTTGGCTTATGTCATTTTCTTTCAATTGTAAATTTATTTCAATAGTCATGTATTTAGTAGTACCAACTATTTACATTTCGATAGACCTAGACTATTGTCATTTTTCAGCAGTACCGGTTTCCCTTGTGGTAGATTGTGACATGAATCAACTTAAACAATGATATCTAGTTTTGTATGAGTCATTTTGAGGAAATATAATTTTAAATCAACAAAAAAGAGACATTATTTTCTTTACATAATGAAGCCAAAATAGTTATTCAAATGATGCCTACTCTTTTATTTTCGTAAGGTGCTTCAAAACAAAAACAAAAAGATTGGTAGTAGAGAGGTTAATCTTTGAGTCATTAGTGCATACATTTCACTTTTTAGAGTACAACATACAATCATCTCTAAAAACTACATATACACTATCTTATTTCCCTTTATCTATTTTTACACATGAAAATTCATTAATAATTTCTCACACTAAAGAGCTTTCTCATATCTTAATCAAATCCTCTACTATACTAAATATTTGGTAAAATCCTTGATTTTAGATAACCCTATGTTAATGGGAAAATATGCATTATGGGTTGATATGGAAGAGCTAAGATATATGACAATCTATACAATACTTAATAAACTTGTATATGTATTTTTTTATGTTATTCAAGTTAACATTATATATATATTTTATTATAATATTTTTATTTTATTTTTACATTAAAATATTTAATGTTATTGTTTGAATGGGTCAGAATTATATATATTATTTTACATAATTATTACCAAACAATATTTAATATAATAGTGTTACAGATGGCTTGACATAATTATAAAGCGCATCATGTGAACAACAAACTAAAAAATGTGACCAAAACTCATCAACCTTATTTAATTTAATATTATTTAATTTATTTAATTTAATATTACTTATAAATGAGATGTTTTTGGAATTATAGAGATGTTTTTGGAATTAATCACATCTATAATGTAATATTACGTAATTAATAAATTTGAATAGTGTATACATTACAGATAGATAAATAAGTCTAATAACAAAGATTTTTTTTATATTTTGATTACTAATGTTAATTTTATATATTTTATTTATTTATAATATTTATTTTTATTTTTTATTTTTATATCAAAATATTTATTATTATTTTAATTTGTTAAAATTATATATTTGGTTTACATAATTTTTTCCAAATAATAATTATATTTATTAAAGTTTTTTTGTAGTTTCGCTAAGTGATGACTTTATGTGATTCATTTTATTATTTTCAATTTCATTTCTTCACTTATATGAGTATTAAGTGCTAAGTAAATTATTCAAAAATCATGAAAATTAGTAAATTATTGTTACTTCTCATAAAAATGATTATAAATGAATAATTTACTTAATTTAATTGAATCCCAAAAATAATATTTAATATATTAATATTTAGCAAAATTAAAAAGAACTATCCTCTGAAATAAAAAAGTGTAACCACAACCCAATGTTAATAGATATGATGTTAATGTTGTGTGTAGGCTAATCCTTTTAACGAACCGTAGGCTAATCCTTTTAACGAACCGTCAACGTTATGCAGAAATTGATAATTTTATAAAAAAACATTTACGCTGAGTTTTACATTTTAATATAGATGCAACTAATATGTTCATACACCACCATAAACCCTCTTGCAGTTATTCCAAAATTCTGAGAGATTTCGTGCAAAATATGACTAGATTTGCAAAGATTTTCAGGAAACCAATGTCCGGATGGTAACAGTGATGATTATCATCAAAGTACAATTATATTAGTATTGAAGCTACAGAACTTTTGAACGCTCTACTGATTAACATTTTAGTGTTGAAGCTACAGAACGAGCCCAGAGTTTGAGATATTCTTCCATATCCACTCCTCCTTCATTTGGGTTTGGCGCTTGCCAGTTTTGCGAGGGCGACTCTTGAAACCCCACAATCTTGGTGCTATTTTCATGATCGATTGATCGCTTCAACCCGGGAAGAAGAATCAGCAATCGCGGGGTCAACTGGTCCTTCCTGAACTCAAAGCCAAGATCCATAAAACCTTTTAACTCTTCCAATTCTGGATCCATTCTGCTCTTGTTCTCCTTGTCTGCCAATTCCTTCCCACCTGAAATGGTCTCCAACTTTGGCAGCGCATTTGGATAGCGAATGGGTTGAGGCACGTCCACGCACATATGATGAGCTGAGGATTTGCGTTGCCTTCTCTCAATAAGCGGAGCATGCCCGGACTGCCCTCCTTTCATGGTCATCGTCGATTACTATTGGGATATTGAAACTAGACGAGCCTGAGATACGTGATTCTGCTTTCACTGAACTTAGCGGGAGTCATTCCAGTATTTATAGATAAGTCTTGTGCCATTGTCGCATTAAAATTGTAAGAAAAATGACATCATTGTTAGTGTTGAAAATGTGTCAGTTTTCTATTGAGCATCATGTATTAAGTCAATCAGAAACCATGTAAAAATCTTACTTATTAAAGTCAACCTTCTGTTTAGTACACACCTTCTATTTAGCTAAAACCAGAGAAGAATTTCGTGATAGTTTAAAGTTGATGGTAATATTAAGTGACAAGTGGACTTAGATATAGAACCATTTTTTTTAATGTTTGAGAAAAATTAAAGCCAAAAGCTCCACGTATGCTCTAGTATTTCACAACAGGTTTCGATATCGATGGAGACGGCCGAGGTTATATAACTTCCATGATATTTTAATGTTGATGGTAACATTAAGTGAAAACCCTTAAGTGAAGCCCCTTGACGGGTGGACTTAAATATACAATCATTTTACTCTTCAATTCAAACACAAGAAACGTATGAAAACCAGGGAAGAATTTCGTGATATTTTAAAGTTGATGGTAAGATGATGGTAACATGAAGTGAAAACCCTTACAGATGGACTTAAATAAAGGTCATTTTTATGTGTGCGCAAAATTAAGGTCAAAAGCTCCACGAATGCTGTTTTTGACAACATGTCTGGATATGGATGGAGACGGCCGAGTTTATATAATTTCCACCCGGTGGAGCAACGTCCCCATTGTTACGTGTTGTCCTCCGAATCTGTGTGGATCAATCGAACGAGAAGCCTGAGAAATGTGTTACTGAAATTTGGAAAAGTCAACCTAACTTCTATGTTACCAAACTAGCTCATAATCCCACAAGGAGGTAAATCTAGAAGTTCACTGAAGGCCTACGCAACTGATAATCCCACAATAACGAGGTAAACCTAGAAACTTGAGGAATGCCTTACCTAAATTGGTAGAGGCCAACCTACTTACCTTGTATGCATGTTTCCACAACGACAAGTTAAACCTTCCCGCACCGGTTCAAAATAAATCAGAGACATTACTTCGGCATGCGTGAGTCCAATCACGCTGAATGAAATTTGCCACCGGGAGTTGAGTGATAAGTGGCTATCAACGACAAAGTTGACCTCCTTTCGAACTCAAATTTTCTATATATATACTCAATTTTATCCTTTATATATTAAATTTTCTATACATACTAATTTCAGGTACTTAATGAAACACATTTGAATTTTCTAATTTAGTAAAACAAAAATATGTTCTATATATATCTATATATATTATCTTGCAAAGAGCTTTGATCGGGGTGTGAGTTGGAGGGCACTTTCATTATGGTGAGTTAATGGGGCCTTTTTGAAATACAACTTTGCCACCTTTCACATGCTCGAGTTATATGGAGTGGTGGCTCCATGGATGCCAGGTATTAAGGCTATCGCTAAACATGGCAATAACAATTGTTTCCGGAAATTTATAAGTTTTTCTCGGTGTGAGGTTGGCAGTGGTTTGGTGTATGTGCTTGGTCTGTCAAGGTGTGTTGGTATTAGGCTCTATGGGTTGGCAAAGGCGTTGGGCTTTGTGAGTTGGCACAAGCTCCAAGCTCAGCTTCTCCTCGCGCTAGTATACAATTATGTGGTCTGCTTTCCTTTTTACTCACCCATGCATTGATCGTATCGTTTGTTGGACTATAGCTTGTTTGTTTTAGAACCACCGGGTTTCATAGAGGATGGGCTCTATGCAGCTGCATGTGCCTGTATGAGACTCAAAGCAGGCCCTTATGTCTTCTATTTTCTCTGTCTGTAATTTTTGGGATTTTTCTATCTAGGGTCAGGTTATATTGTCGGGATTTTGATTCTTGGGTATGTCTCTATGATTACCTTCTGTGATGGCCTCATCCCGATAGGAATATGGGTTTTTTCTCTCTCGGCTTTGTTTTTGGGTTATCCTTCTTCGAATTTTCTAAGTCAAGGTCTCAGTTTTACCAATGGAAGTATTGGAGCAGGTAAAGTCTCTCTGGAGTCTATGGTTTTCATATTTGTGGGCTTTGTTTATGGATTGTGACTAGCTCTAATATTTGGTATGCTAATGGGTTACGTCTCTGTGGGTTATTCCTATGGTTTCTCCATGCCTTGTCTATGGAGAGTGGAAATGTTTCTGAAGGATAGCGGTCCAATTACCGAGCCCTTGGAGTTGGTCCATGTGGTTGTGGTTGTTGACTGCTCTGTAGGTCGAATCCGGAAGAGAATGACGGGTATGGTTGCACTTATGGGGGTCATGTCTCTATTCTGGGTGGTCTGCAGTGGAAGTCTGCAATGGAAAAGGAAGGGGTCGTTCCCTCGAGTTTTACACTAGCAATAACCGACTCATGTTTCTTCTCTTGTAGGTGTGTGGTGCAGTAGTGCTTCCTGGAAGCTGGGTGCTTCTGAGCTCAAGCTACCACTTGCGCAAGCTATAAGTCTAGTTTCAGGTTCTCCCAGAAAGTACAGGTAAAAGAATATGGTTTGGTGAGCGGCAGTGAAGGGAAAAAGTGGACCGAGTTCAAGGGGTCTAGACAAAAGAACCATGGGGTCTTTGATGCCCTATCAACCAAACTCCTATGGGGGCAAAACTCGGGGCCACAAGCCAGTCTCCAACATCATAAATTATGCGGCTACAACTTATCATGAAGGCACATTCGAGGAAATTCATCAGCTAATTGAAGAGTGGGAAGAATACCTAAACATGCACGCAAGCATGATGGAAATTGAAGTGGAGGATTGGAGGGTTTTGTTGTCAGATCCATGACACACTCGAGGATGAACCACACAATTCAAACAAACATTGTTTTTGTATTAGTCCATGAAGAGTATCATAGCGAAAGCCCTGGAACAAATTTATGTGGGTATGGCAGTAGTAGTGCAGGATTTTCCTGATTATAAGAAGAAATTTCAGAAGCTTCAGTTCTAGTTGCAAAAGCAGGATGGAAGAATTTGGTGCATTGAAGAGAATATTCCTTGTGTTCTCCGATAGATGGAGCTTCCTAGTTCTATTGCTAAAGACTCGGCTCTCGTGGAGTCAATGTCTATCGATGGTGCTAAGTAGTTTGATAGTTGGGCTCATAGTTTTTCATTTTTTGTATGAGGGAAGATTTTAATTTTCAGTATGCTGATAGTAATGTGTTCAGAGACTTAGAATATAGGAAGTTTAAATAAAATCAAACATATATAGCTAGGTTAGAAAGACTTATTATTTTTTTACTCACACTGTTGAGGGGCCAACAGACTTGGTTTCCCTTTGGGCAAGTTGAGGTCAACTAATATGTGGATATAACTTTCCTTTATATATTAATGAAAAAGGAAGGACCTACCAAGCTTAAAATAAAATAAAAATAAAAAATCATGCAAAGAGAATGCTAATTTTTCTACTTCTAGTTCTTTTACTATGAGAATGCCAAATATTATATATATATATATATATAGGTTTTCTCTAGCAAGAAAAATGATTTAATAAATAGCTATTTTTCTCTTGAAAATTATCTATATATATTTTTTGTTTCTTACAAGGAGAATGAAAAATTAAATAACATTAGCCTCTAAGCTTCTAGTTGTTGAGATGTATACACTATAGCTTTAAATTGGAAGTCAAAATAAAAAACATGCATATATTTTTTTTATTTTTTTTCTATATATACCTATTTCTAGTACTTAAAGGGTTACTTAATAGCTAAATAATATAGTGACTAGTTGTGTCTTGAAAAGTGCAAATGCATTATTTTTCTAAGGGAAAAACACTTGAAATTTTACAAGGAAAATGCATTAATAAACAACTAGTTTTTCCTTGCAAATTGTCTCTACATATTGGTTTTTCGTTGCAAGGCAAAATGCCTTAATAAATAGCATAAGCTTCTAAGCTTCTAGGTGTGATGTATACAAAAATAACTTTAAATTGGAATTCAAAATAAATTGTGCATATTTAGTTTTCAAAAGATAATGTATTGATAAAGATCATAAGAGTATTGGAATGTTTTAAAACCTTAATTTTTTATTTTATTAAAATTGAATATATTTCCTTTTAAAAAGAGAACATATAACTATTAAAAAATATATATATTTTTCTATTATGTTTTTTTTGGTATCATCAAGAATAGTTGTATCATTAATAATGTATTATTATTCATTAAAGTAAATAGAGTATAGATATTAATTGAAAATCAATATTAGATTTTTTTTTACAAAATATTTTTTATGTAAATATTTTTATTATTTTTAATAGAATATAAATAAATAAATGATTTTGAATCTTTTTATTTCTATTTTTTTTAATTCTTAAAAGATAATCATTAATTAAATACTATAATTTAATAAAAAAAATTAAAAGCTAAGAAGAATGTGACATTATCAAGTGATTTTGGTTAAAACAATGTTATTAATAATAACAAAGTTTTTAAAATTTGAATTTCAAGAGTATGTTTTACATCAAATCACCAATTGGTTTATTATTCCCACCACCCTTAGTATTTATATGTATATGTGCATCTTGGTAGCATGATGAGGCTAAGGCCTATAAAAAATATGGAATCATCTTGTCCTCAACATGGAACAGCGAGTCCTCTTGCAAGGGAATTGTAGGAATGCCATATTTTACAAAAAGAAATGCCTCACACTCAACTTCATAGATAAACCTTCTCAATTACTATAATTGGATCATAATTAATGCTAAAAATATTTATGCCATAATTTCTTATATTGCGCTTATCAACTATACCATTTATAAGAAAAACAATCTAGATGAAAATTTCCCTTATAATATACTAGAACAAAATGTTCATATTATGAGGAATGAAATATCCTCTTATTAGGAGACTTTAATGCTAGAAATGAAACTAACCAAGGTATTATTCTAAGCAATGATTCCATCCCTAATCCTCTTTTCCTAAGTGAAGACCTTTTGTTATCTAGTAGGTACAATAAAAACTTTGAAGATGTAACTGAGAATTTATTTGGTACTGAGTTACGGAAGTTATATAATTCTCAAGAAATTTAATTTTCAATGACATAATCAAGTGGAAAAAATCCAACCAAACGACTTGTATTTATGTGCGCAATATTAGATTTGTGGATTATGTGATATTTGATATCCCTATTCCAACAAAATCATAAATTTTGAAATCTTAAATGACCATGAAACTAACTCTCATCATAAAAATTTAACCTCAACTCTAAACCTTTATATGCTTATAAGCCACATATGGGTGTGCGAAAGAAGACGAGGACCCCAAAAGTGGCATTGGGGCCATAAGCAATGTGTGCTCACAGGAACACGAGTGTGTTCCTATAAATGCACACACATTCTTGGGCATCTGAGCTTGGTAAGGATTGTGTATAAAATCCACGTAGATATAAAATGATATTTGCAATATGCTAAAGCAAAATACTTGAATCTACTCTACAAATTGTGGAAACCAGTTACGATTGCAAAATCACATGAACAAGAAGGAGAAGGAATTTCAATCGCACAACACAAATATTTATCTAGGGAAAACCTCACCTAAAAACTTCACTATATGTGTATTTCATAAGTCAAAGAATATGAGAACAATACAATTATTCTCTCAAGCCCTATTTAATCATGAATACAATGAAATAATAAAAATAAAATTTCGAATCACATAATTTTGGATAGAAAGATACTTTTTACATAAATAGAATAAATAAAATACAAAAAATTCGTACAATAACCACCACTCCAAACTCTAGCAAGGCAAAATCATGAAAACCATAACCACCATCAAATTTCCGTAACAAGCTAGTATCAAAACCAAAAATTTATCTCCTGGCTTCAACACGTTTGTATAACATATTCTCTTCGCACTAGCATTGTTTTCTTCCTTAGGTTTTATGAACCCTAGCCATGTTGTGTCACACAGGTGCATGGAAAGGCAATTCTAGTCCTAGTCTCCATGTATACTTATTAATCCTTGGGTTTGTGTACTAAAATCCTTATCCTTCAACATAAGCAATAACACCTCCATAGAACATCGTGAAAGATATGATAACTCCTTTAGCCTCCTTTATCCTCATGGCTTATGCCATTCATTTTCAAGTGTAAAGTTTATTTCAATGGTCATGTATTTAGAATTATTAATTGTTTACATTTTGATAGACATACAATATTTTCCTTTGTTGGCAGTACTAGTTTCCCTTGTGGCGGGACGTAGGTTAAATAGTGATAACTGGTTTTGTATGAAGTCTTTTGAGGCAATACAAGTTTAAATCAATAGAAAGAAAAATAAAAATCATAAATTGTTTTACATAATTAGGTCATAATAGTTATCCAAATCGTATCTACTCTTCTTTTTCCCAAAGGAGCAACCAAACATAGAGGCTAGTAGTAGATAAGTTAATATTTGAGCCATTAGTGCATATCTTACACTCTTTAGAGTATAGCACACAATCGCCTCTAGAAGCTACATCCATAATATATTATGGCCCTTTATCTATTTTTACCCATGGGGATTCATTAAAAATTTATTACACTAGATATCATTTTCATGTCTTCCTAAAATCCTCTACCTTACTAAAATATTTGGTCAAATCCTTGATTTTAGATGGTCCTATTTTGATGGGCATTATGGTTTGATATGGGAGAGATAGGAGATATGCCAAGCTATGCATTACCCAAGAAACTATATAAAGTATTTGTATATGTGAGAGCTTCTTGGTGAGCTAAAGAAGGTTCTAGGAATTAATAAATGAAGAGGAAGAATAATATTTGACGAGAATATATATGTTACTAAGGATATTTAAAAGTGTAAATTAGTATAGTATGAATCCATATATTTCACACCTTACCCTCCACACATCTATAACCTACCCATCGCTCATACCCAATCTAACCCTCCCCCTACCTATTTCTAATCCTTCTCTCCATATCTAATGATTTTAGTATAGTGAAAATAACCTCAATGTTTTTAGCAGAGCAAGTAGTTTTTTATCCTTTGAATATGTTTAAAAGAAAAATAAGTTTGGGTCCAAATCCAGAACCTGTCAATCCATAAAATATGGATGCATTCATTAAGTTTTGGACTATGAGAATGTTAGTCTTATCTTTTAGAATAACTAGAGCATATCAAGGATTCTTATCCTCATGTACATGCTTAATAAAAAAGGGAACAATGACATTCCAACAACTATTTTATGACTACATCAAGATTAACCCAACATTTTCCAATTTAAGCTTGACTTGGGATAACCATATATCAATCTTGAAGTTTATTAACCAAATCTATAGGAATATAACATTCCCCCTATCACTTACATCTACATATAGAATTTGTAATAGTGAACCATCAAACCATTAATGTAAATAAAACTATAAGTATGCATTTCTAAATAGGTATTACAAAAATATGCACATTTACCTTCATAAAATTCAACTCCATAAAAAATAATACAATTGTATGCCCACATATTTTATCATATAAAACATCAACCCATTTCATTTTCTAGTATCACTTTTTCCCCATATACTATTACATTGACCAAGTACTTATCTTACCTTAGTATGCTTGCATCATTCATTGCTTTTCTACCTATAAAATTTACATGATCACAATCTCTATTGGTGGATCAACCAATCTCTTCAAATTTTTATCAAACCTTTATTGCATACATTTTTTTACATCAAAACATATGGGTCAACCATGACAACCCATATTTCCCATTGTGCCACTTTTTATTGATATTGTAAGATCAAAAATTCTATTATCCTAATTATAAAAGAAACTAATAATATGATAATAGTGATGGTTCTCATGTGTTATGATCACCTAATAACAATGTCAAGATAAATCAATAGCCATCATAAATTTATATTTGTTTTTAGCTTATTTCATGGACAATTTTCTAGATAATGATCCATAGAGAAGCATGCATTGATATATACCATCTTTTCTTTCAAAAATATGTTTATGTGATCATGAAGGAAACAACACCATAACCAATGAATTGTTTCATATGATCTTTTCGAGCAAACTTATTTTCTTATCTCTATTTGATTGAGGCTCAAAGTACAACAACCTTACCAGGAAAATTATTCTATAGCCTTCTCTTGTCTAAGTGAACTCCACTACATTTAAGAAATTTTTCTAAATTATCACTTATCTAAAAAAACTAATTCAACAAAAAATCCATTCATGTCCCCATCTACTTGAATTCTCTCAAAACTGACGCAACAAAACTGAATTTGGACCCTTAAGGAGAGATGGTCAACTGTAGCGTGGCTCTATAAGCATTTCTTTCTCTGAAACCTCGTACTTTTACTCCACGTGGTCTACTTATTTTTTCCTCGGAAATTTATTTATCAAATTCGTGGAATTTTATAAATAAACATTATCCACAACCTTTGCAATCTTATTTATATCTCCGAACCTTATAAATTTTTTTTAACCCTTTCGAAAGTTATATTAATATTCCATGCCTTTTAAACAAACAGCTTATAATAAACCGAGGCTCCGAGCCCCACCTCTACGATCGATGGCCCAATCAAACGCACGCCCCGTACCAGTTATCTTCCGTGCATCTTTATCAAACGACCACCGTCCGATGGCCCCTTCCAAAATCAACGGCTCTCGAAAATATCGCTCGGCTCCCCTGGTCGAACGATAATGTGCGATGGCATGCTTTGAATGGTGGTTTTCCGGGGGCCCACCTCCCCACGTGTCGAACACTGAATGGAATCGCTCGCGTTCAGAAGATACTGCCTACTCCGCAAAAGCGGTGCAATATGGGCAATCCGGGTTTGCGAATCCACTAGTGGTTTTTGTACAGTGATTAACCAGGGTATAAGTCGGGCTACGCTATCCTTTGACTCTTTAACTCAGGGTCTGACTCCGGTTAGGAAATTCAATTAACAATATAACAAGGTTATATCTTTATTAACGGGATTTCCACCATTGAGCAGAGTCCAACGACCATGCTTTTCTATACAGGCTTCGCCTACACAGGAGATTTCCACACAGGGTTTATCCAACCAATTACAGGGAAATGGGCAGAGAAATGCGGACTTATACAACCACCACATTCAACGATTCCACACGAAACTAGCGTACAATCGTCTCACAATCAAACAATTTCTTCAAAACTAACGGTTCGAGAAAATACAATGGCCAACGAGCACGTAAATTATTTAACTGGAAACAATTATTAACATAGATACTTTATTACAGAAACTCTTCTCTCTTCCTTCTTCTCCTCTACTCTCCCTATATACATCCGAGGGATTACATTTATATACATGAACATTTGTCTGTTCGGTTCCTCTGTGAGGACCATTTTAGAAAATCAACATCCTAATTACAATAATTCAACTAACTGAAATATGATAGATAGACTAATTGAACTATTCGACTTCTACGACTCTAACTGATCTAAATGATACATTCAACTGAGGTATTCACACCTAGCTGTTACAATTCAAATATTTTCGACCCCTACTAGCCACAACATGTGGACAAACCTCCTACATTGCTAGCTAGTGTCTAATGCCCCTGCATCAGACTCCTGAGGGAAATCTTCTTCATGGGCTCCTGTCCATGAGTTCTTCCACTGATCTGCCTATTTTCTGCAACATTCCTTTGGTCATACAAGTGGCATCTTCCTCTGGTTTGTCCTTCCATTTGATTAAGTACTGAAAGTACTCTTGTCCTCTGGTCCTTTTGAACACTCTCTTGTCCAATATCTTCTCTGGTTGCAATGGTTGTGCTGGAGGTAGCTGCTCTTTCCACTCAATCTGTCCCTTGTGTGCCGCTCTTTCTTCTGCACCATCATCTTCATACTTGTACAAATCTGCAACATTAAAAATGGGAGATATTCCAACATCAGGAGGTAATTCAATCTCATAAGAATTTGCAGAAAACTTCCTAAGTATCTTGCATGGCCCAATCTTTTTGAACTTCAATTTTTTATACTGATTCTTTGGGAATCTCTCCTTCCTCAAGTGTGCCAAAACCAAATCTCTTACTTCAAAATGAACTTCTTTTCTGCTCAAGTCTGCTCTGCTTTTGTATCTGATGTTGCTGCCTTGTAGTTGCTGTTTCACTTGTTCATGTATGGCCTGGATCTCTGAAGCAAATTCCTCACCATCTGCACTCCTCAGTTCTGCCCTTCCTAGATTTCTCAACTGTGATATTCCTCTGGGGTGCATTCCATAAACAATATGAAATGGACTCTGCCCTGTGCTCCTGTTTGGTGAGTCATTATATGCATATTCGGCCTAGGGAAAAATATGATCTCACTGCTTGGGATGCTCTCCTGCAAGGCTTCTCAACAAATTTCCCAGACTCCTATTCACTACCTCAGTTTGTTCATCAGTCTGGGGATGATAAGCTAAGCTAAAACTCAGTTTGGTACCAATTTTCTTCCAAAATGTCCTCCAAAAGTGACCCACAAATCTGGTGTCTCTGTTTGAAACAATACTCTTGGGAAACCCATGCAATCTAACAACTTCTTTGAAAAACAAGTTAGCAACATGGGTGGCATCACTAGTTTTATAGCATGGAATAAAATATTTTGGAGATTTTTTCCACTACAACAAAGACTGCATCATTCCCTCTCTGAGTCTTGGGCAATCCTAGAACAAAATCCATACTCACCATGTCCCAAGGCCTGTCTGGAATAGGCAAGGGAGTGTACAATCCTGCATTCTGGCTCCTTACTTTAGCATACTGACAGATTTTGCAATTCTTCACAAACTTTTTCACTTCTGCTCTCATCTTGGGCCAGTAATAGAAGTGACTCAATTGCTCATAGGTATTATTAGTACCAAAGTGTCCAGCAAGTCCACCACTATGCTTCTCTTTGATCACATTTTTCCTCGTGGAACATCTTGGTACACACAGTTGGCTTCTTCTGAATAACAAGTCCTCCTGCAGGAAATAATCTAGCAACTGGCTTCTATCTGTTAAAACAGGGTTACTACATGCCTCAAATGCTTCTTTAAAATCTGGATCTGTTTTATAGAATTCTTTGAGAAAATCAAATCCTACAACTTCAAAATTAGTTTCTTGAACAAGCATGTGCATCCTACTCAAAGCATTAGCTACTTTATTGGCTTGGCCACTTATATGTTTCAAAACAAAATTAAAACCTTGGAGATACTCAACCCTTTTAGCATGCTTATGTTTCAACTTGGGATGCTATACAATATACTACAAAGCATGATTGTCAGAATGTAATACAAATTCCTTGGACATCAAATAATGTCTCCACTTCTTCAGTTCCTGAATGATTGCATAGAATTCCTTCTCATAAGAGGAATACTTCCTTCTGGTGTCATTCAACTTTTCACTAAAATATGCCACAGGCCTATCATCCTGACTCAACACAGCTCCAATGGCCTCTCCACTGGCATCACATTTTACTTGAAATGGTTTAGTAAAATCAAGTAGAATCAAAAGAATCTTCTCTGTTATCTTTTGCTTCAAAACTTTAAAGTTTCTTTCTGCTTCAGCAGTCCACTTAAATGGATGTTTGCTCTTCTTTATTGCTTCAATTATGGGTGCATTGATCTTATTGAAGTTCCTTATAAACTTTCTGTAAAAACTAGCAAGTCCATGGAAACTTTTTACCTCAAAAACATTCCTGGGTGAAGGCCACTCCATAATCGCCTTGACCTTTTCTGGGTCCATCTTTAATCCTTCTGCAGAAACAACAAAACCCAAATACACCAACTCTTCCTTCATGAATGAGCATTTCTTCAAATTTATCAGCAGTTTCTTTTGGTGTAGCTTCTTTAAGACATTATTAAGATGCCTTAAATGTTCTTCCTTATTTCTGCTGAAAACTAATATATCATCCAAAAACACTATCACAAATTTACCAATGAATTCTTTCAATACTTCATTCATAAGTCTCATAAAAGTGCTAGGTGCATTTGAAAACCCAAAAGGCATTACCATCCATTCATACAGTCCTTCATTTGTTTTAAAGGTAGTTTTACATTCATCACCCTCTCTTATTCTAATCTAATGGTATCCACTCTTTAAATCTATCTTGGAGAATTATTTAGCACCACTCAAACAATCCATTAAATCCTCAATTCTGGGCAAAGGGAATCTGTACCTGATTGTTATTTTATTAATTTCTCTGGAATCAGTACACATCCTCCAGCCTCCATATTTCTTTGGGCTTAATACTGCAGGTAATGCACATGGACTCAAACTTTCTCTGATCAGCCACTTGTCCACCAATTCCTGTACTTGTCTCCTGATTTCCTCATTTTATTTGGGAGTCATTCTGTAGGTTGCCTTATTTGGCAGATTTGAACTAGGGATAAAATCTATCTGATGGTTGATCTTTCTCACAGGTGACAGCTCATCACGTAAATCATCCAAAATAATGTCACAATAATCATCTAACATTTCTTGGATTTCTATTGGAAAATCAGAAATATTTGTAGAAGTAAGAACTACTTTAGGTTTGCAAACTAGAGCAAAGCTTACCTCTTCTTCTTTTATCTGCTGCAGATATTCCTTCCCGCTCAGCAACAAGGTCTTTGGATCAATCACTCTGCTGGATGGCTCTCCTTCTTCCATGGGTATCAATGTATGATGTACCCCATCATTGAAGAACTTGTAAGTGTTATTCTTGCCATCATGCACTGCTGCTCTGTAAAACTGCCAAGGTCTACCTAGCAGTATATGACACACATCCATGGGCATTACATCACACAGGACTTTATCTTTATATTTTCCCATTTGTAGCTCTATCTCACACTGTTCTTTTACAACCAGCTAGTGCCCTTTATGTAGCCAGGACACCCTGTAGGGAGTTGGATGCTCCCTTGTCTTCAACTTCAACTTCTCTATTACCTCAGTGGAAACCAGATTGTCTGTGCTGCCACTATCAATGACTAGTTGGCAGCATTTCCCTTGGACTTTGCATATGATCCTAAACAAAGTCTTCCTTTGTGTAGGTTCAGTGACCTCTTTAGCTTGCTTCAACAGGACCTTATTTACCACCAAGGATTCCCCCCTCTCTGGAAGAATTTCTTCTTCAATTTCTACCTCTTCTCTAGCCCAGGCAACAACAAAATTTCTTGGTCCAACACCCACATTCTCTGGACACTCATAGTGCTTATGTCCCACTTACTGACATCTATAACACCTCAAATCTCTACCTCTACCTCTGTCTCTGCCTCCCCTTCCTTTTCCTCTGTAAGAACCCCTTCTGCCCCTTGCATCATCCTCTGTGGATGCATTCTGAGGTGAGCTACTGTTAGCTCCATCCCTGGGTGTAGTAGGCTTTCCTCTACCACCCTGACTTCCCTTCCCATGAAAAGTACCTATCTTCTTAGCAAACTATTTTCTCAGGAGTTTCTCCTCTTCTTTCAAGGCCATTTGGTAGGCCTCTTCCACTGTCTTAGGAGACAGAAGACATATCTCATCTTGGATCTCCAGTCTGAGACCATTTACATATCTGGCAGTCTTCTCTAGTGTGTCTTGAAATTTCCCAACCCTTATGCTTACTATGTAGAATTCCTTTGTGTATTCTTTTACTGTCAGCAACCTCTATCTCAGGTTCTGCATTTTCTTATAAAATTTCAGATGATAATCACTAGGCAAGAATTTACCTTTTAATTTAGTCATCATTTTGGTCCATCTCTTGATAGGTTGCTTGCCAACTCTCCTCCTTTCTGCCTGCACTCCATCCCACCAAAGTGCAGCATGTCCCTTCAGCTTTGTCACCGCAAACTTGAACCTTTTATCTTCACTTATTTCTTCATAATCGAAGCACTTCTTCATTTCGTTTATCCAGTCCACCTGCTCCTCTGGATTTAGCCCCCCTGCATAACTCGACACTTCAATTCTGGGCTTAACTGCAGACCCCATAATAGTTCTAAGGAGCCTCATGTTAGGAGGAATCTCAACATTTTCTTCCGCTTCCTCTGTTTCAGGTTCACTGATGTCTTCAGGATCTCTGGGCTGTCTTCACTCCATGGCCTCCATTCTAGCCTCGACCCTCTGCAACATCCACAACACCTCTGCGTTGGCTACAGGCCTCCTTCTGCCAGCACCTCTACCAACTCGGATTGCCATGTTAGCTTTCTGCAAAAACAACCTTAAAACAATGGCTCTGATACCACAAATGATGCAACAAAACTGAATTTGGACCCTTAAGGAGAGATGGTCAATTGTAGCGTGGCTCTGTCAGCATTTCTTTCTCTGAAACGTCATACTTTTACTCCACGTGGTCTACTTATTTTTTCCTCGGAAATTTATTTGTCAAATTTGTGGAATTTGATAAATAAACGTTATTCACAACCTTTGCAATTTTATTTATATCTCCGAACCTTATAACAAATGTTTAACCCTTTCGAACTTTATATTAATACTCGTCTTTTAAAGAAACGGCTTATAATAAACTGAGGCTCCGGGCCCCACCTCTACGATCGATGGCCCAATCAAACGCATGCAACGTACCAGTTATCTTCCGCGCATCTTTATCAAACGACCACCGTCCGATGGCCCCTTCCCAAATCAACGGCTCTCGACAATATCGCTCGGCTCCCCTGGTCAAACGATAAAGTGTGATGGCATGCTTTGAACGGTAGTTTTCCCGGGTTCCACCTCGCCACGTGTCGAACACTGAATGGAATCGCTCGCGTTCAGAAGATACCGCCTACTCCGCAAAAGTGGTGCGATATGGGCAATCCGGGTTTGCGAATCCACTAGTGGTTTTTGTACAGTGACTAACCAGGGTCTAATTCGGGCTACACTATCCTTTGATTCTTTAACTCAGGGTCTGACTCCGGTTAGGAAATTCAATTAACAATAAAACAAGGTTATCTCTTTATTAACGGGATTTCCACCATTGAACAGAGTCCAACGACCATGCTTTTCTATACAGACTTCGCCTACACGCGGGATTTCCACACAGGTTTTATCCAACCAATTACAGGGAAATAGGCAGAGAAATGCGGACTTATACAACCACCACATTCAATGATTCCACACGGAACCAGCATACAATCGTCTCACAATCAAACAATTCTTCACAACTAACAGTTCGAGAAAATACAATGGCCAACGAGCACATAAATTATTTAACTGGAAACAATTTTTAACACAGAGACTTTATTACAGAAACTCTTCTCTCTTCCTTCTTCTCCTCTTCTCTCCCTATATACATACGAGGGATTACATTTATATACATGAAAATTTGTCTGTTCGGTTCCTCTGTGAGGCCCATTTTAGAAAATCATCATCCTAATTACAATAATTCAACTAACTGAAATATGACAGATAGATTAACTGAACTATTCAACTTCTAAGACTCTAACTAGTCTAAATGATATAGTCAGTTGAGGTATTGACACCTAGCTGTTACAATTCAAATATTTTCAACCACTACTAGCCACAACATGTGGAAAAACCTCCTACATTGCTGGCTAGTGTCTAATGCCCCTGCATCAAAAACATATTACATAGGTCAAAAACCTCAACCATGAATTCAACAAACCATGAGAAATATCCTCCAATGACCTTATTCCTACAATCTATATATGTTTATGTTTCATGTCACTTCTATAGAAGTGCATATATTTTCCCACACACTCTTTCCTCATGCTTTTACGTAATTCTCATTTGACCAACATGTCTCATGAATCAACATGATAACATATCCAATTGTTCTACATGCTACACAAAGTCCCAAATATTTTCCTTTATCTTGAATTTAACTCCAGATAAGGATTCATGCATACATGTTCTTCCTAATCTATGTTAAATTAAACTTTAACATATGGATATGAGTGAATCTAGCCTTTCTTTGAGCATGAAAGACTACTATCCACCCTTGTATTTCTAGTTTATCCTTCCAACCATTAGAAGCTAAAAAAATGATTCAACAATATCTCACTCAGTATATCACTTACTAGTACATTAACTGATACATTACATCTTTAGAGAAAATAATCAATCTTAATGAACCTCCCAAGCTCAATAATGCACACTATTGATTTCTTCCAATATTATTATCTAGAAACAAATTAACACCAAATATAGGCTCCAATTCTTAAACTGCTCTCCTAAGAGAGTTTACGTCAAACTAGCTATAATACCACTCGTTGAAAATAAGTGAGACAAATACAATTGGGAAACCCATGCACACACACACATACACCATAGGTTTTTAATCCATATGCATCATAGGTTTATAATCCACCAATAGTAAACTCATCAATGGCTAATTCAATGTTTATCTTAACTTCTCTACAAACGAGTGAAGATTAACCCAAATATAAATGGATATATAAAAATTTGAAATTGATTATAATTGTAGCTTCATTCTATAGTGTGTAGTGTAATGTGGGTATCATCTAATTCACTTAATAAACATATAACATAGTACATCCATTCATGGTATATTAAAAAATATTCCTAATTTCACTATAAATTATAGAATACATATTAGAACACATTTCACTATAAATTATAGAATACATATTAGAACACATTTGTTAAACTCCCTTTACAATACACATTTCAATTTTAAAACCCTTCTATCTTCAATATATATCTAAACATAACTATATTTTTTAATAGTACTTTTTATTTTTACCCCTATAGTGACATGCCCAATCCTTGTAACCCTAAGTGAAGGGTAGGAAAACTCATACACATTTTGGGTCTAAAATAAACTTAATAAGAAACATTGAAATTGAAAAATAAATAAAGTTTTTAAAAATTGGATCAATTATAATGGTTGAGTTAGATTAAACCATAATTGTTAATTATTGAATTAGATTAAAAAAATAATAATAAACAATTATGTGTCATATGCTAATCTAGCAATATTTAATTACAAATCAACTTTAACCTTTGTTTATTATTTTGATAATATTATCTATGATAAATTTTCTTGAAAATATTAAATTATATAAATTATTTTATATTATAAAACACCCTAAAAAAATTACACTAATTAAAATCACAATAAAGTCATCTTAAATATGTTCTTAAATAATATATATATTACAAATAAATAAGTATAATAACAAAAAAATTATATTTAAATTCATGTGAATTTTATATATATATATAAAATTTATATATAATTTATGATAATTTATTTTTTACTATTTTTAACTTTAATATTAGAATATTTATTATTGTTTTAGTTCGTTAAAATTATTTATATTATTTTATATTATTTTTTCAAATAATATATAATTGAGTAGTTTTTGCTAACTTCGCACAATTGAAGTGTCTGAGAGATTTTTGAGGGTGCTGAATCTATATATAGAGTCAAAAAACCAGTTTGAATAACAAAACCAAGATTTTATCTCAAATTTTTTCATTGAATTCCCGTACGTAAAACTTCAAAAAATAGCACTAAAGACAATTCCATATATAATTGGGTTAAAATTCACTCGACATAAATCTGAAGCGCATCATGTGAAAAAAAAGGAAAAAAAATATTTTATTTTAGTTTGATAAAGTGTCATTTCTTTTATAATTTCAAGCTAAACCCAACTTGACCACAAACTTATCAATGTTGATAGATATGAAGAAGAAGAATAAGCAGTGGCGGTGGTCAAGTGGTCCTTCCTGAACTCAAAACCAAGATCCATAAAACCTTTTAACTCTTCGAATTCCGGATCCATTCTGCTCTTGTTCTCCTTGTGTGCCAATTCCTTCCCACCTGAAATAGTCTCCAACTTTGGTAGCGCATTTGGATAGCGAATGGGTAGAGTGTTGGGTTGCGGCACGCCCACGCACCTATGATGAGTTGAGGATTTGCGTTGCCTTCTCTCAATAAGCGGAGCATGCCTGGACTTCCCTCCTTTCGATTACTATTGGGATATTGAAACCAAAAGAGCCTGCCATACTGATTCTGCTCTCACTGAATTGAGCGGGAGTCATTGTAGTATTTATAGATGAGTCTTGCGCCACTGTAATAAAAAGAGCACATCATTGCTAGCGTTGGAAATGTAGCTGTTTTTTTATTGACCACCGTGCACTAAGTTATTGATTTTAAAAATGTAATAAAGATACTATCCTGGTTAGTATTGGAATGGTGCAGTTTTCTATTGAGCACCATGTTATTGGAAAGTCAATGATTTTTTAATGGCTTTTATGATCTGGTTACTCTATTTTTATTTTCATGTAACTTATTAGAGAAAAAGACATTGACCCAATTATTGACTTGACTTATTACACTAAACTTAATATTTACACTACTTTTTAATTCAAACACAAAAAACCAATAAAAACCAGAATTTTTGTTTTTTTAATATTTTAAAGTTGTTAGTAACATTAATTGAAAACGCTTAACAGATGGACTTTAATACACAATCATGCTACTCTTAAATTGAAACACAAGACAGATGAAAACCAGAGAAGAATTTCGTGATATTTTAAAGTTGATGGTAACATTAGTGAAAACCCTTGAAAGATTTATACAATCATGTTTGTTTTATGTGTGCGCAAAATATATAATCATGTTTTATATGTGTGCAGAATTGACAACATGTTGGATATCGGCCAGTGGAGTAACCTCGCAATTGTTACGTGACAATCTATGTGGGTCAATCGAAGTAGAAGCCAGAGGAAGGTATTACCGAAATTTGGTAAAGTCAAGCTGACGAACTTCCCTTGTATGCATGTTACCAAACGAACTCATAATCCCACCACAACAACGTAAATCTACAAGCTTGAGGAAGGTCTAATCCCACAATCATAAGGTGAATGTAGAAGGATGAGGAAGGGCTTACCGAAATTGGAAGAGCCAACCAACTTATCCCGTATGCTTGTTCCCAAACCAAACCTTCCTTAACGGGTTCAAAACAAATCACAGACATTGCATGCGTGAGCATCGTTTCGTATCCATTCACGTTCAATGGAATTTGCCACCGGGAGTTCAGTGACAAATGACTATCAACCACAAAGTTGACCTCCTGTCCAACTCAAATATATATATATATATATATATATATATATATATATATATATTCTTAATTTTATCTTTTATATATTAAATTTTCTATATATACTTTCGATATATATTTGTTTCTCACTACAGTAAAAATTTATTTTAAGTAAACATCTAACATTATGAGTTGAGAGGAACCAAATTTCTTCAAATTTTTTTAAAATGCAAAATACAATGTGCTATTTTTCATTGTTTAAATTATATTTTTCAATGCTAAATACTATATATATATAACCAAATAAAAAATTTAATCATAAAAACCTGAATTTTTTTCTATATATATAGATATATATGAAATTGACATAATAGTTTACATACATTTTCAAATAGTTTATTACGCCTTAAGGCATTCCTATTTGAAAACAGCTCCTCTAGCTACCATTGTGTCTATGTCTGAGCCATTGGATCAAATGTTAGATGATTGAAATGTTTTAGGCCATTAGTTCCACAAGTAAATAGTTTTATATATGTTTTTTATAATGTTAGTTTTATTTTTTATTTTTAATAAGTTAATTGAATTTAGGTTTTGGTGAGACTATGTCAAATTACACAAAAATAAAAATAAAACTAAATTAAATAAAAATATTGACATAATGTAATGGTCATTTTAACTAAGTCAAAATACAATAAATAATAAAATAATAATAAACTATAAAAACAACCCATGGTATTCATGTGAAATGTAGTTACCCCGTAAGGCGTTATTATTTGAAAACAACTCCCCTAAAGTGTCACTCTACACAGTTTTCCACCCTTAGATTGATTGTTAGACGATTCAAAAAATTTTGACCATTCGATCTACCACACGAAACCAACTTTAACCGTAAACAAAATCCTTTATTTACGCATCCATTCATCACAATTTTCGGTCAAGATTTTTCTTGGTCTGAAACCAACTGCCATAGATGAAGTTCAAACCTGCACAAATCGGTAGCATCGAACCTGCACAACTCAACAGCTTTTTCACCTAGAGTGATTGATCACTCGCAAAGAAGATGTTGCCAACAACTTTTCTCATGGTCATTATTACCAGTAAGTCGATTCCTTGAGATATAGGTAAGTTGAGGTTTTGAGGTTTTGTAATTTGGGGTTTAATTTCATTTAAACTTCAGTGTAATGGCTTCTAAGGTTTTTTTATCTTGAACTGTGAATGAGCGAGCAAGCATCTATTTTAAGAAAGATTGATCAGGCTTTCACTTTCGGTGATCGTACTATTCTTTGGAAATAAGGAGCAGAGCCAATCATCAGTTTCGAAGAATAAGGAACAAATTCCTGCAATTTCTTTTTTGCACTCATCTCGTTGCCATGGTCTATGTTACCTTGGTTGCAGGGCTCACAAATACAACCTTTCTTGAGACAATTCCTGAAGGTTTGGTTTTAAAGATCGCGGGGTTAATTTATAATTTTTCAAAGCTTTTTCTGCGTTTCCTTTAAGCTTCAAGTTCTACATATTACATACGATTGTAATTTAACAAAATAATGGTGCACATCACCACGTGCGAAAATATTTTGAGTGATTTTTCATTGTAGATTCAGAGTATAGTGAAAATAGTTTATTAAGTGTTTCTTCTACCATTAAAATGAATACAGTAAAGCGGAACTCTCTCGCTTCTATAGTGGAAAATTCTACCATTCCAGGATTTAAGTCGGAGAGTAAGCACTTTACGGATATCGAGGGGAGAGAAAAAAAGTTAGCTTTTTTACCAGTCTTAACTCGAAAGTGGGAAATGGCATTGACGAGAACTGGAATTTCACAATACCATATTCTCATATATGTTTTAAAGTCATATATGTTTTAAAAACATCACTATCAGTTTCTCATCTGTCTTAAAGACACCTCTCTGGATGGTGCCTTGAGTTGGTCAAGAAGTTGGTTACTCTTAGTAATTTCTACATTTTCATAAATTCAAAGTAATTTTCAACCACCTCAAATATCATTCTCACATTTTTTCAAATTTGAAGTAAATTTCAGTAACCTCAGATATCATTCTCTAAATATGAAAATTAAGGATTTTGATATCTATAAATGAAATTATTATGTGCTTCTCAAGCATTATGGGATTTGGTAAAATATTATTCCATAAATTTAATAAGAGAATTAAGGATTTTGAAACTTATAAATGAAACTATTATGTGCTTCTCAAGCTTTATGGGATTTGCAAGAATATTTTTCGATAAATTTAACTCATGGTTATGTTTCTTATAGTTAGGACAAAAGCTTGAGATTAATTTTTTCAAATTCAAAGTAAATTTTAGCAACCTCAAAGAAGTTGGTTACTCTCAGTAATTCTTGCATTTCACAAATTCAAAGTAATTTCCAACCACCTCAAATATCATTCTAGCATTTTTTCAAATTAAAAGTAAATTCCTACAACCTCAAATATCATTCTCTAAATATAAGAATTAAGGAAACCTAAAAATGAAACTATTATGTGCTTCTCAAGCTACCGCTCTTAACTCGAAAGTGGGAAATGGCATTGACCAGCACTGGAATTTCACAGTACCATATTCTCATCTATGTCCTAAAGACATCTCTCTGATGGTGGTATTTCTTCAAATTCAAGGTAAATTCCAGCAACCTCAAATATCATTCTCTAAATATGAAAATTAAGGATTTTGATACCTAAAAATGAAACCATTATGTGCTTCTCAAGCATTATGGGATTTGCAAGAATATAATTCGGTAAATTTAATATGAGAATTAAGGATTTTGAAACCTATAAATGAAACTATTCTTCAGATTCAAGGTAAATTCCAGCAACCTAAAATATCATTCTCTAAATATGAAAATTAAGGATTTTGCTACCTAAAAATGAAACCATTATGTGCTTCTCAAGCATTATGGGATTTGCAAGAATATAATTCGGTAAATTTAATATGAAAATTAAGGATTTTGAAACCTATAAATGAAACTATTATGTGCTTCTCAAGTATTATTGGATTTGCGAGAATATTCGATTTCAAATTCAAAGTAAATTCGAGCAACCTCAAAGAAGTTGGTTACTCTCAGTAATTCCGGCATTTTCACAAATTCAAAGTAATTTCCAACCACCTCAAATATCATTCTGGAATTTTTTCAAATTCAAAGTAAATTCCAGCAACCTCAAATATCATTCTCTAAATATGAGAATTAAGGATTTTGAAACCTAAAAATGAAACTATTATGTGCTTCTCAAGCATTATGGGATTTGCAAAAATATTATTGGATAAATTTAATATGAGAATTAAGGATTTTGAAACCTATAAATGAAACTATTATGTGCTTCTCAAGCATTATGGGATTTGAGAGAATATTATTCGATAAATTTAACTCATGGTTATGTTCTTTATAGTTAGGACAAAAGCTTAAGGAGGTTAATTTTTTCAAATTCAAAGTGAATTCCAACAACCTAAGAGAAGTTGGTTACTCTCAATAATTCCCACATTCTCACAAATTCAAAGTAATTTCAAACCACCTCAAATATCATTTTGGCATTTTTTCAAATTCAAAGTAAATTCCAGCAACCTCAAATATCGTTCTCTAAATATGAGAATTAAGGATTTTGAAACCTAAAAATGAAACTATTATGTGCTTCTCAAGCATTACCTATAAATGAAACTATTATGTGCTTCTCAAGCATTATGGGATTTGCGAGAATATTATTCGATAAATTTAACTCATGGTTATGTTCCTTATAGTTAGGACAAAAGCTTAAGGAGGTTAATTTTTTCAAATTCAAAGTAAATTCCAGCAACCTCAAATATCATTCTCTCAATATGAGAATCAAGGATTTTGAAACCTAAAAATGAAACTATTATGTGCTTCTCAACCATTATGGTATTTGCGAGAATATTATTTGATAAATTTAACTCATGGTTATGTTCCTTATAATTAGGACAAAAGCTTAAGGAGGTTAATTCAAGTAATGTGAGAAAAAGTACTCCAGAGCTCCTTTTTCATTCAACAAATATAGTGTTATTCTATTTTTAGAATAATTGTTGCAAATTTTCATTTAATAAATATAGTGTGATTCTATTTTTAAAATAAAAATAATTAAAATGAAATTTCTAATAAAAGACTCATAAATATTATTTGAAAAACAAATTAAGGGAAGGACCAATATTTTTAGACATTAAGCTCATTAAATTGAGAATGTTTGCACATGGATAAGACTCAAAAATGATTCAAGAAATATTATATTTTAATGAAAGTGGAAAAAATAATTGTGATATAGGTGAAATAAATGGAAAATCACAAGATTCTAAGAAATTTGGTCATTATAAATGTAATTTATAGAAAAACTAAAACAATAAGTTTCCTTTTACAAATAAAATGGAGGTGGGGAACTTCATAACAATGTGTTTAGTGTAGTATGGTTTTTAGGTAGTGGATATAGTAACAAAATGTCTAGAAATAAAAATAACTCTAAGATAAATAATTCTACCAAACTTAATGTATTATTGGGATATGGAAAGATAATTGAGTTTTAAGTGAAAGTAAAAATATATTGTAAAAATAAAACAAGTTGAAGTGAGGCACATTAGTGATGTCTTTTATGTTTATATTTTCACATTACTGATGCATTTTATGTTTATGTTTTAGCACATAATTCTCCACTCTGTATTCTTCAGTTGGCGCTGAGAAAGTTCCTACTACCTCTTCTTTCTTATATGTTATTCTTTCCTATACTGCAACCTTACGACATTTCCTTTGCAACATATGGTCAACATATGGTGCAATTTCTAGTTTATTTAAAGGGGGAAATTAATATGGCCTACATTAATCTTAACTATGGATCTACCAAGAGCCATGGGAGATCAAATGTATAATAATAATAAACTATAAAAACAACCCGTAGTATATCGAGAATTGATCCCTCTGATAAATAATATAGATCCAAACTATTTATTTAATAAAACTATATGTAATTGTTTATAACCATCATTCTTTTAAAATTTTACTTAATAAAATGTCCTGAAAGATCTAAGGAGAAGGAAGCTTTTCTTCACATGCCAAGAATCTTGGGCACCTGACAGCTAGAAAAGCACATTACATAGAGGTCTTCCCAGATGATGATGAGGAAGAAGAAGAAGAACAAGGGAGGGATCACATCGCTGGAATATCAGGAGATGATCCACCACCACCTAGAGGTGAGGAGGGGGTAATTGCTCCAATTAGAGGCACTATTGCATCATTAAGTGTGATACCCAACTGTCATGAAACTTCCACACAAGAAACAGAGATGAATTAGCTCAGTGGAAGCAGGGATATGATGATCCCATCTATTATGCACATGAGGATGATCCATGATCTTGTGGTAAACCCCCTGGGAGACCACTTGGTTCAGATTTGGTGAAAGATGTCTCACATCTTGATGCTCCTTTCATAGATCTAGAAAGGATGTAAGCATTAGAAGACCAAAATACAGTGCCAAGAGGCATGGGCGAGCTCAAGGAGGAGGGAGATATTATTCCACTATCACCATTGTCCAATCTCTCATCTCATACTGCGTTGAGAGGAAATGCTGCAAGTTTGGAGGGTGACAACATCATGGGGCAAGGATACCATTCCTTGGCTATGGATACTTAGAAGATGATCTCACTTAGAGAGAAATATTCCATACCTGATAGAAGATGGAGGCCACACATGCATGCTTTGATTAAACCAAGGAGGTATTGGATAGATGATAGCCTCCCATGTGAGACTAACTTTCAAAAGAATCAATCTTTACTTTAGCATGTTCATATGCAAGAAGGGCAGCAAGGAGGGAATAACAACCTTCCATCATATACCTTTGGCATGGGAGATGTCAAGGAGGGGAGCAGCCATATGACATACATTCCTTTTGATAGATCATCAGCACTGTCACTATGGGAGATTGATCCATATTGGAAATCCCAATGATTGGTGGATTATTCCAAGGATCTTCACACATGCATGATACTTGATGACCAGCTACATGAAGAGGGCTATTTATTCCAAGAAGGAGTCGTATATTATCATGGTAGGATCTTCTTATCTGGAGCCTCCAAGTTCAAGGAGAAGTTGCTGCAAAGGGCCTATGAAGAGTTCTTTTTCAGCCACACATATTCCATGATATTCTACACCATTATCATGAGAAGCTACACTTGGAAGGGCTTTCAAGGAGAAATATATCAACATTTTCAAAGATGCATGAACCATGTGGAGTTGGGACAACAACATAAATCTATAAAGGAGTTAATTCAACCACCCCTTTCTTCTTTCTGAGAGGGGAGATAGATCTATGCACCACTCCATTTGTATGAGGATAAATGTTGGTGAAATATATGCTTTTGTACCTAATGTTTTATTTGATAAACATATGCATTCTGTCACTATGTTTATGTGGGCCATAGCTCCAAGGAGGAGCACTATACCATATAAAATTCATGGCCAACTTTGGGCCATAAAAATTTCTAAACATGGCCACTCCCTTGGAGGACAAAGGGAGATGATTTTGTATCATGATGGGTGCACTCCTAAAGCACCAAACATATCTCACACTTTTAGCCATGGTGAGATGACTTGGGCAGCAAGTAAGTGGTGGGGAAACCACTTACCATATCATGATCTAATGCAGTCAGGAGATACATTGCGCTAGTTCCACATGTGGGACTATGACCCACCTCCATATGTGCAAATTTCTATTTGGATGTATGTAGTTTTGATCCCATACATTGATGATGTACTTGTACTTTTTATGGGAATGTATGGAGGGAGGATACGAGGAATATATGTGCCCTATGGGATGGAGATTCTCCATGTTCACTATGCTACATGTTTTAGGGAGAACATTGAGCAAACCATGTTTGTTTCATTTGAACTATTTTCTCCTTATGAGATGGATTATTTGCATCTCATGAGAATTTTGGAGGAGCAATTCATGGAGGGATGGATTGGTGAACACTTACCTTATGAGGGAAGCTTATCACATGTTGGTGTCACCAATGGAGAAAGGAAAGAGTTGCAACGCTCACCTTGTTATTTTCTTGACGACAAACAACATCTGGGAAGGGAGGACTGTAATATTCCCAATTAGTCATGAGCTAATTGGAATATTCAATTTCATTTTATTTCTTTGTTTAATGAATAAGAGGGCAAAGTAGGTCCATATTTCTCCTTAATAATGAATAAATCAATGCCAAATGTGAAAGAGACAAATCTTGGCAGCTTAATTGAGGCACCCTTGGTGTGAAAGGGGATGGATCACTTTGACTGGGTCAACCTTGACCAAATCAACAGTGTTGTCATGGAGGAGTGGCCATCAATGAGGGACAACACAGTTTTATATGGAGATGCATTGTGTGAATGTAGTGATATTTTTGGATGGGGCTTAGGGTTTGCAAGCTCATATTCTATTTAAGGAAGAGGATGGAAACCATATAGAGGTGGTTGATGTATATTATACTTATGAATATAGGGTCTATTTAGACATATATATTTCTCTTGTTGTTTAGCTGAGATAGAGTGTTGTTTAGCACAGGTTGTTCCTGATCGGGAATCCCACCTCTTCCATTAAGTAGCCCTTGGAGGAGTCTTGCACTACATTGATGACTATCTAGCTTAAGGCCAAGATTCTTCTTTCAACTACTGCACAGATCTTGCTAAGGGTTTGGTTTTTTTTGTAAGTTGCAGCAAGTGGAGTCTATATCTCTAGATCTACGCCATTTCAGTGCTCATTTTCAGTGGAGGAGGTTTCTACTTCATTGGGAGGATAATATTGAAGGGCTCTGAGCTCATTTTTAGATCTTGGCATTAGGCCAACCTTATTTTGATCCTTGTAGCACAATTTACTTCCAGATTTGTGTTATTTTTGTAGGTGGATTTGTAGGGTGGTTTAGCACACCATTTGGAGAGTTGATTTTCAAGTAATGGGGATCTACCTTCCACTTTGAAGATATATTGGAGGAGGCTATTGTATTGATCATATCAGATCAACCACACTTTCCAGATTTGTATTTTTCAGTAGATTTGCAGTCTTAGATTTTAGATCTACATATTGTACTTGGCGTTTTGCTGAAAACCCTTGAGGGGTTCTTTAGAGGAGCTTGTATAGTGCATGGATCCGATATATCTAACTTTTGAGGCAAATATCAACTCTAGATCTGATGTATAATAAACTGTTATTGGAGATCCAGTAAAATAACGTTGTAAGGGTTTTCCAGCTTTTATATATGGTTGCAATACCTCATATTGAGGCATTTTATTCATTGGAGGCTTGTATTTCCTGTTATGCATATTATGGGCCATATTTTACATATATTTTGTTATTGTAATAACATATGTAAGGTCTCCATATTGGCCTCTTGCTTTATAAAATGATGATATGTGTTATTGTTCCAACATTTTGCACTATATTGCTGCTTTTCCCATTTGGGAATATTACAAAAATTGTGATAGTGTGTTATAATTTTCTCTACAAATGTATTGGAGTTGTTTTCTTAATAAAAGTGTTTTTACTACTCCTAACTGATGAAGTCCATTGTTTTTGCATATAGGAGCATTTAGCTTTGATAAGGAAAGTGTGATAGTGTGTTATAATTTTCTCTACAAATGTGGTGGAGTTGTTTTCTCAATAAACTTTTTTTTACTACTCTTAAGTGGTGAATGCAATTGGCATATGTAGATGAACTTGGAGTAAACTCTATTTATTTTAATAAAAAATCGCTTTATTTACATCTATGCTAGATAGATTGTACTTGAATGTATTAAAATATCTTATTTGAGTTACATGCTCATTTCATGCTTTTTCCGATGATTATTAATCACCAAAGGATTTTCACCCCCAATTTCCTATTTCAATATCTATAACAAAAATTTTATATATGTGAAGATTATGTTGGTTTACATGTATGTTTTCATCCCCAATTGCCTATTTCAATATCTAAAACAAAATTTTCTGGTTGATAACTCTTATCAACAATATCTTTGAAACCTCCATGACCTGCTTCCATGGAGGCTAAATTTTCCTTTCATTCCTTCACGATGGAAAAATTTCCTTTCATTCATTCATGATAAATTTTCCTTTCATTCCTTCACAATGGTTCTTTCTCTACAACATCTTATTTCTTCAAGGCTACTCTTTCCCATTCTATTGCCTTAAGGCATTTCTTTTGCAACATGTGGTGCAATTGCTAGTTTAAATCTCTTGTTGAAATATGTTTGAAAAGTATAAGATTTAAACATCTCATTCAACTAATTTTTCTATTTATGGTTTTTTTTACAAGTAAAGTGCCAAATTTTAAATATATATTGGTCTTCACTTGCAAGAAAAACAACAACAACAATATATATATATATATATATATATATATATATATATATATATATATATATATATATATATATATATATAAGAACAATTGTATCATTAATATTTTATTATTAATCATTAAATTATATCGAGTATAGATTTTAATTGAAAATTAATATGATTAGGAATTTTATTTTACAAGCTAATTTTTATATAAATTTTATTTATTATTTTTAATAGTATCTAAACTAGCAATTGCACCATATGTTGCAAAGGGAACATCGTAAGGCTATAGCATATGGAAAAATAGCATGGATGAAGACATATGTGATATGTTATAATTTGGGTTGTAATATGTCATTTGAGGGAATGCTTAGCACTTTCAACATTGTACTTACAACCGGTCAATTTTTTTTGCTTCACTTGTTTTCTATACAACCCGTAAATTTGTTTTTGCTTCACTTGTTTTCTATACAACCCATCAATTTGTTTTTGCTTCACTTGTTTTTTATACAACCCGTCGATTTGTTTTTGCTTCACTTGTTTTGTTATATCGTGTACATCCTCTCCCATGAATAATCCTAATGATTTCCTATGATTTATTTCTCTTTTGTGAATTTCCCATCAATTTGTTTTTGCTTCACTTGTTTTTTATACCTTGTACATCCTCTCCCATGAATACTCCTAATGATTTCCTATGATTTCTTTCTCTTTAGTGAATTTCCCATCAATTTGTTTTTGCTTCACTTGTTTTTTTATACCATGTACATCCTCTCCCATGAATACTCCTGATGATTTCGTATGATTTCTTTCTCTTTAGTGAATTTTCTTACCAATGTACCAAATTCAAATATCGAGAATGTCGAAGTGATATCATCAACTACCACTTTTTTTTTTGTCTATAATTCTCATTAAGAGGCTTTTGAGAATAACCAACAAACCAAAGTGACAACTTTTTCGGGCTTTGGATATTTCCTTCACCATCTTCAAGATTTCCAACCCACTTATCGAAAACTTTAAAAATCAACATAGGAAAATGGTATTCTATTTTATCCTCCAATGTACACTACCATCGCTTCCTTACACGTTTTTGGTTTACAAAACCCTTTGAGAGACTTTTAAGAAAAAACACTAAGCCAAAGTAACTGCCACATGTTTTGGCTGAAAGGATTTCCTTGACAATCTTCAAGGTTTGGAGTTGTCTTAACTTTAAACTTTAACAATCAACTTAGAAATTTATATATCATTTGCTCCTCCTATGTACATTTTGATTGTCAACTTGTAGCTTTTGTTTAAGGGGTCATATTGAATTTAAATATTTTTTTCCTCCTCAACCTAGAGTTTTTGTTGAAGGATCCATAATGAATCTAACGATGGCATTTTTTGTGCTAGCAATTGATCCATAATGAATCAAAGTTTGGCATTTTTTGTGCTAACAATTACCGTTTTATGAAAAATGTATGTGCTTGCAATTGTCAATTATGATATATGTATGATTAATTGTACTGTTGGATCACAACTTATACCTAATATATATCCTTTTTCTAGTTTTAAATGTGTGTGTCATTTAAGGTTATCAACAATCATTTAACATTGTTTTTTTAATTTGCATTTGCATTAAATTGCTTACCCATATTTTATTTAAACATTGTTTGGTTTACTTAAGCAATAAATAAGAATGTCACTTTGGGAAGGTTGTACCTAAGGAGAATATGGAGGTTAATTAGTTGTACAAGCCTTTGGAAACAAGACATTAAATAATACCACACTTACCACTTATTAGTAGAAGATTAAATAAGACATAGGAATACACCTAGTACAAATGATTTTATTATCTAAACAATTTTAGTTCTGATTTATACCTTTCTAGGAAACTAACTATCCTAGAAATTTGGAAATGGATAGTTTGTAAATGTAGATATTGATCCTTTATTGAATCACTCTATGCCACAACGGGGAAAAGAGTTACTGGAAAATACTGGAAAGTATGATTATATGCCAATATATGATCTATTAATTTTGCAAGTGTGATTCTTGAAGCGCCAAAATATTTGTCTATTGTCATGATCGATCAATCGCTTCTACCCAGGGAGAAGAATCAGCAATCGTGGGGTCAAGTGGTCCTTCCTGAACTCAAAGCCAAGATCCATAAAACCTTTTAACTCTTCCAATTCCTTCCCACGTGAAATAGTCTCCAACTTTGGCAACGCATTTGGATAACGAATGGGTAGAGTGTTGGGTTGAGGCACGTCCACGCACATATGATGATTTGAGGATTTGCGTTTCCTTCTCTCAATAAGCGGAGCATGCCCGGACTTCCCTCCTTTCGATTACTATTGGGATATTGAAACCAAATGAGCCTGCCATACGTGATTAGTATATATAGATGAGTCTTGTGCCACTGTAATAAAAAGAGCACATCATTGCTAGCATTGGAAATGTGACAGTTTTTTTATTGACCACCATGCACTAATTTATTGATTTTAAAAATTTAATAAAGATAATATCCTGGTTAGTATTGGAATTGTTGCAGTGTTTTTATTGAACACCATGTTATTGGAAAGTCAATGATTTTTTTTATTTTTTATTTTTTCTCAGTAACTTTATTTTATTTTTATGGACCATCATGTAATAAGTCAATGATTAAATATGGAGTAAAATTATAATAAAAATGATATACTCATTAGTATTGGAAATGTGGCAATTTGCTATTAAGCACCATGTTATTAGAGAATCAATGATTCTCGCAGTGTTTTTTTATCTGGTTACTTTATTTTGTATTTTCATGTAACAAACTAGATAAAAGACACTAACCCAATCATTTACTGCACGAAACTTAATATTTACAATAGTCTTTAATTCAAGCACAAAAAACAGATGAAAAGAGAATTGTTGGAATTTTTCAAAATTCCAAAATAATAAAACTGCTTTCCTTAACACAGAGAAATATTCAGAATTTGCATCCACAGTGACAGAGTTTTCAAATAAAAAAATTCTATTCAATAAAAAAAAATTGTTACAGATTCTTCCTCAAAAGAGGGATTTACAATTGTGACTGTTGTTGTCACAGTGCACAAAAAAAAACTATGTTTCACTAAATCATTTACTGCTGTATATCCTCTATTTTCCCAAAACACTTTACTGTGTTTTTCATATGCTATCTCTGTCTATTACAAAGCAAACATCTCTCTGTTTTTTAAACAACAATGCTCTGCTGTAAAAAAAACATTACAATTCTTTGTCTCTGTCTTTTTAAAATACGCTGATGTATATATAAAAACATTACAAAACAATATTACTCTATTTCTGCATATTACACACAAAATATCTCTGTCATTAAAATGACCCAACCACTAAAATTCACTGCTTGAAAACATTAATGGTTTCATTAACTTCTGTCAGCACCGCTCTAAAATGCATTGACGGCAAATTGCTTGCTGGCACCGTGATATTTCTTCCCTGCACTGATGTGCACATTCACTGTGTAATAAAACAGTTCTACTGTCTTTTCCTTTTTTTATTTACACTGTTGTGTAATAAAAATTACATACGCTTCATGGATTTGTCAATATATAAATATATGACATGTTTTAATAAAACATAAAACAAACAACATAAAACAAAATTAAAACATGCGATGGGCAAATAAAATTAAACCCAAATTCTTTTGTTTAAATGTGAAATGTGGACCCCAGCTGATGATGTTAGCTATTCCGATGGGATTCAACCATCGTCGGCTCTGCCCTCATCGACCCCCACAGACTTTTCTTGCCGCCTGTTCATTTAACCGGGCAGTTGGAAATTAATTCCAACACTCCCCCTTAATTTCAACTGCTGGGTTTTCCTGCATACCCATGCATTTCATGAATTTTTCAAAGCTTTTCTGCTGAAGTGGCTTTGTGAGGATGTTTGCAAATTGATCCTCTGTTCTGCAATGCTGCAAAACAATCTCGCCATTGCTAACCAATTCCCGTATGAAATGAAACTTGGTGTCAATGTGCTTTTTCCTTTTATGAAAAACAGAATTTTTAGACAATGCAATAGCTGAGCTATTGTCACAAAAAATCACTGTCCCTTTTACCTTTTCTTGGCATAAAATTCTCAACATTTTCCGCATCCAAACTGCTTGACACACTGCTGCTGTAGCTGCCACATATTCTGCTTCTGCTGTAGATAACGCTACAATGGGCTGTTTCTTGGAAGCCCATGAAATGGCTCCTGAACCCATGTGAAAAACATAACCAGAAGTAATTTTCCGGTCATCAACACTTCTAGCCCAATCGCTGTCAGTGTATCCAACTAAATCTGAACATTCTGAAGTAGTATAAAAAATACCAAACCTTTTAGTACCTTTAACATACCTCAGAATTCTTTTTGCTGCTTGCCAATGTGCATCCTTTGGCTTTTCCATGAATCTGGAAATCAAACTAACAGCATGCATTATGTCCGGCCTAGTTGCAGTCAAATACATGAGGCTACCAACTATGCTTTTGTATAAACCAGGATCAAAATCCTTGCTGCTGTCCTCTCTATTGAGCTTTAATCCCATCACTGTGGGAGTGATTGCTGCTTTGCATTCCTGCATGTTAAATCTTTCAAGCACCTCATTAACATACTTTGCATGTGAGATAAAAATCCCATTTTCATCTTGTTCTACTTCTATTCCCAAGAAGTATTTCAACAAACCCATATCAGTCATCTCAAATTCTTCTTTCATGACTGTTTTAAAATGTTCAATAAGGCAATCATCATTACCTGTAAAAATAACATCATCAACATACAAGACTACAATCAAGATTTTACCATCTTTTTCTTTGATGTAGAGGGTGGGTTCTCCCTCACACTTTTCAAAACCATTTTCCAATAGATAGGAATCTATCCTACTGTACCACGCTCTTGGCGCTTGCTTCATCCCATAAAGAGCTTTCTTCAACTTGCATACTTTGTGCTCTTGGCCTTTCTTTTCATAGCCGAGAGGTTGTTCAATGTAAACCTCTTCCATTAGCACTCCATTCAAAAATGTTGACTTCACGTCCATTTGGTAAACTTTCCATTTTTTTTGTGCTGCTATGGAAAACACTGCTCTCACGGTTTCCATTCTGGCAACCGATGCGAAAGTTTCCTCATAATCTATCCCATGCTTCTGCTTATAGCCTTTGACAACAAGCCTTGCCTTGTGTCTCTCTATCTTGCCTTCAGCATTACTCTTGGTCTTGTAGACCCATTTAACACCAATGACATCTTTTCCTTTTGGGAGTTCAACCAAATCCCAAGTTTTATTCTTCTCTATGGCATTTAGTTCCTCATCCATAGCTTCTATCCATTTCTTATTCTTGATGGCTTCTTCGAAATGAACAGGATCATCAACATGACAATATAAAGCAAACAAAGAATTGATACCTTCATTAGCTATATATTGTTCATAAATATCTTTCAAACTTCTAAATTTCTTACCTCGTTCAGTAGGTGTACAAATGCTTGAAGAAGCACTTGAATTTCCTCCTTGTGGTGTGCTTGGAGAAGCACTTTCATTTCTCCTCAAGGGTGTACTTTGCTGCTCTTATGTTGGTGCTACTGTTTGGGGATGTATTTCATCCAACTCATCATCATTCACATCATGAGATAAACAGTGTTTAACATTCACTATTTTCTCTATGCTTCCATCCCAAGCTTCCTCTTCAATGAACTGAACATGTCTTCTCACAATGAACTTCTTGCTGGATGGGTTATATAACATGTAGGCCTTGGATTCCTCACTGTATCCAATGAAAATGCATTTCTCCCCCTTGCTGTCCAACTTCTTCCTTAGCTGATCCGGAATGTGTGCATAAGCCACACATCTGAAAAACTTCATGTGTGTGACACCTTGCTTTGTGCCACTCCATGCTTCTTCCGGCACTTTGTTCATAACTGCTTTTGTAGGGCACCTGTTCAAAATGTATGCTGCACAATGTACAACTTCAACCCAATAATCATTAGGCAAATGCTTTGCCTTTAACATACTTCTCGCCATGTCCATTATGGTTTGGTTCTTCCTTTCGGCTACTCCATTTTTCTGCGAAGTATATCTAGTTGTAAACTGTTTATGAATACCATTTTCTCTACAAAAACGTAGAAATTTTTTAGAGATATACTCACCTCCTCTATCAGTCCTTAAGACTTTGATATGCAGCCCACTCTGGTTCTCAACAAGTGCTTTGAAATTGCAAAAATTTTCAAACACTTCACTTTTATTTTTCAAAAAGTAAACCCAAGTTTTTCTTGTAAAATCATCTATGAATGTTAGTACATAGTGGCTGCTAACAAGCGATGGAGTTTGCATCAGTCCACACACATCTGAGTGGACAATTTCTAAGGGTGATTTTGCCCTTATGATTTTACCGGAAGGAAAACTTTCTCTGTGTTGTTTCCCCAAGATACAACCTTCACAAAGGCTGTCCGGTTTCTCTATCAATGGTAAACCACTTACAATCCCTTTTCTGTTCAACAAATTAAGACCTCCAAAGTTGAGATGTCCAAATCTCAAGTGCCATAACCAATTATCATCTTTTGGTTCGCTTTGGAAAGTCGCTTGTGCAACTGCTGTTTTCTCTTCACCATTTTTCAATTCTGCCCTCATTCTGAGAGGGAACATCCTGTTCCTTGTCATCTTCACTTCAGCAATACATAGTTTGTTGGGTGGTTTATCCATGATGGTACAAACATCATTGTCAAAGAAAACATTATACCCCTTATGGACAAGCTGTCCAATACTTAAGAGATTACACTTCATTCCTGGAACATAATAAACATCTGCTATGGTTTTCTTTGCACCTAATATTGTTAAAACATTTACATCTCCTTTTCGCATAACATAAAATTTTCTATCAGTTCCTAGTGTGACTTGTGACTGTACACTCTCATCTAACATAGAAAACATTGCTAAGTTTCCTGTCATATGGTTACTACAACCGGAGTCTAGAAACCATAAATCCTCACTCTTTTCTTCAGCCATATTACAAGCTAAAAACAAATTATTTTGGTTGCTATTTTCTTTTGTGAAATTTGCACTAGTTTCACTTCTCATATCATTCTGCTTCTTCTTTCTACATTCATTAGCATAATGACCATATTTTTTACAATTGTAACATTGAACATTGGATTTATCATACCTCTATCCTTGAGCATTCTTCTGACCATTTTGTTGGTTGTTGCCTTGGCCTTGATGCTGATTTGGATTGTTGCCCCTTCCTTGAGCATTTGCTAGACTGTTCCTTCCACCTCTGTTTTGGCTTCTGCCTCTTCCTCTCTTGTTTCCTCTGCCTTGCCCTCTTACTCTTTCGAAAGACATGTGGGTCTTAAAGGCTTGCTCAAGAGATGAGTTTTCACTCCTATCCAATCTATGTTCATGGGTCATTAGTGATGCATGTAGTTCATCCACTGAAAACTTTGTGAGATCCCTAGTCTCCTCTATGGTGGTGACAATCACATCGAATATTGAGGGTAAACTTCTCAAGAGTTTCTCCACAATACTCTTATCTTCAAGAGTCTCTCCATGAGATCTTATTTGTGTGACCATTCCAATCACATGAGTGAAGAATGAGTCAATATTATCTGACTCCTTCATACAGAGAGTCTCAAAGTCTCTCCTCAGCAACTGAAGTTTTGCTGTCTTCACTTTTTCCATACCTTGATAGGTTGTCTTGAGAGTTTCCCATGCTTCTTTGGATCTCTTAGCTGTTGCTATCCTTGGAAACACACTCTCATGCACAGCTTGATACAAGAAGAAAAGAGCCTTGGCATCTTTCTTCTTATTGCTCTTCAACTGTTCTCTTCCTGCTTGAGTTAAAACAAAGAACTCTGTTTCATCTTTTGGCTCTTCAAATCCATCCTCAACAAGTTCCCATAAATCTTGGGAGACAAATAATGCTCTCATAGTTATTGACCAATAGTCATAATTTTTCCCATTAAACTATGGGAGATGGATATTTCCCATACCCATACCAGTGCTGGCTTCAGCCATTCTACACTCTTAACTATGATTCAAAAACACTTGATTGTGTGTTTAAATTAACTAACTGTACTGCAACAGTAACACAAAAATGTATAGAGAAATACCTTTGGATTCTTTTGGCTGAGTCTTCACACTGCTGGAGAAGCTGCTGCAACAAAGAACTCCTTTCCTTCAGCTTATTTGACCTTCAAATACCCTGGACTAGCTCTGGTACCATATTGGAATTTTTCAAAATTCCAAAATAATAAAACTGCTTTCCTTAACACAGAGAAATATTCAGAATTTGCATCCACAGTGACAGAGTTTTCACATAAAAAAATTCTATTCAATAAAAAAAAATTGTTACAGATTCTTCCTCAAAAGAGGGATTTACAATTGTGACTGCTGCTGTCACAGTGCACAAAAAAAAAACTCTGTTTCACTAAATCATATACTGTTGTATATCGTTTGTTTTCCCAAAACACTTTGCTGTGTTTTTCATATGCTGTCTCTGTCTATTACAAAGCAAACATCTCTCTGTTTTTTAAACAACAATGCTCTGCTGTAAAAAAAACATTACAATTCTCTGTCTCTGTCTTTTTAAAATACGCTGCTGTGTATATAAAAACATTACAAAACAATATTACTCTGTTTCTGCATATTATAAACAAAATATCTGTGTCATTAAAATGACCCAACCACTAAAATTCACCGCTTGAAAACATTAATGATTTCATTAACTTCTGTCAGCACCGCTCTAAAATGCATTGATGGCAAATTGCTTGCTGGCACCATGATATTTCTTCCCCGCACTGCTGTGCACATTCACTGTGTAATAAAACCGTTCTGCTGTCTTTTCCTTTTTTTCATTTACATTGCTGTGTAATAAAAATTACATACGCTTCACGACTTTGTCAATATATAAATATATGACATGTTTTAATAAAACATAAAACAAACAACATAAAACAAAATTAAAACATGCGATGGGCAAATAAAATTAAACCCAAATTCTTTTGTTTAAACGTGAAATGTGAACCCCAGCTGATGACGTCAGCTGTTCCGATGGGATTCAGCCATCGCCGGCTCTGCCCTCATCGACCCCCGCGGACTTTGCTTGCCGCCTGTTCATTTAACCGGGCAGTTGGAAATTAATTCCAACCAGAATAAGAAGAATTTCGTGATATTTTAAAATTGATAGTAACATTAAGTGAAAACGCTTGACAGATGGAAGGTCTGATCGAAGGTGTTACGTAAGTTCCCTTGTATGCATGTTACCAAACCATCTCATAGTCCAACAACAACAACGTAAATCTACAAGCTTCAGGTAAATGTAGAAGCTTAAGCGAAGGCTTACCGAAATTGGTAAAGGCAACGGACTTATCTCGTATGCTCATAATCCCACAACGACAAGTTAAAACTCCCTTCACGGGTTCAAACAAATCACAGACATTGCATGCGTTAGCGTCCTTTCGTATCCAATCACGTTCAATAAAAATTTTCCACCGGGAGTTGAGTGACAAGTGGCTATCAACCGTAAAGTTGACTTCCTTTCCAACTCAAATTTTCTATATATACTCGTAATTTTATCTTTTATATATTAAATTTTCTTTATATACTGGTTTCTAGTATTTAAAAGGCAGGGTCACTATTAGATTCTGTTTAATAATCGCTAAATAGTATAGTGATTAGTTGGGTTTTGAAAAGTGTAGATGTATTATTTTTTAAAGTTAAAAATATTTTAATATTTTAATTAAATAAAAGAAAAAATATTTAAAAAAAAAGATTTAGTTTAATTTATAAATTAAATAGTTGTTTTTATTAGTAAAATAATTTCAAGAAAGAATGTGAATTTTGGTTATTTAAAATGTATTTTTGAATGCAGAAATATATTTAGTTTCTCCAAAAATTTCTGGGCATTTGAATTGTACAGATTAAACAACTTAAACTGAAGTTTTTAAAAATTTCTTAATGTGTGTTTTTGAGATATTGAGCAAATTCATTGATTCGTAAACAACCTTGAGTGTCAAATAGATACCATACATAGTCTTTGGAGTCAAAACAAGCATTATTTTTTTCTTTAAATGTGATTCAAAATTGGAAAATATACCCAAATTAATACTCTAAACACAATCACTATATTGAATTACAAGGAAACTAGTTAATATGAAAAGTAATTAGAACCAAAACCCACCATCACCAAACCAAAATTTAAAACAACCAAACCCAAACCAAGAAATGATAAATCCAAATGATGAAATTGGTGAATCCTTAGCTACATTTAGGTCACTAATACAAGATCTCTAAAACATGTGAGAGCCATCATGATTGTCTCTTGCAAGTTCTTGCAAGTTCATTAAACTCAATTATATCAATAATCTCCAATGCGCAAAGCTAGTTATCAAATATTTCTTATTACAGTGCTAGAATGTATCAACACTATAGAGCCCGTCTACATAAAAACCAAATCTAAGATCTCAACATTGACAAATAAGATTTGGTGTCTTTGTTTATTGACATAAGAAGCAACCACGCTTTACGAGTAAAAAAAAAACATTTGTTTTGACTAGTGTACCTACTAAACATTTCAAGACAATTGGATGGACAGATGTTTTATGGTATATGATAAAGCTCCTTGTAATACTAGAGAAGTACCTCTATATTTATTGAGGAAGTTGTGAGTGGAATTTGAGCTAGGACTCCGTGTTAACTACTTTTAAAAGGAAGAATTCTAAAGGATAGGTTGTGGGTTTGCACAAGATAGAAAAAATACTAGGCACAACACAACACTAGGTCCTTGTCCACCTAAACGAATGTCTAACATCCATGCCCCACATCCTCCAATAACGAATAGCATTATGAAAACCTAGATGACAATGGCCATTTATATAGATTTTTTGATACGCAAGGAGGATGCTCATAAGGAACCCCAAATTACATATCTAAGGGTTTTCAAAGAGCAACAACCAAAAGAAGAAACCCTAGGAACTAATCTGCTCAACTCGAGGAAACCTCATACCAAGCAGAATTAAATACTCGATACTCAAAAATCAAGATGAAAAAACTAGGTTTATCATAGGATCTCATGAACTCGGACTCAAATATAGAGGAAACCTAATCCAAATCCTCACCTAAAATGAAGACTCTAGAAACCACATAGGAAGTCCCATCTTAGGAAGAGGTACTTATGCCGAACATGGAAAGAATAGAAGCAAAGGAGGATATAGAGATCCTAAATGGAAATGAGGAAAAATTGCCAAATATTATTTAAGAATGGAAAAATAAACATCCAAGTATGATCTTAGAGCATCCAAAAGTCCAATACCACCATATCTACCTAAGAGTGAAGGAATGTTGGCAATATGATGCAGAGTGTTGTCCTTGATGGCAACCCACTGAATGAAGATGAAGACATGAGAGTGTTGGCATGTGTTGTCCTTGATGGAAATCCACCTGATGAAGTTTGTCTTGACCTGATGGACTTGGTAAATGATGTAAATCTGATATGAAATGATGTTTGTTAGCAATATGATGCTGAGTGTTGAGAAAGTTGACATGTGTTGTCCTTAAATGGCAACCCACTTGATGAAGATGATGACAACTTACTTGATGAAGTTGTGCTTGATAGAATATGTCTTGATGAACTGATGTATCTACAGTGAGTACAGAAGGCAATGAAGAAAGGAATCCAGCTTGTGCTAAATCTATGGTGAAAAGAGTATGTCTCAAGGCATACGCGGATTTGCCTAGGAGAAGTCGCGTATGCACGCGGTAAAGTACGTGCCAAGTCGCGTATGGGAAAAAGTGCTCATAAAGTGCAAAACCAGGGGTAACCACCATGGTATTGACCCATTGTATTGGGTAATGATTCGTCTAAATGACCCCGTCCAAGAATACCATCGGAAGTAATGTAGTTTTGGGCTCATGGTATTGTTTTGGCTCATGGTATTGAAAAAGGGGCTCATGGTATTGAAAAAGGGTAAACCTATATAAAGAGAAGAAATTCATTGTGTAAATCATGAGTGTGGGTGCAAGATGTCTGAGCTTGAATGAATACTTCTCTGTGAAGTATATCTGTATGGAAAGGGTAAAGGCTTGATGATAGATCTGAATCTATGATGCACCAATGAAGAAAATGATGAAGAAGGGGATCTAGATCTGAAATGTATTTGTATCTACTAGATTTGTTTATGGAGTGATTAGATCTGTGATGAGGCGAACATCTGTCTGAAGTAAAGGGTTGAATCTGAACTGAATATCTAATCTGAAGAAGTATGCAGCTCTGTAATGGTTGAAGATCCATACGCTAGTTCGTCGCAGAGGAAGCGCGTATGTACGCGGCTTCACTGAAGAGAAAGCGCGTATGCGTAATGAAATTGGATTTGTAATATGTACAAAAGTATACGCTGGTTTATGTGAACGGAAGCGCGTATATACGCGACATCAGAGAATGGAAAGTTTGTATGCAAACTAGTGCTTGCTGAAGTCTGTGGTAAGAAATGTCCGATCTGTTCTGTTGGTTTACTGATATCTGTCAGTGAGTTATATGCATCAGTTTCATGTTTGACTGTGCTTAAAATTATGGAGTGGGTCCAGTCTGAAAATTGATGAAACGTGGTCCATAGAGGTGCTGAGGGTTGTAGCCTTCAGTTAGGGGGTTGTAGCTCCCTTCCAGGTGAGGTTGGTAAACGAGATCAGGGGGTCGTAGCTCCCTTCTAGGAGAGGCTCGTAAACAAGATTAGGGGGTCGTAGCTCCCTTCTAGGAGAGGATGGTAAACGAGTCAGGGGGTTGGAGCTCCCTTCCAGGAGAGGCTGATAAATGAGCGCAGGTGGGTGCCTGCGTGCTGGTAGGAGTCTGCACCAACACATATGTTGTAAGATGTTTTCTCTATAATAAAATATTGAAGGCTGAGCAACTGCAGCGGTGGTTTTCTCCCGACTTGGGTTTCCACCTAAAATCCTGGTGTTCATGTGTGATGCTTTGTGTGATGGTTTATTCTGTTGTTACTACACATGTTTACTGTTAACTTAACATCAGATGATTGAATAGCAAAAAGAACTAAGTTAACAAATATCTGCATATTTAGATCTCTGCTAATACGCGAGTTGCATGAAGGATATCCACGTATATACGCGAGTTTACTAAAGGAAAGTAGCATATGGGTTTTAGAGAGTGAAAAAGTAAAAAGTTTTGAATATGCTGTAAATACTTATTCACCCCCCCCTCTCAGTATTTTTCCCAACAAGGAATAGTTGTACGAATCCACTGAGGAGTTAGTATTGTCCAACAAGGGTCTAGGGATACATACACAATCTATAAAGGGGAAAGCTCATACTCAAAAGGAATTCATAAAAAATGGGAAGAAAGGAAAACATGGATTTGATCAAGATAGTTTCATAATAGTTGGTTAATACTGGATCAAGGACATTATTGTCGAAGGTGTTTTCCCTACCCAAGTGTTCAACTCAATCTAAATCATCTCATGTAACATTTGTTGCCTCAATAGTAGAGGTAGGCATAGTTATGTTAAAGACCGTATTAAATAGGAAAAGCCAGCAATTTTTCTGATACAACAAACAAAAGTATCAAGTGAAAGAGTTAGGTAAATCTCCTCTCAATGATAGAGGAGTTATGAATTTGCAGCGCTAGATGGTAGAGGAAGCATTTAGGGTTCTTTTATTCTCTAGAACACTTAGGAAATGTATTTTCATGATTGGATAACACTCCCTCGAATCTTTTTGGTCCAATTTCGATATGTAGGAGCCAAGGAATCAAGGTGCATAATAGTAGTATACGATCCACATATACCTGTAGGAAAGCCAAATTTCTTGGGAAACATCAAGATAAAAAGGGCACTACATAATCAAGAGATCTACATAGTAGGAATAGACTTCAATATTATTAAGCCCCTCAAAGAAAAGAAAGGGGGATGAAAAAATTAGAAGTAGAGGCACAATAGTTAAATGAACTCTTATATCATCTTCATGTGGTTGACCTAACTACCATAAATGGGATCTATATTTGGAATAATCGTGGAGGAAAGAACCACCATGTTGCTAGAAAATTGGACCAATTTATAGTGTCATAAGGCATATTATAAAGGGGAATATTCGTAAAAGTCTCCATCCACAGGGGTTTCACTCAATGAACCTCTGACATATCATGTGAATTTGTGGAATACTAAACAATACCCTTAATTTCACTACATACTGGAAATCATATCTAAAAATCACATTATTTAACCCCCTACCAATACAAACCCAATAAAATTTTCCAATTTAAAAAATCATACTTACACTAGATATTGTAGGTATCCAGTTTTTCATTAACATGTTTTATACCCCTTTCTTTTCTTCATTAACTTTGATCTCCATTTTTTCTACCTACCAATATAAAAACCCTTTACCCTCTATTATGTGTTCAATATATTATGTCATTTTTTCTTCAATATATATCCCCCAATATGAATGCACGTGGTATGGTATTTCTCCCTAAATGAAGCACCCATGCCTCCATCATTCCACGTATTGGCATAGATCACTAGCCCATTCCTTTGGAACTAAACCTTAAAGTAAATCCTCATAATCATCCTTTTAAATTTGAAAGTTTTGAGCTCCAAGGTCCAAATTTCCTTTCAAAATCCAAACGCTAGTGGGAGGAAATACAAGTTCAAAGTAGAAATAACATGCATAAATTCAAACTAAAGCTCAAAGAATTTAAATCCAAAATTCTAGATTTGAAAAAGGATGAATTCAAACAAATAATCAAAGAGAAATATGTCTTGGAATCTAATATTTAATAGGTGCAACAACATATTATCCTCTGAGCCTACATTAATGCTTTGGTGATGGAAGTGGGATAGTTAATCAATGAAATATAATGATAGAGAATGGAGGAGATCCTTTGGAAATATAAATCCAATGTTTGGTTGCTAAAAGAAGGAGAGAAAAGTTTGAAATGCTTTCATAAGGTGATGGTGATGTATAGGCATAATAATATAATATTTTCTCTCTCCTCTTAGGATGGGAAACAACTAGCACAACAAGTAGGACTGGAACAAGAACCAGTTGCTTAATATCACCACTTATTGACATGATATACACTAAACCGAGTGGAAGCCATCCAAACAATTGCACGTCACATCCAAAATTTAATCTATTTGACCCAGAATGAAGCCTATATGTGTGCATTTGTTTTTCCATAGGTGGAAGAGGTGATGATGGCGATGTCAAATAAAAAAGCTTGACAACTAAATGGTTTCACAATGGAATTTTTCTAAGCCTCTTTTTTTTTTTCGGGCATGAAGGTGCATGCATTGGTAGGATAATCGCCTCTCTCACAATTGGTATGCATGTTACTTAATGCCAATCTTATTACATTAATCCCAAAATCTAACAGAGTTGACTATTCTAGTGGTTTTAATTTTAAAACCCTATATAGTTCCAATTAAAATATTATTTTGATTGTAATTATTAATCAACTTAAAAATATGCTCATTTCTATCTTATCACCATAACATAAATTCTTTGTAGAAGGGTGCTAAAACTTGGATGGGATTGTGGAGGCCCATGAGGGCATCCACTCCCTAAAATAACCCAAATGAGTTGGGATGTTGATAAAAATTGACCTCTCAAAAGCCTATGATCTATTAAACTAGGAATATCTTTTCCAAATCATCTAGGCCTTTGGGTTTTTGTACCAATGGATTACACAGATTAAATCCTTAAGCTCTACTCTATTTTTCTCCATTCTTCTGAATGATTTCCCAACATTGAAATTTAAACCATAAAGGGGGCTATGACAAGTGTATCTAATCTCCCCCTTCCTATTCATATTAGAAGTGGAGTGATTGGGTAGATAATCTAAATTTATAAAAATTCAAAATAAAAGAACAAAAATTCATTTGTATGATGTTTATCTCCCCATCACCCATAAATAGTTCGTTGATGACATTATTCTCTTTAGATTAACAGTAGTGGGTGAGATTAATTCTTCGAGATTAACTCTCAATGAATTTGTGGACGATTTAAGTGTGGTGATCAATTATATATATATATATAATTTAAGTGTGGTGATCAATTATATATATTTATATTCATGCTAGTATAAAAATACATCTGGCCCACCTATTGGATTTCCATATAGGTAAAACCCTTGCTTAGTATCAGGGAGTACCTCTAGTTGAGAATTCCTTGTGAGTAGCTCATTGGCAAGACATAATACAAAATTTATCCCACAATTTTCATATTTGGGCACTCCATACACTTAATTTGGAAAGGAGTTCTTTTCAAATTATCCTCGCTTACAAAAAAAATCCCTTATTAGAGTGTTGGATTTCGTGTCAATAAAGGAAGGGGGGAGCCCACCACCCCGCCACATCCCATGATATTTAATAGGTGGGAATGGCATGGATATCCCACCCCATGAAATCACACATGTTAAATAATATGCATCCCTCCAATATCATATGGAAACCTTCTCTTTATCTGTATGTCCCTAGCTAGGTAACATGGACTCTCTGGTTTTAAATTCTACCTATGATAAAACCCCATTGCAGGGGGGATATTTCCCCTGTGACACATCCTTAATGGAGTGACACTCTATCTTATATACTCTCATGTCTTGTTGTAATTATTTTGATTCATATTTGGTTCATGATAAATCTCTATCCTACAATGATGGATCTGTGAGTGTTTCATTACCTGGTGATCCTAAATCTCAGGACCTTGGCCTTCAATGCATGAACCTAGTGTTGAATATATTTTAGAGGAGAAGCATGATGGTGGTCAAGGAGGTGGTCTTGGGATAGCAGTAATGGCTACCAAAAGTTCTTGAGAAAGAGGAGGTCATTCATGAAGGCTTGTACTCAACTTGTAGGATTTCAAAACCTCATGGACTAGCCATTTCTCAATAATTATTTCTATTTTAAAACTGTAATACTTCTTCAAATCTTTCAATTTGATAGTGTTTTTTCGTAGTGGATTTTGGTTCAGAGTCTATAGATAGTCTTGTTTATGTGTGTTGGTAAGGTGGTTTTTGTGGTTTACTATTGAATTCATACCCTTCCAGGCGTCCCTCCCTCTCTATTAACAAGTGGTTTCACCTTATTAGATTTCATTCCATGTTGAAATGGAACCCAAAGGGGGCTTTTGATTTAATTTTCTCTTAATTAAATTGGAAGAGACATTGTAATTTCATCTCATGACAACTTGTATTAGTTAATTAAATCAGAATGACTGTGTTAGCTTAGAAAATTTAAGTTTCGGGTCAAAGAGGAGGCATGTAGAGGATTTTCCTATTTTTAGTGTTCCATTTATAATTATGTGTGAGTTGTAATTAGTCAACTCAATAAATCGAGTTAAAATCTATTTAACTAGTTCTAATTGAGAGATGAGCTAGTGAGAGGTGCAGTGAATTAAATCTGATTTAAATCACAATTAGCGATTAATCAGTTAATTGATAAATCACTATAAATAATTGTTTCGTGTCAGTTCTAAGGAAGGCCCAGTTGAGAGTGAGGTTAAATGGATGATAACTATGAGTTGTATAATTCAAAAAAATTTCAGGTCAGTTATAGAGTCACGTGGAATCCAATGATGCATAGCACAATCAATTCCAAGGAATTTCCTATTTAATAGGGCAACAATTCCTCTAGGAATTGTTGAGCAAGGTTGGCTAAGTAGAGGTTGAGAATTGGTTAAGTACTTGAATGATTTTTCCTAGATCAGAGTGAGACAATTGGCAGAGTGTAGGAGTTTCTCAGTATGGGAAATAAAATTGCATTGTTTCATGGTCTTGAATTTATACAATATATAGATAGTGGGGTTTTAGGCAGTGTGATTTACCCATATACATCTTGTGTTGTGTGATTGATTGTTTCTTTCTCTTGTTATTTGATTGCACGATCGTGTTTTGTTTCCACAAATTTGTAGAAGGATTTAGTATTTTGTTTTATTACATTAAAAGATTAGATTGAATCCCATGGTTATATTTTCTACATAGTATCAGAGCACCAGGAATCACAATAGAAGAGAAGAACAAATTTTGTTTTGAACAGGTTCGAATTTGCAGATTTATTCTTTAGGACCCAGCTACAAATCAAGATGTCTTTCAATGGCTTAAGACTCGAATATGCTCTTGAGGGAAATTATAATTACATAACATGGAAGGAAAGGATGGAGGAATTGATTGAGGACAACAGACTGAATATATTCATTGATATTGATATTCCTCTGCCCACAACATTAGATGCTCAACAACTTGATGCATGGAAAAAGAATGTAGCAAAGGCGAGAAAGATATTGTTAGAGGTAGTTTCAGATCATATTGTCTCAAGTATCCATGGGAAGGTGACTCCATATGCTATGTGGAAGGCATTGAAATATATTTTTTAGAATAGTAATGACCACAAGAAGCTGGAAATGAAAGACAAGCTTTGGAAGATCAAAATGGAGAAGGGCGACATGATCCAAAAATACTTGACAAAATTCACTAAATGTCAAGATGAGATTCGAAGTGTTGGGATAATTGTTGCATCAAATGATTTGGTGAGCCTCTCTCTTTTAGGCCTTCCCAAGAGCTGGAATAGATACCAATACTTTATGAATGGGAGGGATAAGATAACATATTGGGAGAAAATATGGTCTGATTTGGTACAAGAAAAAATTTGGCAGAGCAATAGAGATTTTTGATCATCAAAGACTGATGATGAGGAGAACTATGCCTTTTTTGGAAAGGCAAAGAAAGAGAAAGGGAAGATGTCCCATTCTAAATTAGAGTCTAAAAGGTAGGAAAGAAACAAGACTTGTCAAAGGTACAATGTTTCAACTATTATGAACATGGACACTATGCCACAAATTGTCCACAAAAGAAGACCAACAAGAAGGCCTCAAGAGGAGAAGAAGGTGAATCAATTGCTTCACAGTTTGAGTTGGATTTGACTCTCATCACATGCATGGTGTCATTAGTGATGGGTTATGTGTGGTACTTTGATAGTGGAGATTCATTCCATATTGACCAAAAACAAATAATTCACGAATAACTTGGAGGAGAAGGATATCGAGATGCACATTGAGATGGGAGATGTCGGGAGGTATAACGCTACTTTCCTAAGTACAATTACGTATCATAGGGAGTCAGGTGATCCACTCACATGAAAATATGTCATATATGTTCCTGGTTTAAAGAAGAATTTGGTTTTTATTACTATGTTGGAAGATCATGTATATGATGTGATCTTCAGTGAAGGAAAGGCATTCCTTCATTACAAAGCCACAAGACAGGTGAAAAATATTGAGGTTCGAGTAAAGAAACTCTACAAATTGGATGTATAAGACTGCGCAACATTGAGCATGAAATTAGAGAAGGTGGAGAGCCGAGACATCAATGAGTTATGGAAAAGGTGGTTGAGCCATCTATACCACAATGCTTTGAATATCACGCAAAATATGTTTATAGGAATCCAAAGGGTGCACTTGCATAGATAGATGCATGAAAAAGGTGGAAATCGAGTAAGTATACCAAAATCCACCTTTCACAATAAGGAAATCTGAGCCAAGGAGATCCTTGAGAGAGTTCACTCAGAGGTGTGTGGGCCGTTCTTGAAATATTCCACATCAAAGCATAGGTATTACATGATTTTTGTTGATGAATTTTCAAGAAAGTGTTGGATTTTCTTCATGCACAAGAAAGATCGGACGTTCTCCAAGTTTTTTGAGTTCAAGGCACTTGTCGATAAATATATAGGGAAGACGTTGAAGGCTCTAAGGAGCGATAATGGTGTAGAATACATCTCTAAAAAATTCAAGAACTTATGTGCCTCAGAAGGAATTCGAATAGAATTTATAGCACCTCATAACCTATAGTAGAAGGGGGTTGTAGAAAGGAAGAACAAAAATATTGTTGGAGTAGCTAGAGTTATGTTGGATGATCAGGGCCTATCATTGCATCTATGGGAAGAATAATGAAATACAAAAATAATTGTGTAGAAGAGAAGTCCTCATTGGATATTTGGGATGAGTACACCAGAGGAGGACTTTTTAGGTAAGAGACCATATGTGTCATATTTTAAAATTTTTGGTTCATCTGTTTATTTCCATGTGACCAAAGATGCCAGGAAGAAGGTAGAGCCAAAAAAAGAGTTGGGGATATTTTTGGGGCACACTGATACACCTAAAAACTATCGGGTGTACTTTCTAATACATAGGATGATACTGGTTAGAAGATATGTGAAATTCGATGAAGATAAACCCATGAGATTTTCCCTTGTAAGGAATCTCAAGGTGCATGCAATTGAGAATCTCTTGGCTCCAAAGGATGAACCTCGAGATGTGGAGCAACCACAAGTAGAGGAATAAAGCGTGGTAGAAACCACTCATGTAGAGCCATCCACCAAATATGGAAGGAACCGCACCAGAGAGGTTGATAAATTGTTTCTGGATTCAAGAGAGAATGTGGGAGCACCCACATCACAACACAGGTAGAGAAGGTCCCCATAGTGGTACACTAGATTCATGGCTATTGTGAGCGAAGGCATTAAAATATAACCATCTTATTTTGAGGAATTAGTTCAGTAGCCAGTGTGGGTTGATGCCATGGATGAGGAGTATGAATCCATTATGAGAAACAATGCATGGGAAGTTGTCCCAAGACCAGTGGGGAAGTCAGTTGTAGGTTCGAGGTGCGTCTACAAGGTGAATCAGGAAGTAGATGGGAGTGTGGAGAATCACAAATCTAGATTAGTGGCCATAGGGTTCTATCAGGTGGTGGGGATTAACTATGATGAGACTTTTATAGTAGTTTAAAGGTATGCATCTATTAGATCCATCCTTGCACTCTCAACATAGATGGGATGGGAAATATATCAGATGGATGTAAAGACACCATTTCTCAATGGATTTATTGATGAATAGGTGTACATTGATCATTTGTAATGCTTTGATGCCTTAGACAGGGAGTCGCATGTGTGCAGACTCAAGACAACACTATATGGGCTGAAGAAAGAACCTTGTGCTTGGTACAGTAGGATCGACAACTATTTCACTGGGTTTGGCTTCAACAAGAGTGAAGCAGATGCAAACCTATATCATGTTGTGGTTTATGGTAAGATTTTTATTATTGTACTTCATTTTACTTTATATAAGAGAATCCTGCAAGAGAATTTGATATTAAGGACATGGGGATACTACACTATTTCCTTGGATTGGAAATATGGAAAATATATGGGGAGATATTTGTATCTCAGCTCAAGTACGGAAAGGTGATTCTAAGGAAGTTGGAGGGTGGAAAACCCATGGAGACTCCTTTAGCAGGAAAATAGAGGAAGTAGGTTGCTACTTTTAGTGAAGTAGTGGATGCTACTATTTACAGGATTCTTGTGGGTTCACTCATGTATTTGGTGAACACATGACCCGACATATGCTACGAAGTTAACCAGCTGAGGCAAGCTATGGTTAAGCCTACTGGTCTCTTGTGGAAGGCAGGGAAACATGTGTTGAGATATCTTGGAAGCACTACATAGTATGTATTATGGTACAAACAGACAAAGGGAGTGAAGCTTCAAGGCTTCACTAATGTGGATTGGGCAAGGAGTCCATCTGACAAGAAGAGCACATCAAGAGGCATCTTCAACATAGGATCAACAATATTTTCTATGTACAAAAGGAAATAGAGATCAATTGCACTCAGTTAAGAAGAGACAAAGTACATGGCCTCCAGTCATGCAACACGTGAGGCCATTTGGATGATGAATATACTTGTTTTTTTGTTTGGTCGATAGATGGATCCAATAGTGATACATTGTGATAATTAGAGTTGCATCAAAATCTCAGTTAATCCAGTATTCAACGACATGCCCAAGAATATTGATATCTGGTATCACCATCTCATAGATTGTGTACAAAGGCGGATTATGTCATAAGAGTACATTCCCACTTAGGAGCAGGATGCAGGCGTCTTGAAAAAGGTGCTAGAAAGAAGAAAATTTGAATTCATGAGACATAGGATTAGGGTAGCAGATAATCCCTTTCTTATTGAGACTGATTTTCGAAATGGAACAAAGAAATGGCACCCAAAGGGGGTTTCTGATTTAATTTTCCCCTAATTAAATTGGAAGATAAATTGTAAATTCATCTCATGACAACTTGTATTAGTAAACTAAGTTAGAATGACTGAGTTAGCTTAGGAAATTCAATTTTTCAGGTTAAAGAGGAGGCATGTAGAGGATTTTCCTATTTTATGGGGGTCTAGTTATAGTTGTTTGTGAGTTTTAATTAGTTAACTCAAGAAATTGAGTTAAAATCAATTTAGCTATTTCTAACTGAGAGATGAGCTAGTGAGAGGTCGAGTGAATTAAATCTGATTTAATTCACAAGTAGTGATCAATAAGTTAACTAATAATTCACTATAAATAGTTTCTTCATGTCAGTTCTAAGGAATTCCTAGTTGAGATTGAGGTTAAATGGATGATAACTATCAGTTGTATAATTAGAAAATGTTACAAGTTAGTTACAGAGACATGTGGAAGCCTATGATGCATTGTGCAATAAATTCCAATAAATTTCCTATTTAATAGGGAAAAAATTCCTTCAAGAATGAGTGAGAAATTCTGGTTGAGTAGGGGTTGAGAATTGGTTAAGTACTTGACTAATTTTTCCTAGATCAGAGTAAGACAGTTGGTAGAGTATAGGAGTTTCTTAGTACGAGAAATAGCATTGTATTGTTTCATGGTCTTGAATTTATACAATATACATATAGCGGGGTTTTAGGAAGTGTGATTTCCCTAGATACATCTTGTGTTGTGAGATTGATTGTTTCTTTCTCTTACTTGTTATGTGATTGTGCGATCGTGTTTTGTTTCTGGAAATTTGTAGAAGGATTAAATATTTTTTTTTAGTACATTACAAGATCATATTGAATCTCATGGTTATATTTTCTACATTCCAAACCTCCCTAGAAACTTATTATTTATTGGGAATCCATTTTTTATTTGAATGGGGTATATTAGTAATGTTGTGCTAATTCATCTTTCAGATTATGAAACCAGCGTTTTATATGTGCTTAAGGGTTCAAGTTCTCTTGCAAGTTATTGAGTCTCATGAGTGTTTTTCATGTTAATTTTATGAAAAATTTAACATAAAATAAAAACTCAACAACATCAAATAAAATTACAGTACATCACCATATGACACATCAACATAGGGATTTGATGAAGGAGTTCACCCCTCCTAGGCTACATCTCCTTGGTCAAACTTCCATGGCTTTGGCCTCTCTATTATGCTCAGCCTTGAAAAATGATGTTATTACACTGCTTTTATGCTCATAAAACCTACACCAATGAGTTCAGAATGCCCAAAAATGGTGCCTTAGGCTCTTTCTCCTCCTGATTTGGTCGAAAAATAACTGAGTTATGTAATTTTTTGTTTTTTTCCACAATTTTCTCCCTAAATTTAGCTAACTGCCACTAATTCAAGATTTTTGGCACCTCATATAGCCTTTTCATCGAATTTATCAGACTTCCAAGATAATCTGGTTTAGATTAATTCAATCACATTAAACAAATTAAGCGATATTAGTGCTTTAATCTCTGCTTTGTGATAATTTTAGATTAGTGTTGATTAGAGGAGATTAGTGATTAAATAATCTTAGATTAGCACTAATGATCTGTGCTTATGGATAAGCGCTCCTCCTGTTCACCAGTGTTCATGGGTTATGGTCACATGCATTGGGGGTTGCCCCCCTATACCTCCAATGGAGGACTTAACAAAGTTTAAAAAGTAGTGGTGATACATATAGGTTAAGAACCATATGTAGAGGATTTGGCAATGGCACGCATTAATTTGGCAAAGGTACATGGTTCAACCCATGTCAGTCCCTCCGGCCCATCACCATAATTTTTCTTCGCCATGAGGGGGACATGTGGCGACCCCAGGCTCAGCCATGTGCCTCCTCCTAATTGGCCCAAACTTCAACCATTAATAAAATGCCAACACCATAAATTTGAACCAATCCCCAGCTTCTACTATGCAGTCTCACATTTGACAGAGGAAAATTCACCTCCCCAGTGAACATGCCACATTAGCAGTACTGACTGCTAACTGGGCTCCATGTCTGCATTTTTATTTTTATTTTTCATGTTTAGTAAAACAAAAAAAATTCATTTATAAGGCCACATGGAGTCCATTTCCCGTGAAATGTGTTGTGCCAGATTCATAATGACAAACACTACATGGACGTTCAGGTTTTGCATCATTCTGAGAACTTTGATTTTTTAGCATAATTCTAAGCACTTGATCATTCCTTCCCACTGGAAGCGTTTGGACCCCAAAATATATTTCATTACTAAACATGTGGATGAGGGTACAATTCCCTCACCCTTGCAATCTCAATCCACTAGAATTTTCCTAAATTCAATAATTTGAGCTTTTCATAAAAAATAATATTTTTCCTTGATTCTAGAGACCCTGTCTTGCTAGTGTAGACACTATCATGCTGCAATTTCCTATAATTTTCAGAACAATAAGTTTTCCTTGAAGAAAAAAACTTCTTTCCACCTTAGTCTTAAATCAAAATCATGTCCTAAAGATGGATCCCCATTGGGATTCAAAACGTCGACCATTGTTTCTTAACACTGTGGATAATCCAGAAATTTCTGCAACAAATGAAATTTGAAAACTTTCTCACCTTGAATATTGTTTACATGTTGATTTTTAGCTTGTCTCGCCTTTTTCTTTGCTTGACTCTTGATCAAATGTGATTGACATCACCATGAAACATCCCATTTCAAAGACCATACTTTGTGAAATCCATAAGAAGAGCTTTTGAACCCAATGCCCTATTTGTCAAATTGTTTTGGCACTTTCTATTTGACCTTTGCACTCTCTTGCACCAACATCTTGTTTCCATCACTATTCAACACTAATGTGGATTGCTGCAAATATTTCACATCTTGTTTACCTCTTTTCAAAGGCAAGATGTTAGAGCCGTGAAACATCTTATTACAAACATTAGTAACTTCAATGAAATCATCCTGTCCATTTGATGCATATTTTTGAAAGGTCGCATTCAAAACATCACTATGCTTGAACATAAACAAAGACAAATTTTGACTTGCATTCACTATTCTCTTCATTTCTCCTGCATGTATAAGCGACAAACTCCTCTTCTTCTTATATGCTCTATCTATGTACTCAATTCCATTTTTTAACAAGTGGTACTTACTCTCATGGATGAGATACCACCCTCCTATCATAAATATAAGGACTTCCCAAAACAATACATGAAATCTCAAGTGAAACTATATCAAGTTCAACTTCGTCAAGAAAGTTTGAATTGATTACAAACCTTAGGATGCACTTCCTTGTTACCTGCAAGTTTGCATTCTTGCATATCCAGCCTAACGAATAAGGTCTTGGATGTGTAATAATTTCTAGATTCAACCTCTTAACTAAGTCTTTAGAAATCAAATTGGCTTGAGAACCACTATCAATTAGTGTGTCTATTTTGGTATGCTCTGAAACAACTCTAATATCAAAGAGTTCAATTCTTGTATCTTCATCTTGAGTTGCATTAGAATAACTTGAAGAACTAATGCTTGCTATGTTCTTACCTTTCAAATTCATTTCTATAATATTGGTTTCATATTATAAATCTGAACCTAAATTATGTTCAATGATTGCAGTTGTTTTCTCCTTCTCTTTGGTTTTAAGTCTGTTTGGCTTTAATTCTGGATGGAGTTGCCAACAATGGTCTTCATCATGGCCATTTTTTTAACAATGTTTACATGTGAGTTTCTCTTTCTCTATTATAATAGAACCATTTTTCTTTCCTCTTCCATTAAACTTAACCTTTCCTTTATCTTCATACTCAAGGAAACTATCACTTTTCTCATCTCCACTATGTTTCCCTCTTGCTTCTAGATGTGTGGCTTGAACACAAACCTCATCTAATTTTTTGGGATTGAACATGAGCATAGTATGTCTAATATATTTGTGCAAACCCCAAATATACTTTAACAAAGTTTCTTGAGAAGATAAATTAACACCCAAAATAAGAGCTCTTCTCCTAAATTCATGAGTGTAATCTTGCACACTTTGACCTTTAACTGTCTAAAATTTTGTAAGCCCATAATGAATTTTTTCATGTAAGCTAGAGGGAAAAATTTCCTTTGAATGGTAGCAATAAAATTAGACCAAGACATTGAGATCTTACTGTGTTTTTTAATCTCATCTTGTGTCCTTTATTCCCACCATACAAGTGTTGCACCCTCCATTATCAAGGAAGCCAATTGAATCTTTATTTCATCCTCTTGAAGGTTCTGTATTCTGAAATAAACCTCTAATTAATGAATCCAATTATCCAACTTCTCTGCATTCACTTCACCATTATACATCGGTAGCTCAAATTTGAAATCGAGTTTAAGTAAGAGTGATTTACCGGTTCCTTTTGAAGTATGTGGATGAACAAATTGAAGGGTTGTGGTAGTGGAAGATGATGAAGAGGAAGGTGTAGATGGTGATTAGGATTATGGTGGAGTGGATGGTGGTTTTTTACCATGTCCATTGCCTCCTACTCCTAGAGAAAAATCTCCTCTTGTAGGCACTTTCTCCTTGCATCCTTAAATTCCTCTCCTCATAGAGGACCTTTACCATCTCAGTCATATCAAAAAATTCCTTTCTGAACTTTCTCTCATCTTCAGTCATGGTAGTTTCTCCTTCATGATACATGCACACTGAAGACTCATCTTCAACTTCAAGATGTGCTAGTGTTGAAGACTTTGGCAACCCTACCCTTCTTCCTCTTGACTCAAATGCAAGGCTTTCAACTAGCTTCCCTTCTCCTCTTTTGAGTTTTAACCTTGTAAGCATGACACAAATTTGCAAAAAATTAGATCCCTTCTTGCACAAAAAACCTAAAGCTATCATACCAAAAATGATCTGAATGGGGTATGTTGGTAATGTTGTGCTAATTTCTCTTTCAGATTATGAAACCAAAATTTTATATGTGCTTAAGGGTTCAAGTTCTCTTACAAGTTATTGAGTCTCATGAGTGTTTTTCATGTTAATTTTATGAAAAATTTAACATAAAATAAATATTGAACAACAAAAAATAAAATTACAGTACATCACCATGCAACACATCAACATAGGGATTTGATGAAGGAGTTCACCCCTCTTGGGCTACATCTCCTTGGTCGAGCTCCCATGGCTTGGGTGTCTATATTACACTTAAATTTGAAAAATTATGTGTTTAGAATGCTTTTCTGCTCCTGAAACCTAAACCAATGAGTTTGGAATGCCCAAAAATGGTGCCTTAGGCTCTTTCTCCCCCTGATTTGGTTGAAAACTGACTGAGTTAAGACATTTTTAGTTTGTTCCACAATTTCCTCCCTAAATTTAGCTAACTGCTACTAATTTAGGCTAGTTGGCACAAAATATAGGATTTTCGCCAAATTTATCAGACTTCCAAGTTAATCTGGATTATAATAATTAAACTGCATTAAAATAATTAAGCGTGATTAACGCTTAAATCTATGCTTTGTGATAATTTTGTATTAGTGTTAATTAATGGAGATTAGTGGTTAAATAATCTCAAATTAGCATTAATGATCTGCGCTTATGGCTAAGTGTTTTTCTTGTTTTTCGGTGGTCATGGGTTATGGTCACATGCATTGGGGGCTGGCCCCATTTCCCCTCGAAGACAAAATTAAAATTTTTTAAATAGTAGTGGTGCTACATATAGGTTAAGAACCATATGTAGAGGAGTTGGTAATGGTGCACACTAGTTTGGCAGAGATCCCAAGTTCGACCCCCTCTGGTCCCACCGACCCATCACCATAATTTTTCTTTGCCATGAGGGGGACACATGGTGGACCTAGGCTCAGCCACATGCCTCCTCTCATTGGCCCAAAATTCAACCCTTAATAAAATGCCAACACCATAAATTTGAACCAATCCCTAATTTCCACTTGGCAGTCTCACATTCGATGGAGGAAAATTGACCAAAATTTGACCCGCCCAGTTAGCATGCCACGTCAATAGTACGAACTACTGACTGGGCTCCATGTCTCCATTTTTTTTCAAATTTTTCCTATTTATTAAAACTAAGAGAACTCATTTCTGAAGTCATACTAAGTCCATTTTGCAAACGAGTTTCACTGGATTTAGAATGACGAACACAACACAGTCGTTCAGGTTTTGTGTCATTCTGAGAACTTTAATTTTTTAGCATAATTCTTAGCACTTGATAACTTTTACTCCATATTTTATTTTTATGGTACTATTGGTTTCTTTTCCCTTTAAGGGTTGTCCTCACTTTCGATTACTATGCCTTTGAAAACCATGCCCCGCAAGAGGATGTGTTGTTGTTAATATTTGATGGTAGAGGCCCTGAAGTCTCACCATGTGATCAATCTCAAGTCGAAAATGTTGTTGTTATTTTCCACTCCTCGACTCCTCCAGAAATCCAAGAGTAAATTTGATAAATTGAAGTGTTGACCACAAATAACTTTGAAGCTTAATTTGATTTTGAAATCCAAGCTAAAGTAGCCAATTGGTTTTCCTGGCCCTATTCATAATAGGGGAAGATGGATTCAATATATTGACTCCATTATAGTCCACTAGCAATTGACACAATATAATTTTTTCATGAAATTCAATGAGTTCAATGGCATAAAAATCATTGTATCATCATTATAGATGATTTATTATCACACATTGAAATACTTATCCAATGTGGCTTGAATCCTCTAGCCCCAACAGGCACCGATGCCCAAGATTTTTCCCTAGTCACTTGATCAGATACTTGATGTCTCGTTTACCTTCTTGGATTATGTCACTTAATTTCAATAGTAAATTTCATTTCAGTAGTCATGTATTTAATAGTACCAGTTTTTTACATTTTGATAGACCTAGTCTATTTTGATTTTTCAACAGTATTGGTTTCCCTTGTGGAAAACTATGATAGGAATCATCTTAATTAAACAGTGTTATCTAGTTTTTTATGAAGCCATTTTGAGGAGATATAATTTTAAATCAACAAAAAAAAACATTAATATATTTACATAATGAAGTCAAATATTTATGCAGATGATGCCTACACTTCTCTTTTCCAAAGGATAAAAAAACAAAGAGATTGGTAGTATATAGGTTAAACTTTGATTCATTAGTGTATATATTAAACTCTTTAGAGTAAAACACGCGATCATATCTAGAAGCTACATGTACAATATATTATGACACTTTATCTATTTTTACCCATGGAGATTCATTAAAAAAAATTCACGCTAGAGAATTTTGTCATGTCTTAGTCAAAACCTCTACTTTTACTAAATGATTGGTCAAATCCTTGATTTTAGATGGCCCTATGTTGATGGGAAAATATGATTGTGGGTTCATATGGGAGAGTTAGGATATATGATAATATGTGTAATACCTAAGAAACAATATAAACTATTGTTTATGTGAAAGCTTCTCAGTGTGCTAAAGAAGGTTCTAGACAGTAAAAAATGAAGAGGAAGAATAACATTCAAGGAGAATAGATATGATACTATGGATCTTGAAAGGTATAAATTAGTGTAGTATTTTACACCTTACCCTCCCCCCATATATAACACACCCACCACCCATACTTAATATGAATGACCAAAAATCCTGATCTAACCCTCCCCCACACCTGTTTCTAATCCCTCTTTCCATATCAAACGATTTTAGTATAGTAAAAATAAGCTCAATTTTTGAGTAGAACAAGTATTTTTGTTACGTCTTGATTTAAAATTTTTTATCCGTTGAACATGTTAAAAATAAATAATTTTTTTTTCAAATATTGAACCTTTCACTTCGTAAAATATAGATGGATTCATTAATTTTGAATTATGAGAATGCTTTTTTTAGTTGTATATTTTGTAATAACTAGATCATATTAAGGATTCATATCCTTATGCACATTCCTACTCAAAAAGGAACAAGGAAAACACTCTAAATTAATAAAAAATAGCTAAATAATGTAAGTAAACATATTTGGAGGATGGAGTACCTAGAACTATCCGAATTAGAATGCTACTCTATAGTGGAACCACATTGTTTGTCGAAAGTGCCTAATGAGGATAGAGATTAAAACATGAATATGAAGATCTCCTAATCCATAGTTGTGAGTATTATAATTAAAGAGAAATGAAGAGATTTTATGAATATGACACTAGCACATTTGGCTCAATTTCCAACGGCCAAAATGGCGCTCTTGCGACACATAGGCATTGCCAGAGCAACACTTTCAGGCAAGGTAAAACGTGGTTTCTCCTAATGTCGCAATTCCGACACTTGAGTTAACCGTTGTAAGAGTGACACTTTTTCTAGCTTTTCCAATTGGTCGTCACTCTTCCGACGTTACCAACTATACGTCGCTATTCCGATGCTACTAAGCGCGTGTCGCTCTTCCGATGAACCAGAGCATCGCTCTTCTGACATTATAAAATGGGATACATCTCTTGCAAGACCGACAATACTAGAACGTCGGAATTTCGACAGTAGTGAAGCATAGTAAAATGTTAGAATACGGACGAGGTGAAACGTTAGAAGACCAACGGTAATGAAATGTCGAAAGACCGAAGGAAACAAACATTGATGTAAAAAAAACTTTGTAGACCAAAACGTCAGAATACCGACAGAAACGGACATTGACGTAAAAAAACATTGCAAACCAATTTGGTATTCCACTTGTTAAATTCAAGTTATGTTTAGCTTTAAACATGACAAATTTAAGTATCCTACATTGTTGCTTAGGTGTATAATTTTACAAACAATCATATCTTTGTTTTACAAACAAAACATGCCAAAGGTTTGTTAGGCATCTTCATGATGGTAGATTGTAAAATTTCACCTACATGTAAGTCTAACACATGAAAACTTTCAACCAAGATTGATTCAAAGGAAGTTAATGAGTTAGTCTGCAAGAAACTAGTGGGAAATTTATCTATCTTACTTCCACCAAACTAAAAAGCATAACCCTGAATAGTCGAGATATATATTCCTTCAAATTAAAAAACATAACACTGAACAACAACAAACAGGGTGTTCCAACATGTAAAGGGAACATTGGATTTTGGACTTCTATTCAGGAAAAGAAAAGAAACTGATTTGTGTGGTCATTCAAACTTAGATTGAGCAGGATCCATGGATGACAGGAAGTCTACAACAAGCCATGTCTTTAGTCTTAGCATAGGGGTAGTTATTTGGACCAAAAAAAACAACATATAGTTTCACCTTTCTCTACAGAATAAAAATACAAAACAATAGTCAAAGGGACATGTGAATTAGATTAGCATAGAAGAATGATTTCAGATTTGCAATTTCATCAGGATGATACCACACTACCTTTTCGTGATAGATTAGGATGATCCCACACTACCTTTTTGTGATAGCTTAGAAGAATTCTTGAAGATTTGTAAGTTCATTAGGATGAGCCCACAATGCCTCTTTGTGATAGCTTAGAATAAATATTGCATGTTTGTAGGTTCAACAAGATGAGCCCACAATACCTTCTTTTGATAGCTTAGGATGATCCCACACTAGCTTTTTGTGATAGCTTAGAATGATACCATACTACCTTTTTGTGATAGCTTAGAAGAATGCTTGGAGATTTGTAATTTCATTAGGATGAGCCCACAATACATTTTTGTGATATCTTAGAAGAAAGCTTTCATGTTTGTAGGTTCAACAAGATGAGCCCACGGTACCTTTTTCTGATAACCAAGGATTCCTTACCGTGAAAAATAATCTCATCTTATCCAAGCAGACCAAACATACTAAAGTCCATTACTATGGAAAATAAATTCATACCCTTGTTGTTATAACTTATTTCTCCTGTTCTTCTCTTAGCTGGGGTCATCTTATCTCTTACGTATTGTACATAGTTTTCTAGGAGTCATTCAAGTCGCGTTGTTGCACCATCCCAACCTCGAGCATTGTGAACCTAATCAGATAGTAGTTACTCACAATGGGCACTTAATTTTCAAATAAATTTCTATTCAATCACCCTCTCAATCTGAATTATGAATCTAATCTCTCTACAAATACGAAAGAGTCTGTAGAACCTATTGAGAAGGGAATGCCTTCTAACTTTCAAGATAATATCATTAACAAGAAATATCAGGAAGAAATGATGTCATAGATATAGTTCTTGTCTCCTGAAAATAGTTACACTTCGATTTCCTAGACCTAAACTACATTATGCTCGTCTAAGGTCTAATAATGGAACATCACTCAACATTTTCCTAAGTTTCCCAAGCTTTTTCAGAACTGGCAAGTGAAAGATGTCCTAATATATATATATATATATATATATATATATAAACACATTATTTAAGACATTTTTTTTCTATCAATATTATTGTTCATGAATCTTGTAAACAGGTCTAAAATTATAATCAGAATTGGCACGTGAAATCCGTCCTAATACATATATATATATATATATATATATATTTATTTATTTATGGTGATTACTAAATTTGCAGGTGTGTTCTAGCCATCCTGCTCACAGGACCCCCCATCCCCATTATTCTTGTCTCAAAAGCCAGTACAACATAGATGTTCAAAAATTTGGCTTCTGAAAAGTACCTATAGTGAGATATCTCATTACTTCAGGTAAATCTCATAATGTCTTGTGTTAAATCCCAGTAATAATTCAACTACCAATGAATCAAAACATAGAAAACAGTGTGTACTTTGGGATGAATATATAGTTTGTAGTTAGCTGACCCATATCATCTCCATATGAATCCCCAAATACAATTGAAGGAATTTGAATGTAATGTATATCCATAATAATGTTGACTGGATTTACTTGTAAATGAAAATCACCTCGGCCTTCTTTGTATTCATTGTCACCTTGGCTGCCTTTGTATTCACTAAATTTTCACCCCTACTTTGTTTTTCAAAAGCTGCAAGTTCTTGCTATTGTTGAGAACAATTAAGTCAAATTTGCCAATCATACTTCTGCAGTCATTATATGCTTCAATAATTAATGAACAAAAAATGAGACGCTTAGAAGAACACTCTTAAATATATCTACTGCTAAGTATCTCTGTACACTTCTAATGAGAAACTTAATGGCTATTCATTTAAGAAATCTACATAAGCAAAACAAGAGTCATGTTGGAGACACCTTTAACTAGGTGTAGATAAAACTCGGATAGATCAGAGAACCATTTAAAGACATACTTAGAAGGCTCATCTTGGCTTCCTCTAGGGTAGCCAGGGCTATAAAATAATTCATGGGAAACCCAAGAAAACAATAGGCGTTGCATGGAAAAACCACTTATCACTGCGTGGCTTTAACAAGAATTATAGAAGTGATGTCCAAATAAAAAAAGCCAAGTTTGCACTCAATTTTAGTTCAGGTAAATTTGAAAACATCCTCTCTTAAAGCACAATACCAATTCAACTATGAGTTAATAAAAAGTTAGATGGCAATATGTACTCTGTGATGACTATATAGCTATTTGGAGTTTTTAATTAGCTAAATTATATCTTTTCCAAATGAATCGACGCTATAGCATACAATTGAATTAATTTAATTGTAATAACCTTGCTAGTCTTTGTTTTATTTGAAGTTTCACCGTTGCTTTCTTTGTAAAAATCCACATAACCAGCCATTGATGGAATGGAACTACGAAAACATGTAGATTCCTATTGTTGTTTAGAACAATTAAGTAAAATTTTCCCATCATAATTCTGTCTATCAATATATGCTTCAACGTTTACTCAATAAGAAAAGACACAATGAGAAGACTACTGTTAAATTCATCCTACTGCTAAATATCACTAAATTATTCTTATAAACAAGACAACCAAGGATATTGTTCATGTTAGACTTCTACATAATCCAAACAAGTGTCACCTTCGAAACAAAATTAACTAACTGAATTCTTCTAATAAACAGGACAACTAACTGAATTCTTCTAATAAAAAAGACACTTCACTGACTGTCAGATTTAGGGACAACTCATATGGCATAGCTTGGCTTCCTCTAAGGCGACCATGTGGCTAATTAATGGGTAGCCTAAACAAACTACAGGAATCATACGCAAGCATCATAGATCATTCAAAAAACCTAGTTTTAATAGCCTTAAAGAAGTCATGTCTAAAGAAAAATGGCATGTTTGCATTGAATGTTAATTTAGCTACTTCAAAAATATCTCCCAGTACAGATTCAACTATCAATCAATCCAAAAACAGACATCGATAAAAAAACAGACATCGATCTGTAGTTTGGGATGATATCAAATGAATACTTATTTCTAATTAGCTGATCAATATCTTCTCCAAATGAATCCACAACATAGCAGATAACTAAGTATTACAACCGAAATATTTGTATGCATATTCATTGTTGAACATATTTACTCGGAAGTGTATGTTACCTTGGAAGTCTTCGATAATTTTGAAGTTTCACCCCTGATTTTTTTGTCAAAAGTCTCATACTTATCTGCTAGTGATGGGAAGGGACTAGATGCACGTGAAGTTCCCTACCATTGTTGAGAAGGATTCGATCAAATTTTTCCATCATACTTATGTGCTAATATATGCTTCAATACTTTCTCAACAAACAAAGATACATAAATGATGTCTCCATTAATGGAACATGTAACTAGCCGTCAACTTTCGATTATTTCTAACTTTAATCTACTTCTGTTTCTAGAAATATTTATTATTATCACCAACAAAGAAATCTAGACTCACAAAATTGCAAGAATCCTGCAGCTTTCAAGGTCAAAAATTGAGAACAATGTTACATTCACTTATCTAAAAATTCAATGAATTCTAAAACCTCATACTAACTGCAGTAATGGAAAATATCACACCTTAGTAGCTTTCAAATTTTTTGAGACTCTACTATCCTTGGGTATTTTGAAGGTCACGCCATTGAATTCAACTTCTAGGACTGGATTGCATGCATCTTGATGTTCCTACATGCCAAGGTCAAGACAAATCTATGCCACATTTATTTTTAAGAAAATTATGTCTATATTACACATAGAGTAATATGCACAAGAGTAGCTCTTACACAGTAATTTGTCACCATCCCTGCAATCCCCCGTCCCACACATTGGAGGGTCTTTTCCATGACCTGTGAGCAGTGACATAACCTGAAACCACTTTCATGGCATCCCCCTTGACAAGGAAAATCATTCCTCTGAAGATAGTTTCCTTTTAAAACCCTAAAAACTGATCTTTTGGCCTTGGCGCGACTAGCCAGTTCAGCCCTCGCGCCAATGGGGAAAATCCACCAAAGAGGGCATGCCAACTGGTGCTCTGTCCCAGTTCCTTTCTTGTGCCAAGCTTAATAAGGATTGTTTTATAAAAATAAATGGCGGACGTTTGATTCCAACGAACTCCTGAACGAGTCTCTAAAATGAGTTGGGAGGTTTGGCTCCGGATCTCCAAATAGGGGAAGTGGTTTTCCACCTATCATGGAAACTTCCTTGAGGATAGGGCCAATCCCACAATTTTAGGGATCCCAACTCCCCTTCCACCATCTATATAAGCTTTCCATTTTCCCTTTGCAAGCTAGCCTTAGTGGTCATAGAAGCAAGAGCTGAATCTGTAGCAAGGAGACTATCTCTAGACAGCCTTTGAGAGCAAAGCCGAAGAGAGAGAGCTTTGTCCCATTCCCCGACGAGCTTCATCAAGACATGCTACACTGTCGACCCGCTGAAGGAAGATCCAGCTTCAGAGCTTGGGTTGTATCCTTCTTTCATTATTGCTAATGATAAGTGACTTTGATTATGGTTTCATTCATGTATCTATTTATTTGATGCAATGAATTACATTTTCTCTGACTGATGTATGGTGACAAGATATAGATTCTATGTTGTGTATCATTGTGTTTCTTCACATGTGTGCAGGTGTTCGAACGTGTTAAGAGGGAGGATCTTGATCTGCCAAAGCAAAGGACGGGAAGCGTCATCCTTTCTCCAACAACCATTGCGTAGGACCTAAGGTAGGAAACTCATCATGTTTTGTCATTTTTGTAACTAGAGACCTACGTCACTACGTGTCTGATTGTTGCTAGACCCGATCTGGGCTAGTAGGGATCGCCTCTATTCGTAGAGGGGATTTACCTCTCCAAAAAAATGGTGACTCGATTGGGGAATTGATTGGAGTTTGTCTTGTCTCTTTCGATTTCTTTTGGTTTCTATCTACTTTATTTTCTCTTCTAGTCTGTCTCTTTTTGGTGTAAAACCTTTGTTCAGCCCCAGAGGATCAGATTTGACCTCTGCTTTTCCTAAATTTTTATCCTTTCATGGTTGGCTTGATTGGCGCAGTTTCCACCCTGACAGTCACGCCCATTGGCACAAGTTGCCAGTTCATCACTCGCGCCATCCCTTGTCTGGTGTGGATTACAGCCAGACAGTCGCGCCATTTCCTGTAGGTGCTAGGGTTTTCCCTTGTTCAAAAGTTTTTTTTTGGTCAGTACTTTTCTTCTGAGTTAGTTTTAGATTTTGCTTGAAGTGGTGAGTCTAGTCTTGGTTGGGCGAAATTCTTTGTTTTTTAATTTTCAGGGGTTGGCGCTAGTTGTCAGTGAGAAAGTCGCGCTAGTTGGGGCTATTTTAAACCACAAAAGTCGTGCCAACTTCAGGGTGTGTGAAAATTGAGATTTTTTCCCTAAATCCTTCACCAGTGTGTCTTTCCCTTCTGTTTTTTCTCTGTATGAGCATATATTACATTGCTCATTGTTCAACTGGAAAGTCTTCTTTCTTGATTGCTTGATGTAAAAGGGAATGAATGCCTTGTTTTGATCTCATGCTTTGGAAGTCCTTTTTGTGCTTGACCTCATATGTCTTGTCGCCTTTTGAGGAATTTCTTTACAAAGTGTTTGAAACAACGATTGCATTCTTAGTGTTTGTTTGCATCCCTTTTGCATTCATCCTTCATTAAGAAGATTTACGTGCATTTATTTTTCATCTTAGAGTTTTCTTTTCGATAAAATGCATTAGATCACATTGCATTGAAAAGTATTTTTTGAGATCCTTCATTGAACTTAGATTACATTGTTTAATGATTGAAAACTAAAAATTGCTTTGAGTGCATTCTCTTTCATCAAAAGCATGCTTTAAGTAGATTCTCATTTCATCGAAAATAGCATTGAGTGCATTCTTATCATTTGAAAAGAAAAAAGAAATTGTGCATAGATTACAATTTCATAGTTTTCGGAAAGGAGTATTTTGCATAGATTACATTACATTATTCACATCGTTGAATGTTTGAGGTTACTTTTGGATAGTGAAAGTCATCTAGTTTGGAAAAAAATTTGTTTTTGGTATTGTTGTTTGTTGCATCATTGTTTGAAACTCTTCCCTTGACTAGATAGCATTCATCGAATCGAAAGATTTCTTTTCTCATATAGCTTCATATAGGAGATTTTCAGATGACATGCGGTAGGGCCCTCAAACTGAGACATAATTGAAGATCAACCATAAAATTTATTGAATTAACATAAGGAAGCACTGAAACATTAACGAAATATCTAGAGGTCTAGGCTAGTGACATGTTCCAGTGTCATTAAACCTAGTAGCTATTGTTCGCCTCTTGGCTTTAGACAGTGCTAGTACAGACTTCTGATCCCTGTACCATCATGTATATAAAGGGAGACCCCACTAGGTTGCTATCCTTTATCTGTAGGAAGCCGATTCTGCTGCCTTATACCCGTGATACACCAGACACAACATTCGGGGAGATTGCCTGCACGTACGTAAAGTCCTTGGTTAATTTCTCTTTCATTTTTTAACCAAGGTTTATATTGCAGTTCATGGATATCTAGTACACCTCTTACCTAGATTACCAAAGCAGTCATTTTGATCTTTACTGACTCCCTAAATTTGAAAATATCATCAAGCGCTTGTCCTTTTACACTTGTTTCCAAACTGAAAGTGATAGAGTCATCTTTTACCCATTTCTTGACTCTTAAAACATGAAATGGTAGAGTTTTGTTTCGATGTATTAAAAATTAACTACCCACAAAATATTCCTGGTTAAAGTTAGTTTCCTGAGGGTGTTGTTCTAAATATCGTTTCTGATGGCAAATTTTCCGGAGTTCACCAACCAGGGAATCCCCTTCGATGGGAATCCTGGTCCTTTTCCTCCTTTTGGAAATGTTGGTGCTCCTTATATGGCAACGTTGTCCCTTCCTGGGTTGACTGTTGGGTTTCTTGTTTGGTTGTCTTCAACCTCCATGGTCCCGAATGTTCCGGTTACTATTTGATCAGTCCCTCCACCTAAACAACATCATGTTGATTCCAAGGCGGACCTCTCCCCTTCTTCGTCTGTTTCTACGTCCTTTTCTTCTACTTCGCAGGGTGAAAGTATAGATTCTAGTAACCAGGTGGCTAAGAAGAATAAGAAGAAGACAAAGAAGAAAAAGTTAGATAAGTGAGAGGCTAAAGTTGCAACTACTATTTCTAAAACACCTCCTCTTGATAAACCTTCCAACCCTCCCTGGAAAGTTAAGTTCCCTTGCATGTTCTGCTAGGGAAACCATCTTCTTCGAGATTGTCCTGGTATTCCCAAGGTGCTTGAAGTATGGTCTAATGTTCGTTCGTCGTTTCCTTTGGCTTCCAAGAGTCAGGTTGGGGGCACGTCTTTAGCTAGTGCTGGTAAAGATCCTAAGATTCAGGGTAAGCTCACCAATCCTTGTAAGTTGTGTGAAGGGCACCATGCCATTCACCTTTGTCCGTATATGGATGAATCCAAGATATTTTTGAACAACTCAACTGTTTTTGCACCATGCCTTCTTGCTGGTTACAAACATATTTCTTTGAGTGCTTCACCAGTTGATTCAAATATTGGTCAAGAGTCATCCTTGGTCAATCCCACTCCCCCGAAAATTCAAATTCAGCAATCCGTTCCCGACCAACCATTGGTCATGGGATTGGTTGAGCTGGCCCCGTCTGCGGTGCACCAGGTCTTTTCTGTTGAGAGTGGATCTCACATCCCTTGTGTTCTTCTTGTTTCTTCAGATTCCTCGGACTTGGAGAAATATTCTCCTATCCCCATACCTCAAGAAGCCGCTCCTCCGCCTCCCATGATGGATGTCTCGAAGGATACCCCTCCTGACTCCGTGATGGAAATAGTGGAGGATGATCCTTCTTCTCCTGTAACACCAGGGGTAGACCATCTCAGTTCGATGGTATCCCCTCCAAGTCGTTTGGTCACTTCCTTCGATTGGGGTCGATTCGCAGGTTACCGCCTTCCATCTTATGTGCCCTTTGAGATCATGGTACAGGCCTCTCATCTGGCCTTACCCAGCACCATTATAGATGAAGGCGCATATGTCAGTATTATGTGTTCAACTACTTGGCAAGTGTTTGGTTCACCTCCGCTTGTGCCTGTTACCCAGAATCTGTTGACATTCAATAGAAGAACTAGTCAACCATTAGGGGTCCTTCCGAGGTTACCTGTTACTTTGGGAGGTAAAACCGTCCATATGGGCGTGATGGTTGTTCAAGGCCCCTTGGACTTTAATTTACTCTTGGGCTATGATTATACTTATGCCATGGGAGCGCTTGTCTCCTCCCTATTTTGTGTGATGTGTTTTCCACACCAAGGTTGAATCATGATCAACGATCAGGTTGCATTATTTGGTCCTAATATGGCAGCTAGTCCACCATCATCCCTGTCTGATATTTATCTGCCGATTGTGTCATCTCCGTTGCATGTCAATTATGTGGCTACCTTTCCTATGCCCATATTCAGTGATAGTGTTGTTGTACATCGTGTGCTGGGGGCATTGGGTCCATACTTCCAATATGTCTTCCTTCCATCGGATGGGCAACTCTTCGAAGTGATGACTTCTTGTTCATCATTATGAGGTCATCGGAACATAGTTCCTGGTATTGTGTCAAGCTCCTTAAAAAAAATGAAACAAGGTATCTTGAGGATAGTTCTTTTAATGTGTCAACCTCGTTAAAACAATGAAACACGTTCCTGTTCATTTCGAGTCTTTGATAAGTTCTCATGAAATTCCAGTCGAGTCTTTCTCTTGATATCATTTTTGAACCTTCACTCAATTTCCTATGGACTAAAGCTTAGAGGGCATGTACCTCGAATTGAGTCACCATGCTGGGGGCATGCTTAATTTTTCAAGCATAGTTTGTTTCCGTTTCAAGCTTGTGTAAAAATGAAACCGGTTTCAAGTAGAGTTTCCTGATTTCAAGCTTGTGTAAAAATGAAACCATTCCCATTTTATCTCTTTTGATTGCCATTTTGTTAGCCTGTTTCTCCAGATAAGCCTTGGTTCTCTCATTCCATCATCCCCATCTGCTTGGCCGATCATATTCCTGCACTTGGTTTTTTTACCCATTCCTTAGGAACCGCTATGATGAGTGGTCTTGTTAGCTAGCCTCTTGACCTTTATTTGTTCTGAGAAGTTCCACCATTACCGGAACCAGTTGCTAGCCTTTATACCACTCATTCTTCCAGGAGGAGTCATCTTTCATCTCTTTTCTGACTCTCTAAAACTGAAAATATTATCGAGACACTTGTCGTTTTTATCTCATTAAACTGGCTATGAAACGACATCTACCCAGTATACGTTTATCCCTTTTTCAGGCTGGGATAGATTATTTACGAAAAAGGAATACCCTAGCCTATCGCGACTAGGAGGTTTTCTCAGACACAGTTTCCACCTTTTCGGATTTGAGGAACTATCTACGAAAAGGGACTGTTGGAGTTAAAACCTGATGACATCGGACTTCGTCTTAATGACATTACTCGAGTTCCTCCTTCCTAGGGCTCGTTAAATGTACTAGGTTGGGTTTGTCCAAAGGACAAACTTATATGACAAGCATGTGGTATCCTCTTCAAGCTTGTGTAAAAATAAAGAGGTACTTGCCAGAAATGGTCAGGGAAAAATGGAACCAGTATCATCGTCATGTAGGCAGTATGTTGCTCTTGAACATGGAACTTGTATGAATTCCTGTTGGGTTGGGGACATCTCATCTCATTATCTGATTGCCTCCATGGGTTTGGGTAATCCTTTTTGACCTCTCATCTGCTCTTTTCCTCTTCATCATGACCTCATATCTTTTGATGTCAAATACTGCCAAATCCAGTGTCGTGCCGCCGATATGCTCAAGAGAAGTTAACCTCTGCAATTTTCAACCCTCCTCTGATTCTCTACTGATCGTGATTCACAAACATTATGTTCCTCTGTCTCGCATCGATGATGTATGAAACACTATGGCCCACCTTCGATCAAGGTCACTTCCTGTCGACTTCAGCTCATTATCCAGGAAGCTGATTTAGAGAATTTCTTCAGGTACCTTGGAGCCTGCATGCCTCAATGGAAGGTTCTTTGCATTCAACATAAGGTTCTCATTATTAGCCTTCGATTGAATGATTCTGCGGGTGTTCGATGCCAGCTCGCTGTTCACATTCTGTGGACTATACCTCTAGTACCTTGAGGGCCATCGTCATTATTGGTGGTTTCTCTCACGTCTGTTAATGGCTTTCATCATTGGCTGGTAATCAGATGATGTTATTGCATGTTCGACTTCAGCTCATATATTCACATGCTAGGACTTGTACTCTGTATGGGTTGAGATGGAGCACAATACCTTGGGTTTTGTCTGATAGAATCCAGGCTGTGGATTTTGTGGATTATCATGATCAGCTACGTGACTCATTGTTTGGATGGATGCAACCATACTTGATTCTATTTATTGATCCTTTCTAGATGGCTGCATCCATACCTTGGATCCTGATTATTTTACATTCTATTATGGATGGCTACGCCCATACCACATATCATGTATTCAAGATAATAGTTGTACTTGTCTACACAGGTTTTCCGATGGTAGTGTTTTCAGTTGAGCATGTTCTCATAAAGCATTTCACCCCTCTCTCTCTCTCTTGGGCCTCATGCTTTAGGGGGCATATGTTACATAGTAATTTGTCACCATCCCTGCAATCCCCCATCCCACACATTGGAGGGCCTTTTCCGTGACCTGTGAGCAGTGACATAACCTGAAACCACTTTCATGGCATCCCCCTTGACAAGGACAAGCATTAATCTGAAGATAGTTTCCTTTGAAAAAACCTAAAAATTGATCTTTTGGCCTTGGCACAACTAGCCAGTTCAGCCCTCGCACCAATGGGGAAAATCCACCAAAGAAGGTGTGCCAACTGGCGCTCTATCCCAGTGTCTTTCTCGCACCAAGCTTAATAAGGATTATTTTTCAAAAATAAATGGCGGAAGTTTGATTCCAACCAACTCTTGAACAAGTTTCTAAAATGAGTTGGGAGGTTTGGCTTCGGATCTCCATATAGAGGAAGTGGTTTTCCACCTATCATGGAAGCTTCCTTGAGGATAGGGCCAATCCAAAAATTGTAGGGATTCCAAATCCCCTTCCACCATCTATATACGCTTTCCATTTTCCCTTTGCAAGCTAGCCTTAGTGGTCATAGAAGCAAGAGCTGAATCTGTAGCAAGGAGAATATCTCCAGACAGCCTTCGAGAGCCAAGCTGAAGAGAGAGAGCTTTGTCCCATTTCCCAATGAGCTTCATCGAGACATGCTCCACTATCGACCTGTTGAAGGAAGATCCAGTGTGAGAGCTTGGGTTGTATCTTTCTTTCGTTATTACTAATGATAAGTGACTTTGATTATGGTTTCATTCGTGTATCTATTTCTTTGATGCAATGAATTACATCCTCTTTGACTCATGTATGTTTACAAGACATATATTCCATGCCGTGTATTGTTGTGTTTCTTCGCATGTGTGTAGGTGTTCGAATGTGTTAAGTGGGAGGATCATGATCTGCCAAAGCGAAGGACGAGAAGCGTCATCCTTTCTCCAACGACCATTGCATAGGACCTGAGGTAGGCAACTCATCATGTTTTGTCATTTTTGTAACTAGAGACTTGTGTCACTACATGTCTGATTGTTGATAGACCCGATCTGGGCTAGTAGGGATCACCTCTGTCCACAGAGGGGATTTACCTCTCTAATAGTAGCAAAGAATAAACAATCATATTGCAGCTAAAGCTGCAATAATCTGAATATGTAGAAACATAAACACTTTTGGCATTTATAATAGGCAAACTCATGCCAACAATTACTCCTGATATTTTATAATCATCTCCAGGAATCTTTATCATTATTTTTCTGGGGTAAAAATAGACATTTTTCAACTATTATAGAGTATATTTTATTGTCGAAATGAATTTTTGGGTTTTAACCATAGGGGAAATCAATCGTTTTCCATTTCAAGTAGTTTCCAGATTGTTGATAACAAAGAGGTAGATAACATTAAGGGGATCTTAGATAGAAACTGAAGGGATCAACCTTGAATCCTTTATTAGATGTATCAAGCCAGAGCTTGATTTTGAGTAAGAATAAACAATTAAAGATGAGAGGGAAGTGTAATCGGCCATATTCTTAAATCGGCCTCAGACATATAGCCTATTTTGGCCCTATTCTAGCTTGATTTCACCTTTTGTTTTGACTTGTGTGAGCCCTAAATTATCCTGTAAAAATTTTTGGCACACCAAAATATCATCCAAGCCCTTGACTGTTTGCAATAAAGCTCACAGTTAATTTGGCCCTCCATCTTAGAAGAATTTTTTTTATTTTAGAGAGTAATTCTAGAGGAATTGATTTGGGAACCTTATTCAAACAAAGTATTGCATACATCTTCTTAGTCATCTTGGCAAACAAATTCAGTGACATAGGGTTGTAAGGCACAACCATTAGAGGCACATATCATTTGGAAATTTTTGACAGAACAACTAATGGTGAATCTACATTGTGATTGAAGCCTGTCATTGGGAATCTTGTCTACAAACTGAGGTAAGTCATGTTGCAGAAGTAAGATCTAGTATACCTTGTGCAGGTTTGACATTTGAAAATGGATATTAAGGTTATGTATATAACCCTCTTTTAGGAAATATTTGTTGTATAGTGGTGGCCTACATAGGGTCCTTGTAAAGTTCTGAAGCTTATGCTTGTGCTACAATTCTGAGCAAAACTTTGATAATTTCCAGCAACCTTTATCTGAAGAATGCAATATTGAAATTGAAGGTTTGAAGAGTTCTAAAGCACAAACTTATGATCCCACTAAATTCAGTGTATTTGTATCTCCATCACTGTTAGTTGTCATGGATAGAGAAGGGTTTACATCTTCAGAAATAAGAAGGTACTAGTGTATGTGGCGAAGAACGTTAAAGACATCAATGAAAATATATCAAGGGTTTACTTATGAAGCTTATGCTTGTGCTACAATTTTGAGAAAAATTATAATTAACTAATTTTAAGCGAAATACTGATTCACCCCTTCTCAGTGTTTCCAACATATAAGATATCAATGAAAAGGACCACAATAGATAAACTTACTCAAAATATCATATGCTATGCAAGCATTAATTATAGCACGCTGTTCAATTTTCTTTTCAGTAATATAACTCATCCTTTGGTTAGTCTAAACATTCGTAGGAGTAGTGTGTTACATACAGTCACCCTGAACATCATTGAAAACAAGGCAGCTGCATATAGGACTTATGTTAAAAATAGCTACAAACTTTACCATTTTTACACTAAAAGAAAACGACAACCTCTGTACTTTAGTTTAGAATAGGACCGAAAAGAACCAGGAGAAGTTGATGCCTACTACTAATTTAAAAAATTCAGTATAAATTTATCTCTGTTCTGAAAAGGTATCAATATCAAATAATTTTTAATGTTTCCATATTCCCCCCCCCCCCCCCCCAATAGAGAAGACTTATTATTCAAAAAAATAAATTATCGAAAATTGCATTTAAAATAACTATTCAAAACAATCTTCCCCTGTGTATGTATACAATTTTGTTTTTCAAAGCAGTCATAAGAAATTTCTTTTTTGTACCACATCTAAGTACACACTCATAAGTTACAGTTCAAAATTGCTCCAGAAATAACAAAAAGCACATCTTCAAGTAAAAATCATATTATTACAAAAATTTCGCATGATTCTATGGATATGAAAATATTTTTCCTTGGCATAGGTTCATCATTGTCACATAGACACAAATTATACCATTGTACAATTATGGATCATGTTATTTGACAAAATTTATTTTCAAATGGAGGTACCAACCAGTTTTTCAAACTAATTCCAAGCATGAATTTACAGTCCAGATTCTAGGGAGCCTTATCTACTTCATACTTACCCACAACATCTTCAGATGGCACTTCTGCTTGACTGAGAGTACTAACAAGTTTTTTAACCTAATCCAAAGTACCATTCTACAAGGCAAACACACTATTTTTAGTATAGTGCACTATAGGGAGCACTATTTTCAGTATAACTTTGACGATTAACCCTTTCTCATTTTCTTTCCATTCTTCTCTCTTCTTTTGTGACCGTATGAATGAGGTGTTGTTAAGATTATTTTTAGGCTTGCATAGTCTAAATATCTTGATGTCATCAGGTGATTGCAATATCATTTTTCCACCTCTACTATAGGGGACCCTACTTGGAGGTTTACACTACATTTGGAATCAATGTGCCTTTGTGCTTGGGGTGTGCCCATTTGAGAAAATGACTCCCCTCCTTCCTTAGCTGTCCTAAACACCTTTGGACTCCCAGAGGATGAAATCTGCTAGAGTTAGACAGGTCAATCTTGGGATCTTTTTTATTTTTTGATTGTACAATTTTTTTTTATTCTTATGTCTTTGAGACTCCTAGAGCACGAAATCAAGTGTAGCTAGATGGATCAATCTTAGGAGCTTTTTGATTCTTTGATTGAACAAATTGGTTTTCTTCTTACATCTTTGAGACTCCTACAACATGAAATCAACTGGACCTAGACGTATCAATCATGGGAGCTTTTGATTCTTTGATTGTACAAATTGTATTTTCTGAGGTCTAGATCAACAATGATGGGATCATTGCCTTCTTCACAAATTTTCTTGTTGGGGGGAGCTTCACAGGCATGAATAAGGCGGCTAAAAATTTTCAAGAAATGTATTTGGATGATCAAAATCAAGGCTGCAAAAATTAGTAGACACACTCTAGACATCCATTAAAAACATACTCTCTATTCGTCAAATACTAATTGTGCCAATTTTAGACTAGAGTATTAGCCCAACAAGGATCCCCTCCATTCCAAAACATCAAAACATTCATTGATTTTTTCCTTAGGTGTAACATTCAAGATAGGGATAAGATGGAATACTTTTATATGGATAATTTAATACTGCTTGCTATGAATGTGTGGGACCCCAAATCTCAGCTAGGTTATGTGAAATTTATTTCTTTAGCCTCCTGGATGACCCATGAAGATACCATGGTAGAATAAATCAAAAGAATCATGGAAAAATAGATATAATAAAATTTGTGGATCATGGAATAACTACAAGGCCCTCACATTATCACTATTAACCAAATAATTATAGTAGAAGATCGACTGATGACAACTATCTACAAAAAAAAATAGGAGTAGGAAAAACTTCATTTTGAAGATACCTTTAAATTGTTGGGAGATGAGAACCTACAAGCATGCCAAAGAAGGTGGCATACCTTGCTACATAGTTTTTGAATAAAGGAATATCATTCACTAAAGAGGTTGAGGAGTGCTTTGGATAGAAGAAATATTAATGAAATAAATATTAACGAGCCAAAACATATGTAAATCATTCCAAAATATCTCTCGTTTGATTTAATATTCCACCACAAGGCCGAGAGTGGTAATTTATGATACTCAAGAGTATTCGTTCAAGTTCTTGTCTTAGGAAGTGGGTCACTGCCACTTTATAGTCTTTCTCTTGGATATAAGGGGCTCCAAGGAGACATTAGTTGTCAAAAGGAAATAGTTAATGTAGTTGGTTGCTATGGGGTTGTTTTTGGCTCCTTAGTCATAATTGCATGCTTTTCTTGCTCAAATGCAAACCCTCTATATTCTGGTGTACATTGCTGTAGGGTAATAATTGATAATCAACAGAGTTGGTGATATATTTGATTCTGCAGTACTTAGTATTATTTGGTGGTATATAACTTAGTATTACTCAATGATCAGTGTTACTAAATTGTGCTTGATGGGTACTGGATACCTTTTTGTATGCCAAAGAAATTATTTACCAGTTAGGTTGAGCCTATAAGTTAAATCATAGTGATGTGACGTACCTTACTCTATTTATATAGATCATAATGCTAAAGAATACTTTTAAAATATGATAGATGGTTATGGAAATGATATTGGACTAAAGAATGTTGGATAAATGCAATCCTTCTATAGTCCGATGCGACATTGCTCCAGGGTAATAACTGATACTCAAAAGAGTATCAAACAACTGTGATATGTCACTTGGTAGTACTTGATGGTTGTGATATTCAGTTGTGCTTGATGGGTGCTAGATAATTTTTCATATGTCAAAGAACTTATTTTATCACCTCAAGTTTGATCTACCTACAATGGAACCCTACTCAGTGATTACATAAGGATCCAGGATTTATGCATGCATGAATAAGACCAGTCCTTATACTTATTTTTCAACCCAATGAAAAGGACCACAACATTGTTCTATTATATGTGTTCTATAAGTTTGAAACCCATTGGTTGCATTTACAAGACTGGAAGGCTATGCTTGAAATTCCTCCAAGGGAGTCAACACAAGAGGATTGTAAAGAGGGAAATGAAACCTACAACTATCATTTCATACTGCTACCTCTAAAGAAGTCCTATTTTTTGACTCAAAGGGAGGCCTCTATATGTTGCTATACCTGCATTCATTTAATACATGGTGCATGTGGGAAGGCTCATCAAGTGTATACCCAATTATAAACCATTAAATATGGTGATTACTCTTGTAGTACATACAAGAGAGGTATTATGATAGAACAAAACCAATAACATGACAATATTAATCTCATATCCGAGTGTACACATAATTTATATTCCTATTATGATCTACCATCCATGAAGCTTTCCTTGTGAAATAAACATCAAAATCACCATGGAAATTCCAAGTCACAAAGGAATTAACATGTCCAAGAATCTTACCATATCAAGAATGGAATGTGCTTGTACTAGTGCTTAGCACGGTTACACACTCACATGATGGAAATATATCATATAAAGATCAAATATATATTAAAATCACACAAATTATACCAATTAGTCTTGTGCTACCATTACAGTGTAAAAGGCTCCATGACTCAACTATCTTTTGCAAAATTTTAAAGGAAAAATGCAAAACTAATTTCAGTTGGTTAACACAAACACTAAATTTGGATAAGTCCACTATTCTGGTGGTCAATGGGAAATAAGTTAGTGATGGTAATAGTGTTGAGCCACTAGATGTGAAGCTTAGCGATGGCCATTTCCTTGTTACTATAGCAAGATATATTTCCCTGTAATTAAAACATCTCTCCATTTCCTTGCTACTGTAGCAAGACACACTGCCCAATAATTAAAACACAACCCCATTTCTTTGTTGTTGTAGCAAGGAAAACTGCCCAGTCATTAAAACATGACTCCATTTTCTTTCTGTTGTAGCAAGAAAAATTTCCCAACAATAAAATATGACTAAAAATATTTGATAACATCACCTCATACCCTTTACTAAGTTAAATAAAAATATCATGCATATCCATAAAGGATACGTATGGAAATAATACGTGTCTATTATTTATAATATTATGTCCATTAAAAAATATACCGTGTTTAAATTTAGACTAATACTTGACATCATGTCCAAGCATGAATACACTATGGCAACACCTTGACATAATGCCCAACAGGGATAGCCTTTTTTCATTTATTATCAGTTTGTATAAATGCTTCGAAAAATGTAATGCATAGCAATATCACATGATGGCTACATAATTAGGAAGCTACAAGTATTTCATACTGTCTTAGGTTTCTTTTGGATTTGTAGCTACAATTAATATAACTGAAAATTTTTAGGTTCTATTAGTATTGGGAGATAGGCCAAATACTAGATTCCAAATTTCTCGAAATCAATTCCTCGACATGCGCTCCACATCACCTTCCACTTCCTCTCCATGTCAGCGCCACGTTAGTGAAATGTTTTCACCATTTCATCACCACATCACCAATGAGCCATGTCATGATGATAGAACATCTACCACATAGGTGTGCCACATCAGTATACTTCAGTGCCACAACATCATGAACTAAATAAAAATGACATGCTATATTCCATGTGGGTGTTCCACATACCAATTAACATATTACTAATATTCACTGCAAATTGAGATTGTGATCTTCAAACAATCTACAAACAGAGATTTTCGGACATCTTCTCTGAGATTTTCAGTGACCTATATCCGAGGTTTTTCGGTGACAAGATAGAAGTAGTACGCCTTGACCCATAGGAGGTCACGTACAAGTAGACACAACAAGCTTCGCCATCAATAGCATAACATAATCCCATTTCCTTGCTTAAAAAAATGAGAAAACAAGAGCACATGGCAATGTGATTTTTTGGAAAAATGTGGAAGAATTATGTGAAAAAGTTGACATAATTATATTTCATGGATTTTCCACATTGAGACATGTTCATTAAGATTTTTTGTTATTATCGTATATGTTTCTATCTAGGTCATAAGTTTTCTTATCCTTTTTCCTAATTCGGGTGTTTGAGGCACAACGTCTACCAAATGCTCAAGTTCCATGGTTGGTTTTCACGCCTTTTTTTGCAGCAACACCAATGGACATGGGGATGAAGAAAACTCTTCCTTGTTGAGGGAATCATCAAGTGCACCATGAATATGCGTCTTCATATTTGAACAAAATTAACATTATTTCAATTATGTAAAGAACTAAAATACCTGAAGATAGAGCAATGATGGCACTTTACATGTTCTTCAGCTAGCACATTTCCGCGATCATCTTGCCAAATTATAAAATAATAAGAAGCATCAAATATATATACAAAAAATTGTTAAATATAAATAAAATAATATGAAACTGGAATTGTTATTTGTTTACCTGTCCTGGCATTGTTTTTGTACTACCACGATTAGTCTACCACATTCCAATAAAATTAGAAATGTGAAAACTTGAAAACAGTATCTAACTTGAAAACACAAAATGAAAACTGAAATAATTTCTAAATTTACCTTTCTAATACATAAAATTTGTGCATTAAAGAGGCCTTAGAGTGGTTTAGTATAATTAAAAGTAAGGGTTGTAAGCCAAATATTTATGCTTACACCTTTCTAGTAGAAAATTTTCGCAAAGTAGGTAGATTAGATGAGGCTAAAGAGATTTTCAGTGAAGCTTTAATGATTGGAATAAAGCTAACTATAATGACCTATAATGCATTGGTCAATGGATCTTTCAAGGAAGGGAAATTGGATGAGGATTTCCTTCTCCTCGAATAAATGAATAAGAATGTCTATATGCCTGACATAATTACATACAGTACCATAATTTATGTGCTAATAAAAGAGAACAAGATCTTAGGGGCTTTGAAGTTTCATGATCAAATGGAAGACGAGGGCTATGAACTATATGAATACAACTCTTTCTTATCTGTGGTGCCCTTTCCAGATCCTTATAACGAGTGGTCACATTACTTGTGGGATGATTATCTTTCCCAGTCAGTAGTCGGCTCGAGGTGATCTTAGGTTGTGTGTTTTTAAAACTATGGTTACACCTGGGCCTCCAAAATTTTATTACATCATAATATATCAAATCTATGTTGGATAAAATTGCACTGAATCAGCGATCAATGTGGACTTATGGAAACTTGCATGAACCAATAGTCACTAAAGTGCATGATGGAGGGCCATTTTGACAAGGTAGGCAACTTCTTCAGATGGACTTATCTCTTGATTTGAACTGTGAGGAGAATGGGCTTCTCATAAGAAAAAATGATATTATACTATTCAATGGTGATAAAACATGATTGCTGAGTTTTCTTACACAAATTTGTAATGAAATTATTAAGTGCAAAGGTTCAGGAGCGACACTGAAGTGCTTGAATTCAGTTGAACATTTTTTTATTGAATTTTTATCCTTAGATGCTTTTAGTCTAGGTTTGGATGATTTGGTTCTTACTCCATGTGATTCTCAAAGAAATATATTTATGAATGAGCTAGGAAGTGATAGTGGAAATGCAAGATCTTCTAAGAAAGTGGTTCAACATCTTACCTTCTTAGGGCTTCAAATGTTTCAAGGGAGGAAAACGTTTCCTAGAGATTAGCTTAAATAGATTTGCATGATAAGGATTTTGTTTTGATTAATGGTCCTCCAAGTGTCCACAAACATTCATTACATGGATTATAATCATACGTACATCTGGGCTCTACAATGATTATTAACCCTCTAATATGGTGGCCACTTGTTGCAGATTTTGATGGGGATTCCATTCATGTTTTTTATCCCCAATATTTAGGAACTCAAGCTGAGCTTTCTCAGCTTCTAAGTGTGGATCAAAAAATGTTTAGTTCCCATTTTGGAGAGGCAATAATAGCACTAAGTGTTGATACTTCATACATTTTTTAATGCTAATATTTTATCCATGAAATCTATGCTGGATAAAACCACACTGAATCAGATATCAATGTGGACTTATCGAACCTTTCCTGAACTAGCAGCCACTAAAGTGCATGATGGAGGGCCATTTACTCATTATATATCTTCTAGAGAAGGTATTTTCTGTCACAAAATGAGAATTAAAGAACCAAGAACACCTTTTAAGAATATAATGTCCTTTCTACTTGATCTAACGATCTATTATGATAGGATGGTGAGAGATGTTCATGGAAAATTTCTCATTCATTTTGAATATGGGAAAAGAAAGTCTTTAGTAGCATGTAATTCCTCAAACAAGAGGGAGTCTGGGAGTAGCTTGGGTCATTCATCTCTAGCTGAACACATAGGTAATCTGTCTTCTACATCAATTTAAAACTTGACTTACAAAGAACTTTTTTATTCCTTTCAAAAAAAAATTCCCCTTGGGACATCCTTAAGGTAGTTGATATCATCTTACTTTCTTTTCATAAATGTCTTATTTCAATATGATTTCATTTTGTAAGGTGGGAGGGATGAATTTGAAGCCAAAGACAACAGGAAATGCCAATGAGTAGATATAATTCTACCTTACAACCAAATTATTGACAAGTAATTCTTCACATGAGAAGTTGTTGTGTTGATGAGACACATTTTGAGGAGAAAGTTGTAAGAATTCAAGAATCTTTGAAGAGGATTCCTTTGAAATATTTATCTCTCCAAATGGTTGTTGAGTAAGTGGATACCTATGTCGCACCTTTTGTTTTAGTTGTGTTACGTATAATCATAAAGGTATCTTACTCGCTAGGTCAATCATATAACCAATCTGATTCAGAATGCATTTTTGTATGTGAAGGTTCACCCTATTAAAATTGGTGAATGAACTATTTGTTGTTTCAAGGTCTCTAGTTGATGACACACTGCCTGATTTGAATCTGCTATCTAATTTTCTATACTTGAGAGATAACATGTTATTAAATTTTACTCTAACTAAAAATAAAGTAGCATATTTCTTAGGCTCTAGATATTTTAGAACTCTAATTGATTACAAAGGGAGACAAGGCATGAAGAAAATCGTATGGGAATTTCAAGGCTCTAATAATTTAGGAAAATAATAGAAAAAAAAAGGTTTGGAAAGCACCAAGAAAAGAAACATAGACTCACATATTTTAAGTGCCTTCTTTCCCATCAGTGTCAGAATTAGCCATCCAACACATAATTGATTGGTAGTGTATTAACATTGTTATTCACAATACAGTTTTTCATGAGTTTTGCCTATGTTTTTATTTTGATTGTAAACACTTATGTAGGGTTCACTCTTGATTTGAGATCCTCAATATTTATTTTGGTGTTTTCTATAAGGGTTTCTAAAATGGATTTAGAACCAATGTAGACTGTCCATGGAAATTCTCCAAGATACTTAGACCCTGCCAACTTTTCCCTCAAATAAATATAATTTTTCATTACTGTCAATGTCCAAGTATCCTTAATTTTTCTGCCCAAGTTGTTTTATGTTTTCTTAGTTCCCTTGAAAATGCATTGACATTTGGCTTTGCAAGGTCTCTTTTTCCTTTACATATCAACTTTGCATTCCATGACTTTCTGCTTTAAAAAGGGAAATATACACAGATATAAATAGCCTATAGGTTTTCTCTTGTGAGAATTAAGTTTTTGATATTTACTTAGGCCTCACTTTTCAATAGTGTAGTATCGAATATGGAAAGTGAACATGAAAAAAGAGATTTAAAATTCAATGCTTTGCATGCAAGTAGAGTTATTTTCTTCAACAGCCTTTAATATTGTCTGCAGGAAGGTATTCATTCCATTTTATTTTCATGTTAAAGTTAGGACAGATATTCTTTCAATAAGTAGTGCCTTTTTTCCAATGAGGATTCCAAATTTTTAAGTTTAGCAGTCTTGTTATTTCTCCTCATCTTGATGTGATAACTTGAAAATTTTTGACTAAAAGGAGGAAGTCATAGATTATATCAACAAAATATGAATTTTTGATTTCTTTGGATCTCCTTTCCTACTAAATATCTATGACCAATGAGGAGTCTCCAAAAATAACATGTATCTTTATGGTTTAATCCTTTCGATAACACCACTTACATGCCTATTATAAGTCCCCTAAAATATGCATCATTGTTGGTGGATGAACCTAGGCCAATATGGAAAAGGATTGGGAAGTATAACTTATGAGCTTTAGATTTTCTAGCCAAACCATTAATGGTGTTGTTCTTATTTTTAGCTGGCAAAAGATTTTCTAGCCAAACCATTAATTGGTGTTGTATAACTTGTGATTTTCAGCTGGCAAAAGATTCAGTCAACTAACAGTTCTTATTTTCTTAAAGTTATTTATCTTAGGATATTTTCTTCCAGTGCTTGGGTGTCTTGGGAGTGCCATGGAGCTGTCTAGAACCAAAAATGAACCATTTGAGGGCATTTAGAATTGGTTTTTATGGGCATAACAAGAAAAATAGGGGCTACAAACCATGGTTGTGGTGCATAGCAGCTAACAGTGAGGTGATTAGGCTTGTATTAACATAGAGATCCACATTCAAAACCTCTTGAGTGGGTGTAGATGAGGCCAAGTGCAGATCCTGATTGGTTTTGATGGAATAGGGATGTCCCTCATAGCATGGCCACTTAGCTCAAAAAAAGCTATAAGTTACTATAATAAGAATGTTCGAAAAAATTGGGACTGCATTTTGATACATAATATTTCACCTTTCTTTTTTCCCTCAAATTCCCATCTTTGAATTTCTAGGTCAGTTTATTTAAGGCTTGAAATTTTCATCAAAACCATTATAAAAAATCTTAGACATTGTTGGAAATTTGGGATAAATTTATAGGGTTCTTGGGTAAGATGTGAATGGTACAATTATAATTACTCTGGAGGTATAAAATAGCTTGTATACTAGGTGGTTGCACTTTCTGACAACAATTTAGTTGTTTTTCCCAATAAGACATATGAAATCATGATATAGAGATGCAAAAAAAAAACAAGGAAAGAGGCATGCAAAAAATATTGGGAGAGTCCTTGGAAATTTAGCCTCGTGAGAAGAGCTAAATGAAGTTGAATTCTCCATAAAAGGAACAACACACAAAAACATGATGGTTTTCCAGTGGTTCTCTTCCAAAAAATACAGCAACATAAAAAATATTTTTTATGAGATATAAAAATCAAGCTAGTCTGGTAAGATATTTAAAGTCTACTCTCCTCATTCTCATTCTAAAAAATATCATGTCAGTAACTTTGTATCTTGTTGACCAATATAGTTGTGAAACTCTGTTTACAGAATTATACTCAAATTCATTACTACCAGACTTTGGCCTATGTTGAACCTTCTCATATCAAAAGATCAAGGATGGATGTACATGGAAGCCAAATTTCTGAAATAGGGCAGGAAACCATACACAGAAAAAGAAAGGCACAGGGGTATGTCAATGAAAATAGACCTAGCAAAGAACTACCACTCTAATCACTTTCTAGAGTTGAAAGATAACATTATGATCCAACCGCCATACACGACTAGATACATGACCTTGGTTTCAAGTTGGCTCTCCAAAACTTTGGATTGATACAAATCACCACATCTTGCAGAGAAACAATATTTTCCACTTATGCCATTGACAGAGAATCCCATCTTTCAATGCCAAATCTCAAGAGACAGATTCACCTATTCATGACTTGGCAAGCTCCCTTTCCAATTTTTTCTACTACCCTAATGAAAGAGAAATAGATTCACACATTCATGACTTGGGATGCTCCCTTTCCACCTTTTATACAACACAGATAAATGATGCCTTTCTCTCCTCATAAGGGAAGTATTCATACACAAAAATCAATGTGTACTTGTATTAACCTAACCACATGCCCTCAAGAGGATCACTTCATACTTCTCAGTTGTTGCATCTATTTGGGGCAACAAGCAACAATCAAAGATCTATCATTCTTCAAATTGCACCCTAAATAGAAGCCCTAAAGAGAAACACCTCATACTTCCAGATTTTCCCACTTAACTGGGCAAAGAAGTGACAAGGAAAGATTTATGATTTTTCAAATTTTAGATGGATGTAAACACTTTGTAATGCAGTGACAAGAAAATTTTTTAATTCTTTCAATTATAGATGGATGCAATCACTTTGTAATTCGAAGTGGAGAACCTTCCTCTACTTGTAATATCTTCTATCAGGGGCAACCTTCACATCTATACCTTATATCAACACTGACGAAGTTAGAAATCCCATTGGCCCATCCTATTTATCTATCAAGTTTGAAGCATAAGGAAAAATACTGGAAACTGTTATTATACAATAAGATAAAATGTAAAATGAACTAGAAGACAAGGATATTTATCCTCAGTGGGGAGGATGAACCCAATTCTACCAATCCTATCAGATATCCCTCTATCAAAGCAACATTCCAATGCAAACATCTCAAGTAATAGATAAACTAGTCTATGATTTTACACGTCCACCAGTTGGTGCACAAAGCACTTTAGACTCATGTTGGAAGGAAAAAGAGTAGCAATAAGGCAGAGATAATTGTAGGTAGATGGTGGTATTTGTCTAATTTTCATTAATTCCTCTTCAGAGAAACATATTCTATCAGCCTATGAAGAAATTGATATTTGTGGTCTAACTTTTAAAGACTCTTAACTATAAGCATTGAGAACCTTAATAATCCCTTTGACAAGCTAAAAATATTGATACCATCTATGTCACATGGTTCACCTAAATTCAAACTTGAGGTTTAAAACTCAACAAACCTAAAGAAAATCCTTAGGTTTGATTAGGTTCTTCAAACCTAGTCATGACCGAACCTCAAGTTGAATTCAAGTTGAATTTGAACTTGAAGGAAAATTGCGTTTTTTTATCGGTTTTGTCATTTTTTATAAATAATAAAGTAAATTTTTGCTAACCCTATATACCTTGACTTAGAATCCTTTTTTCACTTTTTTGTTCACTCTTCACTGATCCAACTTGTCTCCATTGCCCATGTCACCGAACCTCTTTCCATTGTTGCTGACCCTCTTTCAAGGTTATTTAGAAGCATATTCGAGTTTTGATACAGAAAATAGAAAATCTCCATGATAATAATATTGGAGTGAAGTTATGTCAAATTAACCATATGGAAAGACAAAGAATCCTTGTGATAAGAAATACCATCAAGCTTGACATTCATGTGACAGAGTTCACTCAAATATTTTGTCAAACACTTTGGTGACAAACTCAAACAAAACTCAAATTCAGAGTTATAAGGAATATCTGAAGTAGATGCATGTATCTTGTTTTCCTTATTTTTTTAGGTCACAAATAATAGCTTTAGTCTTTTTATATGAGATTGTAACTAACATGTTATGAAAATAAGTGAACACTACTACATGTGTAGCAATTAAGTCAAGAGTTTCTTCAAACATTTTGCGTGCAAAAAAACTATATCAAATAAATGGTAGTAGAAAATGAAGGAATTATACATCAACCCATAAAAAATGTATTTACAGACCAAAAAATATTTATTTAAAATCATACCCTACTTGCCAATGTGAATCCAAGTCAACAACATTCAACTTAAGTAAGGTTGTGGCAGAAAACAAAGAAATCTTGTTAGAGGAATTTAGACAAACAATTAGTGAGAAACCTCATTAATTTAAAAATCTTGTGTTACAACCACCCAATTAATGGTCTCAAATGTAATATTTACGTTGTGCAACCTTACGAAATAGTCCTCCATACAAATATGCGGCTTAGGATATCTGCAACTCTAAATCTAACCAACTAACTTGCATGTCAACTGAAAGGCGGCTAGGAATTGGCTTGGGAATTTAGAGTTAAAAGATTAAAATTATGGCTGAAGAGAAATCATATAAGTGCCTTGTTTTGTGTCTTTGGTGCATGCAGTCTAAGGTGTGAAAATAAGGGAATTTTTCTACTAAAATGAAGGTGCTCTAGATGTACCTCTCAAGCTAAAAAAAATCTGATTTCCAAATATCTAAATACCTCAGAAAATATCACCAACAATCATTATAAAATAGATATGAAATTTAAGACATAAAAGATAATAAAAATAAATAAATAATAACATGAATTGATTATGCGAGGAGTGCATGCACAGGAGTTTTGAAGCCAAATTGAACAATTTTGAAGCATGAAGAAATCACATTACCATTTTTCCACTTAGCCTTTCAATGTGGCCCTAACAGATTAATGTTTCCTTTGATGTGACCCTATCAAATTAATGTCTCCTTCGATGCAACCCTAGCAAATAAATGTCTCAACGCTTGAATGGATGGGGTTTATGTTTACAAAGAGCTGTATGGGAAGTCTGTCAATGACTCTATCTATGTCGATGACTTTGTATGTGGTGATTCAAATCGCAGTTAGATGGTATGGCTGCGAGGGAAGGAGAATAGATCGAGAAAGAATATTATGGCACGAAATAAGCCTTAGTGGAAGATAAACTATAATATATACAATATATTGTATATAAATAGTCTTATGTATTATATATAATATAGCCTAGGTGAAGAGGTACCCTAGCCAAAGCAAGCCAAATGAATTGTCAATTTTGTTTCACATAGGAGTCAAAATGCTTAGATTATGAAACATCAAAATGATATATATATGATGCCTCACAAAACTATTAGTAGAAAACCATGTGATAGTCTAACATCATGTGCCAATACAATTTTCTCAAGGAAAAATATGAGCTAAAAAAAGAAGCATTCTCAGTTGCATGGTCTAAAACCATTTTGAGCCAATAAAAAGAATATGTCCTAAAATAACCACCTCAACCAACTCAAACACATAAGTGTACTAGTGAAATAGAATAAGTGAACTCTAAAATATGCCCACTCTCATGTGTGGATGATGTGTAGTCAAAACATAATAATATTTTTCCTATGAAAAATTTTAGTAGCATCATAACTAGGTCAATTTTTTCCCAATTTTCTAATATGACCTCATTTTTAAAATATAATAGTAATTCTACATTTAATTGCATAGATTCGAAGAAAATTTGGGAATTATTAATAAATATAGCTACTCCTGAAGCTGACTTCCCTAAAAAATGTGTTCTAACCAGCTTGTTAACCTCAAGAATTGGTCCATGTGGCATATGATGATGATTTGGATTCCTTCTCATCATATAGCACACTATCATGGATCCCTAGACAATGTATTTCACTTTAGTGTCACATTTCCTAAGAAAAATAACACAAATCCAAAAATAGGCATATATATTTATATGCATGTGTTATTTTTGGATTCCTTCTAGATTAGTCTCGCTTAGAATTTTGTAGATTGTGCTGTGACGAATAATTTTCTTGTGGGCTTGGCATAATTTCCTAATATCTATATCTATGACTTAGGTGGGTTTGAAACCTCTAGACCATAGACCTAAAAGGTAGTTAAGAATTTTGACTACCAAAATTAGATCCATCACCGTTTGTGCCAATTTGGATTCCATCCCTAATATATCTCTTTGGAATTTTGATTTACATTGGCCATTTATTTTTCATGTGTCAATGCATTAGTTTTCGTTTTGTCTCTAGTCAAAATTGTCCTAAAATTGTCATATTTTGTCTCAAATTTTTTACCTAGTTAGCATGCAAACAACATGGTTATAGAATGTTACACTTGAGTGCCTCCCAATCCAAGTTAGTTTCAACTCCCATAACTACCCATAATGAACAATACACAATAAATCCTCCCACTTCAAATGATGCAAAGTTTCACCCTTTACAAGTCATGGGTAGAAATTGGTAGTCGAGAAGAAGATGCAAAGGAAGATGGGGCATATAGAATCAAAATTTCATTCATATCTAGAAATCAAAACCAAATATATAAGTGGTGATGCCACAAACTTGTAAAATGCATCAAGTTGTTCCTTGTGCAAGCCAATGCAAGAGTTGGTGTAGACCATTGCAATGATACTTGTTTTAGTTCTAGACTCATCACATCTCACCACCTTTTCACCACAAGACATGGACCCAAATTTAAGAGACAAAATTATATAGAATTAAATTTTTCATGATTTAGTGTATACACGTTTATTAATATTAGTACTTTTATTTTTTTCTTTTCATTTTCAAAAAATATGGTAATTTTATATGTTTGTTTACTAAATATTTTAAGTGAAGATATTGATATTTTGTATAATTTTCATAGATTTTCCATTTTATTTCTCTAATAGTGAAAGTAATAATCACCAATGAAAATATTAATTGATAAGTTTAAACGACTCAAAGAAACTTAGACAAAAATATATACCTCTTAAATATAAGGAAGATTTCCACTTTCAAATCTTGTTATAATTTTCGACAAAACATGTTGTCTAAGTATAAATGTGTTCATTATAAAATGAGAACATAAAACTTTGAGCATAACAAGCAATAATTTCTCATTTCAATCAAAATATGGTAGTAGTGTTGTAATCTGGTTAAAAGTCATTTCAACATCCATACAAAATGTTCAACCATTTTTAAGCTAGAGAAAGATGGTAATAATAGTGTAAACTAGCTAGAAATCATTTCATCATCCACATGAAATGTTAAACCTTTCTAAAGGTAAGAAACTCCTTTGTATATTAGGTTTTGTTTAGAAATATAAAATGAGGTTTGCAACAATGTTGCACTTATTTTAATGTAAGTAATTTTTTCATGTGAATCCTTTTTCTTTCACAATAATTAAATAGAAAGTGGCTTGATACAAATCATATTAAGAATTAATCATTACTATGGATTTACCAAATTTAAGTTTATAACCTAGTACTTTTTTTATAATAAAGTATTTTTGATAATATATTTTGGACAATAATTGAAAAAAATGGATTAATATTTAAAATTTAATAAATAATAACTTGCATAATTTTAATAGAAAATAATGCCATACATGATTTGAATAAAAAATTGATTTAATTTAATTTTTTAATCTAAATCATTTGTAAAATGTTTATTTAATAATTTGCCTCCAATGTATTAGATTCTTGTCTTATTCTACAGTACACAATATATTAAATATTTTGCAACTCGTCTTAACGTCATAATACCAACGATTTTCCACAAACGTCGTAATACCCACGGTGGTTGGAACATGTCGTAATAGCGATGGTTGTCCGTACATGTTGCAATACCAATGTTTTTCCCCCATTCTGTCACACTACCAACAAGTGTCTCCAAACGTCCCTATAGCGACGTTTACTCCAGAGGTAGCAATATCGACTCATGTATTAGAAACATCACATTTCCAATGTTGTGTCCCTAACCATCAGTATAATGACGACGTTCCTAAACGTCGCAATACTGACGATGTCCCTATATGTCGGTATAGCGACGGTTATTATCGGGATTTAAAAAATTGAGAAAAATTGGGGAAATTTCTGACAATATGTCAAAAGTGTCAGAACTAAAGTGTCGGGATTTTGACCAAATGTACTAGTGCGATACCTTTAATTTTAATAAGAAGTTATGTCTATCTAAACTTTAATTTTCCAATTTATGAATTATGGTCAATCATTGTAAATCCAATCAAGCCCAAAGAAAACCCCTTTATCCATTGAGGCTCTCACACAATTGTATTTGAATTTGAACTTCCCCAATAGGTTCCAAATATTCCAAACTTTCATGCCTTCATCTGTAGAAGATAAATCCTCCTTACCCATCTGCAAAATTTTCTGAAAGAACTGGACATATCATTAGCATGATGTCTTTTATTCTTAGTTATTTCACAGATGAGCATGTTGATGTTGCAGTACTAGGTTTTTTGTCTACTTTCACACCTGGTCAGCATCCTGGTACAATTTTTAATTTTGCCTAGTATCTTGCTGACAATATGCATGAAAAACTTGTTAAAATTCCTGAAGAAGGTGTTAAAATATGGAAATCATAGTTTACATTGAAAACATGACAGTGAAATAGTATCAGTTTAAAGTTAAAGTTAAAATCAAATCACAAATTATGAATAAAAGTTTAAAGTGTATCAGTTGAAAGGTCAGAGTGAAAGTCAAAATAGAGATAAAGTTGCCAACGTAGAGGACACTTCACTTCCTAACTGCATCCTTCGTTGAGAAACAATCAGAGACAAATCAACAACAAATTATCAACAATTAAACAACAAATCAATAAAAATAGGGACAACTTGCATTAGCTAGATAGTTTTCTCTATCTTCTTGCATGAACATATTTATTTTTTCTTGAATAATTCCTAAGTTTGTTTTAGGATATTTTGTAAGATATTTTGTATAAATACTTCTCATTTTGAAGTATTGAGGGTGGATGAATTGCTAAACATTTATATAGTTGTAGTATTTTGAAACCTGAGGGTGATTGTACCAATTTCAAGTCAGGAGACTCAATTAAAGAAATAAAGAGATTATATTCATGATTCATGTGTTCGGCCATTAGAGTGAAGTAATTTCTACTTGTTCAATTATTTATTTCTGAATTTTTTACATGCTTATATGTTTTCTTAATCTAAATGATATAACTAGAATTATTAAAGAATATGTTTAATTACACTCTATCTTGAACTGTTTATTATTTATATGTTTTTCTTCTGATATCTAGATTAGGGAATTCTTAATTTCTCCATTGTTTCAATTGACCTCTATCTTTTCATTCATTATCCAGATTTGAGAACCCTTAATTTCTCTCTTACCCCAATTGAAACCATTTTCACCATCAGCTTAAGGATCTAAAGTGAGTCAACTATCTTGCCCTATGAATATTTCCCTTTAGAACTTTGATCTTGCTTCTACCGCTTGAAAATTTGACTCCATTAGCCCGATGGAATACATACCTACATCTGTTCATCTAAGTAAGTGATTTCACCACCAAACCAAATCCAAAATCAAAACCCCAAGTAATCCTACATAAATAGCCTAAAATCAACTACAACCAACAAAGATAAATCATATAGAGAGAGCCCTCTCTAAGCATTAGGAAGGCTAAATCCTAAGGCTTAAAAGTAGGTTTGTGGTTACCTATAATATCCTTTAAACCAAAAAAAATAAATAAACCTTTGATAATTATTGGAGTGATAACATATTGGCGACCATACTATGGAAGAACGTTTTATCTTCCTTAGAAAAATGCATCAAAGTTTAGATCTGATTGTTGATGGTGAACAAATATTAGACACCAAAAGGTTTTACCTTTCACCTGGCAACTCCATTGTCCATGATCCAAAGCTTCAAAGTTCAGAGCGACTCAATAATCAAGAATCCATATTCCAAAGAATTAATGGTGATACAAGATGACAGGGTTTGTGGAAAACCTTTCATCTCATGAGATTTTCAATGAATTCAGGGATGGGTTGATGAGGATTTTCTAAGAGTTGTATTTCTTATTTTGAAATCAAGAAAATTTTCTTATGAACTTAAAATATGTGTTCTTGAGTTAGTTTCTGAAAAAGATGAAAATGACATTAAAATTTTGCATTCTCAAATTCATTCATATAATTTTGCAATATCCTAAAGAATTCGTGGAAAGTATTCCTTCTCCAAAGCAAGAGGAAATTGTACTACATTTTGACTTACAAATTGAGGATGATTATGATTTCAATTACAAGATTGGAAAAATAGTTTCAGGGTTTACTATTGAGGATACAACTAATCAATTAGTCATTGAATGCCTAGAAGCACAAATCATACATCATGCTTTTGATGATCCTATATCAGATTATATGGAGATTATTTTTAGCTAAAGTCTCCATATAGGTTTTCTCTATGAGGATCAAATACATCAGCAATTTCCATTACATATCATATATTTGATTATGAAGACACATGATCAAGTTATGCTTCCAATTTTGATGATAAGCATTCAAATTATCCATTCATTTCTACATCTACTTGACTAGCTTCATTGGCATTCTGTATTACCTGATTTAACAAGATTATCAGTAGATTAGAGTAGGTAGATAAGTGCAAATAACCTCAGTACTCTGAGCATATTTTCAGTTTCAGTTCAGTGTGTTTTTAGATTTCAGTTTTCAAAAAAATATTGGTTTTAGTATGAGATGTCTAGTCACAGAGATTATGTAACAAAGCATGTGCAGGCTTGGGATCAGCCCAATAGATCAGGCCACTAGTCGACGATGTTCTTGAAATCTCACTAGGAAATTCCATCCCCATGTGGAGCCACTGTTAGGGTCATATAATAATAGGATTCATAATTTTGAATTGACTTTGATTAGTCTTGTAATATGTACATACTTTTCTTTCTAAAAACTGTTTTCACATATTAAAAAATAAAATAAACAATGTAAAGAGGGTAAAATTCCTAAAAGAAAAATAAAAGGACTTGAAAGAAAAAATAAAATAAAAAAAGAATAAAAAATGAACCCCAAACAAAAAAGAGATAGAAAGAGATCATGAAAGTGATGCAAATTCAAATGCCACTACTTTTTACTTCACTTTTCAAAACAATATTATATGTAGCTTATAAAAGATGGCACAATCCATGAAATTCAAACTACTTAATCTTGATTTTTCATGCTTTAAATTTCATGATGATAGATAGAGAATAAAGCTCTAGCCAAACTATTTAATCTTGGTAGATCAGTAGTTAGATAGAGAATAAAAAAGAGCTCAACAGTTTAATCTGAGCCCTTGGAAGAAATAAGGATAGAATTAGTTATTTTGCTGATTAAAAGAAAAATGAATAAGGGTTTGTAAGCTCAAATGCACCCATGTAAATGAAGAAAAATGTTAGGGTAGATAATATGTAGGCAGAAGAATTTTTCACAAGGCATGGATAGCAGAAAATTGGTCATTTCATTTACTAACTTCCTTTCAAAAGCATTCCCCTTGTAAAAATACCCCATCCCCTTCACTTTTACTCTTTCCCCTTATTTCACTCTTTACCCCCTTGCAAAAAAATCCCTTTTCCTAAGTTAAAACACATTTTATCTTTGGAAAAGTAAAAAGTACCTTTACTAATTTCCCTTTATTCAAAAAACACCAAAAACCCATAAAAATAATTATCCTAAGTCTAAATGCTTAAATCTATATGTCGGGCCCCACTACAAATATCCCTCCCAGAAATAAGTTTTCACATTAACACTTAGTGAAATTCCTGCAATTGGTAACATTTCATTGTATAGTATTAACATGTAATTTATATATTAAATCCCTTATTTACCTTTTTAAACCCATATTTATATTAATTCCTTTAGATATATTATTCCCAATCCATTATTTTTATATAATCCATGGTTTAATTTCCCCACATGTCATATATTTCGGGCCCATTGTTATATAAACCCGACCAATAGATATAGTGCATAATGTCTGCATTGACTTTTCCCGGGCCTTTCCTATCAGAAACCCTGACCAATCCATCACATCATCCCATCCGTCAGATCAACACTAACCAGATCTAATGGCCAACAAGCCTTGTCGCACGCCCGATAGATCGGCCTTTAACATACCCCCCACCTTGCAATATCTGTGGTTTTCAAAGCTCCGCTCCTGGATACATGGCTAATTACCATTCGATCGCATCGATCCAAATAATACCGCCAACCACCTTTGGCCAGTGCGAAAACCATTCAACGGTTTTATTACTCGTTGTGGAAACCACCCTGCCCATTTGAATTGACTGTGCATTCAATGTAAACATTGTTGGTTAAAAATGCATATTAGCCACCCATTACACCCTTTCACCATTTCTATTACATTTCTTCACAGAAGAGATCTTCTCCATCGAAGAAGTTGTTGCCGACCCTCTTTTAAAACAAAATTTCAAACATAAATCACCAATTTTCTGCTAAAAACTATTGTACAAGTCATCCAAAGCATTATAAATACCAGAAGAGCCTCAGAAAAGCCTTCCGCTACCTTAGAATCCTTCTGAAAACCATAATCCTCATTTTATCTAGGTATTCTTCAGTGATTAGGCATGTTCCTAAAGCTAAAAGGAAGTAATTCAAGTAATTCAATTAATTTAGGAGTTTTAGTAGACCAAAAGCACCTATTGCCTTCCCTGTCCTTTTTTGTAGACCCTAATATTCCTTTCACTAAAATTCTGAATGTCTTGAGATTTATTTTTGTCACAGAATGTAAAATTTGATTAATTGAATCAAGTAGAAGCCTTTGCAGGCCTAAAAGAAATCCCTATAACTTCCCAAATCCTTTTTTCTGCAAACCATGGACCTATTTTTTCAAGATTCCCAAGGCCTAAGATTTTTTTCGATTATAGAGACTAATAATTGACCAATTGGCTTCTTAAATCAGTCTGCAAACTGTTATAATCTGTCAAAGGTGCTCCTAAAGGCTTAAATCAGTTTTTTCAAAGTCAAAAGATTAATAAATTAAATAAATTTAACAAAATAATGGCTTCCAAAAGCATTTTATCTGTCAATCCTCTACAACCCCAAATTGTAGATGTAGAACATACTACCCTAGCTAACAGATATTTTAAGATTAATGACACAGTCACTGAATTTAAACTTACTGAGCTCCACTGTTGGAGCCATAAAAAATCCATAGACCAAGCAGATGAGGTTTTGATTTGGGAATCTAGTTTGCCAAATTATGTATTCCCACAAACTTTCGAGTGCCCAGAAGTAATCAGAATTTGTCAATCTTGATATTTACCTAACCAGAGAGCCATAATAAAACCTGAAAAATAAATTATGTTTACTATTATAGCTAATTCAATTAATCAAATTCTCCATATCCAATCCATGCCATATGAAACCCCTTTATCCGTTGAGGTTCTTACATAGTTTTATCTGAATATGGACTTCCCCAAGAGGTTCCAGATATTCCAAACTTTCATGCCTTCATTTGTATAAATTCCCAAGATAAATCCTCCTTACCCATCTGCAAAATTTTCTAAAATAACCAGACATATCATTAGCATATTGTCTTTTATTCTTGGTTATTTCACAGATGAGCATGTTGATGTTCCAGTACTAGGTTTTTTGTCTACTTTCACACCTGGTCAACCTCCTGCTACCATTTTTAATTTTTCCCAGTATCTTGTTGACAATATGAATGAACAACTTGTTAAAATGACTGAAGAAGGTGTTTTCAAGTATTCATCAGTCCTATTCAACATTTTTTTGTATTTTCAATCAGATAAATTTACCATCAACCTTCAAAAGGTTGATGTTGAAGGTAACCCGCAGTCAGTCATATTTTTTACTTATTTAATAATAAAAGACTCCATATAGTCCACCTAGACAAAGTTCACTCATTCTTTCATTCATCCTATAGTCAATATGTTGAACAGCAGCATGCATCACAGAATCAGTGAGGAGATTAAAAAGGTCCTATAGTTGTTAGAGCATAATAGAACAACATATTGGTACTTATACCAAAACCATACATAAATAAGGGTATATGGATCAAATATTATTCCATATAAACTCCCCAGATACCTCCCAATGAGGTTATTTTCCCTTGAGTATATCAAACAGATTCTTAATTCTGATGGAATCAACTTTTTGGGAGCTAAGAAGAAGACACAATTCAAAATAAAAAATCAGGCTGGACCTTTTATTTGTAACAGTAGAGATGCAGGTCCAGAGGCTAAAAAACATTTGCAGGAGTTTAAATTAAATAATAATTTTCTATGGTATTATGATCCTCTAGGAGTAATAAGTAAATTGAGAGTTAAATGCAAACTAAATCCTTATGTACATGAGAAGAAACCAGATATTGAGAAATTGTCTAACTAGTCTGAATGGTTTGAGAACACCTTGACAGAAGTACAGAAGCAAGGTGATACTAGTCAAATCTTGCAAAATCCAGCCCAAGAATATAGGAATTCAAAAAGAATCAGAGAAGAAGGATCATACACTGTAGAGACTACAATTGAAACCAAATTTAAATTGATGTACAGGAAGAAGCCAAAATTAAAACTTTTCAATGAGAAAGTAGAAACAATAGAATTAATTGATATAGAAACAATGGTGAAAAACAATGCTCCACCTGTAGTTGCTAAAGCAACACATTAGCCTTCAACTTCAAACACTCAGCTTATTCAGAAGCAACACAGTGCTGAAATGTCATCTTCCAGTAAACCAGTAGAGAAGGAAATTGATATTATGCAAAAATACAAAGAGATAAAGATGAGAAATGGAGCTTTGAATACTTATACATATTATTAGTATTGGAAACAATCACCTAGTGACCAAAGAAAATAACTTTCTCCTTTTGACTATAAGACTAGAAAGATGCAGATTACCTTCCTACAACCTAAAGTAAAGCATCCCAAATCATTAGCAGATTACAAAAAATCATCATATGAAGTTCAAGCAAAAGATCTTCATCCTATTGATTAGATAGAATTTCACAAACAAGATGGTCAAATTCTTTATTCAACAATGACTAATAAATCCATGAGCATACAGAAGCTGCAAAACACTCTTGGGAACACCAAAGATCCACTTAAATTGGAAAAGGCATCATCACAGACTAAGGATAAAAAAATCAAATCACTAGAGGATTTGCTTATTGAAGTAGGATATGATCCAACAAATGTAAAATTTGAAGATGAACTAATAAAAAAGAGAAATGCCGACATTGTTGCCTTAAAGAAGAAACTTAAGTTGCCTCCTACTAAATGTCCTCAAACAAAGGAAGTGTTACAGGATGCAAATCAGAAATATGAGATGATGAATCTCATACTTCAGTTGACTGCCCAGATAAAGGAAATGGAGAATGAAATGGACAAGTTGGTCTAGGAGAAAAAGCCCAGAGAATAAGTTCCTGTCAATGTAATTCATGTAGTCACTACTGTTGTACCTTCCACATTAGTAGAATCATTGGCCCCTTTAGTCCCAATGGCTACAACATTACCTGTCACCCCATCAAAAACTTAAACTACAGAATCATCAACAACAACAGTCCAGCCTACAGATGAAGCAAGTAAGTTAATTAAAGCAATGCAGGACACGGCTATTCAGACAAATGAAATTAACAGACTTAAAGAACAACTAAAAATTCTGGAAGATGAAAATAAAATTACTCAGATTATGCTCAATAATGAAGAACAAAAGGCAAATAGGTTGAATGATAAATTGAAAAAATTAGAGAAAGAACTAACACTAAAAGAACCCATGGCACAAGCCAAGCACCAACTATGGGCCAATATTATTGAATTTGTTAATGATATTTGGCCATCCATACAGGTTATCTATGAACAAAAATATTTATTCAAAGCAACAAGAGAAGCCATTCAAAAGATAAAATAAGAACTTGGTAAGAAGCCTGAAGAGGCTAATGAAATCATCAAATTCCTTAATTCGAAGAATGGGCAAGAATTAGAAGAAATTGGAATAAGTGACAAACAGAAACCATCCTAGAAGTTAGGAAGGTTATTTCTAAAAAAAATCTGATGATACAGTTAGAAGAAAATTTCCAAAATATGGAAGTTTCCATCACAAGGTTCATGATGAAGTTCGATGTCCTAAGGCAGAAAGGCCTTCCCAATCGTCTAGTTATTCATGAAAAATTAATGAAGCAGGATGATTATGATAAGAAAATGAGAGAAGTTGTCAAGGATCAGGCTAATCTCTCTTCTTCACAAGGAATTACAACATGGAAAGTTCTCTACAAGAATTTTGAGAATCTTTTTTACCTGCAACATGAGGTAAAACACCTATTTGTCAATAAGCCTACATTCTCAAAGTTTACTGAAGCAGATGAAATATTAGGAAGGACGATGAAGATCAAAATGCCAGAGGCAGAATTTTGGGAAAAGATGATTGATTTACTATGAAGAGAATAGTAGTAAAAACATAGCAGTAAAGATAAAATAGGGCAATCATAGCTTACAGTGAAAGCATGAAAGTCAAAGAGTATTAGTTTAAAGTTAAAGTTAAAATCATATAAGAAATTACAAAGTAGAGTTTAAAGTGTACCAGATGAAAGGTCAGAGTAAAAGTAAAAATAGAGATAAAGCTGCTAGCGTAGAGGACACTTCACTGCCTAACTGTATCCTTCATTGAGCAACAATCAGAGACAACTCAACAGCAAAACATCAATGATTAAACAACAAATCAATAAAAGCAATGACATCTTGCATTAGTTAGATATATGTCTCTATCTTCTTGCATGAAGATATTTCTTTTTCCTTGAATAATTCCTAAGCTTTTTTTAGGATATTTCGTAAGAGTTTTTGTATAAATACTTCTCATTTTGAAGTATTGAGGGTGGATGAATTTCTGAACATTTTTATAGTTGTAATATTCTAAAACCTGAGGGTGATTTTACCAATTTCAAGTCAGCAGACTGGATTAAAGCAATAAAGAGACTATATTACAGGATTCATGTGTTGGGCCATTACAGTGAAGTACTTTCTACTTGTTCAATTATTTATTTCTGAAGTTTTCACATGCTCATAATTTTTCTTAATTTAAATGATATAACTGGAATTTTATTAGAGAATATGTTTAATTACACCTTGTCTTGAACTGTTTATCATTTATATATTTTTCTTCTGATAACCAGATTAGGGAATTCTTAATTTCTCCCTTGTTTCGATTGACCTCTATCTTTTCATTCATTATATGGATTTGAGAACCCTTAATTTCTTTCTTACCCCAATTGAAACCATTTTCACCATCAACTTAAGGATCTGAAGTGACTCAACTATCTTGCCCTGTGAATATTTCCCTTTAGATACTTGATCCTACCTTTGTTGCTTGACACTTTGATGCCATTAGCCCAATGGAATACATACCTACATATATTCATCTCAGTAAGTGATTTCACCACCAAACCAAATCCAAAATAAAAACTCCAAGTAATCCTACATAACTAGCCTAAAATCAACTACAATCAACAAATATAAATCATATAGAGAGAGCTCTCTCTGAGCATTAGGAAGGCCAGATCCTAAGGTTTAAAAGTAGGTTTGTGGTTACCTCTAATATTCTTTAAACCAAAAAAAATAAAAAATCCTTTGAGAATTATTGGAGTGATAACACATCAAAATATTCACATGCCTTGACATTTTTCGACCATTGGATTATGAATCGACAGTGATCAACTAATTTTTTTGTACACGACTATCTATATGGAGTTGACAGTTCTTTTTGTTATGAGTCTGGTAGAGAATGATCTGAAGCCTTGAACATAGTCATGTTGATGGTGTATCCTTCTTCCTGGTAAGCACATCTCGAGACTAGGGATTGTACATACCATGAGGAGTTATGGCCTCTTGATTGTCACTATGAAATCATCATCTTTCTTAACGTTCCCTTTGGCTCTTTGTATTCTTTCTTTTTTCTATTTTATTCTTGTATGTGGACATGCCATATCGAGTTACAACTTATAATTAGGTTTCCATTATCTTGTTTACTCTTTTTCTTCAGTTCTATGTATGTTTTATTTTGTTACATTATTATTGGTGGACATGCCATATGGAGTTACAACTTCAAATGAGGTTTCCATTGTCTTGATTTCTCCTCCCTTTGGTTGTGTGTATTTTTCCTTTGAAAAATTACTATTTTTCGTTGTATTTTCCTATCCTCCCCTTCTACATTTTCAAATTTTGAGTCTTGACATAGAGATTAAATCCATATTCTTTTCTTTCTTTCACGAAATTTATCCTAATTTTTATAGTAATTTCTTACACTATGTATAAATTTGAAGGGTTTTGGAAACAATACAAGTACTACTATCATTTCTTCTTTTGTTTTTGGTTGTTTGAGTCTTCAAATATTGTCCCTTCTATTCAGGTTACTAATTTATCCTTTATAGGGTTTGGGCAGGAGATTTTATCACCTGGATGTGGGAGTCTGATGGTGCCAAGCGACAAGTCGAGGAAGAGAGGTAAACCATTACATAGACCTGCTTCTAAATGTTTCCTAGTATTTAGTGACACTCAGAACAATGATGAGAGGATGGCCCCTACTAAATTGTATGTGGCTTTTGTTTTCCCTTTTTATGTGTAATTTTTTTTTCAAATATCACTATTTGGTGTGGCTATCATACATCTTTCGGACATTTGTAACTTTTAACTGTAAAGCCTAGGAGATGATTAATACCCTAGGACCTTGTTCTTCATACATGTAAATTTTTTAATAATTTCTCTTTGGGTAATGAAATACATTATTCGATTTATCGATTATGTAAAATTATTTGACACTTGTGGACTCTATGTATTGTTGGGTCCTTCTATGAGCCCCTTGGGAAGTGGATAGGATCAATATACATTTCCATAGCCCCACTATTTTTCCATGATATTAAGTTAGTCTAGGTTATAGTGTGCAGAGCTCAATATGTAAGCTTGTTTTTTATTATCTGTTTCTCTTCTTTTCCTATTTACATTGTTTGAAATGTGTAGGATTTCCTAATGTGAAATGTAAGTTATTTGTTGCTATCTACACTTAGATTTTCCAGTTCTTATTTGGGGTTTGGCCCTGAGGAGATTGATAATAACGATAATAGGATTAATTTAAAGCAACCTTGGTTATGAATTTATTGCATTACACTCGTCGTTACCCTTTTTCAATGTTGCTAAATTCTTGGGTATGGATAAAATGATATTCTTAGGAAAATAGTTACATAGCTAGTTTTTTCCTCGTTGTATATATATATATATATATATATATATATATATATTGGCATCGCATACCTCATAGGGTGGCTTGCCTCTCCTGAAATTATCTTATTTGAAGTTGTAATGACCCCATAAGGTGTGTACTCAGAGAATTGTTCTAATTTCTGGAGTCTGTGTTATCTAAATATGTTCTTGCAAGTGACACCATTGGTTTTATGCCTATGTTTAACTTTATTCTTACATGTTACCACTGTTAGTCTTCATTGTTGCCGATATCACAATTTATGCTGGTAGTTTATCCTACGCTAACGTTTTGACATTTATTCTTCTTAATAAACTTATCATTTGTATTTATAATTTAACTTAATGCCTCTTGTTGCATCGGATTTAGGTGTCTCACTACGTAATTTTTTTTCTTTTTTTTCTACAATTTTTCAGGTATGGTATATTATTCCTGGATAAGTAATTAAATAAGGTTAAGAATTATTGATTTTCAGGTAACTCTCCCTTGGGTCTAGCTACATCTTCCCCTAATGTGCAGAAGGTGCATCATTTCTCTGCAATATACATTAATTTTTAACCCTTCCCTTCAACCATGTAGATGCCCATTATTTTAATGAACAATTTCTTAGCAAAATATATAATATATTAGATGGATTTAGCACTTTTCCATGTTATTTTTTACTCTTATAACTTGTAAGAAACAAGAATTTTATGCAAGTCCTAGATGAGATATTTTCCTTATCTGAAAATAGTTCCAAAATGATTATAATAACTTGATAATCAAGCCTACATGATTTCGGTTCTATCTAAGTACTTAAAAGGACAACACCATTCTCAAAAATTTAATTTAAGGAATTGGTAAACGTTTCAAGATATCTTACTTGTAACATTAACCATAACTAATAATGTAAATTAACACCACTATTATAACACACACATTAAGGATTGGATGAGCGTGCAACTAGGTGGGCCAATATAGATTGATGAGAGATGTTCCACCCATCTTTAGTTGATCGATAATACAAATCTTTTTACCAAGATGCCCCCAAGCTTGGGTTTTGTTTTTGTAGATATGACTTCCTCATGACTATTAATAGCTCTACAAATTTCACTTTCAAGTAGTAGAATAATGTAAACTATCAAACATGAACTATACCGAGCACCTATTTTTTTGAGGTAGCAAAAAATCATCTGATTTTAAAGATGTGTTGATTCAAAATACACATTTTTGTTTTTTACCATATTTTTGACACTTTAAATTTCCTTATGTATCAAGTATGATTTTTTTTTTTTAAATGTTAGTGATTTTAATGTTAATTTTGAAAAGTGTTGATGCAACATCAATCCCTTTTTTAGAGGGCTTATTTTTGACACTTTAAATTTTCTAACGTATTAGGTGTGGATATTTTTTTTAAATGTTAATGATTTTCATGTGGATTATGAAAAGCATCAACATTTTCTTTTAAGGCATATTTTTTACACCTTAAATTTGTGTATAACCTAAGTACAAACATTTTTTTTTAAATGTTGATTATTTAACTATTTTTAAGTTAGGAAAATTAATACTTTAATAGACATAAAATAATTGTCACTAAAGAACAATAATTTTAAAATATTGAAAAAAACTACACATTTTTCATATAGATATAATTTAAAAATACGTATTTTGGGAACCTTTTGCTAAAAAGAGCATGTTAAATATAATTTTTTATGAAAAAATTGAATAAAAAAGTTAGAAAAATAACAAATTTATTAAATTTTGTATTTAAAAATGATGACATTTGAAAAAAAATGATCCAGATAAAATTTTAAGTAATAATAAAAATAAAAAATAAAAAATTAAATCATATATTTAAAAAGAGTTAAAATAATCAGAAACATAAAAATATGAAAAATACAATTAAATTAAAACAAAAAAAACAAAAAGTAGTTAAAATAAATAAATAAATAAAAGAATAATAGAAAAAAAACATTAAAAGAAATAAAAAAATTAAAAAGAATTAAAATAAAAAACATCAAACAAATAACATTTTAAAATAAAAAACATAAAAACAAAACAAAATCGAAAACATTAAAAAAAACAATTATATATATTTTTTTTAATAAGAAAAAATTTATTATTATTATTTTTATTATTTTAAAATAAGCTAAAAAAAAATAATAGAGAATAAAAATAATGAAAAAATGTTAAAAAAAAAAAAAATTATCATTTAAAAAAAAAAAATTGCTCCTTCACGCCCCTGGGTGGGCTTTGCACGTTTTCCCCTGCCTAGGCTTGAGGCCCCTCGACTTTGTAGATTGTCGATTCCCAGAATGTTCTTGGTAGACAGAGGGCTTGATTTGGCAATTTCTCTCAAATATATTCTAATTGAAAGCAACATTTATTATATAGAAGATAGTATTCAACTCCTAAAAAATGACGAAGAGAAGGGAGCGATAAGACAAGATTGTGCAATAATCCTTAGAAAAGAAAAACCACCCAGAATTAATTTGAGAAAAAATGAATTTTCACCCCTAAACAGCTTAAAGAATAATGAGGAAATTGTAATTCTAAAGGCTAGACAAAGTAGGTCCTATTGTAATCTTAAATAAAAATAGTTACATTGAGAAAATGAAGGATCACCTAAATTGTGGTAGCTATAGAAAACTTGACAAAACCCATATCTCTAAGATTATAAAATATGTGAGAAAAGTTATCAATTATTCCAATTTGGAAGAAATAATCAAGAAGAAATGTCTCCCAACCTCAGAGATAACACCAAGTATCTATGGCTTCCCTAAGATTCATAAAATAACATTCTATTAAGATCTGTTGTTAATACAATGGGTTCCTCCACATATGAGTTAGCTAAATTTGTTGTTGGTAAATTAAGTCCCCTTGTTGGGAATATCGAGTCATTCATTAAGAATTCTTATGACTTTGTTATACTCATCAAAAATGGAAAAGTGAAAATGAATGACTTAATTATAAGTTTTGATATGGTTTCATTACTCACCAAAATTGCCTTAAAATATTTGATTAAAATTCTATATCAAGTAATAAAAGTTGAAACTACCAAAATTGTTGAGGTTTTTCTTTGATCTACATTCTTCATCTTTCAAGAAAAATTCCAAGACTTTCGGGAAAATACTATAAATAATATTAATAAGATAAAATCTTAATATTAATGAATTAATATTTTCTACTAATACTAATGTTAAATATTGAAATAGTAAATTTTTATTTTGTAATTTATATATTTTTAATATTATTTGAGAAATATTAAATTTATGAGCATTTTAAATAACCAAAATACAAAATGGAGTAAAAATAATTATTGTCAAATTACCAAAAAAAAAATAAAAAAAAATTGTAAAATAAAACTATTAAGAAACATCAATTAGTTTCACTTAATTTTTGATATAGATTTATAAATATGTCAAACAAAAATAATAATTTAAATATAACCATGTCATAATTGGTAGTTGACCATAGAAACACATCATTGCAGACGTTGGTACTAGCGGTTCCTGCAAATTTGAGTGGCTCACTCTCCCCAATAAAGCTGTCAATGAAATGGACATAAACCTGTCAATATTAGGAAGAGTCTTTTGTTCGATGAATCAGAGGTTGATGGGACGGCTCCGGGACTGCCCCCTCTGGTGACCATCCATGCTTTTCCGGGCTTCAAGTGGGCTCCGCCCAGCTCGGATGTTTGATGGAAGACCTCTCGGCGGACGACGACGACAACAAACTCCTCCGGTGGACCTCGCGCACCTACCTTTGCCACCTCTCTCCCTCTGCACCGCTCCTCTTCCAACTGCCACCCCCATGATGCCACCCCACGATCAGGATCCACCTACCACAATCAATGTGCGACTACTTAAATTGAAACTTCTGCGCGCGAATGTTTTTTCCATTTTTTTCAACTTCAGTGGCTCGGTGCGGTCCTGGGTCAAGCTACCAGTGCGGAAGGAGTTTTTCCATCACTTTCAACTCTGCCTTATACTCTTCCTTTGCTAATCCACATCTATTAAATAAAATAATGAAGTTAAATGTGAATTCAAATAACGTAGATGTAAGAAATTTTATGTCAGCTACGGTGGTATGCATGATATTTCATATCGTCTTTGTTAAATGCGGAAAAAATGAAGGTGGTTATAGTGAGTATAGGGGCGATCCAAAGTTCACAGGTATACCCTAGAAAAGAAAAAGAAAAAGAAAAAAAAAAAAAATAGAAAAACTGTTTTTTTTTGTTGGGGAAGGTGTCACTACAGTAGGATACAAAAGAACGAGAGACTCTAAATATACTAATGGCTCAAATGATAAGCAAGGTCGGTTAGATTAAGTCCTTAAAATAAAACCATAATAAATTTTGTGGTTTTGTATGCCAAAAGTTACCCCATATGAATTTGATAGTTTAATATGATATTTATACATTTGATAGTAGTAAAATCTTACTTGTGAGAAAAACATAGCATAAATATGCATACTAGATATTTCATATGCATATAAATAGAAATTTATGCATATGAATGATGTTTTTCTAACAAGTATTTGATTCTGCTAATTTGATAGTTTAATATGCTATTTGTGAATTTGATAGTGAATTTGATTCATTGTTAATAGCACTGAAGTAGGTATGCAATGACAAACTAAAGATCTTCTCTTCAAAATAAACAATCTTTCCTTAAAAACAGAGCACCATTTTTATCAATTCCTTAAAAACAGAGCACTATTTTTATCAATTCCTTAAAAACTAAGCACTATTTTTATCAATCTTAGAGACCTTCCTTCTCTCAAAATCAGAGTACCTTGGTATTTTAAAACAAAATATACTTTTGTTCTCAAAATAATGTATACTTCTTCTCAATAATAAAATATGTGTGTTTTAAACATAATATACTTGTAGCCTATGTTGGCTTCAAAGTAAAGCATTCATGTAGTCTTAAAAATAATGTATCCTTGTAGGCTCAAAACAAAGTATTCATGTAGTTCCTTATCAATATTTAACTTTGAAGATACCCCTTCTCATATTACACGAAAAAAATTAGTTATTTTCTATGAAACAGTCCTATAGCATCCTATTGAAACTTGTTTCCTTATAACCATGGGACAATGTAAAATTTATTCTTGATTGTAAAAATTAGAATACCCATAATGTTTTTCCTTCCCACAAATTTATATGGTCTATCAGGGACATTAGGGTTTTGAAAGTAAAATGTTTATGCTAGAAATGTAAGAGATTTACACTAGGATGAGTGTGTAAAGTAGGAAAAGAAAAGGTTATAATGGAGCATGATATAATAGCATGCTAGTAGGATGTAGTATTGGTTTTTGAGGTTTGCAACCATCAATTGTTTTTAAAATAATGGCATATAAAAACTATTTTTATCGTCATCTTTTTAAATGTATTTTTTTAACAAAAATTGAAGCATGCAATATGAACCATATTTGTGCCCATGAGATCCATAAAATGTATAAATTATTTTACTGTCTAGCCCAATTCATCATAAGAGTTCGACCTCCATATTTTTGCATTAACCTCCACATTGTACATAACTTGGTATGAATGCATTAATCTTTGGTAACTAGATATTTGATATGCATTTCATTTTTTTTTCCTGTAGGAGCTGGAAAATCATTTTCCAACACCTACAGGAATTTTTTTTTTATGCATATCAAATATCTAGTTAGCAAAATCCTATTGGGGGAAAATTGACTTTGCTTCAACTAGTCTTACATAGCATCACAATTCACTGTATGCATCTATATATACTACATAAATACATCATTAAATGGATTAACTCCATTATATCAAATTTCTTTTGGGTTGGAAAATTCAATCTTAAAATTTTCATGTTAGGACTATGCTTGATAGAGAAGGGGTGAAAAATAGTATTTGGAATATGTAGGATGTAGCGGGCAGGAAAATATTTTAATTGAATGGTAGCTAGAAAATACTATTTGGAATCTGTAGGATATGCATATAATTTTTTTTCCTGTAGGCGTTGGAAAATCATTTTCCAGTGCCTACAGGAAATAAATTTCATTCTTCTATTAAAGTATTTTGTATGGGTTCTTTGTTTTCATAGGATTGATCAAGGACAAGGATCAAATTTCAGTCCAAATTCTTGGATACATCTATGACCAATGTTAATAAGGATAGATCTATTTTATCCACCCACACAACTAAAATGAATCGGTTACTTTTGATATGGATCTATGTGATATTTTTATTTTATTTTTTCACTTTATGTAATTATTTTCCCTTCTTAATTATCTTAAATGATTTTTCTTTTTAATAAGAAATGAGTGGTCAATTTGTTTTTCTATTTTATGTGATACTTTTATTTCACTTCTCTAGAGAGTGTACCTAGTTTCTCTTGGTACAACCATATTTCAATTTTCCATTTGCATTCCTGTCACACATATGAATACATTGTATGGTGGTCTCCAAAGCCCTTGTGTTATCTTTATCATAGTACCAAGTGTTTTAATTAGGGAAAAATTAGTCACTATAATGTTTTTGTATAATTAACCGATGTTATACTAACCCAAATTTTGAAATTCTTCCAGCATTGTGAATATAAGTGCCATAATTTGATGGGATGGGACATAAAAAGATTGATTGGAAGACTGCCAACCATCATGAACCAGATCCACAATGTATTGTCATAGGACACCACAATATAAGATATATGGACATAAATTACAGACCATGAATTAGATAGGTTAAATTTTGTTAAACATTGCCACTGAGATGGACTATTCATGAAGCTTGAAGGCACACAGGTGGATCACTAGGATTTTATTGCCTACAAATACTCTGCCTCGTGGTTAGATCACCTAGTGAGCTTTTCTTCTTCTAGTGGATTTGTTAGATCCTTGCCTCATGGTTATATCACCTAGTGATATTTTGTTGTTTTAGTGGATTTGTAAGATCCTTGTCAAGAGGGTGATTTTAATAGTGGATTTTTTAGATCCTTGTCAAAAGGGTGATCTGGATTTATGCAGGAACAAAACAGAATAAACATATAACCATAAATATAGAGATGCAGTGGAAATAACACTTCATTTCATTAATATCAAAGAACTAAAATATTCTTACAGACATAATGGAAATAAAACTAGCTAGGGCGCTAGTAGATATCTTTGAGAAGAGATGTGGCGACTACAGGCCTCTAAACTGAGTTAAAATGAGGCTCGAGGGCCTATTTATTATTTAGAGACAATGGGAAATCCTAAACAACCAAAACCCTAACCCTAGGAGATGAAGCGCCAAAACTAAGGGCCCTGTTTGGGTAAATTGGTGTTTCAACTTCCCAGGGCCGTAACTTTGGCATACGATCTCCGTTTGACGCATACCATACCTTGTTAGAAAGATATATCCGAGGACTACAAATTTGGAATGAGCAACATCGGTCCATGGACCCATGTTGCTCTCCGTTTTCTCAAAAAACGTCGTTTAGGGCCTCAAAACGACTCCGGAAGTTTAGGACCCGAAAAACTGCTAAAAATAGTAAACTGTGCCGAAACTGAAAAACTGAAATAGAAAATGGTGGAGCCCCAAGTGGAATAGGCGGGTGACCACCAATATCCACCTAGATCATTCCTCCCCCTTTAGGAAGCAATGGTCCCCATTGCGTTAAGTTCTTCCATGAGATGAGGAAATTTCTGCTGAACTTGGTCCCTGGTGAACCACTTTCCTTGGTGCAGGAGTTGGCCAGCTTTGACAACCCGATATAGTTGGATCTTCTGCTGGAAAGTGTTCTTGATTTGCATGTCCATGATACAATCTGTGGTGGCCTGTTCCATGCAGTCTGGATTAAACTCTGTTGGTGTGAGTTGTTCTGCAATGTCTGAGGTGTCCAGTAAAGGTGGGAAGTAAGGACGAAGGCGATCCACATTGAAGACTGGGTGCAGACCAAGGAATGGTGGAATACTGAGCTCGAAGGCATTGTTCCCTACAGCCTTGGTGATGGTGTACGGCCCGTATCGAAGCGGGCGAAGCTTGCGGTGAGGTCTAGTGAGGTGCTCCTTCTGCAAATGTAGCCATACTTTGTCGCCCACCTGGAAGTTGTGTGGCACCCGGTGTTGATCATGGCGTTGATTGTACTTGGCATTGGCTCTGTCCAATATATCATGAACCTGTTGGCGGATGTTTTTAACGCGCTTGATGAAGCTACTTGCTTTGTCAACTTCAGACTGGACATGAGCTGAATTGGCCTGAGTAGCTACAAATGGCATGGCTACGTCAATGGGACATAGTGGCTGGAATCCCAAGCCCACCTGAAAGGGGCTATGGCCGATTGAACTGTGGAGAGCCCGATTATAACTATGTTGTACATAGGGGAGGCTCTCGTCCCATGTCCGTGGATGCTTTGAATTGTACATGCGCAGAATGTGTACAATCATTCTGTTGACGACCTCTGTCTGGCCATCTGTTTGGGGATGGAAAGCTGTGGACTTCGTGAGCTTGGTATCCAACATCGACCAGAGGCTGGACCAAAATGTGCTGAGGAACCTGCTATCCCGATCTGATATGATAGACTGTGGGATCCCAAAGTGCACCCACACTCGTTCAAAGAAGAGTTTAACAGTGGCTTCTGCTGTGATATTCTTCTTGCAGGCCGCCATAATGGCCATCTTCGAGAATCTGTCGACGACCATAAAAACACAGTCATTTCCCTGCTTAGTAGAAGGCAGGCCCGACATGTAATCCATGGAGATGGATTCCCAAGGTCGACTAGGGGTAGGTAGAGGAGTATATAGGCCTTGCTTCTTGATGGTCGGTTTGGCAATGGTACAAGCAGTGCATGATCTGATGTGTTTCTCAACATACTTTTGAAGGTTCGGCCAATAGAAATACTTCTGCAGGATTGCTACTATTTTCTCTACCCCGAAATGCCCAGCGAATCGACTGTAGTGTGCTTCCCATATCATCTTGGCACGCTCACTTGAAGGAACACAAAGGTGTCCCATGTGACATAAAAGTGCATCTTGGAGGTGAAATTTTGGAACTTGCGTACCCCCCAAGAGTGCCTTGTAAGTTTGGCCGAATTTTGGGTAACTCTCATAGAGAAACGACCTATCAGAAGTCTCGTGCCCACAAGAGTTGAGCACAGTGGTGAGCACCACGATCGATGGTCGGCTGAGGCAGTCTGCAACATGATTGGTGCTACCCTTCTTGTACTTGATGTTCAAATGAAACTGTTGTAGATATGTGGACCACTTCTGATGGTGATCATTCTACAAATTCCCTTGTGTCTATATGAACTACAGGGGCCGGTGTTCTGTGTGGATGATTGTTTCCTTCCCCAAAATGTAATGCTTCCATTGTCGACAAGTTTGCACAATGGAGTACATTTCTTTGTCATATGTGGGGTACTTGAGAACTGTGTCAGATAATGTCTCACTGTGAAATGCCACTGGATGTCCTTGTTGAGTAAGAACTGCCCCAATAGCATAGTCAGAGGCATCTGTCTCGATCTCAAATGGCTGTTGCAAGTCTGGTAAAGTGAGCACTGGGGCAGAACAGAGGTGGTTTTTCAGTTCTGTGAACGCCTTCTGTTGAGGTTCCGACCAAAAATTTTTTTCTCTCGCTCCTCCCTTGGTGACTTGACTCAAGGGCCAAGTGATATGAGAGAATCCCAACACGAACCTCCGGTAGAAATTAGCAAGACCCAGAAAGTTGCGAAGCTCTGTTATAGTGGTTGGGGCTGGCCAATCCCGAATGACTTGGATCTTGGCTGGATCCACATGCACCCCCTTTCATCAATAATGTATCCCAGATATTGAACCTGGGTCATGCCAAACGTGCACTTCTCCAAATTGGCACACAACTTGTGTTGCTGCAGTGTTTGGAGGACTTGTCGGATGTGGTGAAGGTGCTCTTCCCAAGTCTGGTTGAAGATCAAAATGTCATCCAAGTACACCACTACAAATGAGTTGGTGAATGGTCGCAAGATGTCATCCATCATCCTCATGAAGGTGGCGGGAGCATTCGTCAACCCGAAAGGCATGACCAGCCATTCAAAAAGGCCTTCCTTCGCTTTGAAGGCAGTCTTCCACACATCAGAGGGTTCAATTGGTACCTGGTGATACCCAGACTTTAGGTCGATCTTGCTGAAATATTTTTCACCTTTTAGTTGGTCTAGAAGGTCATCAATCTGTGGGATTGGGTACCTATTCTGAACAGTGATCTTGTTTAGGGCCTGATAGTCAATACAGAGCCTCCACGTCCCATCCTTCTTCTGTACCAACACGATCGGGCTTCCACGGGGTGATGAACTTGGTCTGATCTGACCTTTCTGCAACAGCTCCTAAATCTGCCTCTTGATTTCATCATTCTCCAGAATAGAGCGCCGATAGATCGGTCCATTAGGTAGCGGCGCACCTGAGGTCAAATCAATCGGGTGCTTGACCTGACAGTGCAGAGGAACCCCTGTGGGTGAGGTGAATATGTCCCCGTACTCCTCCACAACCTTATCCATTTTTTGTTGTTGTGCAGAGGAGACCTGTCTGGAGGTCGTGGCCACAGTCTTCTTCTTGCCCTGGGGGCGGATCATCAGGAAAACAAATTTCTTGGTTTGGGAAATGAGCTTACTGCATTGTTTTGTAGTAACCAAAGAGATAGCGACACGAGGTGGTACCTCTGGTATCCTGTACAACTTATTTCCCAAAGTAACAATAATGGCACGAGGTCGAGACTCATACACAACTTGACGCTTCCACAAGTATGGTTGTCCTAATAATGCATCAGAAACATCAATAGGAGCAACGTCACATAATACCTCATCCGTGAAGGGCTTGATGCTATAGGGAAGGCGGCACTGCTGGCTGACGCGGAGATCTCGTCCTTGGTGAAGCCACCCGATGGTGTATGGATGTGGGTGAGCTGTGGTCGACAAGCCCAACCGCTTCACGGCGTCTGCTGAAATGAGGTTCTTTGGCTCCCATTGTCGACAATGAACTATACAGGGGAGCCCTTTACCCACATGTGCGAGTGGAAGAGACGTTCCTCCTCCTCTGGATCTTCCTCGATTCCTCCTTTCGATCTTTAGTGGCAACAGTGGCGTTGGGCTCCGCATCAATAATCTGTTTCCCTTTTTCATTCACCTTTTCAGGTTTCTGATTCGTAGTTAGAGCATGCATCTGACTCAGAAGCCCTCATCTCGGCCACTAGCGACTGCTTGGCCCGACACTCACTTGTGTTGTGAGTGGAGCTCTTATGGAACTCACACCACTTTCCCGTGTCCTTCTTTTGCTTTACGGTGTTGTTCTTTTCTTGTGGCTTTGACGGGTTGTCTTTAGCCGCCATGCTCTGTCCTTTGTTCTGCGGTTTGGAAGCACCTTTTCCTTGCTTTTGATTCACGGATCCAAAGTCTCGCTTCTTCTGTTTGAATTTCTGCTCAATCTTGGCAGCATACCGGTATGCCGTACCAAGCGAGGAGATGTCGAGGAACTCCATTTCCTCCTGAATGTATCTGTGCAGACAACTGTGATACTTTAGCACCAGATGTTTCTCTCAATCTTTGATACCCAACTTTGTGCACAGGGTATGGAACATATTCATCAGCTCATGCACATCTTGATCCCTTTGTTGTCGCAGCGTGGTCCATTTTATGTACTTGTCCTCATAGCTCCCCAAGGGATAGTACTATTCCTTGACGGCGTCTCAGAAATAATTCCAAGTTGATACGGCCAAGAACAGAGAGGGTTCTTTCTGGTCTTTGTTCTCACAGTAGGTTTCCCACCAGTCCTTAACATGGGGGGTAGCTTTGAGGAGTGCGAAAATAATCTTCTCCCGGTCTGAAAAGTCATGAACCAAGAAATATCCTTCTAACAAATTCAACCATCTATCTATGGCATCTACGTCTATTTGACCCTCAAATATGGGAATGTCAAAATTTACTTGTACCTTAAAAGGAGCCGCGCCTCCAAAGTGGTTACTGGATGCAGATGCACCGCTGGTGGGTAGCCATTGAAGGATCTGAGCAAAGTTATCCATCATCGCATTCCTTTCCTTTTCGAGGGCCTCCTCGAGCAATATTTTGATAGGATCTCCTGCTCCCTCATCTTTCTTTTCGTTGCCCATGGGCATCCGTTGAGGTTTGCGAGGCTGATCTTGCAAGGGTTCCACCAGATCAAGCCCTAGCTCCTTATACCCTGACCTCGTTGAGGACATGCAAAGAAGGATCGAGAAAAAGAAGACCCCTCTAATACCACTGATCTAGATTTATGTAGGAACGCAACAGAATAAACATATAACCATAAATACAGAGATGCAGCGGAAATAACACTTCATTTCATTAATATCAAAGAACTGAAATTTGCTTACAGACAGAATGGAAATAAAACTAGCTAGGGCGCTGGTAGCTATCTCTGAGAAGAGATGTGGCGGCTACAGGCCTCCGAACTAAGTTAAAATGAGGCTCGAGGGCCTATTTATTGTTTAGAAACAATGGGAAATCCTAAACAGCCAAAACCCTAAACCTAGGAGATGAAGTGCCAAAACTAAGGGCCCTGTTTGGGTAAATTGGTGTTTCAACTTCCCAGGGGCGTAAATTTGGTATACGATCTCTGTTTGATGCATACCATACCTCGTTAGAAAGATCTATCCGAGGAATACAAATTTGGAATGAGCAACATTGGTCCATAAACCCATGTTGCTCTCCGTTTTCCCAAAAAACGTCGTTTAGGGCCTCCAAACGGCTCCTGAATTTTAGGACCCGAAAAAATGCTAAAAATACTAAACTGTGCCAGAACTGAAAAACTGAAATAGACAATGGTGGAGCCCTAAGTGGAATAGGTGGGTGACCACCAATATCCACCTGGATCAAAGGGTGATTTTAATAGTGAATTGGTTCAATGAACTAACCTAAGTGGAAGGTCAACGAAACCTACAACATAGCCAAAACCAAATTATCAGAGTATCCCCAACTTTCTTAGAATAAAATACAACTCTTCCTACCCAAATTTAGAAGTGGGTATTGCTTGACTTTCCCTCAAATAAATAGGATTTTATTCCATTTCCTATAATAATCATGTTAATATAAGAAAGACTTGTATGTATGTATTCTATCTAACTACAACAGAATATCTCTCCAGCTCGTAACTATATTCCATCCAGTTTCTGAACGCTGATGTCAAATATTTTCCATTCATGTGGTCCAATCAGCCATTGTTGATGACATACATTGAACTCTTAGGTGTTCTTACCAAATATTATAGTGTTAGAACTATTACAAACTATATTCAGGTTCCTAGCAGAATGTAGTTTCATTAATGGTCTCTCAATTATGGCTTTGAAGTATACATCCAAAAAACACCCATGCATGTAATTAACAAAAAAAAGAAATAATTGAAGTCAGTGGTAGTAGCACTTTTGTGGCAATGATAAATCTAATTGGCAAGGGCATGAAAATTGATACATTATAAAAAACATGAACCAAGAGAATATAAGACAAACATACACAAGCTTCCAATATATTATATTGTTTTGGGAAGTTGGTATACCAAAACATAACATTAAAAGAACCATAACATTAACATTAATAAAGGTTATAAAACTCCAATTTTCACATCTTTCATATTTCAGCAAGATGTGATACCTTTGCAAGGATTTTGAGGGGGTTTTTGTTGGCCACTTCCCTCCTCACTCTTCTACCCTTTTTCTGAATTGTTTGAGATTGTTTTTCACTTTCTACTGGAAGCCCATGCTCATCTCTAGAAGACCCTTCTTCTTGCTCATCAATAATCAAAATTGGATCTTACAGTTTGGGATTTAACTTAGCTTTCAAACCCAACCTCAATTTTTTTGTAGGCCTTGTTCGTGGCCTCTTACAGTATTATGTTGCATGCTAAATTTCTGCAATTGTTTCGTCTTTGTTATTGTCTTGGGCTTCTTTTTACTGCTCTCTATGCCTCCTAGTATTTAGCCTAGGGATTTTCCTTTTGTTAGGGTTGTCAGTGGCTTTTTCAATAGCTTGATGACTGCTCTCGGCCTCTATAGGTAACACCATTTCTTTCTTATGTTTTCTAGGAAGTGGTTGTCTCATTACTCTCCTCCTCAAATGTTGTGCTTGCTTCTTTAATGCATGCAGGTACAAGATTTGAATGAGGCCATGGTGGTAGACATCATGGGGATATAAAATATTCCTTTTTCTTGCATAGCCAACCATTTTTATTAAGCTCTTATGCAAGAAATAAGGGAGATTCATCTTATTGAAACCAACCATGTGTACCATAAATCTCATGTGATACAGAAAGACCTTATAGAAATGACCATCACATGTAAAATAAAGTTGAATTTGTCCCATTGGTTTATCCCACTCTGGTTTTAAAATGCTAGAGTGGACCCCAATGCTCTAGCAAGGGTCATGACAATTGTCTTTTAGGAAGAAATCAGATTTACCCCCTGTACTAGCTTCCTTTTGAACCATATTTTTCCCTCAATTGGTATGTTCGTTGCTTCTGCAATGCTTTCCTCTGTTAGAGGAAACGATAGCCCCTCAACCTTAGTGTTGTTACCATCAAAAGTATCAACGAAATCAGAAGAGAGTTTCATTTTATGCTCGTTAAAAACTTAATGATGGGCAACTAGCTTGCTTTTTTGAAAAATGGAAATTCATTAGCAACATAAATCTCGAATGCACAAGCTCCATCTGGCTCATAATGATATAGGTGCCCACTCCTGCCCTTATGTCACAAAAACATGAGGAGTTATCATAAATATAGTTTAAATAATGCAACAAGACAATCATAATGTGAATGAACTCTACTCGATGATGTTACATTCCAAACAAACTAACTAAAACAAATAAGCACCTAACAATCTTGATTTCTGCGAAGTTTGTCTAGGCCACTATATTCAATAATGTAAATAAGTAAAATGAAACAGTGAAGCAACGAATGAATTGATTTGGTAGCAGGGGATTAATAGTTTGTAGGCATACTTTATGTCACATTCATAAATGAAAATCATATATGTTCTTCTAAGAATCAAATGTAAATTGATAAAAATAATCTAGTTAAACTAAAATACATTACACTCATATAGCTCTGGAACTGCTGAATTGTCAAAAAGAACAAGCTTACTGTCACATGCATGAGAAATACTATTTAGTGACTAGTTATCTTATGAAGATTTCACAACTTCATGATGAACTTGTTGCTATTGGGTGAAGGTGGAGAGTGAGGAGTTGGTGCCCATTGCTTTAAATAATTTCTCTCCATCTTGGGATCTATTTGTTTGGGAAGTCAATGCTTGTGAGAAACTTTAAATTTTTTAGAAAATTTGAGATGATTTCATCTAAGAGGAGACTACATTGGAGATTTTTTTAGCAATTTTCGAGGAGAGTTATAATTCAGGCCTCACTAGAAATATGAGGAGAAGAGGTAAGCACTTGGGAGGAGTTACAACTTAGAAGGACAAGGTGGAAGAGTTGGGTTCTTTAGAATAGGGGAAGAAAGACTTGATTCATGTGAAGTGTCACAAGATCACCCAATTGTATCTCAGTGTCTTTGGGGGAAGATACCCAAGAAAATAAATGTATTTGCAAGGAGTTCAATGACCAATTGGTCTTGGGTGATTTAACATCCAAACTTGAGACCATTGTCTCAATGATATCTTGCCTTTCCACCAATACTATCTCTACTGTATGTTGGCATGTGGATAATGGAGAATCTAAACACATCACATTGAATAAGAATGCATTAAAAAAAGTTACAAAACAAGGGGATATCATGATGGTGGAATTGGGCAATGATGCCACTTGTCCAGTTATTAGATTGGGTTGTATCTCCTTTTGCATGCCTTTAGGTGAAATTCTTGAGTTAGATGATGTCTTGTATGTTTCTGGTTCAACGAAGAGTCTTCTTTCAGTTTCTTGCATGACAAATCTACAGTGTATTACTGAGTTTGATGGTTTGTAGGTGATCACTAGAAGGAACTTGGTTGAGTTCTGGCTTAGAGGAGTTGAAATGGTAACCTTTACTAGTTACTTGTTGATCTAGTAGAGCAAGTATGGCAGGATGACATGATGGAGGAGTGCCCTTCTACCTTTGTGGAGACAATTTCAAAACTTACCCTGGACTTTATGATTTATTCATTTTTGAAACTAATGAGAGTATTGAAGAATACTTGGATAGGTTTCTTGTCAAGGATTCTCTTATAAAGAGGGAGTTGAATCTTGCTCCAATTACCAAGGGATTCTCTCAAAGAGAGGGAGTTGATCTTGTGAAAGTTTTTTCTTTAGTTTCCAAAGGTTCTGAGGTGAATGCACAAGTTACCTATGGATTCAGATTGAAGATGGCCCTGCATGGGCAAATGCATGCATTAGGAGTTTGGAATTTTAGGATTGATAAGTTTTTATTCAAGTTGGGCTTCCCCAAGTTTAGTGAAGATTTTAACTCTTTATTTGATGAATCTGATCCATTTATCTTGGCCTTGTATTTATCATGGAAATAAGTCTAGAACAACTCATGTTTTAGTGTAAGATTATTTGGAATACTGAAGTTGACATGAAGGAAGTTCAAGGTTGGTTGGTCAGTAATAAAGTTTTCTTTGTAAAGGGGATTTATACATTGAAGATGATGATGATGATGATTATGATTTCCATAGTAAAGGGAAGGTTCAAGATGTGATGATAGTATCTTGTCTTGGTGGAGAAACCTATCCTAGCAATGAGGGAGTGTTAAGAGTTATACCAATGTTGCTCTAAAAGTGTTCATCCTTCAGCAGTATAACAACACACTGTAGTTTCCTCTGAGCAAAGAAGCATACCCAGTAGCAACCTTGGTATATGTGTAGGCAGGTTGAGGGCACAATCAAGATTAGAGAAACATCATCATGGCACAGTAGCGATAGGGTTCACCTATTGTCATGAAGGTATTTATCCTTCAATATTGCTTTAGCTCAACATATCCATACAACCTATTGTTATGGTACCCCTCATTACACAAGGTTTGATAAGAAAATACCTTGAAATAAGCTTAGGGATACTATGGTAAGATATGTATAGGTAAATACGCATAAAGGAAATGCATGTGGTTACTCTGCACAAAGACAACGTGGAAAAGACATTGAAAAAGGAGTTAGAACTAAGCGGAAAGGTCAACGGGTCATATAACAAGTTAGTACCAACGACGCTGCCACGTGGAAGCATTTCAGGGGTAACAAGGGAAGCACAGAGAGAAGGGAGTCTCAACCCCCAGAATGACATGACGTCATAGCTCAGTGGGGGTGCACTTCGTTCATTCCGTGGGTCAATGGTGCAGCATGAAAGGGATTTCCCAGGGCTCCACAAGAATTCTATGGTGGACCCCTCAGGATGAATAGGTGGCGCATTCTAAGGTGAAGGTAAGGTATGCTAGGGAACCCGGTACACGACCAGTACCAGTTTTAACCTGACTCGTGGCACACACATACCCGGACCTGAACAACCAATAGCCCAGTCCCACGTGCCTCAGTGTCGACGTCCTTATGACGTCACCCCTCCTAGTTGTTAACCAAGCCTCGTTTTTTGTAATATTGGCCTGTTTAACCCCACCCAAGACTCATTTGGGTAAATCACTCATTTTTATGTTTTCACCCAACAGTTAAAATTTGGATTATAGAAGCAGGTCACTTTCAGCTTCCCCCCCGCGTTGCTTTCCTTCTTGGGTTTTCCACACAGATCACAGGTATTTAGCCATTCCTGTTCCTTACAGTTTTCCTTCCTTTTTCTCTTTCAAAATGGTCGTCGGGAGAGTCAAGTCTAAAAAGTCTAAACCAAAAACTCCCCAAGCTCGTGAAGTTAGGGCCATCCCAGGACCTGACCCCCTTACTTATACGACGGGCCCGCATTTGTGATGCACAGTACCCTTTCAGTGTTTCCCGTGTCTGGCCTAACCTATCACAGAGCCATGTGAAAGGCCAAGACTGGTTAAGAGTTGTTCGGTCTAGCCTATACTACCAAATTTCTCTGACCACTTTCCCAGTTACAGAATTCATTTTTTGTCTTAGAGATGCCTATAATGAGCACAGGGATGTATTCCTCAAGGCTCAGGGAAATAAGGATTTTCGAATTTCCCCTGAGCTCAATAAGAACAGTCTTCATTTCCCACATAGCCCAGAATATGTCACGTTCACCGAGTTATCCTTGTCGTGCCAGATTTCTAAACTACCCTGGAAGAAACATAGTGAGTTCCTCTCCTCCATCTCAAACTCCCGCCTTAGTTCTATTCCATATTCGGACATGGTGACCTTGACCTCATTTTTTGATAACCTCCAGCCTGTTCTTGCTCGCATTTCTAGGTTGTTAGGTCTTAGGGAGGTCGAAATGGTGTCCAAAGAGTTCATAGCCCTACTTTGGTTCATGTCTCAACCAGGGGTTGTTCTAGATATTCCCACCTTTCTAGCTTCAGCCATCCAGAACCAATTTCAAGAAATGTCCGCTTTGGGGGCTTTTCATTTCTACTCACTCGTTTTTTCCCTATTTTTGTTCGAGCATGCTGACAAGTTTGAAGCTTTGGGCCTTGAAAAGCTCTCAAAAAAAATGGTCAGGCCGGAACCGTCTTTGAGTGGAACATTTCAGTACGGAAACAACCAAATGGGAGGGGTTACTCAAGGTTCTTAAATGAGTTCATGACCATTTCCTATACCATAATTCATGACAGTCCACCGCCAAAGATTTTTCCCGAGCAAAAAGACTAGTTGAATTTTGGCAATGAAGAAAGCACAGGGGATTGGTATTTGTCTGATGATTACACTGAGATCAGGGTCTACGGTGCTGATTTACCTCCTTTCTTCCTATCGTTGTTTCCTTCCATGAGGGTTTTCACCCTCGAGTACATTCGTCAGACCATGAAGGCAGACCAGCTCCATTTTTTCCCCGCTAAAAACGGTTATACCCTCAAGCTTCCTACTACCATCGGCCCTTTTACTATAAACTCAAGACACACCCTTTCCACAGTGGAGACGCTACTCCACGGAATGGATTTAGTGTTGGGGAAAGTCTGGCCCTATGAATCGAAAGGAATTATATCAAATAGGAAAAGGAAGATTAGGTCCACAGCATATGTGCATGAGACTAGGCCTTTCATTGAATGGAGAGCTAACATTGACACATGGCCTTTGGCTTCATAGATGGAGGCCAAATCTTCAGCAACGGAAAGAAGGGGTGACATTGCCTCAGTGGGAATAGGCAGGAAAGGGTAGACTGATGAAGCAGACTTTCCAGAAGAACCAGAAGGATTGTATACAGGGGAGGGATCTCATCCCTACAAAAAGAAAAAAATTGATGATGTGGAGATCCTCTGGGATGAACTACCCCTGGAGGATTTGGTCATGTACGGGGAGCTGAATAAGAGCAAGGTGGGTTTCAGAGTGAATTATGATGAGGTGTCATCTTCAGAACCCTCTAGGATATCGCAGGCCACTTCGGCAAGAAGAGCCGAAGTGAGAGAAGAAATTAGAAGTAGAAACAAGACTATGAGGGAGAAGCTTCAAGCAGAACTAGCGAGTTTCATAGACAAGTATCATACCCAACTCACTAAAGAGCTGGATATGGATAAAGAACAGCTAATATTTGCTATCATGGAGGCAGTGCTAGACCCTACTACAAATGAAGTTAGCTACAAGGTTCTAGAGGCAGTCTTGAATTTCTCGCAAGTTCCCTTAACCGATAAACTAGGCCTACATCAATGTATTAGAGACATGTTGAGGGACAAGGTCATGAAGCTTGCACTTGCTCTAAGAAAGCTCAAAGATAAATACAAGGAGGTGTTAGACAATCTGAAGAGGGAAAGGACAAATGCTAGGGGGGTCAGCAACAACCTTCATCATCTCAAGAGAATAATGAGGGAAAAGGGAAGTGGCAAGAAAGGAATCCAGACAAAAATCATCCGGGATTTAGAGGTAGAAAACTTGGAATTGAAGAAGACACTTAAAATTCCTCGAGGGGACTATGTGAAACCAGAGGAATTAGCTCAAGCGGAAAAAGAAAATTTAGCCCTCACAGATACCCTTGCTTGGGAAAGAGATGAGAACGCCAAAACAGTTGAAGAGCTGGTTGCCCTTAGAGGGGGATTCACTGACTTGCAAGAGAAGTGGGATACTCATGTCTGGGTAGCCCCAAATTCTGACCGGGCAGACGCTACCTCAGCACAGTTAACCAAGGCCCTCTCAGACCTACAGGTTTCTGAGAAACAAGTTCACACTACTCAGCAGAGGATTTCAGAATTGATGGCTAGGGTTGAACAAAATAATAAAATCATAGCGGCCCTGCAAACTGAGGCGGAAGAAGAAAATAAGGAGAAGAATATGCAAGATAAGGTTATCAAGGACCTGAATAACTAGATGAAAGGAAATGCAACTCTCCTCGAAGCTTGGCATCTCATTTGGGCTGACGTCAGGACGGAGGTAAGGAAATGTTGAGATTATATCATGTTGATGAATGAAAAGAAAGTTTTTGTCTGATTATGTAAAGAGAAATTGCTGGAGGGACGGGCTGAAGCCAAGGTAAAGGTAGCCATGGCCAAGAGATATATTTCCTACCTAAATGGCTTACACTCTAAGGATTTATCCACACAAGGAATTGAAGACCGTTTTAGGGGATTGATGGAAATCAAACACATAATTGAGAAAGAGACAGTGCACATGAATGCTTTGAGTGGTTTGGATTGGGTCGCTAAGGGAGTAGGGAGGTTTGAAGAGGAGTGGGATGAGTTGGTGAGAGCAGGTTTCCCCTCATGTTGGGATTCTGAAACTGTCGCTTTCCCAAATCTAAGTAATTACGAATAGAAGCTGGTAGCAGTTATGAATTCCAAGGGAAAAGAATCCCAATGGGGAAGAATATAATGAAACGATTTTGTAGCGAGATGGATTCTTGGTGAGACTAGTTGTAGTTTTTACTCTTTTTTATAATCTAATACAAAAGTTTTTGCACCTCTTCACTCTTTCTATGTCATATGTTTCTGGAATGCGAGCACTTGATTAATTGGGATGAATTTATCTGCTTCAGATACTCATGTCTTTAGTGTATCGTGCTTTAAATATGGCTCAGAGATATGATATTATTTTCACATGTTTCACTTCATGTACTCATCTTTCCTCCTATGTTGACTGCTGATGGATTCTTATATAATATTAAGCCTATCTGTGGTTAATATTCTCTCTATTTGCTACCATTGTTACTTCACTCTTGACACTTTTATATCTGTGTGTTGTGTTTCACAATCTGTCCCTTCTCATAGCTCATAGATTTAGATATATCTTCGATAATATCTCCATAAGACCCTAATTACTTGCTATCGGGTATTGTTGCTTGTATATCTCTACTCTCTAGGTCTTGATCCCAGTTTATGAAATTATAGAAATTGTTTATGAACAATAAGATACATGCCACTAACCATGGAAAGCTTCCTTGAATCTTCTTGGCTTTAAGATGACCTAGGCACTGGTCCTTTACAACTCAGGGATGTCTCTAGGAGCTACAACATCTTTTTGGCGCCGTTTTCGGGGATCAAATTTGAATATTATCCCTGGGTACAAAAAAATCATGTCCACCCTTCAAAACTATGTGAGCACGAAGGGTTGAGAGTTGTATATCCCTCACCTTGGTGACTCCACAATTCTTCAAAAATTTCTAAACCTATTTGCAGTCCTGGTTTATCAAAAGCCTCATTTAAGGCCAGATACTTCTCAACTCAGAACACCCTCTATATTTGATTGAGAAAAAATTCTATTCTAGAGGATTTGGAAGGAAAATCAGCCTGCGCAGACTGACATATCAAAATCTTACCTTGAATGCTCTCCAAATTCTTCTTAGCAAGCTCAGGTTCAAAGCCCCGGATCCATTGCTAGAGTACTTCAATACCTGCCAGAAAATCCCATTCTTGAACAACTGAAGCTAGAAGATGAGTCAGAGTTTGTAGACACATCTAGAGTTGTCGCACACCCTACGCTAGAAGCTAAATGAATAAATAAAGTAACTACTACTCAATTCCTACTAGGCCTAGCCAATTTACAAACCACAGTTCAGCATCTTCCCAGTACCACCCAGCAAAACCCCCCTCTAGCTCCAACACCCCTCATGGCAGTCCCTGGCTTCTTGTTGAATAAATATGCCCCTCTAGCATTGCCACAGATTTTGAATGATATGCCACAAGATTACATGAAGCACTTGCCCCGGTTTACCGAGGAGGACATCAATACTGCACAGAAACATTTGGAAGATTTTTGTGGCTTTGCATAAAATTTCAATGTCGAGCAGTTGGATGTGGTTCTGAGGTTATTCATCAAATATTTGGATGGAGAAGCCAGGAAGTGGTTCAAAACCCTTCGGGATAATACCATCACTAACTGGGAAGATATGGAAAATTCTTTCACCTGGAAGTGGGGAGATAAAATGGACCATAGTTATTGTCTTATAGAATCCAATACTTCCAAGAAAATACACAACGAAGATGTGGCAGAATTTATAAAGAGCTTTAACAAGATATATGCCAATCTACCAGCTGATATGAAGCCACCCCAAGTGGTAGCTAAGCTGGTGTTCGTGGGAGCTTTTGAGTCCGAATTTGGTTTCACCTTGAGGGAGAGAAAATACGCTTCGCTCGATCAAGCTTAGATGGATGCTTTAGAAGTAGAAGCTATATTTTCTTTGGAAGGAAAGTCGAAAGGTATATTGGACCATGTTTTCAGGCGAAAGGGTAAGGAATAATCCTTTTCTTCAATTCAAGAAAAGGATGTATCAGATTACAAAATTGAGGAGATGAATAAAATGATCAAGAGTCTTTCCATCAAATTGGTGAAACTAGAAATAGAAGCTAAGTATACCTCCTCTCGACCAGCCCAGCCTGCCTTTAACAGGGGGTAAAGTCAGCAGAATAGGAAACTTCCTCTGCAAATCCTACAAAGGGATAGAAAAGAGCAACAAGATGACATTCAACCTCCTTTATATTTGGAGGGAAAAATGGAAGGCCCCATTGAAGATGTTCCAGATGGGAAAGAGGGTCAGTGCTTTGCTTATTCAGAAGGAGAAGAGGTAGTTCTTTCTCTTGAAGAAGAAGAAGAACAGGGGGGAAAAGTAAACCCCACTGAAGAACCTAACATAGATGATTACTACAGGCAGTTTTTTGACTTTATGAAAGCCCGGTTTCATAAGAAGTATGATCTGCGGTCTTCCAGGAAGCGAACCCGTACTCAATATCAAGAAGAATAATCACCTTCTAAGGAAACTGTCCTTCCAAATACTGATAACAAAGGAAAGAAACCTATCAAAGAATCTTCTGCATAGAGAGATGTCCTTGCATCCTCATCCAAAGTCATACCCAATCCTCTTACCCATGCTAAAGGTATGTCAAATGTCGAAAAGCCTCCTATCTTCATTAAAGAACAAAAATATACCTATGTAGAAAAAGGTAGTACTGTGTTCAATCTCCAAAAAGAGTTAAAAAAAGTTAACATCTCGGTTCCTCTGGTTGAACTTCTTAAACAACCCTCCTATAAGGCTCAAGTCTCCCAATTCATGCTCCCTCATGGAGTAACTTCACCCCCAGACTCCTTTATCCTCCAAGAAGAAAGACCCATGGTATTTTTTGGCCCCTGTGTAGAAGAATTGGACTTGACTACTCCACCTTTTTATGTTACTTTGGTCATCCATGATTTGTTATTACATAACTGTATGTTGGACTCGGGAGCCTCACACAATCTATTACCTCTTTCATTCATGGAACAGTTAGGTCTCCAGATCACCCATCCATATAAAGATCTCTATTCGTTAGATTCTAAAAGGGTTAAGTGTCTAGGGATGATCAAAGACCTAGTGGTGAATTTGGCTCATATCCTAGCCAAGAGTGTTGTCATGGATATAGTTGTTGCAGATATCCCAACGCGTTTTAGAATGCTCCTATCTAGATCTTGGGGTAATAAGATCGAAGGGTCGATTAAACTAGATCTAACTTAGGCAACCATTCTAGTGTTTGGAGGACAAGAAAGAAGGTTGTATAGGGAGTCACGATTTGTCAAAATGGTAACCAAATCCGATGAATCTGTAAAATCACCAGTCTATAGCAAGGAAGGAGAGTTATAATGTCTAATGCTTGAAGAATATTCAGAGCTTTTGCAAGAAACATCATATAAGCTATCAAAACCTCAACATTCCTCAGATGAAGATGAGAAGGGAATGTGGGTTCTACACTTTGATGGAGCTAACTCCAGAGAAGGAAATGGAGCAGGGGTTCTCTTGATTTCTCCTAAAGGAAAAATAGTAGCTTTCGATTTCAAATTGGAGTATGAGGTCACTAATAATGTGGCAGAGTATGAAGCTTCACTCCTAGGTCTGCAAACCACTAAGGATATGAAAATTCAGAGCCTTAAAGTTTTTGGGGATTTAGAGTTGGTGGTGAGACAGATAAGGAACCAGTGTCAAGATAAAAATCCCCACCTAAGAGCATACAGAAATGAAGTATGGGATCTGGTGGAGAACTTTTTTCTTAGCATTCAACATACAATTTATGCCAAGGGATCAGAATATAATGGAAAATTCACTGGCTGTGGCAGCAAGCAATTTCCACCCACCACAGAATCCACTTCTAAAGTATGAAGTAGAGGTGCGCTGTCATCCTTCCATTCAAGATAATGTCAAACATTGGTATTTGTTCGAGGATGAGGAGCAGATGAAACGTTTCATGGATACTCTAGGGGAATTCACTAACTTGGTTATTGATACCAGGAATGAAGAAGGAACTAAATAAAGACCCCAATAAGTGGTAGAAGATGGTGGTTGGTGATAAGGTGTTGCAGCTGAAAGGAAACGTGATCCTCAGAGGGTTGGTACCCTTGGAAAGGTTGTTTGATAGGAATGATGTCCCCATCAGCCCAAATAAACTAACACCAGAAACACAGGTGGAAGATATCAATGTTGGCATAGAAGAAGACCCTAAGATAATCAAGCTATCTAAAGGAGTACCAGAAGGACACCGGGAGAGGTATGTTCAGCTGTTTCACTCTTATAAGGATTTTTTTTCCTAGTCTTGCCAAGATCTCAAAACTTTTGATATAAGAATTATTCAACATAAGAACCCTCTAAGGGTTGAAGCCAAACCCCATAAGAAAAAACTAAGGTAGATTAGTCCTTTGCTGCTCCCCACTGTAGAAAAGGAAATTAAGAAGCTACTAAAGGCTAAGATTATTGTACCTCTGAGGTATTCCGAATGGGTGGCCAATCTGGTACCAGTTCGAAAAAAGAATGGAGAAATCAGGTTGTGTGTGGACTTTCAGAACTTGAACAGGGCCTCCCTTAAAGATAACTATCCCCTCCCTAAAATGGATCACATACTGCAGAAAGTAGTGGGGTCTTCCAAAATGTCCATGATGGATGGTTTCTCGGGGTATAATCAAGTGGCAGTCCTACCAGAAGATCAGAAGAAAACATCGTTCACCACGCCATGGGGTACCTTCATGTATGCCTGTATTCCTTTCGATATGATAAAAGTTGGGGCCAACTTCTAGAGAGCTATGGACATCGCTTTCATGGGGGAGCAGGACAAGTTTGTAGTGGTATACTTAGATGATATCACAGTCTTCTCAAAAGATGATGCTAAACATGTGGAACATTTACAACGAAATTTTGAAAAATGCCGCATGTATGGTATGTCCTTAAATCCATAGAAATCTATGTTTTCCTTAGAAGAAGGGAAATTATTGGGGCATATAGTTACCAAAGCAGGAGTAAAAATTGACCCAAAAAGAGTGGAGGTGATAAATGGTATATCCTTACCTCGTAATAAGAAGGAAGCTCAAGTCTTTCTTGGGCGCATAAATTTTTTAAGAAGGTTCATCCCAAATTATGCAGAGATAGTTCGACATATCACTGATATGCTCAGAAAGAACAATGAGGTGAAATTTTCTAATGAATCAAGAGAAGATTTCAACAGGATTAAAGGTGCCTTTGCAGAAGCTCCAGTATTAGCAAGACCAAATTATAATAAACCATTCATGATATTCTCATTTGCTTCACCACATACTATCGTCGTAGTACTTTTGCAGAAGAATGAGGAAGGATACGAACAACCCATTGCCTTTTTTAGCTAGGTACTCCGAGATTCTAAGCTGAAGTAAAATATCCTAGAAAAGCAAGCATACGCTTTGGTGAAGTCCTTTAAATATTTCTAGATGTATGTCTTGCAGTCAGCTATCATTGCTTTCGTGCCGACAACTACAGTTAAAGATATCTTGATTCAGGTGGATAGTGAGGGAAAAAGGGGAAAATGGATTGCTAAGATCCAAGAATATGAGTTGGACATCCATCCCACAAAGCTCATCAAGGGACAGGGTCTAGCCAAGATTTTGTCCAATTCCAATTGTCAGGCCCTAGGAATAAACCTATCTATGGGAGTTGGGGAGTTATCTGGAGACACAGAAGAACGTCCACAAATAGAGACATCTATGTAAAAGAATCACATGAAATATCTTATCAGCCCTTGGTATAAAGACATCGTGGAATATCTTCTGACTCTCAGGTGCCCACCGAACATTGATAGGGCCAAATATCAAACATTGAGACTGAATTCACAGAAGTATATCATAGCCAATGGCCAAATATATTGGAAATATCCTTCGGGAATCTTTCTCCTAGGCCTAATAGAAATGGAAGTGGAGGAAGTTATGGATGAATTCCATGAAGGCATTTGTGGAGGGCATTACAGCTGAGGTCAAAAACCCATAAAATATTAAAGGCAGGCTTCTATTGGCCAAAATTGTTTGGGGATGTACATGCTCGAGTAAGGGCCTGTGAAAAATGTCAGAGGTTCGCTGAAAAGAAGAATTTTTCTCCCCTCCCTATGATCCTCGTACACATAGAAGAGCCCTTTCAGCAATGGGGAAATCCATCCTCAATCGAGCGGTCAACATAAGTGGATACTAACCACCACTAACTACTTCACCAAGTAGGTAGAGGCCACACCAGCAAGGAATGCAACTGATACAGTGGTAATCAAGTTCTTAGAGGATAATATCATATCCAAGTTTGGCTGCCCGATGAAGATTGTGACAGATAATTCTCAAGTTTTTAAGTTTGTGAAATTTACTAATTTCTGTCAGCAATACCATATCACCTTGGGGAATTCCACAACCTATTATCCTCAGGGAAATGGATTGGTCAAGTCTTCAAACAAACAATGGTAAGGGCATTAAAGAAGAATATAAATGAAAGCCAAAAGAACTGGGATTCTCACTTAAAATTCACGTTATGTGAAAACATAATTAAAAATAAGCGATCAACAGGTAAATCTCCATATGAACTAGTTTATGGTCAAGCGATTGTTTTTCCAATACAACTGACCTTGCCTGTGGTTAGGTTCCTTCAGGATAGTTAGGAACCCAATGATCTAACCAAGAGAATAAATCAATTATTTGAGTTAGATGAGACTTTCAATTAAGTGAATGATTGTTTAGCATAGTATCAAGAGAAAATGAAAAGACTGTTTGACCAACATGCCAAAAACAAAGAATTTCTCACAGGGGAATTAGTACTGAGGTGGGATATTAGAAGAGATGAAAAAGGTAAACATGGGAAGTTCGACCCTTTTTGGTTTGGGCCATTCAAAATTTCTGATGTTAATGGTAATAACACCTTCATATTGGGGAATTTGGAAGGTGATGTGATCAAGATGCCCGTAAACGGGCAGTTTCTAAAGCCCTATTTCCAAGCTTGTTCCAGGTCCTAGGGACCTTTTTATGATAGTGTACATATATATAATTGTCATTTTTGTTTTCATAAGTTGATGTTGTTTCTTCATGGTCATGCTTTTAAATTTTTTGAAGGGACCTTAGTCTTTACAGAATAAATGGAAAGTGGTCTATGAAGTTATTGACACATCCTGGGCTGAATGCACTGTCCCCAATTGGAGCCAATGTTGTTATGGTAACCCTCATTACAAAAGGTTTGATAAGAAAATACTTTGAAATAATCTTAGGGATACTATGGTAAGATATGTGCGGGAAAAGACACATAAAGGAAATGCACGTGATTCCTTTGCACAAAGACAATGCGGAAAAGACATTGAAAAGGGAGTTAAAACTAAGAGGAAAGGTCAGTGGGCCATATAACAAGTTAGTACCAACAACGCTACCATGTGGAAGCATTCCAGGGGTACCAAGGGAAGCACAGAGAGAAGGGAGTCTCAACCCCTGGAATGACATGAAGTCATAGCTTAGTGGGGGTGCACTTCATTCATTCCATGGGTCAATGGCACAGCACAAAGGGATTTCCCAAGGCTTCACCGAAATTCTATGGCGGACCCCTCAGGACGAACAGGTAGCGCATTCTGAGGTGAAGGTAAGGTATGTTAGGGAACCTGGTACACGACCAGTACAATTTTTAACCTGGCTCATGGCACACACCTACCTAGTCCTGAACAACTAATATCCTAGTGCCACGTGCCTTAGATTCGACGTCCTTATGATGTCAGCCCTCCTAGTTGTCAATCAAGCCTTGTTTTTCGTAAAATTGGCCTGTTTAACCCCACCCGAGACTCATTTGGGTAAATCACTCATTTTTACGTTTTCGCCCAAGAGTTAAAATTTGGATTACAGAAGTAGGTCACTTTCAGCTTGCCCCCCACATCGCTTTCCTTCTTGGGTTTTCCACACAGGTCACAGGTATTTAGCCGTTCTTGTTCCTTACAGTTTTCCTTCCTTTTTCTCTTTCAAAATGGTCGTTGGGAGAGTCAAGTCTAAAAAGTCTGAACCATAAAATCCCCAAGCTCATGAATTTAGGGCCATCCCAGGACCTGACCCTCTTATTGATACGCAGGCCCGCATTCGTGACCCATAGTACCCTTTCAGAGTTTCCTGCATCCGGCCTAACCTATTAGAGAGTCATGTGAAAGGCCAAGACCAGTTCAGAGTTGTTCGCTCTCGCCTGTAATACCAAATTGCTCTGATCACTATCCCAATTACAAAATTCATTTTTTGGCTTAGAGACACCTATGACGAACATAGGGATGTATTCGTTTAGGCTCAGGGAAATAACGTTTTCTGAATTTCCCTTGAGCTCATTAAGAACAATTTTCATTTCCTACATAGCCCACAATATGTCGTGTTCACTGAGTTATCCTTGTCGCGGTAGTTTTCTAAACTACCCTGGAAGCAAAAGAGTGAGTTCCTCTCCTCCATCTCAAACTCCTGCCTTACTTCCATTCTGTCTTTGGACATGGTGCCCTTGACCTCATTTGATGATAACCTCTAGCTGGTTCTTGCTCTGATTTCTGGGTTGTTAGGTCTTAGGGAGGTCGAAAGGGTGTCCAAAGAGTGCATAGCCCTCCTTTGGCTCATGTATCAACCAGGGGTTGTTCTAGATACTCCCACCTTTCTAGTTTCGTCCATCCAGACCCAATTTCAAGAAATGTCCTCTTCGGGGGATTTTTTTTTTCTGCTCGTTGGTTTTTTATCTGTTTTTGTTCGAGCATGATGACAAGTTTGAAGCTTTGGGCCTTGAAAATCTCTCCAAAATGAACGGCCAACCTAGAACCATCTTTGAGTGGAACATTTCAGTATGGCAGCAACCAAATAGGAGGGGTTACTGAAAGTTCTTGAACGAGTTCATGACCATTGCCCATACCATACTTCATGATAGTCCCCCACCCAGGATTTTTCCCGAGCAGAAAGACTGGTTGCAATTTAGCGATGAAGAAAGAACAGGGGATTCGTATTTTTTTTATGATTACACTGAGATTAGGGTCTACGGTGTTGATGTACCCCACCTATCGTTGTTTCCTACCATGTGGGTTTTCGCCCTCGAGTACATTCATCAGACCATGAAGGCATACCAGTTCAATTTTTTCGCCACTAAAAAGGGTTATATCCTTCAGCTTCCTACTACCATCTACCCTTTTACTGTAAACTTAAGACACACCCTCTCTACAGTGGAGATGCCGCTCCAAGGAATGGATTTAGTTCTTGGGAAAGTCTAGCCCTATGACTCGAAAGGAATTATATGAAATAGGAAAATGAAGATTAGGTCCATTGCATATGTGCATGAGACTAGGCCCTTCATTAAATGGAGAGCTAACCTTGACACATGGCCTTTGGCTTCACAGATGGAGGCCGAATCTTCAGAAGTGGAAGGAAGGGGTGACACCACCTCAGCGGGCATAGGCAGGAAAGGGTAGACTAATGAAGTAGACTTTCCAGAAGAATCAGAAGGATTGTATACACGGGAGGGATATCATCCCTCCAAAAAGAAAAAAAGTGATGATGTGGAGATCCTTTGGGATGAACTACCCCTGGAGGAGGTGGTCAAGTACGGGGAGTCGGATAAGGTCAAGGTGGGTTTCAGAGTGAATTATGATGGGGTGTCATCTTTAGAACCCTCTGGGATATCGCAGGCCACTTTGGTAAGCAGAGATGAAGTGAGAGAAGAAATTAGAAGTAGAAACAAGACCATGAGGGAGAAGCTTCAAGAAGAACTGGTGAGCTTCATAGACAAGTATCATACCTGGCTCACTACAGACTTGGATATGGATAAAAAACAACTAATATTTGCTATCATGGAGGAAACGATGGACCCTACTGCAAATGAAGTTAGCTACAAGGCTCTAGAGGTAGTCGTGAATTTGTCGCAAGTTCCCTTAACTGCTAAACTAGGCCTACATCAATGTATTGGAGACATGTTGAGGGAGGAGGTCATGAAGCTTGCACTTTCTCTAATAAAGCTCGAAGATAAATAAAAGGATGTGGTAGACAATCTGAAGAAGGAAAGGACAAATGCTAGGGGGGGTTAGCAACAACCTTCATCATCTCAGGAGAATAATGAGCGAAAAGGGAAGCGACAAGGAAGGAATCCAAACAAAAATCATTCGGGATTTAGAGGTCGAAAAATCAGAATTGAAGAAGAGACTTAAAATTCCTCGAGGGGGCTATGTGCAACCCAAGGAATTAGCTCAAGAGGAAAAAGAAAATTCGACCCTCACAGATACCCTTTCTTGGGAAAGAGATGAGAACGCCAAAACAGTTGAAGAGCTGGTTGCCCTCAGATGGAGATTCACTAACTTGCAAGATAAGTGGGATGCTCATGTCTGCATAGCCCCAAATTCTGACCTAGCGGACGCTACCTCAACACAGTTAACCAAGGCCCTCTCAGACCTACAGGTTTCTGAGAAACAAGCTCACACTGCTCAACAGAGGATTCAAGAATTGATGGCTATGGTGGAACAAAAATAATAAAATCATAGCAGCCCTGCAAACAGAGGTGGAAGAAGAAACGAAGGAGAAGCAGCTACAAGAGAAGGTTATCAAGGACCTAAATAACCAGATGAAAGGAAATGCAGCTCTCCTCAAAGCCAGGTGTCTCATTTGGGCTGACGTTAGGATGGAGGTAAGGAAATGTTTGGATTATATCATGTTGATGAATGAACAAAAAGTTTTTGTCCCATTATGAAAAGAGAAATTGTAGGAAGGACGGGCTGAAGCCAAGGCAAAGGTAGCCATGGCCAAGAGATATATTTCCTACCTAAACAGTTTACACTCTGAGGAGTTAGCCATGCAAGGAATTGAAGACCATTTCAGGGAAGTAATGGAAATCAGATGCATAATTGAGAAAGAGACAGTGCGCGTGAATGCTTTGAGTGGTTTGGATCGGTTCACTAAGGGAGTAGGGAGGTTTCAAGAGGAGTGGGATGAGTTGGTGAGAGCAGGTCTTTCCCAAGTCTAACTAATTACAAAGAGAATATGGCAGCGGTTACGAATCAGAAAAATCTTCCATATGAGAAAACCAATCGCCTGAAAGCTGAAACAATAATTGTTGCCCTTGGAAAAGAAATTTCCCTTTTTTGCCAGATCAGACAACACTTGAAAGTACAAGTAGATTATTCAGAATTGACAAATATGCAAGCCTCAGTGGAGATATTCGCTGCAATTCCCTTGCTAGGATCGGCCATATGGAAGAAATGCAGTAATTTCATGATTATGCCAGTCGTCACGCCATCCATCCAGCCTTTTCCACCTCAGAAGAAAAAAACTGGTTTGTTCACATCATCGGTGCTTCCAACCCAATCGACATATTCTACACCTCACTCTTGCAGAAATTGATGATCATGTTCAGGACCTAGTGGCCTTTAATTTTATTTTCTTTCTTTTGTAATATCAGTTGAAATTGTCATTTCGCCCTATGCACTTTATATTTTATGTTCAAGTTGTTTTACTTTTAGTTTGCGCTCATGCTGAGGCCACTACAGAGATGATGAGAGGCATTTTTCCTGATCATCAGTTTTTATTTTTATTTTGATAGAGACAGGTAATAGAGAAGATATTTCTAAGAATGCATGTTGATCCAAAAATATCTTCTGCTAACAGTAGACAGAGAAAAATATAAAAGGAGTTCCCCAAGTCTAAAACATGGTTTCTGATTTGGAGAATAGAGATTGTTATTGGTAAATTCCCTTTTTTTAATGTTTTTAGGATTTCCTATGTTTTATGTTGAAGAATCCCGATGGGGAAGAATATAATGAGATGATTTTTCTGTGAGATGGATTCCAGGTGAGACCAATTGTAGTTTGTACTCCTTGTTATAATCTAATACAAATGTTTTTGCACCTCGTCACTCTTTCTATGTCATACGTTTCTAGAATGTGAGCACTTGATTAATTGGGATGAATTTATCTGTTTCAGATACTCATGTCTTTATTCTATCGTTCTTTAAATATGGCTCAGAGCTATGATATTATTTTCAAATGTTTCGCTTCATGTACTCATCTTACTTCCTATGTTGACTGCTAATGGATTCTTATATAATATTCATCCTATATGTGGTTAATATTCTCTCTATTTGCTGCCATTGTTACTTCGCTCTTGAAAATTTTATATCTATGTGTTGTGTTTCACAATCTAGCCCTCCTCATAGCTCGTAGATTTAGATTTATCTTCGATAATATCTCCATAAGACCCTAACTACTTGCTATTCGGTATTGCTGCTTGTATATATTTTCTCTCTAGGTCTGGATCCCTGTTTATGAAATTATAGAAATCGTTTATGAACAAGAAGATACGTGCCACTGACCATGGAAAACTTCCTTCAATCTTCTTGGCTTTAAAATGATGTAGGCACTGGTCCTTTACAACTCAGGGCTGTCTCTAGGAGCTACAACACAACCAACACCTTTAGAAGAGGAATACAATGTTTGTATCCATAACCATATTGCAATTTTTTTGTGAGGGTGCATAAATATTAAAGGAGACACATCAGTTATAGGAATTTTATGTTGATGTATACATTCATGCTTGCCTTAAGTTGAGATTGTTTTCCTGACATAGATAGAGCCATGTTTATCATGATTTTCTAGTTTAGGATAAATGGTGGCTTCTATAAAAGTAGAATTGCTTTTATCAGTTATGTTCTAGGCACATATCTATCCTTTTAGGAAAAGTGCATAGTAAAGACAGTTTCAATAATTAAAGCACAATGCACTTTCCTAGGAGGCACTTTATTCCAGGTAGATTCTTTCATGCAAGTTAGGTAGATTTAGGGCTAGGTTTATGTAACCCAAGTTAGGTGATGTGCATGGGATTTCTTTAATTTGTAAATCCCAACCAATATTACTCTATGAAAAAAAGGAAAGGTGGAGGTTGTCAATCATTTCGTGAGTGTGTGTGCTTAGGACTCGGGAGTTGAGTTAATTGCATTGTATTTCTCAGTATTTAATTAATAAAACATTGTTCCGGTATTGAAAGTTCAAACCTGTGTGTACTTGTTTATACTTTTTCTAGAGGGATGTGTTATAGTTTAGCATACTCAGAATCTGTAGTTTTGATTGAAGTTTAGCATTTATGTTTCATGTCTTTTAGGTTGATTTTTCTGAGATGACCTAATTGCATTGTATTTCTTGTTTTTTAAATTAATAAAACAGTGATGCAGTATTGACAATTCAAACTTTAGATATGTGTACTGGATGTTTTTACTTATTCCAGATTGATGTGTTTGTAGTTTAATGATCTCAGTATCCTCAGTTTTAATTGAAGTTTAGTATTTATGTTTCCTAGTTGTTAGGTTAACTTTCCCGAGCGTAGAATCTGCATATCATGATCAGAAAATTTAATGCGAAGATGTGCCTCCTTATGGATAAATTTTTCAGTTACCATTAAAAGGTTGTCTATAGAAATTCACATGGTTTTTTTGCATCCTCCATGGTTCTATGCATGGAAATCCATATTCTTGTTTGGACATCATAATTAATGAGGTCCATGGGTGCATATATTTGTGTGTATGCAAGTTGCAACATTCAAGAGAAACAAAGGAGAAATGTTGACGCAAATTTCAATTTATTTAGCAGGGATATTTCGCAGTTGTGTCCTTTTGGAGATTTCTTATACGTTTGGTTAGATGTAACTAACTTGTTTAACGACATATATGAATTTTACTGAGTTGCAATATGATGGTCACTAAAAAGAAACAGATAAATCTGATGCAACCTTCCACCAATAACTAAACGATGTAACATTTTAATTTAAAACAAAAGCACTAGTCCATAGTAAAAAAGTATGAGTATCACTGAAAATGAACCTACTGTTTTTTTCTGGCAGAGTATGATAGAGCAGAGAGAATATGGAAACTCCTAATGTATTTTGTTTAGGCTTTGTCAAACTGAGAGAAAGAAACAGAGTATGAACTTGTAGCTCTTCCTATGAAATGAAATATAGCATACCACATGCACACATAAATCCCTTGTTGAGGCGGTGTAAAACATCGACAGTTTGGAGCGGATTTCTCAAAGAGGAATTGACGCAGACCTCGAAAAGAACTGGTCCCACACACATTGACAAAAAATGATCACCGTGCATAAGAACTGGTACCACCCACATCTTTTCCTATGAACTCTAATAATTTGCATTTTGTAGCCTTATGTTTATAAGCTCAAGGAAAACTTATGGTTGCCTTCAATACTTAGGGTTTATAGGTAGCCTTGAGATATTTAAAGTCAAATTCTCAATTCTAAGCTTTAATGTACAAAGCTTCATACTATTTATGATTAGTAAGTAAGAAATCAAATTAGTCATTAATCACACACTGTGTAGATTTTTATGCAACAAATGTTTTATATGTACTCACTATTGCATAGACGAGATCTTCTATAAAATTTGAGCTTAATGTATTCACAAGACTATCTTATAGATAGATAAACTTGATAGGATCCTTATAGTATTTAAGGATTTTGATGTTTTCAAGGGCTTGTTGGCCTTGGTTTAATTGTGACAAATATGCTTTGGTCCTTATCAACAATATTCTCGATTGTTGACAAGTAAGGTTTTAACAACACAAACATTTGATACTATTATTCCATAAAATAAATGTAGTTTCAGTCGCTTTCTTGACACAATCTTTATCTCCTTCATAGGCCTGACTGGAGGCACATACAAGCCTCCCCTTCTTGTCCTTAACTAGTCCACCTTTAGCAGTTTAGTCATGCCACTGTAATATTGTGAGAGGAAGTTGGAGACTCAGACTACTCTACTTCTCAAACTAGTAGAAGGAAAAATAAACTATTGTCATATCACAAGGAAGATCTACCACTGTCATGCTCTATAATTTCAGACCATTCCACATATGATCTAAAAGGAAGTTTAGGTTTTTCTGCCAAAGAGGCTCGAAGTAGATCATAAAGGGCTTAAATATGTTCACATAAAATTTCATAAAACTCAGTCCTTACCACAAAATATATGCTCAGTTTACTTCAAGTTAAAGATTGAAACTCAAACCTCTACCACCATTCCTATTACTTCGGTCTCCTGTGAATTGCTTCTGATATTTTATGACCTTTATCCTTGACAGAAGTCATAGACAAACCCTTTTGAAAAAAAATATAAGGGTATTTATTGTAGAATGTAATATGAATAATAATGTGGATTTATGAGGCCAACTACTTGGTTTATCTGATAATTATTTAACAAGTCACATGGTATGAATTTTTGGATTTTTATAATAAAGACAATAAATCTCATTGTATAAGTTTGTATATATTTTAACAAAAAAACATGAATGTGCATATGTGTAATCTAATTTATTTCCTACCGCTAGTGTGGAAAGAAAGAAGAGAGAGGAGAAGAAGCAAAGATGCATCCTATGGACATCCGAGGAAATAAGTTACAAATATCCCTTCCTCATGCATCACTATTTCTAATGCACTCCAGTTATGGTTTTTATACTTTCCTTTGTTTAACACCAAAGACTATACTAGGTCAAGTGTATTACACCCAGACTATTCATGAGGATGACCTTGATGCCTCTGGTAGCTCACCAAATTTCACCCAAATGGCAAGTGATCTTAGTATTAGAAAGCTTCATCCAATATAAAAGGAAATTAAGAAAAATATAAAATCTTCTATATAGCTAGTGACAGTCACAAAACTATTCCATCATTTCTCATAATTCACGTTGAAAGAGAAAACAAAATAGTACTTAATATATAGTTTTGTAAAAACAAAGGTAGAGTAAAATATCATCTATTAGTTTTTCACGTGTATTTATCACCCATAGCATAGATGGGAAATAAATTATTAGATTAGGTTCAAAACATCTGAGCATAGATAGAATTTATATATGATTAAAATAGTTCATGGATAAAATTTATATATGATTAAAATGGGTAGACTTCTTCAGAGACGTGATACAGATATTGCATTTCAATTCAATGACAAATTTCTTTGATTTATTAATCCTTCTCGGAAAAATAGTTGGCAATTGAGATTACAGAAAACCACGAAACTAAGCTAAATTTTACACAAAACTTTAAGTACACTATTTTTGAGAAGAAATATATTGGTATTGCATAAACCTTAAATACACTCTCAATGGAATCCTTCGAAGTTGTGTGTTTTTCATCTTTTTTTAAGCCATGGGAAGGGAAAAGATTTAAGTTAAAAAATTGTTTTAGGGAACATTCTTGTTTTGCCTCATCCTCAACTGATTTAGTTGAAGTCCTTCAGGCTAAAATAATAATCTGAAATAAATGGATCTATGTGTCTTAGACTATCTGCACTCTTTTCTATGAAACCTTAGTTCACATGTAGCACTGGAATTCACAAATTCTGAAAGTAAGTTCATAGTTATCGTTGCTCCAATGAGCATGCACAAAATTAAGAGCAACATCGAATCACTGCCAATAGTATTCATCATAAAGTGATCTTACTTCTTTTCAAATGTGTTCCTTCATACAACCACTCAGGTTAGTGACAAGATTCATCGTGTTGTCATTGTTGGCCTAGATTCATAAAAACCAATATTAGCTATAGGGGATGTTTCATTTGTGATATTTTAATATTTAATTATTTTTTTTCTTGTGGTTCGTTGTCATAATTTTTTGTTTTTAAGTATTTCTCTTGTTTTCAATGATTTTCACATATTGAGACCCATGCAGAGTTTTAGTTAGGATATAAGTATCTTGAATAAACTTTAGTTTTATCAATGTTGTATTTAAAGTAGAGAATTTTTTTTTTGTACATAAGGTTCTAGAAATACTTAATAGAAATGCACATAAGGTTCCAGAAATACTTACTTTGGGATTAGTAATGACTAAAAGTGTAGTTAGGATTTACTATATACTAGTTTGGGATTAGTGATGACTCAAAGTGTATTAAGGATTTACTATATAATTTAAGGTTTCATTTATGACAGAAACTCTATCCAATTTGTTGATCAACAAAAGCCTCTCATACTTCCAGAACTGTGCATTTATATACTATCATTTTTTATTTCTTCAGATGTGAAAATATGATGCCCACTACTTGGTGTAGTCTATTAAAGATCTATAAATTCCGCAAGTATTAACAGCTAAGTTGCCTAGAATGGGAATACAAAAGATGAAATAGGGCTAACGGAATTTTTTAAAAACTGGAAAAGTAGTATGTGTTTAATAGTTCTCTAAATGCATCTTTCTATATTTTCTCCTCCAACACTCACAGAATAATGTCAACAACCATCATGATGAAAAGAAGGAACGCATGGTCTTAATTTGATAACTGTGTCACATGTATTGACCACCAGAGTATTTCTTATCATTGTTCAAGTGGACTACCAGAGTCATTTAGTTTTGGGTTGTAGCTCTAAATTTCAGTAAGTAAATTTCTTATGGAATTCAGTTGATTGATAAGAGAATGACATAACTGTTGAACAAAAAGTCACACTATTTTTTGAAGAAAACCATATTTGTACAGTAGATGAGTACAAACATATAAACTATTCATAGTTGATTGCACTAGTTGCCCTAGTCTTCCCCAGATTAATCCTACTACACAAATTTTAAAATTCTCTGTACATTTTTTTTGGTCATAAAACAACATAAAATTCAAATCTTTAGAGCTCCAAAACACATTACATTCACATTACCTTTTTACTTAGTATCTTTTCCCTTTTTAATCAATATCTTTCACCTTTTCCATAACTATTGATTGTGTTGGAAAATGTTTTCTAGTGCTCCTATAGGTGATGGAAAATGATTTTCTAGCACCTATAGGAGTACTAGAAATCATTTTCCACTACATAATTTCATGGAGATGCAATTACTATATTTCCTGTTGTATATGAAAAAATCACCTTCTAGGCCAAATTTCTTATTTCACAATTTAGGAATAGCAGAAGAAATATTGTTCTTAACACATTTTACTCATAATTTGGTTCTATTCGGAGTTTTTATTATTTAAGGTTACACTGTAGATTTTTTTTGTGTACAAAATATGCAGTATTCAACCATTATGAAGACCTTATGCATGACCTGAACCATCTCAAGGCATAGGTATAATTATATCTCTGTGCACTAACTGCACAACACAACACTAATGCATACTCTAATATCCCTGCTACCTAGCCAATGTGTCAACCTATACTATTCAAGTTCATATAATTATACTATTGAATGTGTCATCATTTCCAGTTCCCTAATATGTTTTCACATTTTTTTGTGGACAGTCATCTAGCATGGAAAAGAAATGGAAATCAGACATGGCTCTTGAGGTGCAAGATCCAAAAGACAAACTCATTTTTTCTACTAAAGATTTATTTTGGGCTGAAATCTACCAAGAAGACATGAATATTGACCGTGTTACAAAATTTCCAAAGGAAGATTTGATGAATTTAAAAAAGGAGAGGAATCGAATCCAGATGCTCCATGTTCTTTCCTACATCTATAAAGAAAACGCCTAAGCACAAGAGCCTTACAGTATGAGCTATAAGTATTTTAGAACTACATTTTTTAGATGTTGATATTAAATACGCTTTATATTTACCAGATTTGGTGACATTTCATAATTTATTTTGTAGTTATCATTGCTCATATGGTCTAGGTGACAGGAGAGAAGAATGAAAAAGCAAAGCAAGGAAGTCATATGCCAAAAAGAGGGGATGTCAATGCCATTTTATTGTAAATATTATGGTTCGGGATCCCAACATAGGAGTAAAAGCATACAATCAGTATGATCACGAAGATGAGCAAGGATGGACTTGTCATGGAAATGACAACACTTTAACTGATGATGTTACTTAAAGAAAGCCAAGACTTTTGAAGGACATGATTTCTTATTTAGAAAACTCTTATTTTCTTCAAATCCCAATTGAATCTGTTTGTAAAATACATATAAATAAATATATTGACATAGATGCTACATCCAGAGATAGGGATTTTTTCTTACGCAGAAAATATGTTGTAAACATCTATAATCGCCTGATGAAATAAAGTTATCAATTGCATACCAAAGATGAAATGAGTGTGAATCTTCGGTATCAAAGAAACCAAAATGATTTCTTCTTCTACCAAAATCCCAATGGTGCAGACATCCCTTTTATAGCTGGAATACAAACAAAATGGAAGTTGGAAACTATGGTCAAGTTATCCTAGAATAGCTTGATATCCATGGACTCAACATTCAGTACAAACAAATATGGGGTGAGTTTTTTTCCAATGATTTCTTTAATAAAATCATTTATGTTAAAATTAACTTCATTTAATTTGATATGACAGTATCAGTTGTACACGCTTGCAGTGTTTAACGAGAAACAAAGTGGGGTACCAGTTTCCTGGGTGGTGATGTCACGTAATACATCACAAGATATAACAATATGGCTAGAGAGCCTCATGCTTAGGTGTTTTCAGGTTTGTCCCGATTGGAGGGTCAATGCCTTCATGTTTGATGATGCTATGGCTGAAATCATTACTTTGAGGTAACATAAATATTATTATTTGACATTACTAATTTCATTCATTTTAAAAAATTTCTCCCTTAAAATTAATTAAATGTCGCAAGAAAATCATGAAATGTGAAATGATCTTGTGTATTTGGCACTTAATGAGGGTATGGCTCAAGAAATTTAATAGGTTGGTTAGTAGCTCAGAGAAATCAAAAGATATGTTCAATGAACTTCGCCATATCATGAAACATTGTTGTACTAATGAAGTGGATGATGCAATCCATGCTTTTTTCACCAAATATGCAACTGAGAAGAAGTTTTTGGACTATTTCTACAAGACTTGGCTTGCCGGTGACAAGATTCGTAAGTTTGCATAATATTCCTTCTGTGTTGTATGATTTTTGTTTTTGTTGGAAAACTTATATTTAATAATTGAGTCTTTCCATGTAGGGATGTGGGTTAAAGGCTGCAGATATTTTCCTCACGCAAACCAGGAGACAAATAATGCTATAGAATCATACCATGGTTATCTGAAGACAAAATTATATGTGATAAACGAAATAAATTTTCTTGTATAATGGATTGGCTATTCTACACTCTCCTAAAAAATTTTGAGCCATGTTATCGATTCAAGGAAATTTTGAAAAAAGAAGGATATTATAACAACCACTAGAAAGAGATGCAGCTTGAATCATCAATGGAAAAGGCTAGAAGAGTTTCAGACAATGATTACAGGCATCATGAGATCATATCTCATGCTTATTGGGTAAGGATTCAAAGAAAAGCCAATAAGGAATTGTTGATGAGGTAAATCCCCTCTGCGGACAGAGGTCATCCCACTAGCCTTAGATTGGGTATAGCAACAAACAAAACACTCTACGATATCGATTCCTAGTTACAAAAGACAAAGCTACGATGGATAGCCTACCTCAAGTCCTACGCTGTTGTTGTCGAAGAAGAAGTGTTGCTTCCATTCCTAGCTTGACAGATCACAATCCTTTCGCTCACCACGTCCAGACACCTGTACATATGTAGAGAAAAATGACGACATACAACGTAATAATTCAAACATGTAACTATCAATCAGTCATAAAAGATTGAATCAAATTGCATTACAAAAATAAGAAATACATTGATGGAACCAATAACATAATCGAGCATATATTAAAATATGAAAGAAATATTACAACTGAGTTTCGAATTTGCGTTCTTCGTTCAGCAGGGATTCCAGCAGAGCGTGTCTCACACAGCTTGTTGGGAATTTAGACAAGGCTCTCTCTGTTATGGGGTACTCCTTGGCTCTGCTCTCAATAGTCGCTCAACTATATTTTTCTTCCCAAATGTTTAGTTAGGTTTCAAATAGAGAGGGAAAGCTTTTATAGAGGGAGAAGGAGAGGTTAGGATCCCTATAATCATGGGGGAGAGTCCTATCTCTTAGGAAGGTTCCATGAGAGGTGGAAAACCATTTCATAAACAGGGAGATCCAGAGCCAAACAATCCAACCTATTTTTGATAATTCATTCTAAAGTTGTTAGAACCAAACTTCCACCTTTTATTTTATTTTATTTTAAATTCCCAAATAGGATTGGCATGGGCAATACACAGGGACAGAATGCCAGGTGGCGCGTTCTTAATGTAAATTTCCCAGGTAGGCGCGAGTGATGAACTGGCTGCTTGTGCCAATGCCCAAACATATGTTTTTAGTGATTTTATGAGGAAATGTTCCTCAGGATAATTCTTACCCTTATGCAGAAGGATGCCATCAAGGTGTTTTAAGGAAATTTTACTATTCACAAGTCACAGGAATAGTCCTCCAATGTACGGGATGAGGGATTGGAGGGACGGTGACAAAATGTTGTGTAAAATATGCCCCCTAAAGCATGAGATCCAAGAGAGAGGGATGGCTGAAATGCTTTACGAGAACACGTTCAACTGAAAACACTACCATCAAAAGACCTGCGAGTACAAATAAAACTGATATCTCTGATACATGATATGTGGTATGGGCACAGCCATCCATAAAGTGTACAAAAACTGAAATCCAAGGTGTGGAAATAGCCATCCAGCAAAATAAGGATCGGAAAGTGGACTCAGGTATGGTCGCAGCCATCCAATCAAAAGATTCATGTAATAAGTCATAATAATCCACAAAGAACCCATAGCCTAGATTTCATCAGATAAAATCCAGGGTCTTGCACTTCATCTCAACCTGACCAAAGTACAATTTCGAGCATACGAATAAATGAGCTGAAGTCAAACATGCAAGAACATCGTCCAATTACTAGCCAATGATGAGAATTATTAACAGACGCCAGAGAAACCATCAATAATGAAAATGGCTCTCAAGGTACAAGAGGTACAATCCACGGAATGTGAACAGTGATCTGGCATCAAACACCCGAAAAATCATCCGATCAAAGGAAAATAATGAAAACCTTGTGTCGAATGTGAAGAACCTGCCATTAAGGCATGTAGGTTCCAAGGTACTTGAAGGGAGTCTCTAGATCAACTTCCTGGATAATGAGCTGGAGTCGACTGGAAGGGACCTTTATCGAAGGTGGGCCATAATGTTTCCCACATCATCGACACGAGATAGAGGGATATAATGTTTTTGTGAATCAACACCAACAGAGAATCAGAGGGAGGTTGAAAACTACAAAGGAAAACCTCTTGAACATATTGGTGGCACGACACTGGATTTGGAAATATTTGAAATCAACGAATCTAAGGTCATGGTGACATGACAAAGAGCAGATGAGAAGTTAAAAGAGATTACCCAAACCCATGGAAGCAAGAAGATAACGAGATGAGATGTCCCCAACCCGACATGGATGCAGACAAGTGCCATGTTCAAGAGCGACATACTGCCAATACGACTACGATTTTGGTTCCATTTTCCCCCACCATTTCTGGCAAGTACCCCAATTATATTTTAAAAAAATCTTGAAGGGGATAGCATGTGCTTGCGATGTAAGTTTGTCCTTCAGACAAATCCAACCTAGTACATTTTATGAGCCATAGGAAGGAGGAACTCGAGTGACGTAATTTTGACAGAGTTCGATGTCATCAGTTTTTAACGAGTCTGACAAAGGAAAAACTCGGCATATTTTCATATTTAGAGAGTTTTAAAAGAAGGTGGAAAAGAAAACTCCAGCAGTCTATTTTCATAAATAGTCCCTCAGATTCGAAAAGGTAGAAAACTATGTCTGAGAAAACCTCCTAGTCACAATAGGCTAGGGTATTCCTTTTTCGTAAATAATCTATCCCAGCCCGAAAAAGGGGTAAATTTATACTGGGTAGATATTGTTTTGCAGCCGATTTAACGAGCTCAAAATGGCAAGTGACTCAGAAATATTTTCAGTTTTAGAGAGTCAGAAAAGTGCTGAAAGGTGACTCCAGTAGTGACTTTTTCGTGTTTTTACCGACTCCGAAAAAGTATAAAATACAGCTCGTCTCTTCGACAAAGCCACATGAAAATCCTGTCGCTGCACAAAAAGATGCGTGTAAAACATATTTCCCCAAAATAATATGAAAATATATCAACAAATATATTCTAAAACCTATTTTAGGACTTCAAAAATTTATAAAAGACAAGCAATGGTAAAAAATATTTACTTTTCACTTTTTACCTCTTTGCAGAGCAACAATGACCCTTTTCTCTTGCGATCTTCAAGCGTCGATTGTGAACAATCCAATGGAACAATCTGAATTCTGTTTGATCCAGGTAAGAGCCGACCTATTTTTCCTTCTTTTAAGTTATATTTTATTGCATTTGATCGCCATTTAAGATACCTTAGGGGAGGATTGGAAAAATATAGGGCTCCCCGGTTGGTGCGGGTTTCGGGCACGAACCCGCGCCAATCAGACGAGTTTTGCACAAGGGTTGCGCCAATCACGCAACTCAAAATCTGCATCAAATTTCAAAAAGTTCAACCAATGGAATGTAAATTTTAATACCTAAGAGGGCTTACAATGTTACCATGATCAATTGATGCAGGTACCAAGCGAAAAATATGGTTATCGAGTGGAAGGAGAGAGAACATAGTGAAGAGGATGAACAAGCAATGGAAAATGAGCAATGCATGAATTCCCTTAAGAATTATGGGCTCAAAATTTTTTTCCTGACGCCATGTCTCTGGGCTCAGCCTAAATTGCTACAATATTTTCTCAACATCTGGGATGAAGATCAGGAGAAATTCATACTTTGGTATCAATAACTTGAGCTCAAAGTATCAGATGTATATTTCATCACTGGACTGTCATGTAGGGGTCTAGTCCCTATTTTGACTGGTACCAGGCCTTCTGGGGAAAGCATCACATTGGTCATGAACAGGGTGTGTCCAGGGGCACAAAAAGGAATAGGAAGCGGTAAAGTAGACATCCAAACCATCCCTGATCTAGCAGTGAGAGTAGTGCTACACACCATTACGTAGGCTATGGGATTGCAGGCACCGTACGAGGCCACGTAGACACAATTACCTCTTGCTTTAGAGTGTATGAACCCGACCATCTTCGACTAGGACGAGGTTGTAACCATGACCATCAAACGACAACTCACCAAATGTGAGAAGGCCAAACTAAAGCAGTTTGGGTATGGGTCAATTCTAGTATCGTTCTTCTTGGAATGATTACCCATATTTCAGTGCCAGGAGGCTATAGTCCCAAAGCCACCACTGAGAGAGCCATGGATGGCCCGATGGGCAGCACTGATGCCTATAGTAGGGGGCAGCCAACATATGTCCTAGAGGCCAGAGTTTTTTTATTGGCTCCGACGATAGCTGATTGTCATGGAGGATTGGCCCTACGTTGGCACAGATTTTACCAGGGGCCCAGACCTCCCGCTCTTGAAGGGAGAGGATTGGGATGAAGAAATTGGTAAGACTCTTTTTTATTTTTATGATTTTTATGATTTTTTGGTATATATGCATGTTTTGACAGTTAATCTCATATGGATGTAGATGTTGGTCCAGAGCGTCCTGCCGTTATGTCTCTAATAGCGAGGCAGACTCCTCGCGAGTTCGATCCTTAGGGTGAGGGTATTGACGAGGAGTTAGTACAGAACCTGGAGGGAATCACCCACAGGGTCCCAGATTATCCCCTCTTTAATGATGTACCTCCAGCTTATCAGAGGCACACTGTAGGAGTGCCAAGCCATATCCACTGCTTGCTGAGGCGATTGGTATGAGCAATGGCGTGCTATCATGATCACCACGCCGACTAGGCATTAGGATTTATTCATGCACATTTTTGAGAGACATGTTGTCTCATGATGTAACCAAAACAAACATATATTATTTTTTGTGGGTTTTATGATGCACACGACTTGTAAAAAAACGATATATATGTGTGTGTGTGTGTGTGTGTGTGTGTATTTTCTACAAGGATCTTGGTTCCAAATCATGAAAATTCCTAATACAATATTTAGTTAATGTATCAGTTAAATAATATGCATAATAATTAATTACACAAGAAAAAATGTTCCAAGGGTCCTCCTAAGCTTCAGTCCATAGGAAATGGAGTGAAGGTTCAAAAACGAGCTAAAGAGAAAGACTCAACTGGGATTTTATGAGATCTCACAAAAACTCAAATTGAATGGGAATGTGTTTCATTGTTTTAACGAGGTTGACACAGAGAATGAACTATCCTCGAACCAACTTGTTTCATTTTTTAGGGAGCTTGATGCAAGAAGAGGAACTATGCTCTAACGACCTTGTTTCATTCCTTAAGAAGCTTGACACAAGAAAAGGAACTATGCTCCGATGATCTTAAAGGAGCAGCTTCAGGAGGAGGAGAATCAGATGCAGTTATTAGCTCACAATAATTGATCTCGATGGGACTAAGCGGCATTGAATCTCCAAGATAATCAACCTTTTCAGGTGAAGGGATGATCCAAGGGTTATTTGACTGAGAGATCATATTTACTTGAGCGATATTTGGTGGTGGAAAGGGAAAAATACCCATGAGAGCGGGATATTTGAAAAGACCCAGCCCTATGCTGTTAAGGGGATTAGGAATCTGGTCCATGTATGGCACGTTGTTCTCGAAAGACAAGGTAAAGAATGAAAAATGATCAACAGTAATAATTTTAACCTCATGTGGAATCTTCAGAAGTCGAAAGAGGGTGGACAGAACACAAAACATAGCGTTAGTCCAACTGCGACTGAGTAGAAGATTTTAGTTGAGTTTCACATCAAATACTTCTACTTCAACATTGACAGTATTTCCTTGCAATGTGATCGGTAAGTTAGTGAGAACACCCAAGGGTTTTGATTCCCTTCCATCGAATGCCACAAGGGCATTGGGTGAGGAATTAAGGGTTGGAGAGCCAATAGCCTTCCAGCAAGCAGATGACATGACATAGATAGATGCACCTTCGTTCACTACGGCTCGATGGATGTTGAGACCATTGATACCGACCTGTATAACAAGTGCAATCTAGTGCGGAAGTCGAGGGACGAAATTCTCTAGATCGAAGGAGAGAAGGCTAGAATCAATAGGATCGATCCCACTGATTGTGGATAAAAATGCTTTATGTTGAGATGGAAAAATCTGGAGCATTTCTAAAGCAGAAATCGCGGAAGGCACCTGCGCCAAATCCTCAACAATACTATAATGCTGAGCAACACGGACGTTAGGATTGTAAGAAGATTTCTGGAGAACACCTTTGGAAGGTGGCCAAAAAATGGGTTCAGCACTGGGCTTCTCAATTTCAAGGGGACCAGAGGCGCGTGGGGGAGGAGGACCATCAAATACCTCTTTCCCAACTGCCTGGCCTGATAAGGCATAATCCTTCGACCGAGTAGCGATGGAAACGGGTGCAGAACCATTCGTCATGAAAAATTGAGAGCCGAACGATGCATATGGTGCCGATTGATCGACCATTTGGGTCTGCTGAGATGGGAAAGGCTCTTTAAGGACTACCAGATTTCCCTTAGTGCCTTTGAGTAGTTGACTAACCTAGGATCATCGAGGACAATCCTTAGTGTAGTGATCCTCTTCACAAATGAGACAGGGATATTTAGGCTCTTTCTGTGAACCATCATTAGCACGAGATTTAGATGATTCTGGTTTTTGGGCATCAGATTTAGCCTTGCCTTTACCCTTATTTTTCCCCTTGGAAGTATTGTCTACAAGATTGGCCTGAACGGCATTGACCTCTGCAGTTTTACCAGAATCTAGGGAAGCTTGAGGAGCATAATTGTTGGAAGAATTTGATTTCTGCTTCCCATTAGAAGACTTACGTGAAGTCTGAGATATGGAACTAATAACGTCGTCAGCTAATGGGGTAGGCAGTGCTTTAGCAATCCCAAGCCATGGAATTTCAGTCAAAATGTCATACAAAATGCTTGATTGGGAGGACATTAAATCAAGGTACGGGGCATGAAAAATGGCTTGTTCATCGGTTACACATGCCCCCATGGCGATATCTTTCGCAATCTGATTGAAAAAATAGGTATTGAACTAATGATTAAGAAGCTGATAAGGAATTTAGAACTTGATCAGGCGACAACACTGTCTCCATTCATGAATATGGTCCGAGATGTGGGTAGCCCAGTCCTGTTTCAAGGATGTGAGGAGACGCATCCCAGCTTCATAACGAACCAGCAACTGGAAATGAGTCAGGAATGCCATAGCCAAAGTATTTAAATCTTGAAAGATGCCATGAGGAAGTTCAATATACCACTTAGCAGCAACTCCGCTAAGAGTGCGCTGGAAGAGATGAAGCCGAATAGAGTCGTCCACCCAAGAATTGGAAGAACACCATAAATGGTATGTCATAACGTGAGCTTGGTAGTCTTTTCTAGATTTTCCCTTAAACTTGGGACAATCACCAAGCACCTTCGTCAGAACCGGAGGTGAATATCAATTACGAAGAATCGGATCATTGGTCAACTTGGACACATACGGTAACTTCAACGTGGCGAGAAAAGGTAATTGAGGGTTAAAAGGCATGGCAGGTCCTCGATAAGGACCTGTACCTATACTCCATCCTGGTTGAGCATAACTCTGCCCCCATTGGTTCTATCCTAGAGGATTCTGACCATAAGCGGTATAAGCCGGATAATTCAGTTGATATGGTGGCTGAGAACCAGGATACTGGGGTTGATAACCGAGATACTGATTCTAAGTATATGAGGGTCCCGATTCAGAAGCATAAGGGTTCTGTTGCAGAGTATAAGTATAGCCTGGCGGTTGAGGGTAATAAGCAGAACCTTGAGGTGGTTTGTAGACCGGTCGATATTGACCTTGAGGAAAATAACCGCCTTGGGGTCGAACAGGCTGCTGATAAGTGGGGCCGTACTAAGCCGAATAAGTCAGGCACACAGATGGATTCGGCTGTGGCATTGAATATAGCAGGGGCTAAGCAGGGTGAATAGGCTGTGTAGGTTGGCCTGGCTGGACAGGTTGACCTGTCTGATGGGGGCCACTAGGTTGCCCCGGTTGAGCGGGTTGGCCTAATCGCTAAGGGCCACCAGGTTGTGTCTGATAAAGAGGTTGACCTGGAGCAGGACCATAAGAGGGCCCTGGCTATGAAACATTTGGATTAATCAGAAGATAGGGTTGTTATGGTTGCACCAAAGGTTGAGATAGATGGGCTTTCCCCTAAGGACTGTATGAAGGTCTGGGTTGATACACTAGTTACCCTGGTTGGACCATAGGATGAGGTTGTAAAGGTTGACCTTGAGGATTGTAAGGCTGCCCTTGCAGGTCGTAAAATAGTCCCTGTTGGACCGAAGGTTATCCCTGTAAGGGTTGTCCGGGTGGGTAGTACGCATACCCTTGTTGGGCAAAAGGTTGTCCCTGGTAGGGTTGTCCTTGTGGACCAGAAGCATACCCTTGCTGAACCGAAGGTTGTCCCTGAACGGGTTGTCCTTGTTTGTTAGAAGGTTGGACAGGCAAAGTAGGTATAAAACTGTTAATGTATTGATAAGCCTCAGGAGCAGGAAAATAGATGGGGTTGTTGTGCTCATCATATTGAAATGTAAACGAATAGATCGAGGTACCATCTGCTCCATAATGAGAAAAATAAGGATGATTAAGATCTTGAGAGGACTGATCAACCTAGGATTTCGGTGGCTATAAATTCATCCGATACTCCTCAAACGAAAGGCCGCCAGGGATGGACATGACAATCGAAGTCTCTACCGAAGCAAAAACTCCTGAAGGCTGAGTGGTGATGACAAGCGTCGATGTGGCCACACAGATAGTAGGCCTAGTGGGAACGGACGTAACAAAAGGCATCGACGAGACAGGTGTCATTGGTGACATTCCTAATGAAGGGAGAATCGGTCCCCTTGATGGGGTTGAACTTGCCATGGAGGCAATACTGGCCATAATCTGACCCAAAGACCTATACCTTGCTGGAATCGATACCGACAGTGAAGACTGAACAGGGTGTGGATGGATGTCTTCTAGAAAAAGGTGGTATTCTTCATCAGAAACTGGAATTCCCTCACTGCCATTAGGACCAGACAATTCCATGTCTAAATCCACTGTAAGATCTTGCAAAAGAGTACAGGGGCTAGGTGGTATAATAACAGCTAAAAATAGGGATCTCGATGAGAGAGGGGGAAAATTTTCCCCAACCCCAAATCCAAACCAAGCATTGGAAATAGGCCAATGGAACTCAACCGGTTCACCAAAGGGGTACTTTGACGAGATGAAAAGTTGCTCAAGCTCGATAGACCTAGAAGTATGCGAAGTTTCAGATCAATCATCCATATAGGGACTACCAGTATAAGAAACAGATGGTTCTGCCACTGTGACTGTAGCACACAAAAAGGGGGAAAAGGATCAAAAAGAGGATTCTTGGATCAAAACCAAGGCAAACAAAAACAGGCCAAGTAATCAAACATTAAAGGGAATGTAATCGTGGGTAGTTTATTTTACCAAATTGAAACCAAACATTTGTTGTTTCATGTTTTAAGAGTTGAGAAATATTCAAAGATGACTCTAGTCTCTTTTAGTTTGAAACGAGCATGAAAGGACAAGTGCTCGATGATATTTTCAAATTTATGGAGTCAGTAAAGATCGAAAATGACTGCTCAGGTAGTCTAGGTAAAAGGGTGTACCAAGTTCCCATGAACTTCCGTATACACCTTGGTTATAAAATGAAAGAGAAATCAACCAAGGACTTGACGTGTGTGCAGGTAGTCTCCCCGAATGTCGTGTTCAGTGCATCACAGCTACAAGGTGGCAGACTCGGCTTCCTACGAATAAAAGGATTGCAACCTAGAGGGGTATCCCTTTATATACTTGATGGTAAGGGAGCACAAGTCTGTACTAGTGCTGTCTGAAGCCAGATGGCGAGCAACAACTGCTAGGTTTAAAGACGCCGAAACACGTCTCTAACTTAGACCACTAAATATTCTGTTAGGTTTCAATGTTGCCTTAGGTTAATTGAATAAATTTTAAATTGATCTTGTATTTATGTTTCAATTCCAAGGTTCTACCGAATGTTGAATCTCATGAATCCCTAAATGCAAGCTACATCCCATAAAATACCATTTCATTCAATGAAAGGCTATCTACGAGAGAGTTAAGTGTTTCCAAGTGATAGAAATAATATGAACATACAAAAACATACACTACTAAATCTAATGCAAGCTGATGAAACTGAAAAGCTCTTCCCTAGAATTATATAATGCTAGAAATACGAAAGATTTTCCAATTTTCACTATGCTAATTAAGAATGATTTTTTTTTTTTTTTTTTGTTTTCAATATATCAGAGAAATTTCACTAAATGATATGAAAAATAAATAAAAAAACCAATTTGAGAATGGTGAACTGAGAGCTGAAACAAAACAATTTCACTCAACTCAAAACAAGCACAACAAGACTCAAACCAATGACGAAATCCCTCAAATCAAAGAAAAGATCCCAAAATAGACCCAAGTAAGCCATGTAATCTAGGCTTGGAGTGACAAGAGTAAAAATGAACAAAATAAAAGACAATCACTCAATTAATGCAACTACTCAAATGGATCCAAGAAGCTGAATTAAAAGAAGCAGAAACAAAGTTGTCTTGGAAACCAAGGACCCGAAACTCCCATGGGAGGCTCAGCAGGCTGAACCACCTATAAAACCTAGGGCTGAAAATCAAAACTGACATAAAAGGGAAAAAAACCGAAGGATAAGGGCTAATATCAGTCAAAACAAACCCAAAGCATTCAAATCAAGCTAAGAAAATACCCAGAGACACCAAGATAGACCAAAAACTCAAAAATAGGGAAAACCGTAGCACCTACAGGAATTGGCACAACTGTCTAGCTATAATCTATGGTAGACATGGGATGGCGCGAGTGATAAACTGACAACAAGAGCCAGCTGGTGCGACTATCAGGCTGGAACCTGCGCTGATCATGCCAACCTTGGAAAGATGGAAATTTTTGAAAAACAGAGGTCAAATCAATCCTCTGGGGTTGAACAAGGGTCTTAGACTCATCAAAGATAATAAAAAAAGCAAGCTAAGCAAGCAAAGACTCGGAAGATGACCTAAAGGATGAAAGACAGACTCACATTGATCCCCAGCGAAGTCGCCAATTTGTTGATAAGGTAAATCCCCTCTGCTGACAGAGGCAATCCCACTAGCCCTAGAGTGGTTCTAGCAACAAACAAAACATGCTACGATATCGATTCCTAGTTACAAAATACAATGCTACGATGGATAGCCTACCTCATGTCCTATGCTGCTGTTGTCAAAGAATAAGTTCTGCTACAATTCCTAGCTTGAAAGATCACAATCCTTTCGCTCATCGCGTCCGGACACCTGTACATATGCAGAGAAAAATGATGACATACAACGTAATAATTCAAACATGTAACTATCAATCAGTCGAAAAATATTGAATCAAATTGCATTACAAAAATAAGAAATACAACGGTGGAACCAATAACATAGGCGAGCATATATTAAAATATGAAAGAAAGTTTACAACTGAGTTCCGACGTTGCGTTCTTCCTTCGATAGGGATTTTAGCAGAGCGTGTCTCACACATCCTGTCGGGAATTTATACAAGGCTCTCTCTCTTACGGGGTTCTCCTTGGCTCTGCTCTCAACAGTCACTCAGCTATAGTTTTCTTCCCAAACGTTCAGCTAGGTTGCAAATAGAGAGGGCAGGCTTTTATAGAGGGACAAGGAGAGGTTAGGATCCCTATAATCATGGGGGAGAGTCCTATCCCTTATGAAGGTTCCATGAGAGGTGGAAAACCACTTCCTAATCAGGGAGATCTGGAGCAAAAAAATCCAACCTCTTTTTGATGATTCATTCTGAAGTTGTTAGAACCAAACCTCCACCTTTTATTTTTAAAAAACATTCCCAAATAGGCTTGGTGCGAGAAATACACAGGGAAAGAGAACTAGGTGGTGCGTGCTTAGTGTAAATTTCACAGGTAGGCATGAGTGATTAACTGACCACTCGCGCCAATTCCCAAACATATGTTTTAGTGATTTTCTAAGGAAATGTTCTTCAGGAGAATTCTTGCCTTTATGCAGAAGGATGCCATCAAGGTGTTTTTAGGACATTTTACAGTTCACAAGTCACGGGAATATTCCTCCAATGTATGGGATGAGGGATTGCAGGGACAGTGAAAATTTTTTGTGTAACAAGAATATCTTATCATTTTTCATCGCAAAATTTTATCACTTGTGATTGCCCATGGTTTATTCGGGGGAAAATTTGCAATATTTCTATAAAGGTAGATTAGTTTCATTCCTCCTTGATGGATTTAGACCCTTTATTGGATCTTCATACCACACCTAATGCATTGAATTCCCCTTTTGAGATAAGTACAGAGGCACCAAACCTTCATGCAGATACTATCACTACCAATATTGAAGATGAAATGTTGAAGAAGTTTGTGTGTTGAGAGAGGAGTTGTTTGGCTATCTAGACCTGTTTCAGAATAGTCCTCCTTCTACTGTGAGCAAGACAAAAGAGTTGTTTGATCTGGATAAAAAAATTGTGGATGATGCTAATAATCTTAACATTATGGATTATGACTTCACCCTTGGTTTGGGTGCTTATGAGTCATCCTTGAAGAGGAAGAAGAGTTTCCTTAGTCCAAAAAAAAAATACAAGGAAAAGGATTGTCGCCTTGAATATCGATTTGAATGTCTCTACATCCGAAGATGAACCATTTTAGTTTCCACACCTCAACAAGCGTGATCATCCTCCCTCCAACAATGCATCCTCTACTATTCCAAGTAAGTTCTATAGGGAGACGATATCAGTATGTTTAGATCAAATTGGTGACCTCCCAAGTTTATTGCTATCTCTAGATTGCTTGGTTGATTTTCCAATTTTATTGGAATGTCTTTGATCTTTGCTATTTAATTTAGCTTAATGTAGTGTTGTAACATTTGGAGGTCCACAACATCAAATTAATGTGATTACAGATGAAGGATGTACACAGACCCACCATCAACCTTTTGATCACATGAGTCAAGGTACATTTGACGAGATTCCTGATTGATCTACTATGTACTCTGATGCATCTATTGCTTGACATGTTATTTTTTTCTTTGATGGAAACTATGTTGCCATCTTAAAAACACAACTGGTTCATCATTGGGCCCCCCTCGACCAGAACGAGATTGGGCCACTAAATTCACAGAAGTTGATGAATTTCCATGTTTGTTTGCATTGTCTTTGCTCCTAACATTTAGCACTGGTTTATGTTCATGTTTTTAATGTAGCACTGGAATGTTTGTAGGGTTTCAACGTCCAATTAATGTGTTTACAGATGATGGATGTACACAGACCCACCATCAACCTTTTTAAGACGAGTCAAGGTACATTTGACGAGATTCCTGATTGATCTACTATGTCTTCTGATGCATCTATTACTTGACAGGTTATTTTTTTCTTTGATGCAAACTATGTTGTCATCTTACAAACATAGTTGGTTCGTCAATGGGTCCCCCTGGACCAAAACAATATTGGGGCATTGACATCACAGAAATTGGTGAATTTCCATGTTTGTTGCATTATCTTTTCTCTTAACTTTTAGCACTGGTTGTTTTTCATGTTGTTAATGTAGTGCTAGAATATTTGAAGGACTAGAGCATCCAATTAATGTGATTTCAGTTGAAGGATGTACAAAGACACACTATAACTATTTTTATCAGATGATTCAAGGTGCTTAAGACACGACTTTTAATTGATTTACCCTATATTCTGATGCATGTATTACTTGACATATTATTATTTTCTCTGATGAAAAATGCATTTTCATGTTACAAACACAAAAAATTCTTCAATGGGTCCCCCTCTATCCGAAGATGATTGGGTCACTAACATCACAGAACTTGGAGACAACACACAAATTGGCTTCAGAAAAAATTTGTGATAGAAACTGTAGCTTCTTTTTTATTGTCCGACATACCAAAATTCATGTGATGAATGTCATTCCAGTTGTGATGCTATGTTGGTGAGGATTCATGGTGGAGTGGAAAGCTTTGGTCACATGTGATTCCTAGCTTGAAGGGATTTATTGTTAGGGTTATATTGGTTTCCCTAGCTAAGGTTAGGAGAGCTTAAAATTATTCGAGCTTCAAATAAGCTACAAGTATGTACATGTACTTCATATTTTCTATATAAAGTGCTTCAACAGTCAAATAATTGAGTACTTGGATATTTCAGTCCAATAGTTGATTACTTGAGTAATGAGATTTTTCTTAATGCATAAAACTTATATTGTCACTATGGTGTATTATTTCCCAATTCCGTAGCAAGGTGTATAATCATTCCTAATATAGACTGTCAAATTTATTTTTAAGCTTTATTTTTACTATTTTGAAAAATATCCATGTTAATATATGATGTATTAGATCCCAAGGAAGTAAAAACAAAAACAAATATTCATGCACAAAAATAATGGTGTACTACCCGCATGGTCATTATGACAACATTGCATAATATAATGCCTAGTGGCAAATATTTTTCCTTTGAACAACAATAATCAATTGGGGGTTGAAAAGATTCATGATACATGGAAAAATAATAGAACATAAAATAATTATACCCTCAAAAATATTAATCTATTATATCACGAACCATCCAAAAATTATAATGGGTTCTTCTCTAGTGAAATAACCATGCCATCATAGCCCCAAGGAAAATGATAAGAATAACACATTCACATATTTGAGAGTTATCATGATGATGATTGATGATTTCACTTGCAATAACCCATGATTCGGTGTCCTCTCTGACACTTGCATCTAAAATTGACATTCCTGCCTCCAATATATCAGTGGAAATCCTATGAAAGTATGCAAGTGATTGTATGCTCAAATATTTAAACTGGGAGCTCCACATTATTCCTTCCTTGTATAGGGGTTTTAAATTAGCTTTTCGAACTTCAAAGATGCCATTGAGTTGATTGTAGATGACTTGTGAGTTCATGTAAACTGTAATATCATTGACAACATTGTTTTTTTCCTCTTTTAAGCCCTCAACAAGGGAAATATAGTAGGCTTCATTATTAGTTGTCCTCCTGTGTAGATCTATGTTTATGTGCACGACATTATTTCATGCAAGATTATAAAGCACATATTTAACTGTGGCTTCTCCAGGATTTGGACGACATGAAACTTTGATACACAATTTCCACTTTTCCACCATTCTCCACACTTAAAAAACCTACAACATAAAAAAAAGAATTTAATATCAGATAGGTAAGCATTTATTTCAGATTCAATCTATAAAATCAAGGCACCTCGCACACATGAACTCACTTCCTAACTTTACCAAAGTTGTAGAGAAACTCACTTCCTTGAATACAATAAAACTTAGGTTATTTAAAATCTCCAATCAGGGTTTGGAAAATGCAGGTTTGTTCATAAAAGAAAAGCATGACATACTTGGAATGATGCACAATCAAGATTTAGAACAAATGAGATCAAAATTTTGGGTAGAGGATTGCATCTGTCATTTCATCTGTTCTTCCTTTTCATTCTAGCCATTCCGACCATTCATTTCATGAGTTCCTTTGTTCTTTTCTTAGAACTAAGATGAGATGTTTTTTTTTCTGTTTTATTCAACTTGTGTGCAATTTTCCTCCTCAACAACACCCTTTTCTAGCTAAACATCATGCAAGTCTTCTTCTAAGAATTTTTCTATCTATAATCATTTTTCTTTCCCCCTATTCTACACCTATAGCATGCAATCATTTGACAATGTTCCTTGAATCAATGTCAGACATATTCAACTTGAAGGAAAGGAGGATGGGAAGGTTGCAGAATGTCTAATCTTCAAACTAGACACTGGATGCAAATGACCTAAACATATATATTGTGATGTGCACAATTCATGTCTACTATCAAAAAAATAAGAAATAATTGGTTATGAGCATAAATCCTATCCAACTTAGTCTGAATTGAGTCTGGACCTCTTTCCCTATTGGGCAAGTAAATCCTCTACCATAATCTAGGTATTTTCTATACTGGCCATGTGCTTGGGACTTAACCTACCTAAATAAGTGAATCATTTTGCTAACAAACCTTTGAAATTTATGTCTGCCCACATGCTCCCACATGATTGAACTATCCCATTGAATTTTACAATGTTTGAATTTTATGGTGCAGCACATTCGATGGGCCGTCTCTTGGCTGTATAAATGAGAAAATCCTATATTTTCGTATGTGAAAAGTGGGAAGAAAAGAACCCCAGATTAAAAATTGTTGTGCTGCAGAGAGAGTTTTATCAACTCTAATTTTCGTTTTAATTATTTTAACATGGAAGGTTGATTTTAATTTTAATCATTTTAACATAAAGTGTGGATGGGATGCTAAGAAATTTGATTGTATTGAACAAGAAAATCACCTTTTTCACAAATAGTTCGCTTGTCAATTCCATCCCTACTCATAAAGAGAGAGTTGCTCTCATAGATTCCACTGAGGTGAACACCATGATCAGAGCTCCACATCGGAAATTTGAGGACTAAACACCAGATAGGCATGACGTGATCACTGTGTGAGACACAAAATTGAAGACATCAAACTTGTATGGATTTAATGTAATTGCGCCATTATCCAGGGAAATTCCATGGTCATGGTTCACTCTTCATAGCTGTACAAACCCATCACATTAATTTTTACATAGACATCAAAACAATGACATGGATATTGCTAGCTCCTTACTCTGTACTCTCAAACCATCAAACAGTTCCACACTTCTAGTGGGTAGAGGGAAAAGGTTATACACCATGTTGTACTCTGCACAAGACATGTTAGAGTTCTGCACTTGGAAAAACTAAGCACCATATAAATATATTATGGTGATTTTGTCCAGATTTGTTTGAATTTATGAGAAATGGAATGTGGACCATCAAAATTTTAAGACATGTCAGACTTTCACACTAGAAAAAGAATAAGAAACCTATAAATATGTTATCAAATAGTACTTGGACCAACATCCTTGAGCAAGAAACTATCAAATATCCAGTTACCAAATGTGTCTTCCTATTTGATACTACATCACACTATCTATAGTCTTCCTTTTGACTATTGAGAAACATCTGTCCCAATAGTCCCAATACTCTTCCTTTTTATTTTCTAGTGCCTACAGGAAAAAAAATTTAAATGCATATCAAATATCTAGTTACCAGAATCGAATTACATTTAAACAAAAATGATAAAGATCTGGAAAGAACCGCTGACCAATCCTTAAATATAGAAAGACAATATGAGGGCACTCCAATCTTTTTTAATAGATGAAGACTAGGTTACGTCACACAATCAAAAAAGTATGAAAAGTACCAGAAAATCTCATGCATTCATATAAATTCACCACCTAAAAAAAGCCCTAAATATAGGGTTGGGAGAAACTCAACAAATATAACATACACTCATCTCCATCTCCATTATCTAAAACCCTAAATAGAGGATTCTGGTAACTAGATATTTGATATGCATATAAAAAAAATTTCATGTATGCACTGGAAAATGATTTTCCAGCACCTACAAGAAAAAAATTTAAACGTATATCAAATATCCAGTTACCAAATATTAATGCATTCATATCAAGTTATGTACAATGTGGAGGTTAATGCAAAAATATGGAGGTCGATCTCTTATCATGAATTTGTATTTGTCTTGAAATCATTTTTTAAGGAAAAAAGTCTAAGACCGATGGCTAGCCGATAAAATAATTTATACATTTTATGGATTTCATGGGCACAAACATGCATCTGGTAATGGGATATCTGATATGCATATAATTTTTTTTTTTTTCTGTATGCACTGTAAAATGATTTTCCAGTGCCTATAGGAAAATAATGTTAAATTCATATCAAATATCGAGCTAGCAAAGATTAATGCACAAATATGCTTCATATCACATTCTTCAAATTTTGTTAAAAAAAATCATTTAAAAAGATGACGATAAAAATACTTTTTATATGCCATTACTTAAAAAAAAAAAACTGGTTGGAAACCTCAAAAACCAATACTACATCCTATTCGCATGCTATTATATCATGCTCCATTATATCATGCTACAAGACTGTTTCATAGAAAAAAACTAATTTTCTTTGTGTAATATGAGAAGGGGTATTTTTGAAGTGTAATATTGATAAGGAGCTACAGGAATACTTTGTTTTGAGCCTACAAGGATACTTCATTTTGAAGACTATAGGAATATTTTACTTTGAATCTAACATATGCTATAAGTATGCTATCTTTTAAAACACAAACATATTCTATTATTGAGAAGATGTATGTATTATTTTGAGAACAGAAGTATATTTTATTTTAAAACACCAAGGCCTAATTTTGAGAGAAGGAGGGTATCTAAGATTGATAAAAATAGTGCTTTTTTTTTTAAGGAATTGATAAAAATGGTGCTCTATTACCTCAGTTTGGCAAGTGCTTTCTCATAACTTCTATGTGATAAGAAGAAAATATTAGTGGTTTAAACATTTAAGGGGTGAACCAATCTAGACCAATTGGTTCTGATAACATCAGGAAGAATATTTTTACCAAAAAAATCTAGATTGTTTCTAATATAAATGATAATAAATACATACAGGCCCAAATATTAAGGAATGGCTATTCGTGGCAATTTTTTATACTTAGATAATGGTAAAACCTTGGATTTTTTTTTGTCAACGTGGAAATAATAAATAGATATAGATATATGATGTAATGAATATGGGGAAACGTTTTCATCACTGTAATGTTTCAACTTCCAAAATTCAAGTTTCAACAGAAAGTATAAATGGGTATTTGTGGCAAATTTTTATACTTGGATAATGGTAAAACCTTGGAAAATTTTGTGTCAATGTGGAAATAAGAAATATATATAGATATATGATGTAATGAATATGGGGAAATTCTTTCATCACTGTAGTGTTTCAACTTCCAAAATTCAAGTTTCAACAGACACTATAAACTATGACAAATAACATCAATCATGAAATGGAATCAGGCATCCCTTGGTCTAATAACATGAGCACTAGCAACTGGTTGTTGTAGACATATTTACCAGCGTTTCGTTGAATCCTTTGGCACAAATCTGCTTCTCCCTGGACTTTTGAATAACTACCAGGCTAAGCACTTTCCATTGACTCTGAATTTGGGACGGGATGAGCACATTCGGAGGCGTTAATGAACCAAAATGACGAGAATTATATGTTATTACCAGCGTGAAAGTGCTCAGTGTTCAAATTTCAAATTTTCTGCAGGTGTGGGAGTGGTGGCGTCGTGGGGGTGGCGGATGGGAGAGGAGTATCGCAGAGGGAGAGAGGTGGCGGAGGTAGGGGTGCGAGGACTACTGGAGGAAATTGTTTTCGTCACGATCCATCGGGAGGTCTTGCCGTTGGCACCAGCCATCAAAAGTTGGGCGGGGTCCACCTGAAGGCCGGAAAGGCACGGGGGTTGGCAAAAGGTGTAGTCCCGGAGCTGTCCCATCACCCTCTGATTCATCGAAAAAAATACTCTTCCCCAATATTATGGGTTAGCTAAGGATGTGTACCTTTTCAAAAATAGATAGTTGACAAAGAAGTTTTTGATACGATAATATTTTATACGAGAAAATTTCATGAGACGAATTTTGTGTAACTTTTTTTTAATCATTATTTTATTTAAATCTAATATTTTCATTAATTTATATTAAAAAATTAATATATGAAGACAATTATATATATATATACATAATTTTTTCCTTTATTATTATAAATATAAATATTTCTTAAATTCACAATAATGAATATTAACATTTAATCTGGAATTAAAAGATTACTTTATTGCTTTTTTTGTTTTTTAGTAAAGTTTAATATTATATTTAATTAATATAGATCCATCTTAATCATGGATCTAATATGATTCTCGAGAGATCAAATTTCTTAGGGTGCAAACATATTTTAAATTGCAAAAAACAATATGTAATTTTGTATTGTTTAAATTGTATTTTTTGAACGTTGTAGAGATTACATAACATGTGTATTGAGTCATTTTATCAATGAACATTAGACTGGTTTTTTTGTTATTAATACATTTTTAAGTATACGTCAATATTAATTCATATTAAAATATTTTATTCATAATCCACATAGGTAAGTATGGGTCTAACATGAGCCGAGAGGGATCAAATTTTTTGAGGTGCAAACTATTTTAGAGTGCAAAAAACAAGGTGTTATTTTATATGGTTTAAATTATATTTTTGGAATGTTATAGGGATTATAGTGCAAAAAACAATATGTTAATTTTTTATTGTTTAAATTTTAATTTTTGAATCTTATAGAGATTATATAACATTTTCATTGAGTCATTTTATCAACCAACTTTAAACTCATTTTTTTTGTTATTGAATTGAAAATATTTTACATAACATGTGCATAGAGACATTTTATGGCTCAAATTAAAATGGTTTTTTATATTTAATATATTTTTAAGTATACATGAATATTAATTAGTATTAAAATATTTTATTAATAATTCACATTGGATATTTTTTTATATACAACATTAAAATATTTTATTTTAATTTTTTTTTTCTATATATAGATATATATAGGAAGTTGATATCCACATAAACTAGTTAACATAGATATTCAAATAGTGTATTCAAATTTCTTGTTGAAATATTTTTGAAAATTACAAGATTTTAACATCTTACTCACCCATTTTTTTTTACTTCTAATTACTTTACAACATACTCATTTTTTTATTATTATAGCACATATTAATTTTCTATTTAGAAAATTATTTTTATTTTTTATTTTTATTTTAAAGAGGGGCTTACTGAAGGAAAAAAATTACACATCCCCTCATACTGGGTTGTAGAATGATCCTCTAGACTCGATAAATTTTAACATTATATTAATTTATTTTTATATTTTGTTACTTTTTTGGAAAATATGATGAGAATTTAAATACAATCAAAACTATAGGGGAAGAATTATTTGAAAGAATTGTGTTACTAATAAATCAATTTTATAAGAGTAAATCATAGTGTAATGTGAAAAAAAAATAAAAATAAAAATGTATATTTAGTAGGTTATTTTTCTTTACATTGTTTTTAAAGATATTTTTTTTTGTTTATAATAATCTAATTAGTTTTTCCCGGATGCGGGTGTACTTGAAAGTGCATAGTTTTCCGACGGTGAGGTGGATCGGCACGTGGTATACCACCACCGCCATCCTTCTGCACTACAGGCATGAGTTATTACAGCCGGCTACCAAAGTTATTGCTGCTTTAATGCAGACTTCCTCGCCTCGTTTTTTCGACCCCCTCATTTCCATGGCACCCATTCCGTCGATTAACTGTGTCTCTCCTCTACGCTCCTGTTGTTCTCAGGTTGACAATGAGCCCTGTTTGCGCACCAGCACAGGGAAACGTTGTCGCCTAAGCTGCTGCATCAAGCTTTCGACTGGCATTCACATTTCCTCTGGTCCTTATTGCAACTACAGTAGCTCTTCTGTTGATTTTAGGCAGCCTCTGCACTCGTTCACCAATCCACTCTCGTTTTTTCGCCCTGCCCTCCCTGCCAAGCTCATCATGCCTCGATTGAGACCTAGAATGACTTGCAGGCGCGGCTCCTCACGTGGGCAAGTCATGAGGCCGCCTTTGTTTCCCTCTTCTGCCTCTTCGTCGGATTCCTCTGACTCCGGTGAAGGCCGTGTTGCTGCTTCTAGAAGAGGCCAGGGACGTGGTCGAGGAAGTAGTCCTTCCACCTCTGCGGCGCATGTCCGCCTCTCCTCCAATGATCACTTTCATATAGCTCGTTTTCAATACCCCTGCTCTCTCAACAATCAAGAGTTCATTGCCTCTGTTTCCATTAAGCTCAGAACTAACCCGACTGCTCAGGCTCAGCCCTCGGCCCCCTCTGGAATTACTCTGGCATCCGAGGACGAAATTATGTTTTTCCCCCCAGGGGTTAATCTGCAGAGTGTACAGGGTGCAATGGCCTCACAGTACGAGCTTCAGCAAGCTGGGCCCAGCGCTCCTTCAGGCAGTGATTTCTCGGGAAAAGCACCTCCTCCTCCAGCTGAAGATGATCTTGACCCGTATGCATGCCCAGTTGTGGAAGAAGCGCCCTCGCCCACCAATGATGCTTAACGGTTTTTGCTCGCCAGTTTTTGAACACAGGTATCAAGAAGGTGCTCATTCTCCTTCTTCTTTACAGTTTTTTGCAGGAATTATGTTGTCATTCTCCTTCGCCATATCGACGGTTTCCAAGTTACTATTTTCCAAGTAATGCTATCCAAGTTACTGTCCCCAGGATAGTGCTCCAGTGCTTCAATGCGCCTGTTTGTAATTTTTGCTATGGGAAGTGTTTGTTTTGGTCTTGTATGATGAGTAGAGTCCTACACTCCAGACATCATTTCAGACACAAGTATCAGCTGTTTAGAGAGGCGGACAAGGTCCTGGTCACTAATGTATTCTCAGCCAGTAAACAATTTTTTTTTTATGTCAATGATCAGCAATGTAATGTAAGAATGCCACATCTCTGGGCTAGCTATCCTGAGGCCTCAGCCTCTCTGTAATATTTTTGTATCAATATAGAAGTAGACCGATTCAGAAAAAAAAAAAAAATCTAATTAGTTTTATTACATTTATTTTATGTAAATTATTTTAAAGTAAAATTGCAATGTCATTTATACATCTTTATTAAAATTGTTTTTTAATTTTAATATTTATATTGTGAAGAAATAAATAATAATAATAATTAGGAAAGCAAATTAAATTTCCTAAAATACATAAAAGCTCAAAATTTGAACATGTATATGAAAATTAAGGATTTTGGTTTGTATTCTCTTTTAATATATCTTTTTAGCATAAGGATTTAATATATTAAACTTAGGGCTTAATATCTTATGATATATAATATTAATCTTAGGGTTTATTATATTAATCCTAGGTTTCCCCCGATAATGGCATAAGGACCAAATGCACTACCTATTTTTCTTTTTTTAGGTGTAGAGTAAGGATCACTCGTTTCAATTGAGAAATGGAAGAAGGCAAGCGGCAATCCCAACGACAGAATGAATATGGTAATTAAGGCAAGCATGTCCAGATGACATACCAGCCTAGACACGGGTAAGTGGCATGGTTTAGCCAGGCGGCGCAGCCACGTGTGAGGGGGATGGCACTCCTTTCGAAGATGGAGTCACATGAGGGAAAGGAATGTTGAAATTTCCAACAAGAAACAGTGAAATTAGCAATCAGAAACAACATAATAGCACACAGACTAGTGTGACACCATAAGTCATGTAGTGATGGGTCCTAACAATACATTAGTGTGCAACTCAATTTATTTAATAAAATGTAAATGTGTCTAATTTAATTTTCCCTTAATTAAATTGGACAATAAATTGTAATCTTATCTCATAAACACTTGTAATATTTAACTAAGTGTGATAGACTCAGTTAGCTCATGAATTTTGAGTTGAGGGTGGTTGGTGAGGCATGCAGAGTTATTCTATGTGTTTTAGAGTTCAAGTTGCAGTTAAGTGAATGATTTTAATGCAAGAGAAATCAATTAACTTAGTTAAGTGAGTTAAAGTCAGTTGAACTAGTTATAACTGATTGTTGCACTAGTGATAGATCAAGTGAATTAAATAATATTTAATTCACATGCAATGATCTGCCATGCAACTGATGATTTAATATTAATATTTTCATGCATGTCAGTTCCAGTGGAGACCTAGTTGAGACAAAGGTTAAAGGAAAGTTGACTATCACTTGTATTTTTAGCAAAGTGCCCAGATGAAGTTACAAAACCACAGGATTTCCCATGATACTTGGGTAGTTGAGAAAGGATAAAATTCGTAAGGAATAGGGATTGCATTCCTCATGAATTTCTTGAGTAAGGCAGGCTAAAGACAGGCTGAGAATTGGTTAAGTGTTGGCCCAATTTTGTTTGGACCAATGTGAGATGATTAGTAGAGTGTAGGAGACTCTTGTGAGAAGAGTGCATTGTAATTGTTTCATGATTCCTTGGTTCATTATACAATATAGATAGAGGGGTTTTGAGCAGCAAGCTTTCCCAAGGAAAAAAATCTGTGTTGTGGATTGATTTTCTTCTTTCTCTTCCTTAGTGTCATTGTGTGATCGTGTTTAATTTCTGTAGAATTAATTGTATAAGGATTCAATATTTCTCTTTAGTATATTGCATGATCAGATTGAATCCCTTAGTGTATAAATATTGTTTGTATAACTTAAACATGGTATTAGAGCACATAAAATCACTATAGTTAAGAAGAAATTGAGTTTGTGACTGAATATAATTTGAATTTGAAAAATTATTCTTGGTGCGACAAGTGGATCAGGATCGAAATGGCTTTCAATGGCTTGATATTGGAGTATGCACTTGAGGGAATTTCCAATTATATTGTGTGGAATGATGGGATGGAGGTAGTACTAGAGGACAATGGGTTGAAAGAATTCATTGATAATGAAATTTCCAAACCCGCTGTAGCAGATGCCGCAAATATTGATGCTTGGCAAAAGGAGGTTGCAAAGGTGAGGATGATCTTAGTGGAGGGAATAAGAGACCACATTGTCTCAAGTCTCCATGGTAAAGTGACTCCATATGCAACGTGGAAGGCCTTGACAGATTTGTTTCAGAGCAGGAGTGATCATAGAAAATTTCCATTGAAGGACAAGCTCAGGAAAATCAAAATGGAGAAATACGATAGTATTCCAAAATATTTAACCAAGTTTGTCAAATTTCGAGACGAACTTGGGAGCATTGGAATTATTGTCACGAATGATTACTTGGTGAGCCTAGCTCTTCTATGACTTCCCAAGAGTTGGCATAGTTATCGAGACTCTATCAATGGGAGGGAGAAGCTGCCAGATTGGGAATGAATTTGGTCGGATTTGGTGCAAGAATAATTCAGGTGGAATACAAGGGATGGATCTTCATCTAAGACATATGATGAAGAAAATTTTTCCTTGGCTAGTAAGGCGAAGAAGGTGAAGGGAAAGAAATCCTATTCCAAATCTCAGTCTGGCAGAGAAGGCAAGGCGCGACATGTCCAGAGTGAAGTGTTTTCATTCTCATGAGAATGGAAATTATGCCACTAATTGTACACAAAATAAGAAGAACAAGAAGGCTTTAGGATCTGCAACTGGTAAGGCTTTTGCCTCGCAATTTGAGTTGGAATTATCGCTCATTGCATGCATGGTTTCAAGTGCAATGGGATCAGTGTGGTACTTGGATAGTGATGCATATTTCCACATGACGAGAGACAAGGAACTTTTCAGTAGCTTGGAGGAGAAGGACCTCCAGATGCATATCAAAATTGGTGATGACGGGTGGTACAGTGCTATCAATATTAGTATAGTTACCTTCGTAAGACAGTCAGGTAAACCATTCTTATTACTATATGTAATGCATGTACTGGGCTTGAATAAAAATTTAGTTCCAGTCGAAATGTTGGAGGATAGAGGCTATCATGTGGTTCATAGTGAAGGGAAAGATTTCCTTCAAAACAAAGCCATAGGACAAGCCAAGAAGATCGGGATTCATGTTAATAATATTTGTAAATTTTATGTAGAGCACTTCCCAACATTGATGAGTAATGTGGACAAAGTGGTGAGTCGAGTTGAGGATGAGTCATGGCACAGGAGATTGGACCATCTACACCACTGAGCTTTGAAGGTCATGCAACAGATTTCTATAGAGCTTCCAGAGGGTACTCTTGTGAAGATAGACATATGCAAGGGATGTGCTATGGGTAAGTGTGAAAAAGCCATGTGATTTTCCCTTGAGAGGGAGCTTGATTTTCATGCAAATGAGGAACTCTTGGTTCCAAAGGATGAACCTCAATATTGGGAGCAACCACATGTGGAAAATCATGGAGTGACAGAAACCACTCATGCAGAGACCTCCATGAGGGGGAAATTTTGAGCCAGATGGGAAGAGGGAGTCCATGTAGTTATACCTCCAAGTGTGAGGTGGAGCGATTTGCAAAACTAATCCCAAGAAGAAATTTGGGGAGGATTCATTGAGATGGTGTGTCTCATGGATCCAACTTGGCTATGGGGAGCCCACAGTATGACACTAGCATGAAGTATCTATTAGATTGATGCAATCAGATGTTAGGAAGATAGAAATCAGAGTGACAGGTGTCAGATACTAAAGTGAAGATCAAATTTGGCAGTTGTTTAGAGTGCATGGATGCAGATGTCAACATCGTAGAGAGTCTAGTAGACATGTGTAGTAGCTAGCAGCAATCAAAATACTCTGATGATAGATGCATTATATTGATTCAGTTGTTTGGAGGTTATTCAATTTCAGAAGTGTTTCGTGGGAAAGTTGCATGTGCGAGAAACACTAGAAAAGTGTTGCACGCAAACGTTGCATGTGCTAACAACACTAGAGAAGTTTTGCATGCAAGAGTTGCATGTCACATGTAAGAGGTGCATGTTCGCATGCAAGAACATTCCAAAGGTACCGGATCGGGACAAATTGATTCCCTTCTTGTTGAGAGGGAGTGTTAAAATTTGCAACAAGAAACAGTGAAATTGGCATCCAGTAATAAAATGACAACACACACACTAGTGTGGGACCACAGGTAATGTATTAACGGGTCCTTGTGATACATTAGTGTGCAAGCCAATTTATATAATAATTGGAAATGTGTCTAATTTAATTTTCCCTTAATTAAGATGGACAATAAATTGTAATTTTATGTCATAAACACTTGTAATAGCTAATTGAATGTGATAGACTTAGTTAGCTCATTTATTTCGAGATGAGGACGGTAGGTGAGGCATGCAAAGTGATTCTATGTGTTTTAGAGTTCAAGTTGCAGTTAATTTCATGAGTTTAATGCATTAGAAATCAGTTAACTCAGTTAAGTGAGTTAAAGTCAGTTGAACTAGTTGTAATTGATTGTTGCACTAGTTAGATATAAAGTGAATTAAATCATATTTAATTCACATGCAGTGATCTGCCATGCAATTGATTCTTTACTATTAGTAGCTGCATACACGTCAGTTGTAGTGGAGACCCAGTTCAGACAAAGGTTAAAGGGAATTTGACTATCAGCTGTAATTTTAGCAAACTTCCTAAAGGAAGTTAAAACACCACAGGATTGCCTAAGATAATCACGTAGTTGAGAAAGTCAAAAATTCCTAAGGAATAGGGATTTCATTCCTCATGAATTGCATGAGAAAGGCAAGTTGAAGAAAGACTAGGAATTTTCTAAGTGTTGGCACGATTTTGTCTGGATCAGTGTGAAACGATTAGCAGAGTGCAGGAGACTCTTGTGAGAAGAGTGCATTGTAATTGTTTCATGATTCCTTGGTTCATTATACAATATAGATAGAGGGGTTTTGAGTAGCAATCTTTCCCCAGGAAAAACATCTGTGTTGTGGATTGATTTACTTCTTTCTCTTAGTTGGTGTGATTGTGTGATCATCTTTAATTTCCACAGAACTAATTGTAGAAGGATTCAGTATTTTTATTTAGTATATTTCATGATCATATTGAATCCATTGGTGTATACATATTGTTTGTATAATTTCTACAAGGAATAAACACCGGGGAATGAGCCATAGGGATTACATTCACCTGGTTTGGATTTTTTCCTGCACTGTGAGAGAGATAGGGAAGTTGTGTGCATCATTGGTAGGGAGGATTGAGCAATGCTTCTACAACCTGTGTTAGCGCTCAGAGGATCCTGAGAGTCCTCTGCTTAGTCTGGGTGGTCAGGGAATTGGGTTTAATTGAGGAGTAAGCGCGAAAAGTTGGGTCTGTTTAATTCATTACCATAGCACTGAAATATCATTTTTGTGTTCTATGAAATTGTGTTATGCATGTGGGACAACCATTGGAAGGCAGTGCAGAAGACCAGAGCCTCCAATTATAGTTGGGAAATATACAATGGCACGGGCTCAAGTTATGAAGGAAGAAGGGGAAAGGGGAACCCAAAGGCAGATGTGGAAGTGAGGCCAACATAAAGAGGAGGTTGAGGTATCCAATCATGCTTTGAGGCGGACGGGGTGTAAGCCTCAAGTTGATCAAATTTTCGATGAAATATTGAAATATAATCAGGAAATTCCTCCTCAAGTGAGGAAAATCATGACCAAATGGGAGGAAGAGCTCACTCGAAAAGCCGAGGAGGAAGTAATTGATCTAGAAGAAGAATAGACAGTGTCAGACTAGGCTAATACTAGAGGTAGAGTTGCACAATATCAAAAAAATCTGCAATTATATTGGCGAATGAAGCATCTAATAACTAAAGCCATAATGTACACTACTGAGTTTACGCAAGTTGATCCTACACTGCAGGAAATTCAGAAGGGATTTCAGCTTTTGAAATTCCAAGTCCAAAGACTAAACACCCAGCTGAATAGAATTGAGAAATTTCTGAAGAATCCACAACAAATGAAGATGCCCAGGTCCAATGCTAAATACTCGGTGCCGATTGACTCTTATGAGGGTTGAGATGACAACTGTCTTGCTACTCTTACATTTTTTAAGTATCTATGCTTATGTTTATGTTTTTGAATTATGTCAGTAATAGTAGTGTGTCCAGTTTGTCGAAATATGTCAAAGTCACAAACATTGTGGCTATAAAAGCTGAGTATGACAAATTGAAAGTATTTTATTTTTGGATGGCTTACAATTCCTTCTGATGGCCAATAGATCTGGTTTCCCAGCTGGGTAGATTGAGCCACACAATTTTATTTTGCTATGTAATATGCTTTTTTGAAAATGAATAGAAAAACATGTATTACTCAGCTTACAAAAAAAAAAACATTAATCCTAGGCTTTAATTTGAATCCAAGGTTTTATAATATTTAGCTTATATTTTATAATATTAATCCAAGGGTTTATAATTTAGCTCATGGTTTCATATTAATATTAGGAGTTATAATATTAATCTTAAGGTTTAGAATTATTAGGGTTTAATATATTAACTTAGATTTTATCATCTTAGAGTTCATGGTATCAATGTTAGGGTTTAATATATTAAATTAAGGATTTAATATACTAATCTTAGGGTTTATAATATTACTCTTAGGGTTTATTATATTGGGTTTTGAAATTTTAGGGTTTTATAATATTAATCTATTAATCTTAGGGTTATAATATTAATATTATAATTTAATATATTAAACTTAGGGTTTAATCTCTTATGCTTAATAATATTAATCAACCAATGAAAATCAATATGAAAATCAACCATGGCCCAACGTCACATTGTGACAAATATTTTTAGAATATGAAAGTCAATCATGTTGAACCATGGTCTAATGTCGTATTGTGAAAAATATTTTCTCAATATGTAAATCAACCATGGCCACCCATGTTTATTTTAGTTTTTCTGATATTTATCATAGGGTTTGTATACCTTGGATTATAATATTTATCTTAGTGTTTATCATAGGATTTTCTTGATATGAAAATGAATCATGGCCAACCATGGTCAATCATAGTCAACCATCGTACAACATTGCATTGTGACAAAGATTGTCTCAATATAAAAATAAACCATGGTCCAACATCACATTATGACACATACTTTCTCAATATAAAAATCAACCATGGTCAACCATGGTCCAACGTTGCATTGTGAAAACGATTGTCTTGATATGGAAATGAATCATGGTCAGCCATGGCCAACCATGGTTCAACATTACATTTTGAAAAGGATTGTCTCAATATGAAAATCAACCATGCTAAACCATGTTTATTTTAGGGTTTATAATATTGATCTTATGCTTTATATACCTTGAGTTTATAATATTAATCCCTTGGGTTTAATATTATTCCCTTGATTTTATAATTCCTTAGGGTTTTAGTATTAATACATTGGGTTTATTATTGTGTTGGGTTTATAATATCAATCCCTTGGGTTTATTAATTTAGGGGTACATATTCCTCGGGTATAATATTATTCATAAGGTTTATAATATTGATCCTAGGGTTTAATATGAATCCCTTGGGCTTATAGTCATGGTCAACCATGATCAACCATGATCAACCATGGTCCAATGACACATCGTGACAAATATTGTCTCTATATAGAAATAAACCATAGTCAACCATTATCAACCATCATCAACATGGTCAATCACACTCAATCATGGTGCAATGTCACATTGTGATCAAGATTGTCCCAATATGAAAATAAACCATGGTCAAGCATGGTAAAATATGGTACAATGTCCCGTTGTGACAAATATTATTTGTTATGTAAAAATTATTCAAGTTCGTAATTATTAATTAATTAGGAAAAGGGCATGATCAAAGATCATGTCCATTCACCACGAGACACCCAATGCAGTATTTAAGACAGGGGCCTCCCACATTTGTCATCATTCATTCACCAATATATATATTTATGTTTATTACTGAGTTTTATACTCCATCTGGTATCAAAGTAGGCGATTTTGGTCACTCAAGTGTTGCGTAGGTCGAACCACCACTCTGTTATCACCCTTCGGTCCACTACTCTACCACCTTCCTTGTCATCGTCTGTTGATCATCAAGCCATGTTTTGATCTATATTTTTTTGCCCTGATATGCCACCTCCACACTTTGTTCCTCATTGTATAGTCTACCTTCCGACCATCCAGAACCTACCACCGTAGCATGGACCACATCATTCCCTGTCAACACGATAATCTCTTTCGTCAATTTTCTGTTCTTTCCTTGTACCACCATTTCAGTACCCTGTCTACCATCCAATTTCATTCTCATGCCTTCGACACACCTATTATGTTGACTATTCTATTCCTCAGCAAGCTATCAACACACCCCTTTTCATTCGTGCCTCGATTCCTTATTTCCATCACAAACATCACATACTCTTGATCCATCATACCCTATTTTAACATTCAATTTAATTAATAATGAAATAATTAGTAATTAATATACAATTATTATCAACCATAATTATTATATCATAATTAATTAATTATTAATTAATATATAATTAATAATCAGATTAATTAATTAATTAATTAGCTCTTAATTATATAGTTACTGATTAATTATTAAGAAAAAAGAATTAGGTTCAAGTTAAGGAAAAGGGTTAAGTTGTATAAATATACTCCACCACATACCTGAGCAATGACTTCATCAATGTCGATGGCCAATTTTAATGAAAAATTGATAAATATTGAGACTAAGGTGACCCGACATGGCAAACAAATGTAGGTGCATGAAGATACAACAAAGAGAATAGGGAGTCATATTGAGCATAACCATAACGAATTTAAAAAGGATAATGCAATCCTTTTAGATACAGTGAATCAAAAATCATGATCAAACAATGTTGATGTTGACCTGTATTTGTGATAAATTGAAGATTACACTCGATCAAATACCCTAGAATAATGAAGCTACTCAAAATCTCAATTCTGTTGATACATCAAACTCGTCAAACTCACATGAGAAACTTGAGTCTCCAAAAAAATCGTCCATGCCCCATAAACAAAATATTAACACGAATTTTCAAAATATGCAGCTATGGAATTAATACTCAAATATGCAGCTCGAGAACCAATACCCCTTCTTCACTCCACCAGTTGCTACATATAAATGAAGAGAAAAAATCGAGCTCTCCAAATTTGATGGTGAAGAGAAGTACAAAGTTGCATGGTTCAATAAAGCAGAAGAATATTTTGATATTTACGGTAATGACAATGATGATGAAAATAACATGCATACATCCATACAAATGGAAGGAGAAGCATATAATTGGAATATGTTGTGGAAAAAAATGACACTTGCTATCAGGTTTAATAAATTAAAAAATACATTCTTTAGAAGGTTCCAAGGTGTCAAGGAAGAATTATTCTTCTTAAGACTCACCACACTACAAAAAAAATTATATGTGGATGAATACACTCTAGAATGGGAAACTTTAGCTACACGAGTACCTAGGTTATCAAAAACTTGTCGCATTTATTCATACACTAGGGGACTTAAACCCCATATCTAGGATGAGCTTCAGCTTCATAACATCACTTCTATAAAATTAGCAAGACACAAGGAAAAATCTGTTGAAAAGAAGCACGAAAAGATGCAGTGGATAAAAGTTGAAAGAGTATAGTCAAGGAAAATATTTTCCCAATATGTGAGCACATATAATACAAAATATGTGCCACCACATATTTGTGAAGGAGAAAAAACTAATTTGGAAATGCAGAGAATGAAAGAAGGTAAGTGAAGATGTGTGACGAAAACTGGGACCCTAAAGATAGATGTGCTAAGGGAAAAGAAACCAAGAACCTGTATAAGTGTTAAGCAACCAATGATTCAGACAAGGAAGAATCAGACATAGAGTAAATTGAAGATTCTCCACAATTTTCTCTAGAACCAGATAACAAGAATATTATGCAAGTGTCTCTAATGGCCATGAAAAGTATATGAAAAACAAAAAAATTAAAGTTAAAAGGACATATCAAGAAGAGCAACATAATGGTTCTAATATATAACAGTAGCACCCACAACATTTTGGATTCAACCATGGAAAAAAGACTCAAAATTTTCACATTTCCCATTCCCAACATGAAGGTTATGGTAGCTGACAGTAAGTAAATTGAAAAAGTAGGGAAATCCCATAAATTCATATTAAAAATTGAAGACTATAATCTAGAGTATTAGTGATACATTGTACCATTAGGAGGTGTTGGAGGATTAATCCGTCTTGCAGACAAGACTGGTCTCCCTAGTACTAAAAGTATCTAGCAACAAATAGCCAAATAGACTAATATTTCTCTAAGCATATATGATCTACGAAAATATCTATAGAGGTGTAAAAGACTTACCGTATGTCCAACACTTGTTTGAAGTCATTATTATCCCTCGCGCGCTTGAAGGAGTTTTCCTCGTAAACCTGCAGTCACAAACAAGAAAATTATTACATAGCACCTGTATATAAATCATCATAAACCATGCTTATCATAGTTATCAAGGAATCTACGAAATAAACCATTAATTGAAAGTTTATTGAGAAAAATGAGTATTGTTGTATTAATTTCAAAAGAAGGAAAACCTTACAACCTGAGCCTTGATGTTGCACAGGCCTTCCCGGGGTCCGAAGCAGGAGTCTCCTCTACTTTGATAAGCTCTGCACTCCTCCAACCAAGACAAGTAGAGGTATGTAATCTCTCCTCACAAAATTCTTAGTCAACTGAGTGTAAATCTCAACAGCACTTAACCTCAAATCTTCTTAAGATTCACTTCCCTTTGAGGCTACCCAATGCCTCTTTTTATAGTGGAAAAGAGGAGGTTTTCTATTCCAAGTATGAAGGGATAGAATCCTCTTTCAAAGGGGTAAGCTCCTCACATCAAGGGGTTAGCTCCATAAGGTAAGGGATTCATGCACCTCACAAGAGCGGTTCTACCACCACAAGATCCATTCTAGAAGCTTCCAGAATTTACTTTTATTGATCTTTTTAGAATTTACTTGCACCTTTTTGATCTTACAGGGGTCCGCACCTTTAACACAGATAAAGTGTGTTCATGTACGCAAGAGAGCTGAACATTAGGTGCAGGACCATAGGCAAGATAGAGAGATAGTGCGACACCAAAGTTTAGGATATTTTTAGGAACTTTTCTCTGATTTTCAAGGCTTGATATGAGGAACTGATATGTTAGACTTGCAAAGGGAGAAGTATGAGTAATAATGAGCTCATACACAGCAGAATGTCAGGATGACAATTTTTAGTGTAACAGGAGGACTAGATGTGGTCCTAGGTCTCCAATGGGTAATAACCTTAGGAAATTACTCTATCAACCATCAAAAGAAATTTATAAAATTTAAATGGAAATGGAAAAAATACAAGCTATATGGGTTCCAGCCTCCTGAGAATAAAATTGTATCATCATCCCAGATGATGAAAATTATTCGGAAGGGAGCACCAACTTATTTAGTACAATGTCATCAATTAAAAATGATAACTTCAAATATGGTTAACAAGGATTCATTCTAAGTTGAAGAACTAATTCAAAAGCACGAAAAATTGTTCCAATACCTTTCAATGAATTTGGCTCCTAAAAGATAAATCAATCATACAATCGAAGTCAAATACGAATAAAATATTGTCAACATCAAGCCATATCAATATCCTCAACATAACAAAAATGAAATAGAGAGATTAGTCCAATACCTTTTCAAATGTGGTATTATCACAAAATTTAGAATTCCATATATTGCTCCAGTTGTATTAGTTTGAGAAAAGGATGGATAATTTAGAATATGCATAGATTATAAAGGGATAAACAAGATAACTATTAAGAACAAATTTCCAATCTCATTTATCGATGAAATGTTGGATGAACTACATTAAGCTAAATACTTCTAAAAATTGGATTTTAGGTTAGGGAACTATCAAATAAGGATAAGGTTGGAAGATATAATAAAAACAACGTTCCATACACATGAAAGTCTCTATGAGTTTAAAGTAATGCCTTTTGGTTTAACCAATGCACTAAAAAATTTATTCCAAGCTACTATGAATGAGCTATTTTTTCCATATCTAAGGAATTTTGTGTTAGTGTTCTTTGATGAGATTATCTTTTATAGTAAAAAATGGAAGGAGCACCTACAAAATTTGGAGCAAGTTCTTACTATATTAGAGTAACATCAGTTCTATGCCAATAAGTCTAAATGTACTTTTGGGAAATAAGAGGTAGAGTATCTACGGAATATAATATCCAAGGAAGGAGTAAAAGTATATCCTAATAAGATCAAGGCTATAAAGGAATGACCCAAAATAGCTAATATATCTAAGCTAAGAGGATCCTTAGGATTGACTAGGTATTATCGAATATTTTTTAAAAGCTATTCCCATATAACCGCATCCCTAAATAACCTTCTAAAGAAGAACTCATTTCAATGAAATTATGAAGAAAAAAAGTGATTTGAATACTTGAAGGAAGTTATGTCTAATTCCCCTGTATTGGAAACTCCATACTTCGCAAAACCATTTGTAATTGAGTGTGGTGCTCTAGGTTTTGGCATAGGAGCAGTTCTAATGCAGGATGGTCTCCCAATCACGTTTGAAAGCAGGAAGCTCAAAAGAAAGAACGTCTAAAGTCTACATACAACAAGTAAAATCTTTCTATTATGCACATGTTAGCCGAGTGGAGACAATATCTCTTAGGAAGTAAGTTCTTAATACAAATTTATCATAATAGTCTTTAGCATATTATCCAGTAAATAATGCTATCTACAGAAAAACAAAAATGGATCCAAAAAATCGTTGCCTTTAACATGGATATAGTACATAAGAAAGGGAAACATAGTGTATTATTTTATGCTCTGTCCAGGAAAGATGAAGAACCATCATTAGTTGCAGTTTTAGTTGTTGTTCCTGAATGGCTTAGTGAGATTCGAAGTGAATATGCAAAAAATATAGAAACAAGTGTTATAATCAATAACCTTCCTTATAATTCAAAATTTGAATGAAAAAATGATATTATATCCTACAAGGGAAGAATTTATTTGAGTTCAAATTCCAAATTTAAAGCCAAGATTCTCAAAGAGTCCCATGATTCATTGCCGGCCGGACATGTAGGATTATTTAAAACCTAATATAATGCATCCCAACTATTCTTGTGGAAGCAAATGAATAATGATATTCAAAAATATGTAGCAGAATGTGATAAATGCGAAAGGAATAAAAATTAAAATACTATGATACTTGGAATACTTTATCCTTTAAATATCCTGAATCAGAAATGGGAGGAAATATCAATGGACTTTATCAAAGGTTTACCTGTGTCTAATGGTAAGGATACAATTTTTGTAGTAGTCAATAGAATCACCATGTATGTTCACTTTATTTGAATGAGGAAATAAAACTCATCAAAACAAATCACAAATATCTATTTCAAAAATGTTTAAAAATTACTTGGATTTCTGAAGGTCATTGTGAGTGATGGAGATGCCAAATTCAAGGGTAATTTTTGGAAGGAAATTTTCAAACATAGAGGAACCTACCTCAACATGATTTCATTCTACCATCCTCAAACAAATGGAAAAACAGAGGTAGTCAATAAAATATTAGAAACCTACCTAGGTTATTATGCCACATACAAACAAAATAAGTGGGCTCAGTGGTTACATCTCATTGAATAGTGGAACAATTCTACTTACCAAAATTCAGTGAAAATGACTCCATTTCAATATATGTATGATTACGAACCTTTGAAATGAAAGGAATTCATTATCATTGAGATAAAACTTCCATCTGTTAAATACCAATAAGAAGAAACCAAAAAATGCATCCAAACACTAAAATAAAATCTAAATAATGCAAGAAATTGTATGAAGCAGCAAGCTCACAAAAGCATAACAAAGAGAGAATTTGAAGTTCAAGAATGGGTATTTGTTAAAATTCATTCTTATAAGCATCTTTCCTTAAAAAGGAAGGGAAAAAACAAATTATGATGCAGGAGCATCTAGCTAAAAATTTTCATTGTATTTTAGTAGACATAGGGGTCTTATGATTTCAAGGAAGTTGGTTTCCTATGTATCAAATTAATGTAATTGTTAATGTTTTTGAGTGATTTTAATGAGAGATATTTAGAATTGGGATTAATTAAATATTGGGAGGAATTTTGTAAATGTTCTTGAATATTTGAGAACATGAGATATTTAGGCTAGTTGAGAGCTCATAGGGATTGAGAGATTTAGAAATTAATTGTAAATCTTAGATTAGGAATTAGTTCATGATTTTGTGGATTTGAGAGGATTCCTAGGATTTTGTTGAGCAAGTTTTGTATCTAAACCAAAATTGGTTGTAGAATCCATTTGTATCAATTGTAAGCCTCAAAGGAATAAAGAGAGGATGATAAGATCAAATACAAAATTCATAATTTAGGATTAGTTAGGGTTTGATTGTAAGCCTACGAGACAGAGAGTAGGTGAAGAGGCCACTGATAGAGAAGATCAGGCTAGAATGGAATTGTTTTTGTAAATATATGTTTATTAATATAGAGAATTCAATTTTTGAGTTTATGTGGTATGTACTGTATGATGAATTATAAATCATGTATATATCAAATTGTTTCTGCATAATATATGTATGTAGGTGAAATCGACAGAATCAAATTAGAGGATAGCGAGCAAAGAGTATGCAGTGTTGGAAAATTCTACATATGAACTGATAATATGGTCAGAAGAGATAGATGCGTTAAATTACACAAAAATATCTCAGGAGGGAGTCACGCGGAAGAACATCCAAGATAGAGAAGTAAAGGAGAATTGCACAAAGCCAGAGATCAGAAGAAAGAGCGATGGAGGGTTGAGATCTTATCACAGAAATGAAGTAGAAGTTGAATGGTCTAGATTGTGTCGCAGGATTGCTGTAGAAGATGGACGGTTGGGAAGCGATATCACAGCTGGAGAAGCGAGATCGTTAAAGGAAATAAAAATTGTGATGAGGAGCCATGTGTCGGTATATGGTTCCATCGCATGTCATGGTTGATAGAAGGAAACAAGGGATTGTGATGTGGTGTAGAATTGTGTTCTGTGATAATATTGACACTGTGATATGATGAGGAGCGTCGGATCGAGAACAGGATCAATGACAGTCATTTAATTGTGGAAAATAAAGTTAAGGAACAAATAGATCGGATCAAGCCACGTGTCAATAGAACAGTGGAATGGTTTCTAAAAATGGTAAATGGTATATCGCAAGGTCAGAAAATGGGAAATGGTATTTTTCTAAAGTGGGCAATATATTTAAGTAGGTGACACGTATCATATTGACGGGTGGAGAAAACTACTTTTCTCACATGCTTTCAGAGTATTAAGCATCATGCTAGTTGGAGCGCGATATCAAGTGATCGTCGTTGGATTGGAGTCTTGTGAATTGACAATGGAGATTTGAATGTTGAGTGAGCATCGAAATACATGCAAAGCATGTGAATCGGCGGAAAGGTAAATTTTAAAAAGGTTTTATGTATTAAAGGTGTATATGGTCATAGAGATGAATACATGGTTTAGATGTATATGGTTAATGATTGAGTGTTGACCAATGTCAAATAATATGGTATTGATGATATGCCGTGGTGAATAAAATTAACCAAAGGGAAAAAGTTTAAGGTAAAGTTTGATTAAAAGAATTCCGTTTTTAGAGTATGTAATGAATCGAGTGTAAAGGTTATAATATACGGTTGGAAAGGGGGTTTTAACCCATTCTATATTTTTTATTGAATCATCATGATTAGAGCATTTTTCCAGATTATACGATGGGGCTTAGTGTTAACTTTACATGATTGTGGAGTCAATCTACTAACCCTGCATCATTTTTGGTATCAAAGTGAAAAAAACTCTTTTGGGAAAAAATTAAAGCGGGTATGTTCTACAGAAGAGAAATCAAATTGGGGTTGTCTTTTGAAAATAATTCAAAACTTATGGAATTATTTTATTTCATAATTAACTTTTTGAACAAAGAACAGATTTTGAAGAGTTTTCTTTGAAGAGGACAAAATGGGAAAAAAATTCGGAGAACCCAAGTGGTGCAACAGAAGCAAAGATAAGAATCAGATCTGAATCTGATTGAGTAAAGAGATAGAAGGAAAATATACTTTGAGAAAAAGTAGATCAGATTGAAGAAAAAATTGTTTATGAAAAGATAGTGACAATTGCAAAAAGTAAAGGTAAAGTTAGCTGATAGAAAAGAAAAACTGCAACAACAACATGTGTTTAGAAAATTGGACACTGAGGTATGGTCCTCATGGTTTCAGTTAATTAATGATGAATTATTGGTTGAATAAATGCTATGAAGATGTTTGATGATTGTAGCCAAGAACAAGCATATTTTTTTATGATTATGGCAATGAACCTATCCAACTAGAGTTTGGAATAAAGGAGGAAGGTGACTAAGTGCAACAGTCAGAGGAGCAGCGAAGCTCTAAAAGGTTCAAGAGAGTGAACCAAGAGAGAGAATACCTGGGAAGAGATCAAGCTCAGAGAGGAAGCTTGATAGAGTATTGAGTAGTAAGATGAAATTTCTACAAGAGAAGGCTATGTTGCAGATTACCAATCGAGCGTGGATGAGCTCATGAGGAAGATGGCCATGGAGGGTCATAGAAGAGGTTCTAGGGAATGCCATAAAGGTAATATGAGTAATGAGGAGCGAGAGAGAAATCTTGCAATGATGAGAGTACGGTTGGAGGTCCTACAGGGATGGCTACAAGAGAAAGAAAATGAATACCAAAGAGATGGATGGAGAATAATGAAACGGGTTAGAAGGAACCTATTGGAAAAAATATGGAATGTTAAACTGATAAACGAGTTGAGAGAACTTGATAAGAAATATATTTACTTTTTGGAGAAGGAGGACTCAAAGGAATTGATTCATAGCAAAAAGGATCTGTAGAAGACTTAAAAGTACATTGTGAAATATTGCTACTTGAAGTATCAAATGAGACTGCAAGGTCTTGTATTTTTAAAACTAATGATTTGTGTATGATTGTAGGTACATCACAAGATGATGAACAAACTTTAGAGTTTTTTAAGAAGAAGGAGTAGAATCTGAAATTTTTTTAGATTAAGACTAAGGTAGCAAGATCTCAGAAATGAAAGGAGAAAGAAAGGTCTCATGGAAATATGCAGCAGAATATTGGAGCTGGTAACAGTAAATATTGGAATAGAAGATATGAGTTAAGACATGAAGATGAAGAAAAGGTATTTACTGTGCCTAATGAGTTTGGAATTCTTAATCATGATTATTTATATTTAGCAGACGAAGAAGGACCAATTGATGATGGGACAACAACAAGTGAAGTTACTTAATACTGTGTAAAGTTTCCAAATTCTACTCCAATTGAGGTTGTTGAGTTATATAGAAAATTAGATCTTCAAAGAAGAAAGTTGGAAAAGCATAGGATATATACTCAGGATAAATTGTTGAAGAAGGAAGACAAAGAAATTGTCATGAATGACAATCATAAAGAAGAGAGAATGGTAATAAGAGTTAAATGAATTGACATTATAGAAGAAGTTCATTATTGTGAACCAAAGCAAGGATACATCCTTGAGATAGATGATATGGAGGAGAGAATAGTTGACAGTCTCGTGAGTTTTTTGGAGAATTTAAATCAGCATATTGATGTGTTGACAAATGAATTAGAGGAAAACTCAGAGAAGCATATCGAGATGTTGCCAGAGAAGGAAAAGGAAATGGGTCCTTAGATTTTTACTTTTGATAATTTTTTATGATTACAGGTTTTGATAAAGATGAGACAAACATGTTTCAAGTTGAAGAGTCAGTTTTAGAACTGAAGAAGACTGGAAGTTGCCAGGTTAGATATAACGATGAGGAAAATGTAAATAATTAAGATTCCATGCTTGAAGAAGCTAAATTGACTATCATAATTAGTCAAGGAAGTGAAGGACAATCACTGAGGGTTGTAAAGGAAGAGGAAGAAAAAAATGCTGGAATTGATGAACAACATAGTGATGTATTTAAGAGGAATCAAGTACAAAGGGAATTGGAGGAGAATTTATTTTTTGAAAGTAAATTTACAGATATTGAACAAATATTGTTTGGAAAGCAACAAGAGGGTGAGGATGAAAGGGTGGTAGTAAGAATCCAAAAAATTCAAAGAGAAGATAACAAATAGTAGTTTGAAGATGAGTGGACAAAGTACAACAACAAATGGCAGAATGATTACCAGTCAGAGGATAAACTGGACATAGATATTGAAAGAATAATAAGGTTTATGATAAAGGTGTCTAAAAAGAAGACAACAGCAAGAAAGCCAAGCAGCAGCAAGAGAAATGCAACAGGAGACTGTGAGAGCATAGCCAGTGGAGAAAAAAAACATAAAGTGTAGAGATCTGGAGAACAGCAGCAACCAAAGAAAAATTACAGAACAAAGTATGGGATCGAGGAGGACAAAGCTGGGAAGCACATGATTTGGAGATCATGATTATTTTTAATCTTGGGAGTCTGATGCAGGAGCATCTGGCCCAAAAATTTCATTATATTTTAGTAGACATAGGTGTCTTATGATTTCAAGGAGGTTGATTTCTTGTGTATCAAATAAATGTAATTATTAATGCTTTTGAGTGATTTCAATGAGAGATATTTAGAATAGGGATTAATTAAATATTGAGAGGAATTTTTTAAATGTTCTCGAATATTGGAGAACATGAGAGATTTAGGCTAGTTGAGAGCTCATAGGGATTGAGATATTTAGAAATTAATTGTAAATCTTAGATTAGGAATTATTTCATGATTTTGTGGATTTGAGAGGATTCCTAATATTTTGTTGAGCAAGTTTTGGATCTAAACTAGAATTGGTTGTATAATCCATTTGTATAAATTGTAAGCCTCAAAGGCATAAAGAGAGGATTATAATATCAAATACATAATTCAGAATTTAGGATTAGTTAGGGTTTGATTGTAAGCCTACGGGCCAGAGAGTAGGTGAAGAGGCCACTGATAGAGAAGATCAGGCCAAAATGGAATTATTTTTGTAAATATATGTTTATTAATATAGAGACTTCAATTTCTAAGTTTATTTGGTATGTACCGTCTGATGAATTATAAGTCATGTATATATCATAGTGTTTCTGCATAATGTATGTATGTATGTGAAATCGACAGAATCAAATTAGACGATAGCAAGCAGAGAGTATGAAGTGTTTGAAAATTCAACATATGAATTGACAATATGCTCAGAAGAGATAGACGCGTTAAATTACACAAAAAAAGCTCAGGAGGGAGTCACGTGTAAGAACATCCAATACCTAGAATTAAAGGAGAATTGCACAGAGCCAGAGATCAGAAGCAAGAGCGATGGATGGTTAATATCTTATCACAGAAATGAAGTGGAAGGTGAATGGTCTATATCGCATTGCAGGATTGTTGTAGAAGATGGATGGTCGGGAAGCCATTTCGCAACTGGAGAAGTGAGATCATTAAAGGAACTGAACATTAAGATGAGGAGCCACGTGTTAGTATATGGTTCCATCACATGTCACAGTTGATAGAAGGAAACAAGGGATTGCGATGCACTGTAGAATTGCGATCTGCGATAAGCTTGATACTGTGATATGATGAGGAGCGTCAGATCGAGAACAGGATTGACAACAATCATTTAATCGCAGAAAATAAAGTTAAGAAACAGAGAGATCATATCAAGCCATGTGTCAAATGAATAGTAGAATGGTTTATAAAAACGGTAAATGGTATATCGTAAGGTCATAGAATGGGAAATGGTATTTTTCTAAAGTGTGCGATAGATTTAAGGAGGTGACATATAGCATATCGAAGGGCAGAGAAAACTACTTTTCTCGCATGCTTTCAGAGTATTAAGCATCGTGCTAGTTGGAGCGTGATATCGAGCGATCATCATTGGATTGGAGTCTTGAGAATTGACGGTGGAGATTTGAATGTTGAGTGAGCATCGAAATACATGCAAAGCATGTGAATTGGCGGAAAGGTAAAACTTTACAAAGGTTTTATGTATTAAAGGCGTATATGGTCATAGAGCGGAATACATGGTTTAGATTTATATGGTTAATGATTAGGTCTTAACCAATGTCAAAGACTATGGTATTGATGATATGCCATGGTGAATAAAATTAACCAAAGAGAAAAAGTTTAAGGTAAAGTTTGGTTAAAATAATTCCGCTTTTAGAGTATTTAATGAATCGAGTGTCAAGGTTATAATATATGGTTGGAAAGGGGTTTTTAACCCATTATATATTTTTTATTGAATCACTGTGATTAGAGCATTTTCCTGGATTATACAGCGCTGTTTAATGTTAACTTTACATGATTGTGGAGTTAATCTACTAACCCTACATCAAATTGGTGCCAAGGTTTTATGGAACGTGCCATATCAACAAGAAGATCATCCAAGTAGCATACAGTTTAAGCCTTCCTGATAAAAGTCATGTTCACAACGTTTTCCATGTATCCTTCCTTAAAAAGGAATTTGGCGAACATCAATCAGCACAAACAACACTCTTGAATTTGGTGATGAAGGAAGGATCATTCTAGAATTCGAAGGTATCATCTCTGTCACAGAAAATAAACTACGATCACGAGTAATCAAAGAATACCTCATCAAGTGGAAGGAATTAACACAAGAAGAAGCTTCTTGGGTGACAAAAGTGTTTTTTCAACAATACTTGTCCTCACGTATGTGTTGAGAATAAATAATATTTTCAAGAGGAAGAAAATTTTATGTAAAAATTAATCAAGTTTGTAATTATTAATTAATTAGGCAATTGGCATGATCTTTCACCAAGTGGCACCCAAGGTAGTATTTAAGCCAAGGGCCTCCCATATTTGTAATAATTCATTCATCAATAAAATATATATTTATGTCTATTACTGAGTTTTATACTCCATGGTATTAATATGAAAATCAATCATGGTTAACCATGGTCTAATGTCGCATTACCACAAACATTGTCCCAATATGAAAATAAACCATGTTTATTTTATCATTTATAATATTTATCATAGGGTTTATATACCTTGTTTTATGATATTTATCTTAGGGTTTATCATAGGATTTTCTCAATATTAAAATCATTCATGGTCAATGATGGTCAACCATGTTCAATCATGGTCAACATTGGTCAAATATAGTCAACCATGGTCAATTACATTTAATAATGGTTAACCATGGTCAACAATGGTCCAACATCACATTGTGATAAATATTGTCTCAATACAAAAATAAACCATAGTCAACATGTTTGTTTTACAATTTATAATATTTATCATAGGGTTTATATGCCTTGGTTTATAATCTTTATCTTAGGTTTTATAATAGGTTTTTCACAATAGGAAAATTGATCATAGTCAACCATGGTCGAATGTTAGGTGCCTATAATACTAGTGTATCCCCTTATTGTTATTGCTAGTATAGCCCCCTTATTTTTATTGTTGGGCCAATGTAGTCCCCATATTGTTATCATTGTGCCCCATAGAAATCAACTATTGTTATTGTTATGTCGGCTAGCATTATATTGCGACCCATTGGACTCCTATATATAGAAAGGAGGTTCTGCCATTTGTGTCATCCAAGAATTGTTCAATTATGTAATGTAAAGGAGTTTTCCCCCTCGAAGAGGCTGATTTCTAAGTTTTTGATCTATCTTTTCTTCTATTTTGTGAGTTGGTTTCATAACATTTGGTATTGGAGCTTTGGATTCTAGGGTTTCATTGATTCAAATAGGGCATCGTGGAATTTTCACTATAACTTTTTTTTCTATGAAGGTTCATAAGCTTTAAAAAAACCCCATTTGCGAATAAATCCTGAGGAAATCCATGTAAAAATTTCAAATCTTGGTTCGCGATATTTTTGGAGATATCATCTGTGGAAGTTAGGGTTTTTGCAGGCTCTCAAATTTCATCTTAAGGAAGTGACCTCGAGAAAATCATCATAAGTCTCTCTCTGAGAAATGGATTGGAATTATCTAAGATGTAGCCAAAGTCGAATAGAATGTAGCTTCCTGTGTAACGATCTCAGATATGAAGTAGGAAACAGTGACACGTGGCATGCCGTAAAGTTCATTGTGCTGAACAAGTCCATAATTAGGTCATTGTGGAAGATTGGGCATAACTTTGCCTTGAGGAATGCAAATTATGTATGACCTATGGCATTGGAAATAAGACTTAGAGGGATACCATAGGACCGAAGTTTAGATCTTGGAGATCCTAAATTACAGAGTTACAACCATTTCAATATCGAGTTACTAAACAAAAGAAAAAGGTGTGTTAATGTTTTTTTTAATTGCATAACTTTTGTTTAAAAAAGAAGTTGAAGTGATTCCAAGGGCATATTGAAGCATTGTTATGAGTATTGGGTTCTATAATGCCTCCCAAAAAAAATTCTACACCCTTTAAGCCCTCAAAAAATTCTACTATGACACATGAAGAGGAAGAATTGCAGTATGCTATATCAAAATTATGGTACCAAGTTCCACAAATTTTGATCTCACAAAGAGAAACAAAACATGACATAGATGGTATAAAAAAAAAATGGAGGCTAAGATTGATGGTTTTAAGAATGGAATGGAAGACAATATCGATGGTATAGAAGAAAAACTGAAAGGAAACATGGAAGGCATGAAGACTGATCTAAAAGAAGATATGGAAGGTTTGACAAAGCTGTTGCAAGAAGTGATTCCTAATGGCGAAAAGATGGAGCAAGTCCCAGTTCAAACAATATTTCCATAACTTAACAAGGAAGGAAAAATAATATTGAAACCTGAAGCAATCATAGAAATAAGAACTCAACAGCTATGAAATCGATCAATTTCAAAGTATCTCATCAAGTGGAAGAACTTACTCGCCTTAGATTGCTCATAGGAGGATGAGAATTTTATACAGAAGCATCCATAAATAATCAAGCCTTGAGGACAACACTTGTTTGAAGGAGAGGGGCATGTTAGGTCCTTATAATACTAGTGTATCCCCTTATTTTTATTTTTATTATAGCCCCCTTATTGTTATTGTTGTGTCCATGTAGTCCCCATATTGTTATTATTGTGCCTCATAGAAGCCAACTATTGTTATTGTTGTGCCCTTACATTGTTATTGTTATGTAGGCTAGGATTATATTGCGACCCATTGGACTCCTATATATAGAAAGGAGGTTTTTTCGTTTGTCTCATCAAAAAATTGTTCATTTATGTAATGTAAAGGAGGTTGCCACCTCGAAGAGGCAGATTTCTAAGTCGTTGATGAATCTTTTCTTGTATTTTGTGAGTTGGTTTCATAACATCCAATGCCACATTATGATCAAGATTGTCAACCATGGTCAAAGATGGTCAATAATCATGGTCACACTGTGACAAATATTGTCTCTTGGTCCAATGCGACATTATGACAACCATGGTCAACCATGGCCAAACGTCGCATTGTGAAAAAGATTGTATCAATATGAAAATAAACGATGATCAATCATGGTCCAACGTCGCATTGTGACAAATATTGTCTCAATATGAAAATCAATCATGGCCAACCATGGTCCAATGTCTGATTGTGACAAAGATTGTGTCAATATGAAAATCAATCATGGTTAGCCATGTTCATTTTAGGGTTTATAATATTAAAGCATCAGCTATTATATTCTATCCCTTAGGTTTAATATTATTCCCTCAGATTTATTAATCTAAGGGTTGATATTCTTAGAGTATAATGTTATGCATACGGTTTAATATAAATCTTTTGTGCTTATAATCATGGTCAACAATGGTCCAATGTCACAATGTGACATAGTTTGTCTCAATATTAAAATCAATTATGGTCAACCATGGTAAATTATGGTCAATATGAAAATCAACCATGGCCAATCATGGTCAACCATGGTCCAACATCACATTGTCACAAATATTGTCTCACTATGAAAATCAACCATAGTCAGCTATGGTTCTACATTGCATTATGGCAAAGATTGTGTCAATATGAAAATCGACCATGGTCACATTGTGACAAAGATTGTCTCATGGTCCAACGTCTCATTGGGGAAACCATGGTCAACCATGGTCCAACGTTGCATTGTGACAAATATTGCTTCAATATGAAAATCAACCATTGTCTAACATCACATTTTGACAAATATTTTATCAATATGAAAATCAATCATGGTCAACCATGGCCAAACATTGCATTGTGACAAAGATTTTCTCAATATGAAAATCAACCATGGTCAACCATGTTTGTTTTAGGGTTTATAATATTTATTTTAGGGTATATATATCTTTGATTTACAATATTAATGTGTTGGGTTTAATATTATTCCCTTGTGTTTTTAATATTAATCCTTTGGATTTATTAGTGCCTTGGGTTTATAATGTCAATCACTTGGGTTTATTAATCTAAGGGTTTATATTCCTAGGTTATAATATTATTGATAAGGTTTATAAGATTAATCCTATGATTTAATATAAATCCCTTGGGTTTATAATATTAATATCTTGGGCTCTCAATATTAATCCTTTCGGTTTAATATAATTTCACGAAGTTTATAATGCTTTGAATTTCTAATATTAATAATCTCTTTGGTTAATAATATCAATAATTATTACATTACTAATAATATCAACAATATTATTATATTATTATAATAAAATAATTATTATTAGAAATTTTCATTATAATTGCTATAATTATTATCATATTTATAATATAATAATAATTATATTTTATAATATAATAATTATTATATTTATATATTTATTAATATTAATATTAAATCTATATTCATTGATGGCTATTAGCATATCAAGCACATTTAATAATGTGGTTGTGTATGTGTTTGAAATGCCCTTATAGAAATGTAGTTGTGGTAGTTAAACTTACCTGTAAAAAAATGCTCACTTTTTATATTTACTTTAAAATATTCAGAAAATCCATATTTAAACATGTTTAAGTCTTGATATCATCTTTTTATAATTTTAATTCAAATTTGACATATTTTTATAATATTAAGAATTTGGCCTCTGTGATCCATATTTTTATAATTTTAATTCATATTTTTATATTTTTCTAGTTTTAGTATAACAACAATTGTGATTCTAACAAAATCTAGAGTACTAAAAAAACACCAAGCCCTTGCTAAATGAGATAGTTGAGCAAATAAAACCAGCATCTCTGCTTGTTTCTCCACACGGCTTAACTAACAACCTCTCATGAATCATCGACTTAACAGCCTATCATGAATAGTGAACTCTAGTAATGCATCTCCAGTTTTAATAAACTACCGGTTATGTTACTTTGAAAAGGCAATACTCGGTAAAGCTGATAAAATTCCATTCAAATCTGTACACAATTATTAAAAATTGCCCTGAGACCTCAAGCAAAAATATAATATTTTCTTCACTAGTCAAGCTGACATTCATTCTTGAATCTTTTTAGTTACACAATCCTTTTGACGGCACCTTCAAATTAACTTTCCTCATTTCCGCTCCTTTGCATTGATGTTGCATGCAATTAAGAATCCTAAACAGAAATGTAGAAATTTAAAAGCCATTTGTTACTCACAAGAACAACATGTGGGAGGATGCATTGGGATTTCAACCGAAGGAAATTCGGCACCCACATCCACATAAGCAAAGCAAAACAAACCTCGGGAATTCGCCCACATGTTAATAACACCAGAAGACCAACAAGAAACGCCGGGCTCCTGAGGCAGGCGGCCGTGTAGTTACCGTAATGGGAAATCCAGCGGATTTGCATGTAGGTATTGTATATGTTGAAAATGAAGGACATGGCGGCGACGCTGATGGGGCAGGGCTTGCTGGCTGGTCGCATGCGGAGAGGATATATGCAGGTACTGTGGATGTAATGAGCGAGGAAGGCCATTAACAGTATCTGTGATGTCGGATTGGAGCTCATGCGACCGTGCGGGAAGAGTATGGCGCTCATCCCGACAGTGGGGCTCTCCATCAGAAACCAGGCGAGGCGAGGGGATATGGAGCGGCCCCAACCATGGCGAGAGTGGCGTCCGTAGGGTGCTCTGATGAAAGTTGCTGAGATGAAAGTTGAGACTGCCATTACGTACATCCCCTTGACAGCTCTGTTGTACAAGATTTTGTCCATCGCTATATGACCATCTACTTCTGCCATTGAAGCCTGCATTAACTTTCTGTTGTGGTGGTAAGGAAGAATATGTATTCAACGCAAGGGGAGAATCGATGGTTTTAATCTCTGCCAGACAAACTGCTCTTCACCACATACATTGTGACGCAGAGAGTGACGTGGAAGAAAATGTGAACAGAGCAGAATATGACGCAGAAGAAAATGTTAACTTAGCGATCTCCGATGTAAGGTAAGAGTAAATGATAACAGCCAAAACTGCCCAATAACGATTACACCGTTTGGTGTGGGTAATATTTATACCGAATCTAATTTTTAAACAACTGTTTTTTTTCAAATTTTAGTTGTTTCACCTATTACATATACCAAATTCTCGTTTTCTTATTAAAAAAAAAAAAAAAAAAACTCGTAAAATAATTGAATTTTTCTTTTCAAATATATAATTTAGTTAAAAAATATTTGGAAAATAATAGAAATTTTTAGCGAGACTATAATAAAATTTGGCACAAATTTTTGAAAACTATTCAAACACTCCATTCTGTTTTTTTAAATATGTTTTACCCAAATCTAATAAGAAATTTACTATGGAAAAAAAATTGCGACCTTAATAGATAATGCCAAAATAAATCAATTAAACAAATCTTTTTGTTTCATAAATTTTTGTTAAGAATATATATATATATATATATTCTCCATGATTAAGAATTTTATTCTATGTATTTCCAAATGCATATATGTTATATACATTTAAAAAAATATGGAACAAGATTTTTAACCATGGAGACTACTCTCACTTTATCATGGAGATCCTTAATTTGTAAATAATATTTTTTACAATACTATGGGGAAATACAATGTTTTATCAATACCACATGTCCAAAATGCCATAATTTGCTTCATATAACATTAATGCATGTTTTAAAATTAATCAATTTAATTAAAAAGATAACAAAGACATAACTACTAATATAATATTAAGAAATTAAATAATAATAAATAAAAAATCAATAAAACTAATATATTAATAACAATTTGAATTTGACTATGTGAAGATGAAAGGTTGATATATTCATTTTAATATAAATAAAATAATACGAAAGCTAATATTAAGAGAATAATATTAATATGTTATAAGAGAAAGAAATTAGTGACATAATTTCTTTTAAGTCAAACTAATTTAATATTATGAAACTAAATATTATTAGAAAATTAAATAATAAGATAGAATATTAAAAAAATTAAATAATATTTTGACAATGAAACTAATTCTTTTATTTTAAGTCAAACTAATCGTTACATTCCAACCACAATTTAATCATTATCTTTTATTTAAAATGAGATGCAACTACTAGTTAACCCTTATCTTCATCTATTTAAAATGAGATGCCATGATCTAATTATCACTAAAAAATCTCTCTACAAAAATTTTAACCTTTTATTTATATATATTATTATGAGTATTTTAATTTATCATCCACCCAATAATTCAATAAAATTTCTAGTAACTCTTTTCTATAACAAACACGCCTATCATTGTAATTAATGCTTTTAATAATAATAATAATAATAATCTTTTTTATGATTTTATTAATTTTAATAATGTGAGATGCATAATGAAATAAGTGTTTTGATGTTTATTATGGATGTGTGTTTATCCATTTTAACATTTATTTAATTTATATGACTAAATTGATTTTAAAACAATTTATTTAAATGTGGATCTTTTAATAAATAAATATATTAAATAAAATGTTTTATTTTTTAAATTTTTTTATTGATTTTGAAATATATAAGTTTTTATGTTTAAAAATATTAAAAGGTATTTTATTAGAAAATTTTGAATTTAATCTTTATTAAAATGTAAAATGACATGTAATTATTATTTTTAAATGTAATAAAATTGATTATAATTATGCTAATGGAGCTTCTATTTTAGAATAGGGCTTCTATATTTTAATTTAATTATCAATAATTATGAGGGGATTGAAGTGAATTATCTTCCACTGAATATTCTAGAATTTTTATAAATCTATCTCTACAATAGTTATGTTATTTTTCCCCCTTTTACTCAAATTTATTAATTGAAAAAAATGTCATCTCTCATATGAAATGAGTTATATTACTTTCCATGTAGTATTGATAACCCATGATATTCACCCATACTAATGTAAAAAAACCTATTTATTAATCAAGAATATGTATAATAAAATGGAAGAAAATTTCCATGGTTAAGAATCTTGTTGCATAGTTAAGAATCTTGTACCATAATTTTTTTATGGTTAAGAATCTTGTTGCATAGTTAAGAATCTTGTACCATATTTTTTTGAATGTAAATATAGATTGATGCCTATCAACCTTTAGGAACTATTTAATTTATATTAGAACACTAATTTTTACATAAATTTAATAATTATAGTGCCCAACTTAATATGTCAAGTTAAGTTTTATCTCATATATTATTTTTTAACCAAAAAATATTAAGATAATAAACATAACTTTAATGAACTTAAAATAAAAAACAATTTATGTCATGATAAAAAAATTGTTTTCATCATCATCATCAATAATAAATATTATTAATCCCAAATGATAATTAAACCAACAGGTGCTCTCAAACCGTGTGTGATAGAGATGTTGTAATGTAATGTCATATCTGTGTGTGTGTGTCTGTGTGTGTCCCTATGGCTTCCTTGGCCTCATTCCGACCAGACTTGTTAGCGAGATGAAATGGAGTATTCAAAATATATTTCCATTTAACCATTATTTATTTCAGGATGATGAGTAGTACAAGCCAAAATGGAGGCCAAATGAACTTAAAACTACGAGCAACATATAATGGATGTGGCTAAGTAGGAATCATAGAAGATGCAATAGTAAATCCAATTATTTCATGCATGCGAAAGTCGATATGTTCAACACGAGGTTCCAGGGCATGAAGGTGATCAATGGTATGACACTGGCTTCGACAAAGGTTGTCCAATTGTTATAAAATTTCACTCTGGCTCAACTGGATATCGTTCATGTAGGGTACTAGCTCAGTTTTGTCTTCAAACCTATGCTCTCTGTGGATGTCGAGGTTGGACTAGATTCTTTAGAGTCGATTTTCAATGGACTCCAGAGAACCCAGGGCATCCACATGTCTTGGGGAGCGGCCATGGGAATTAGCCACTTCCCATTCTTTTTCCACATTTGTCGAATTATTTGTAGAAGAATTAATCATGGTTGTTCCGATGCCTTTCAAGGTTGTGCTTCCCTCCACCGCAATGAGGCTGCCTCTCTCGCACGACATTACCACTTGTATAGTATAATTCCCGAACACGAACTCAGAGGGAACCCAAATCCTCTCACCAGGGAAAACATTCGGGGGCTAAACTCATAACCAAGGAGCTCAATCCCATCATTGGGCACTAGACCCAGTAATAGAAAAAACCCAAAAAGTGCACTCGAGACCAAACCCTAGATAATTGCACCCCCCGTGAAAGAGGAAACATACTACGAGATTGTGCCCACTCCACTCGCCTGGTCCGGAGACCCAACAATGAAAAGTATAATTCGGACCAAAAAATGAGCAATATAACTAAAATCTTAGGCCAAAGGCTAGAAATAAGTAGTCAAAGGCTAGAATTAAGCAGGGTACATGGTAAGGAAGCCATATGATAATGGAGAGGAGTAGATGACCAAAGAATAAATAATTCCCAACATGAAAAAAAATCACCCAACTTAGATTTTCTCACTAGAGAGCCTCCATCTCAAACACAGAAGATCTCCATTAGGTGTAATTCCATTGCCACCATCCTGAACACAATTCTAGACAACAAAACAAAAACAAAACTTTGCGCAGACTTCAACCACCACGCAAACAAGAAACACGTCAGAGACTAAAATACAAAGCAAAAGGATTACCTCCACCGAATAGGGTTCAATGCTAGCTGGGCACCATGCCATAAACTGAATCTGATGCATCCAAATTCCGAGCAAGAACCACTGCAGAGAAGAGAACTCTACCTAACTTTTCTCCATGGTCCCAAATTATAACCTGAGAGTCGAAACTGAAACAAACAGGTGCAAGGCAGGTTGACTTTGCGTTTTGCCAGCTAAACCAACACCAAGGAGAGCACGCATGGCCTCCAATAACCTTACTTACCACCCTACACCCAACACTCATCACCCACGATTCAGCAACCTTTCCATTTCCCCTATCCATCATTAAATCCCCCTTACCCACTTCTGAAGAGTTCTTATGGGCGAGATATCGTCACATTAATCTTGATTTAACATAGAGAATGTCTACCACTTTTTTTGGGGAATCCCTGAGGCCCCTCTATCATTTTTTTTCCCACCCCCATTAGGGATAAGATTAAAATAAATTAGAAAAATAAATTTAATTTTAATAGTTATAATTAATTATAATAAATAATTAAACTATCCTAGATCAATTTTAATTCCAAAAATAATGTCGAGAGATCAAATCTCTTTCACTCTAAAACAATTTTAGATCTCAAAATATTAATTAAAATTTAACTTATATTCTAACGAATATATATATATATATATATATATATATATATATATATATATATATATATATATATATTAACAATAGGATAAACTTTTTTATAATATATGGGGAAATTATAATTTTTCATAATCATATTCAAATTATAAATAGTTTTTTTTAATAATATATGGGAATTTTATTTATAATATATGGCATTTTTGCACGGAGAGGCACTCTACAGCCCGATATAGGGTAGATGTGTAAATGTAATGTAAGAAAGTTTGTAAACTTTTGTAATGTCAGCTCAATATATAGGGTACATGTGTAGGTGTAATGTAAGAAATTTTGTAAACATTTTGTAATTTCGGCTTAATTGTAGTCAATATTTTTGTAATAATGATCCCTATCTTTCAACCCAATATTATATTTATGAACACTCAAAAGGTTTGGTAAATAAATAAAAATATAAAGAAATCAAGCTACTGTGAATAAACAAAACTTACTTTTATACTTAATCCAGAAGTACGGTAAATAAATAAAACCCATTTTTATATTTACGTCGTAAGACGTTCTTATTTGAAAACAACTACCCTAGGTGTCATTGTGTCAATTTATGAGCCATTGGATCAAATGTTGAATGATTGAAATGTTTTAGGCCATTAGATTCACAAATAAAAGTTTTATATATGTTTTTTATAATGTTCGTTTTTTTTTTTTTAATAAGTGATTGAATTTACGTTTTGGTGACTTTGTCAAATTACACAAAAAGAAAAAGAAAAGTGAATTAAATAAAAAGATTGACATATTGTATTGAACATTTTAACTAGGTCAAATAAACAATAAAAATAATACTAAACTATAAAAACAACCCATGGTATTCATGTGGAATGTGGTTTATGTAAAGGGGGAAATTAAGATGGCCTAACTCTGGATCTACCAAGATCCAAGAGGGATCGAATGTCTTGATATGAAAACCTCATTGATCCCTCTCATCAATAATATAGATTTAAACTAATTATTTAATAAAATTATTTACTAAATTATAAAAACAACCCATGGTATTCATGAGGAATGTGGTTTATCTAAAGGGGGAAATTAAGATGGTCTAACTCTGGATCTACCAAAAGTCAAAAGGGATCAAATTTCTTGATATGAAAACCTCATTGATCCAACTAATTATTTAATAAAATTATTTTTAAATGTTTATAACCATTATTCTTTTAAAATTTCACTTAATAAAATGTATCTAAATTTTCATACATCCAAATATATTTTTTCTTGTTCTATATTACTTTTGTTACAACTATTTTATTATTCCAAAAATACATGGTTTTTTTTTGTTATATATTATTTATGATACAATTGTTTTATTATTCATGAGTAGTATTTCTTAATATATAAAAAAATTAAATTAATAATGAAAATTTCTAAATATGTGATCTTTTTAAATTTCAAAATTATTTCACACGACATGATTTATCTTGAGCAATAATGATGAATGTTCATAATTCTCATTTCTTAAATAACACTAAATTTACCTTTAATTACTTAATTGTAATAATTTGTAACTACAGACATACTCTTTCTTTCGTTAAAAACAAACTATATACATATCTTTAATTACCTAATTTTAGCTAAAAAAATCTTACGTGTTTTTTACTTTATAATCATAAACAATTTTCATATTATATGATGTCAAACTTATTGAACTTTTTATTTTGAAATTTTAAACAATGTTTCCCACTACATAATTTTAGCTTTTACAATTTATTTATTTATTTTTCAATTCCAAACAAAACTGACAAAAGAAAAATTCCACTCAGTCCTTATTGTAGATTATAATTTTACAAAATTGACACTGTGATTAACAATAGAGTAAGTTGAGACAACCTTAAGGGGTTTTTTTGTACAATTGTTATCATAAACTTTCCCTCCATCCAATATATAATATAGAGTCTTCTAAAGAGAGAGTATATTTTAGTTTATAACTTGATCCACAATCAAAGAAAATGGCTAGGGATTTCACAAGCTATTAGTTTATAACTTGATCCATAATAAAAGAAAATGACTAGGGATGTCACAAGTTATCATTCACACAGTGATGCATTGACGTTCTTAGTTGAAATGGATCCTATTAGATGCATGGTGGCCAGAGACACTAATAAATTAAAAAAAGATATATGTTATGACATCCATATTGTCTACAAACCATCCAAATTTCCCATCTTATACAACAATTTCTAACAATAACCACTCAATTTACTCTCCAATTTTTGAAACCCCCACCCATGCTGGGGAGATCACACTGTAAAATCTAATGTTCCTCTGGTTTTTTAAAGGGGTTCATAAACAAAAAAGACAACAAGAAAGTCAATATTGTGGTATTATAACTAATTTTTGAATCACTGTGACAAACAAAACATCACATTAGCTCACATAGTATATATAATGCTATAAGGAACTAAGATGATAACAAATTTTGAATAATGATAACTAGGTGAAAACCAAAACTAAGTTGTAGCCACAAGAGAAAAATCTCAAAAACTCACAGAATATATCCAAGGTTGCAATGAACCCCATACATTGTGATGGACCTCATGGGAATTTTAGTGCACATATAACACCACCCTAATAATTCTATACTCTTGATCAATTTAGAATAACCTAGGATGTGTAATATATTTTGAGAAGATAAACGAAACAGACAACAAGAAAGTCAATATTGTGGTATAATAACTGATTTTTGAATCATTGTGACAAAAAAACATCACATTAGCTCGCATAATATATATAATGCAATAAGGATCTAAGATGATAATTAAGTTTTGAATCATGATAACTAGGTGAAAACCAAAACTAAGTTTTAGCCACAAGAAAAAAATCCCCCCAATTCACAGAATATATCCAAGGTTGCAATAAACCCCATGTATTGTGATGGAATTCATGGGAATTTTAGTGCACATAGAACACCACCCTAATAATTCTATACTCTTGATCAATTTAGAATAACCTAGGATGTGTAAAATATTTTAATAAGAAACTAGATTTGTAATTATGAAATATAAAACTATAACTTAAATTTGTGAATTTACTTTGTATTCTTTTTCTTATGTATATAGAGAAAGAATAAACCAAGTTTGGAGTTAAGAAAATGAACCATAACATAAAGAACAATATCTCCTTCCAAAAATGTCTCCATATTAAAATGACATTCACTTTCTTGTATACCAAGACTATTGTTCTTCATATACAATTTTTGATAAGCATGCAATTGGCTCTGAGATATGTAGATGAACTTGAAGTAAACTCTATTTTTGTTAATAAAAAATCTCTTTATTTACATCTATGCTAGATAGATTGTACTTGAATGTATTCAAAATATCTTATTTGAGTTACGCGCTGGATTTTCACCCCCAATTTCCTATTTCAATATCTATAACAAAATTTGTATATATGTGAACATATTAGGTTGTTTTACATATATGTTTTAACCCCCAATTTCCTATTTCAAAATATATAAAAAAAAATTTGGTTGATAACTCTTATCATCAATATCTTTGAAACCTCCACGACTTGCTTCCATGGAAGCAAAATTTTCCTTTCATTCCTTCACAATGACTTGTTCTCTGCAACATCTTATTTCTTCTAGGCTACTCTTTCCTATACTATTGCCTTCTTATTTCTTATAGGCTACTGTTTCCTATGCTATTGCCTTAGGACATTTCTTTTGCAACATATCGTGCAATTTCTAGTTACTCCATAAACCTCCTTATATATTAAGGACAACTAAAAAAATAAGTTTTATTTAGGTGAAACCTACCAGCCAAATAGCATGGGCCAAATACCATGGAACAAATTATTATTAATACCATGGGCTAAATACCATGGGTAAAATACCATATTTAAATAAATAAATATTAATGAGGAATAAATAGGTATGGCAAATAAATATAAATATAAATAAATGAAAGGTATGATAAATAAATAAAACCAATTTTTATATTTACTCCATAATCAGCTTTATATTTAAGGACACTAAAAAAGGATGTTTTATTTAGGTGAAGCCTATGGGCCAAATACCATGGGAAAAATTAATATTATTATATAATATTTGTATTAATGTGTAGATGTAATATAATAAAGTTTGTAAACTATTTTAATGTCGGCTCAATATTTTTGTGCTGGATATATTTATAATGATAATAACAAATATAAGTATATCTCTCAATCTAAATCGTGGAAACATCTGAAAATTAGATTCTATCATTGGTGTGTGATGGGAGGGAGAGATAGAGGGAGGTAGGTGAGAAAGTGAGAGAGAGGACTTGAGAGAGAGGAGAGAGAGAGGGGGGAAGAGAGATGGAGTTGGAAGGGGAAGAAATATAGAGAGAGAAAGGTGGAGAGGGAGAGGGAGTGGAAAGGGAGAAGGGGAAGAGAGAGAGGGAGAGGGAGAGGGAGGGAGAGATAGATATATAGATTTGGAGAGAGAGTGTATATGTTTTTGGGGTGATCAAGAGAGACAATGGGAGATAGAGATATAGATGGAGAGGGGAGAGAGGTAAAGAGAGGGAGGGGGGAAGAGAGATAGATATGGAGAGAGAAGATGAAGAGAGGCAGGTAGAGATAAAGGAAGAGGGAGGGAGAGAGAGAGTGTAAGAGGAAGAGGGCAGGAGAGAGAGGGAGAGGAATATGGAGGGAGGGAGATATATATATATATATATATATATATATATATATATATATATATATATATATATATATATAGATATATATATATATATATATATATATATATATTGGAAGTATATAGTGTATATATTTGCAAAATTTGAGAGAGAGAGAGAGAGAGAGAGAGAGAGAAGGGGAAGAGATAGAGACAGAGAGGGAGAGGAAGATGGAGAGATAGATAGACAGATAGATATATATGGAGAGATAATGTATACATGATGATATAGAGAGATAAATAAGGGGAGACAGAGGGATATAGAGATATAGACTTAGGGGGAAAGAAGGAAGAAGAGTGGGAAAAATAAAATGAGAGAGAGAGAGAGAAAGATGTGTTTCAGGGGATGGGATAGAAAGACAAATAAGGAGAGATGGAGGGAGGTATAGATATAGATGGTAGGGGGGAGAGGGAAGAAGATAAATATAGATAAAGGGAGGGAGAGGTGGTGAGAGAGAGAAAAGGGAGAGAGAGAGAGAGGGGTAGAGAGAGAATGAGAGAGGGAGGGATATAGACACAAAATGAAAGGTGGAGAGAGAGGGAAGCACAAAGAGACACACAAAGACACATATAGACATACAAGTTAGATCTAGAAATTCATGAATATTTTGGTTTTTCACTAAAATAGATGTATTGATTTGAGTGTAGTAGTTGATTTCTAATATAATTTGATCACTTGCACAAGATGCATTGATTTCAAAGTAGATTTTGATATTTAATCCTATTTAATACCTTACACTAGATACATTTATTTTAGTTAGATATTGATTTTTACTTCTATTTGATTGCTTGCACTAGATGCATTGGTTTCAGTGTAGATATTGATTTCTAATCGTATTTTATCACTTGCACTAGATGCATTTATTTCAGTGTATATGTTGATTTCTAATCCTATTTAATGCCTTACACTAGTGGATTGATTCCAGTGCAGATGTTGATTTCTAATCATATTTGATCACTTTCACTAGATGCCTTTATTTCAGTGTAGATGTTCATTTCTGATTTGATGCAACTAGATGTATGATGTACATTAATTTAAAAGTAATTAGATTAATAATGTGCATTGATTTCAATGTAAGCACATCTCTGCCCCCTCCATCTATATCTCTATCTCCCATTGTCTCTCCTTCTTTATCTCTCCATCTCACCCCCCAAACATACACACACTCTCTCCGTATATACCTATCTCTCTCTCTCTCTCCCTCCCTTTTCTACTCCCTCTCTTTCTCTTCTCCTTTTCTCTCTAACAATTCTGCCTCCATATATATATATCTCTTCCATCCACCCTCTATTTGCATCTCTCTTCTCCCTTCTATGTGTTGGTTTCAGTGTAGATATTGATTTGTAATCCTATTTTATTGCTTGCGATATATGCATTGAATTTAGTGTAGATTTTTCTTTCTAATACTATTTGATTGTTTTCACAAGATGCATTGATTTTAGTGTAGAAGTTTATTTCTAATCCTATTTTATTTCTGCAATAGATGCATTGATTTCAGTGTATATGTTGATTTCTTATTTGATGCAACTAGACGTATGATGTACATTAATTTCAAAGTAATTAGATTAATAGTGTGCATTGATTTCAGTGTAAGCACATCTCTACCCCCTTCATCTATATCTCTCTCTCCCATTGTCTCTCCTTCTTTATCTCTCTATCTCACCCCCCAAACATACACACACACTCTCTCTCTCTCTCTCTCTCTCTCTCTCTCTCTCTCTCTCTCTCTTCTCCTTCTCTCTCTCTCTCTAATACTTATCTCTCTTCTCCCTGCTATCTCCCCCTCCATCTACATCTCTATCTCACCCCCAAAACATACACACACACACTCTTAGTGTGAGCACATAAACTTGAATTTTCATCCTAAATAAAATTTTCACTTACCTCGGATGTCTTCTTCTTGAAACTATAAACCATTTCTAATTGGCTACATTCTTATTATTCCTATTTTCCATCATTCAACATTGTTAATCACTTTTCGTTCAAACACAATAATAGAGAATAGCTAAATGTGTGATAATCGTAACTGTAAAATAAAATAGTTTTAGATTGATCCCAATGAAGATTGATTGTAATCGACTTCATTCTTATTACTCACATTTTCTATCATTCATCATTGCTACATTGTCACTTTGCACTTAAAATTTTTATTTCATCATTTTTCATCATTCAAGTTAGTAACTGTCTCATCATTCATAATTAATATTAGAAATTTTTAGCATTTTTAAAATGATCAAAATAATTAGATGTTCAACAAATTTTGTATGAACACACACACGCCTGAAACCAACCTAGATCCATCTTACCCGCGAATCTATCAAGCGCCGAGAGCAATCAAATCTCTCGAGGTGCAAACCTTTCCTCAAGTTCTGCACTAAAAAAAAAGGTTTGCACCTCGAGAGATTTGATCCCTCTCAGTGCTTAATAGATCTGGTGTTAAGATGGATCTAGGCTGGTTATTTTTCATAATTATGTGCATTTATTGTTTTAAAGATGTGATTAAAGTTGAAATATTTCTATAGTGGAATTTTCATTATTCATTTCTATATTAGGACTATATTGTTTTTGCTTTATGGTAAAAAAAATTAAATTTTTTGTTTTGCATTTCTTTTAATAATTTTTTTTATAAATTATTATATTAAAATTAATTTTATATTTTTTTTGATTGATTAAATATTTTAATTAAATTATATATATATATAGGGTAACCATAAATAACAATAAAATTGTATATATATATATATATATGGGTAACCATAAATAACAATAAAATTGGAAAAAAAAAATTAATAAATTAGTATTTGATTGCTAGTTTAAAATATTTAATTTAATAAATTAAAAATATTTTAAAATGCCACATGGTTATACATGGTACTATAATTTAATGTGTTTCTAACTAATTCCATAGAGATGATTTGAATGTCAAATTTGTGATTTGTTATTCAAATCTAACTCCACAATGGCTCACAATACTTCCTTTCGACTCAATATTCAACATTACGCGGTTAACGTCGAGTAGTGGTAGATCTCGCATAGTCGTGTTGAGCAAAGATATTTATAGGTTGTAATCACCTTGTCGTCAGATATGTACCATTTGCAAGGTTTCTTCACCCTATTGTGAGCCGAAAAAAAAAGTCCCATACTTTTAATTTTATTTGTTAATAATGTTTTTTTTTATTGCTTTTAATTTTATTGGTTAATAATGTTTTTCTTTTTCAAACAGATTTAAAATCAAAATTTTGAATAGAAATTTTACGTATAATTAAAATTTTAAATATTTTATTATTTTATTTAAAATTTAACAAAAATTAAAAAAAAAACCAATTTAAAATCAATTGATATTTGTAAATTAATTGATATTTGTAAATTAATTTATAGTAATAAAATTTAATTAAAATTATAAATTAATCAAAATTTGATATACAATTAAAATTTCAAATATTTTATTATTTTTATTAAATCTAACAAAAAGAAAAAAAAGAGTCAAGTCTTACTAGCATAACTGATTGAGGATGAGCCTCATCAGCAAGGTGACCCACGATAAAACATCACGGGGGTGGTTTTGTCCTGTGCTAGGGGGAGGCGACATGCTCAGGTAAGGGTTCGTGTGGCCCAGACTCGGTGCAATCTTCGAGTGATTTTGAGGGCTTAGATGCCCCTGGGTCATGGCTACTCAAGCCATAGGTCAAGCCTAGAGGATCACAAACAACTTGCCAAAAAAGAAAAAGAAAAAGAAAAAATTTAAATCAATTCATATTAATTAAATTTGATCCAAAATATGAATTAATGAAATTTACCATTTTAATTTTATAATGAAACATGAGAACCCCTGGAACCAGGTGCTCATGGGAGGATCAACGTGATTCCCTAGTTCCATTGGCGGCAGTCACCACCTGGTGAGAGTACATCAACAAGTGGAATTTATGGCTCTTAATTCCTCCAACTCGAACTTTTATGCCCCGTACCTGGTTTCCCTGCTCGTTAAATCCAACAATAAAAATCCAATGAGGAAGGCCTCCACACAGTTTATTCCCCCATTCATTTGACTCAAGGTTCCCTATGTCCTCTTCGACTCTAGCTCTATGACATCATTCTGTTGCCACCCAATAATGAATTGCTATCAAGGAAGGTGACAATGCCCTGACAGAGGAATGGAAAGTGGTCACCCCCCCACTAACCTTGATGAAGCTTTTGTAGTGGACGTTTTTTATTATGAAATTCTAGACCCCATTACATGAAAGGTACTTTCTTTGGAGGAGGAGGAAATGCACAGAGGTCACCCAGTGCTCCGGGCCCTCTGGAACCTCCTTTCTCGTCAGCTCAAGGAGAGAACTTGGGAGAAAGCAAAATCTACTGCTTGGATTGTACATCTCTATGCCTTCTAGAGCCACTCTTTCTCTGCCATCAAGCACCTGGCCAGAGATCTTAGAATCAAATTCCCTAAAAATGTTTTGTCCCCCTCCTCTCTCACTCTCTCTCCCTCTCTCTCCCCTCCAGTCGATTCCTCCTCTCCACCTATCACCAACACTCCTACTTCCACTTCACCATCCTCGCATATCCCTGTCCCTCTGGTAGTTGACGCTACCCTCCCCTCGCCCCCTCGTCCTAGTCCCTATGGTTGCAACATCTTGGAGGAAATTCCCAAGGACTTTGACAAATTATAGGTCCATTTCATCGCTTAGGTTCAGTGTGGCCCCAACATGGAAAAAATGCAGTTTCACTGCTCGGCAAGCGCTAATTTCCTAGTTCTATGGTGACCCACAAGTTGGTAATCTTCAATTTGGTTTGGCTCATTGGTTTCCACCACACAATTGCAATTTTGTTTGGGTTTGTGAGTATTCGACATAGAGCCACAAGGCTCATGGATGTATTTTTGGTTCTTTATCATTTTTTTCTCACAACTTCCTGATACTGAGATGCAAGGTTTCATGTTTCATATTTTGTCAATGTCAATTTTGGTGCAAAAATTTTAAAATCTAGTTTCCTCTCCGAGAGACAAATACTTCCAGCTTTTATCTTTGGTTTCCTCATTCGAAAGCAGAAGATTCTCTCATGGTTATAAACTAGGTACATTTTCCCTATGTTAATATAATGTAAACACATTTTCTCACCCAAAAAAAAAACATGAAAAAATCAGTGTGAAATTAAAGTAAGAGTCCTCTCTGGATGTATTGATCGAACGATGGCATGCGCTAGGGTTTCTTTTCTTTCTGCAATTGACGCGGTCCCTAGCTCGTCGATCAAATTTGGTGCGACATATCTCGACCACTAAGCTTGCGGATAGCTCCTGAGCCATTGTTCTGCGACATACAGGATAGGCTTCTTTGGGGTATATCTACGTCAATACCTTAAATCAATTACCAAAGCCCCTACAGATTACAAGAGAGATGAGAATATTTTTCTTTTCTTTGATTTATTATTTTGGGCCAGATCTGCTCGAGCAAAAATGCGACAATACACTCTCAGACCTTTCTACAATTCTTTTCGTGGGTGGATCTCTACATCGGTGGTATCACGATATAGGAAATCTGAACAAATTGCCAGGGTCATGCAGATTATCATTGTTGAGCCTTGAATCGCTCATGCCCTATGGGATGGATTAATTGCCTATCTAATGAGTTGCAGGCATAAGCTAGATCTCGATGTGAATAAGAGGACGAAATTTGTAGATCTAAAGTCTACTTTGTATCCTCCTCTTGTCACAGAAGAAACATCAAAAGATCTGAATCGATGGATCAACTCTAAAACATGGATCTCCCCCATAGAGGCGATGTCCGCTTGTCACACAACAAGAAGAGCTAGATTCAGTTCCTATATTTTGAGACCACAACCTTCAGATGCCAAATATGTCATTAGACAAGATATCTACAAAATGTGTGCCTCAATGCTAAGAAATATCCATGAAGGAAGAAGAAACCAGGCAATAAACCCAAAGGATGGAAATTTCCCTCAAATTTTCTAGAAGAGAAAGACGATGAAGCACAAAAGGATCCCCTTTCCAATGTGGAAAACCAAAATTCACCCCTTTCCAATATGGAAAACCATGTAATTCACAAGAAAAAGTGGCAAAGGGGGAAGCAACTCCTGAAGCGATAGAAATACCAATCCTTGCAGCACAAATAGTGAGGATACCTGAATCAAAGGACTCTGGAGGATACAAACGACACCATGCCTTAGAAATTTCTGACTCAGAATAGGAAATCACAAGAATAGAAGAAGAAAATAAGCTAGCTATTGTATCATTCACACCAATTCAAGGAGAGTGGTGGAAGGTAGAAAAGAAGAAATGGAAAAAAATTTAACCCTTTCTCTTCATTATATAGTTGATTATTTTGTATGGACTTATGATCACCAGTATTAGACTAGATAATGGAATGCTTGCAAGCATCTACAACATGTAATTTTGTTTTCATTAAAAAATTCTGATTTTTCCTAAAGAAAAAAGTTTCATAATAAAATAATTTTTTAATTTCATAATAAAATAATTCATAAGTTTCAATAATAAACTCTACTTTAACCTTATGTTTTATTAAGTATAAAAATCATATTTGAATTTTAAAAAGAATATTAATGACATCAATATTTATAGGTTTAAACTTACTTAAGAGTATTATATATTTCCTAAAATAATAGTTATTGAGTACTCTGAACATCTACGTGATATTCATAAACACATTTTTTTCGTTTGATGAAGAAATCGTCTATTTTCACAATGTTAAAAACTGCAACTTTTTTTTAATATGAAGTAGAACTAATTTATATCTATTTTTAATAATATTTTTTTTAATAAAAAATTAAATAGAAATTTGGTATATGGTTAAAATTTCAAATATTTGATTATTTTAGTTTAAATTAACAAAAATAAAAAATAGTCAATTATTACTAGCACAACTAGTTGAGGATTTGTTGACCCAGGATCAAATCTCACTCGGGTGATTGTGCTCTGTGCTAGGGGGAGGTGACACGCTAAATAATCCAATCAGCTTGGGCTAGTGTGGCCTAGGTCGAGTGTGAACCTCGAGGACTTTAACAACTTATATGCCCTTAGCTCACAACTCCTTAAGCCACAAGTGAAGCTTGGAGAATCATATAAACCATTTGATAGACAAAAAAAATTAAACCAATTTATATTTATAAATTAATTTATATTAATAAATTATAATTAAAATTATAAATTAATCAAAATTTGATGTATAATTAAAATTTTAAATATTTAATTATTTTTTTAAATTAAAATCAAATAAAATAAAAATAAAAACAAAAACAAAAACCAATTTTAAATCAATTCATAATTCTAAATTATTTTATATTAAAAAGACTTAATTAAAATTATAAATTAATAAAAAAAATTATTTTATTTTATAATAAAACATTATAAATTCACTTGAAAATTATATTATACTTCTCTTTAGATTTTATAAAAGTTAATTAAATTAATTAAATTATAAATTATATCAATATCATATTTCAAATTATTATAATAATAAAGTGAAAATGCTAGTTAATTGATTACAAAAAGATTTCTACCTTTTTATAAATTTTATAATTAAATAAATAATTATATATATATATATATATATAATATGATATATGATTAAGAAAAATATCTCTCTTTTTATATAAAATGAAAAGTCTAAAGTTTCAAAAAAATTAATATCTTAAACATTGTTTTCAAAATCATGTAACTAGACAAGTCAAGATATTGCAAGTACCCTAATGCATACTTTATAAATGCACCCTTAAGAATTACATAATATAATAACAAGTTGTGAAGATATCATTGAAGAGCATATTGTGAGGAGTGGGAGGGTTCATTTCACTTGTATTTTATTGTCAATTGAACTTTATATTAAATTATATAGTTATTGAATTATCTCACATATATTTTACGATATTTTATTACAAATTGAACTTTATATTAAATTACATAGTTATTGAGTATATTGTGAGGAGTGGGAGGGTTCATTTCACTTGTATTCTATTGTCAATTGAACTCTATATTAAATTATATAGTTATTGAATTATCTCACATATATTTTATAATATTTTATTTATTTAGTTTTCAATAACATCATTATATTGACTATATATAAGGCGAAGCTTATTTCTTAGTCTATGCACCTATAAATGTTTGGGGAAAGTAAATGCCCACCGTTAGATGGTGTACTGTTTTAATTTTATGGTGGACATTTACTTTCCCCAAGCATTTATAGGTGCATAGAATCTTGATATATTATTTTTATTAATTATAAAATTATATTTTATATCTTTTTAGAATTTTGGCTTTTGTGATCTATTGTATATACTTAAAGTTTTTTCAGTAAAAATCACGTAAAAAAAAACAATTTGATGCTTTTCAAACCAACCAGTATAATTCATCATAAGCACTAATAAACCACGTTGGTTGGCTAGAAAAACATCGACATCATTCTTATCATGTAATTTTTACCAAAAAAATTCTAAATATATTTTATATCATTAATAAAAATAAAAATAAAATATTCGTCCATATAAACTAATTGATTAAACGAACCAAAACACCTAAAAATATATCAATAAACCAAAATACAATTCATGAAATGCAAAAGTATACAGTTGGAACAGTAAAAGAACAATGAATTAAAAAATATAAATTTCATAACAAATAGTTCCTCGAAAATTACAAAGACTTAAAACATATTGACGATTTATGGATGGTTTTTAAACTCAAATTGTGGTTGGTCATGTTTTCATTTTGGGTTATTTTAACCAATTTTGAAATTAAAATTATTTTTTTATGAAATTGTATTTTAAATATATTAATTTAAATTTTAAATGTATTTGTTTTTTTTAAATTATCCTTTATTATTTTAAATATATTTTAAATTAATAAAAAGATAAAATAGAAGATTAAATTGAGGTAACATCTACACCTTTCAGTGTAATAATAATAATTTTTTTATTGTTTTATAATAAGTTTGTAAATATTGTATTTTTTTTCTTATATTGATGAAATATTAAAAGTATTCTTTTTAAGAAAAAAAATAAAGTTATTTTAATATTTATTTGGCTAAAAATAATTTATAAGACAGATTGTTTTTTTATTTGACTCTTGTATTCTATCATTTTATATAATTTAATTGAACTTGGAAACGTTTACCAGTCAAACTAAAAATCTATCCTTTTGTATAAATCAACACCTTTTTAAGGAGATGTAAGTCAAATGCAATTAGGTTAACATGTTATATTGATAAAAGATAACAATACCTCAAAAAGAAAATAGAAATATAAAAATCCATCTTTACTAACCACATATGAAAAGATACCACACCGAAGACATAGAAATGTAAAATTCCATCTTTACTCTTGCGAACAACATATGGAAAGATGGCACACTTGAGACTTGGATGGATTCAACAGGAAATTAAAACAATAGATTTGCACATATGCACTTCCTCTTCCTGATCCCTCATATATTTTGTCTCTATGGGCTTACAATTTATAGATGTAGAGAAGAAACTGAATAATAAATTCAATTCCATCCTATCACAAAAAAATAGGATTAATATCTCCTCTTCAGGATTTGATGCCATCAGATTAGGAACAAATCCTATTGTTGGCATTATCCATGAGATTTTAGCCAAAAATAATATGCAAAGTCTCAACAATCTCCACCTTCACAACAATTAACCTGATACCTTGTTCCTGTTATTATTTTTATTTTTTCTGCAAGCCAAGAGAAGCGAAACACCATCGTAGCGTCTCTAATAAAACTGGTTTCATGAACATGTCTGCACAGTTTTCCTTTGTATGCACTTTTTCAAGAGAGACACCCCGTTCAGTGATAACCTGTCTTACAAAATGGTACTTTATAGGTATATGCTTTGATACCAATTGTTAGAGTATGCACATGCAGAAACTAAATAAATTCACACACACAGCATTAACATAGAGACAGAATTTAACGTGGTTCACCCAACCAATCTGGGCTACATCCACCAAACAGAGGTATCGACTTTCTTATTGTTCAACAAGAGATTAGAACAATAGATTTGCACATATGCACTTCCTCCTCCTCATCCCTCATACCTTTTGCCTCTATGGGCTTACAATTTATAGATGTAGAGAAGAAACTGAATAATAAATTCAATTCCATCCTATCACAACAAAATAGGATTAATATCTCTTCTTCAGGATTTGATGCCATCAGATTAGGAACAAATCCTATTTTTGGCATTTTCCATGAGATTTTAGCCAAAAATAATATGCAAAATCTCAAAATACCATGTTTCAAACTTGGGTTTTACAAGAATATTCCCATAAATGCTTACCATAGCCCAACTAGCAGAAAAATGAGAGGTCTTAAAGTGATCATGAGTACAAATTTAGGCTTTAATATGTTGAAATGGACTCAAACCATGCCATGAAGATGACATAAGGTCACAACATCATGACAGGTTCTACACTATACATTGCCATTGGTTTGATGGTTGAGCCAATTGATGATAAACACAAATTGCAATTAGGAATCCTAAACAGAAATGTAGGAATTCAAAAGCCATTTTTACTCACAAGAGCAACATGTGGGAGTATGCTACTCTACAGACTTATCATCGTGAGGAAATATCGTCTTGCAGTAGCAGTAAACATTCCAATCCTGACCACCAATGCCAAACAACATCCCATCTAAACAAAAAATGGCAGGCTTTGAAGAGAGAATGAGCATGGGTTTCAATCCTTATTATGATAACATGGATTCTGACCCTCATGAAGAGGAGGTAAGGCCACAACATGTTGATAGGGTACACACCATGCATTGCCATAAGTATGAGCTGCTTACCTTGAGGTGTCCTTATCTCTACTCAAAGGTTATGGAAAACTCATGGGATGGAACTTTGGTGAATAATGAGATAATCTCAAAACGGGTAGGGTGATAGAATGAAGTCCCCAAATCAATGGATTTTTATTTGTGTTGCATAATCCAAATTATTTAATGTTAAGTGTGGATGACACAATACGGTTTAGTCTAAAAAAATCTATAGATTAGTCTCGAAAATAATGGAAATTCTGGTAATACTATAATAAAATTTGGCAGAAAAATTTGAAAATCTAGATTATAAGTCTAGGTTTATCAAACTTCAATATTTATGATCTTGGATGCGAGAGATTCTTGTTGATGCTGAATCTATTTTAATCATTAAAAAAATGATTCAAATACTCCAATAATCTAATTTTTTTAACATTTTTTTACCAAATTCCAAAAAAAACTGCAAATTTGTAACTTCCCTATAATAAAACTCCATTACATTGACTAAAAGAACCAGGATTAATTTGTTTAAAAAATGACAAAGTTTTCTTTCAGAAAATCTGCTACCTGCAACCATTAATAACGAACACATATAAATGAAATCCACTATTACCATAAAAGTATGATTCTTCAATTTATTCGTGCTCCATCTGATTGGGATTCAACCCTTAGGCGCTCTAGTACCGAAGGAAATTCGCCACCCACATCCACAAAAGCAAAGCAAAACAAAAAGGCTAGTAAACAAAGGGAATAAGAATTTTTCGAGATTTGGGGTAACGCTGAGGAAATTGGTTGTGGTACCAATCATGGTGAGCCACAGCTCTGGGGCCCAGGTTGGTAGCCGTATAGAGAAAAAAGCTAAGACCTGCGAAGGACCAAGTCATGACAGCCCATCCAAGCCATTCGACCATCTCGCCGAAATAATTGGGGCAGCTCACATATTCAAACAGCCCTCCTCTGGGAATCTTGTAGCCCTCGTTCCCACGGCGCAGAGATAACAGAACAGAATCCGCCCACATGTTGATAATCATCCCTGTAATGTACACCAGCAGACCAATAAAAAACTTCGGGCTCCCGAGCCAGGCGGCCGTGTAGTTACCGTAATGGGAAATCCAGCGGATTTGCAGGTAGGTGTTGTATATGTTGAAAATAAAGCCCATGGCGGCGATGCTGATGGGGTAGGGCTTGCTGCCTGGTCGCATGCGGAGAGGATATATGCAGGTCCTGTGGATGTAATGAGCGAGGAAGGCCATTAACAGTATCTGTGATGTCGGATTGGAGCTCATGCGACCGTAGGGGAAGAGTATGGCGCTCATCCAGAGAGTGGGGCTCTCCATCAGAAACCAGGCCAGGCGAGGGGATATGGAGGAACCCCAACCAGGGCGAGAGTGGCGTCCGTAGGGCGCTCTGATGAAAGTTGCTGATATGAAAGTTGCCACTGCCATTGCGTACATCCACTTGAGAGCTCCGTTGTACATGGCCATATGGCCATCTATTTCTGCCATTGAACCCTGCATCAACGGTCTGTTGCGGTGGTAAGGAAGAATATGTGTTCAAGCGCTAGGGGAGAATCGAGGGTAACCATCTTTAATGGCTGCCAGACAGAGTGCCCTCCAGGCAAAACTGCCCAATAACGATGACACCGTGTGGGTAATATTAATACCGAATCTAATTTTTAAATAACTTTTGTTTTTTCAAATTTTAGTTGTTGTCCTATTACATTTACAAAATTCTATTTTTCGAATAAATAGCTTAGTCTAAAAATTTTATCACTTAAAGTTATTTATTAAATTTTTATTTATTTTTATTATTATGTTGTTTCATAATTTAACTAAAAACAAATATATATATATATATTTTTAAGTTATCTAAAATAAAATTCTATTATTAAAATATTAATATTTTATTCACATTTTATCATTATTAGAATGTATCAATACTATTTATTATTTAAAAGATTAGAAAGGAGAGGGTTAATAAAAACAAAAAGGATAGGAGAAGAGGCACCAACACTTAGGAGCTGAGCATTATCTCTATTAAGCTTAACATGTTGTTTTTTAATCTCTAAAATATCTCTTAGCTTATGGTGATGAAAATGCTCAATATTGGCAAGGACCTTAACTTCTTCAATGCATATGTGATGGTTAATTTGTTGTGCATGTTCATTTAAAGCGGCGGAGCGAGATATTTCATGTTTAATGTCAGTTGCATGTTCACATATCCTTTGATTAACCGATCGACTAGTTTCACCGATGTAAGGAGTCCCACAGAAGCAAGGAACGTTGTAAACTCCTTTTCTATCCCTCGGATCCACAGGTTCCTTAACGGATTTCAGAGAGCTTCGAATAGTGTGAATAGGTTTAAAATTTGAAGAAATAGTATGCTTCTTAAGAATTCTAGCTATCTTATCTGTGGTCCCTTGGATAAAGGGAATGTGAACCCCAGAGGACCAATCATTAGGTTCTTTTTTTATTCCTAGGGCCTTTTTCAGCCTTAAGAAAAGCTTTGTGGTCTTGGAACTTGTTGTAACCATTCTTACAAAAAAACATTAAGGAGGTGGGATTTCTCTTCCTTGAAATGAAATTCATCAGAAATTTTGATTGCTCTGGTGGCTAAGGTGCTAAGAACACTTTTTTTTTTATCAGGAAAATGATGGGAAGAAGCGTGAAGATATTGCTCAGTGTGTGTCTTCTTCCGAAAGACTTGATGGATGAAAGAACCACCCTCTCTCTTTGAAATGAGAACATCGAGGAAGGGTAGACTCCCATCAACTTCACATTCCATAGTAAATTTTATGGAGATAGATTGATTATTAAGATGATGGAGAAAATGATCTAACTTCTCTTTTCCATGAGGCCAAATGACACAAGTGTCATCAACAAATATTTTCCATAGTTTAGGTTGGAAAACAATTGAGGACATAGCCCTAGACTCAAAATCCTCGATAAAGAGATGAGCCACCATACAAGATAGGGGAACACATGGCAACACCACAAGTTTTCTCATGGAAAACACCTTCAAAATAAAATAATGTGGAGGTAAGACAAATTTCCACAAGATGGGCACTGCCAAGATTAGTGATGCGATTGATGGCATCAATAGCATCCTTAATGGGAATGTTGGTGTATAATAAGACCACATCAAAAATCACCAATTTATCATTAGGATCCATTCTAATCCCCTTTAGCTCACTAATAAATGAGCAAAAATATTTGACAAAGGAATCGGTACAACTGACGAGAGGCTGAAGTTTATTAGCTAAAAACTTAGAAAGAGGATAAGTCATACCACCAATGGTGTTAACTATGGGGAGAAGGGAGGCTCCCTCCTTATGGATCTTCAGAAGACCATATAATTTTTTAATGTTTAAGAATATTAAAAACTATTTTATTAAAAAAAAATAGATTTATTTATTTATTAATTTATTAGAATGTAAAATATGTGACCATTAATTATTTTTAATGTAATAAAATTTATTATAATTATGTTAATAAGAATTTTTTCTTGAAACAAAGTTTTTAGAAATTTAATTTCATTGTTAATAATTATTAAATGGGTGGTAGAGATTTAACCTCCAAATAATATTATCAAATATTCATTAATTTATTTCCATACTAGTTAAACTTTTTTTTGGCCCTTTAATTAAATTGATTAATTAAAAAATTGTTATCTAAAAAAGTATCAAGTGAAATGAGTTGTGGTTTTTAGTGTATGTAGTATCCATAAAATATGGTATTGGCACATTGTATTGTAAAAAAACTTATTTGGCAATTAAGGATATCCATGGTAAATTGGGGATAAATCTTCATGATTAAGAATCATATTCCATGTTTTTCCAAATGCATATATGTTATATACATTTAAAAAATATGGAACAAGATTTTAACCATGGAGGTCTTTAATTTGTAAATTATATTTTTTACAATACTATGGGCCAATACAATGTTTTATCAATACCATATGCCCAAAAAACCATAACTTGCTTCATAGAACACTAGTTCATGTGAGTTTTTTTTTTTTTAATTAATTAATTTAATTAGAAGGATAATTAGGAGATAACTTCTTTGGAGATAAATTTTAACCTATGATAATATAAAACTAAATAAAATAAAATATAATATAATATTAAGAAATTAAATAATAATAATAATAATAAAATATAAAAAAGTCAATAAAAGTAATATATTAATAACAATTTGACTATGTGACAACGAAGGGTTGATATATTGATTTTACTATAAATAAAATAATATGAAACCTATTATTACCATAATAATATTAATATATTATAAGAGAAATAAATTAGCGAAATATTTGTTTTAAAGTAAAAAAAAATAATATTATGAAACTAAATATTTTTTTTTTTGTAAATTCGGTAGGACCTGCTATTTTCTATTAAGATGGGCAAGTTGCAAAAATATAAACATCAGCAGTTGTGGTGCCTCAACCCGCTCGAAGGAAACCGGGTCTGTTGGCCACCTTAAGGAGTTGAAAGCTAACCAAAATTTATATTGTTTTAATCGATTAGTAGCAGTGAGTGTTACTCTACTATGACCATAGTATTTGCATATAAGGCAGCATTGATAGATCCTGTAAAAAAAATGCATGAAAAAAGATAAAAAAAGAGACGCAGATTTGACATTAGATCAAATAGGAAAATCTGGATTATTGACAGGGAATCCTGAAGGTTTTGCATCTTGAAGAAGGTGGAGTTGTTGCTCCACATTTCCAATTATGACATTTTGTTGATGTTGGATCGTTACCATCTCATGCATCTCCTGCTTCAGTGAGTGGAGTTTGAAAAGAACAAATGAATAAGATTGAGTTTCTTTTTGCTGAAGGCTTGCAATGGCTCTGGCCAACACACACTTCAGTTTCCAGTAAATTTTCACTAATTGTTGAAAGAGGGATACTCTGCCCCTTGTATTACCTAGGTCCAAGATAAAATCCAGACTTTCCTGCTGCTCAGTGATATCTTTATCTTCTGCTTCAAAATCTTGCTCCCAATCTGCAATTGTAGCTTTGATATCCTCAGGGGTAGAGGTCTCAAAGGTGGCAACTAGAGTTTCCACGGCTTCCACATGATATTACGCCCTCGTTTTGCAACTGGAGGGGTTCAAACAGGATGATGCCAGCACTTTGACCAGATTTCAGCCGAGCCATAAAATGTGGAAACAGAGATTCAGGTAGGGGATAAAATTGAGATTAGTAAAGATTATGGAAACAAAAGAGAGACTTGGCTATTATGGAACTAACCAATGAACGTTCCAACTAGGATATATAAACAAGGCCGAAGTCAGAGATAAGGCGAGACAACTGGGTGGTTATACTCTGTCGCAATGTGAGTACACAATGGCTGAGAGTAGAAGCAGTTAACCCATACAAGTCCATACAATGCCGTAACAGAGAAATCAGATAACTAACAATTCGTAACCTCGTAAGCAGAGACGCATAATAAATACCATAACTATGAATACAATGTGATTCCGGGCTTCTAAAACAGGGAATAACAGTAAGAGGTCAAACAATGAGAATAATTTCAAGAAGAAAATCCATCACGAAATCAACCAGGGTACCCATCACGAAAGAAACTAGAATAGCCAGGTGTGAGGACTGTACATACCAGAGAAGCTTGAAGCACTTGAAACAACTCTAAACAGATCCAACCACTGTGAAATTAAACAACCAGAGCCAGAAAGGAATAAACACGAGAGTTCATATATTACCACAAGAAAATAAAGACCGGCGCCTATAATGATTATGCAACTGCCTTACCGAGTAAGTGCATGGATGACGGGTATTCATCAGCATCATGTCCATCGGAGGTGGGAGTACGTTGCCTTAACGCTATCTGATAAGGAGTTAATGCCAGAGGAGTGTACATTAATTGCATGTACAAGCTGTCCCATTGCTCTAACAAGCACCCCGATAGAGGATTATGAAACTAAATATTATTAGAAAATTAAATAATATAATATAATATTAAAAAAATTAAATAATATTTTGACAATAAAACTAATTTGTATCTTTGCCTATGTGATTATCACTCCAAGATCTCTAAGATCTCTCTACAAACTTTTAACCTTTTTTTTTTATATTATTATGAGTATTCTAGAATATTCTCTGGAAGTTAAATTTCTATCATCCACCTAATAATTAAATAAAAATTCTAGTAACTCTTTTCTATAACAAACACACCTATCAATGTAATTAATGCTTTTAATAATAATAATTGTTTTTATGATTTTATTAATTTTAATGATGTGAGGTGTATAATGCAATAATAGTTTTAATGTTTATTATGGATTGATGTTGATCCATTTTATCATTTTTTAAATTTATATGCCTAAATTGAATTTAAAATAATTTATTTAAATGTGGATCTTTCAATAAGTAAATATATTAAATGAAATGTCTTATTTTTTAAAAAATTTAAGTGATTTTGAAATATATAAGTTTTATGTTTAAAATAATTAAAAAATATTTTATTAGAAAGTTTTGAATTTACTGTTTATTAAAATGTTTATTAAAATGTAAAATGACCTGTAATTATTATTTTTAAATATAATAAACTTTATTATAACTATGTTGACATGTGTTTCTATTTTAGAATAGGGCTTCTATATTTTAATTTAATTATCAATAATTATGAGGGCGTGGTAGGGACTTTTCTTCCACGGAATATTCTAGAATATTTATAAATTTATCTCTACAATAGTTATGTTCTTTTTTCCCTTTTACTCAAATTTATTAATTGAAAAAAAATTCCATCTAAAAAAGTGTCATATGAAATGAGTTATATTTTTTTTTCCATGTAGAATTGATGACCCGTGATATTCACCCATACTAATGTAAGAAAACTTGATTAGTCCATACTAATGTAAGAAAACCTATTTATTAATTAAGAATATCTCTAATAAAATCGAAGTAAATTTCCATGGTTAAGAATCTTGTTTCATAGTTAAGAATCATGTTCCATATTTTTTTGAATGTATATATAGATTGATGCCTATCAACCCTTACCAACCATTTAATTTATATTACAAAACTAATTTTTATATACTTTTAATAATTACTTAAAACAATTAGATCATGTCCAACTTAATGTCATGTCAAGCTAACTTTTATCTCATACATTATTTTTTAACCCAAAAAACATAAGATAATAAACATAAATTTAATGAACTTAAATGAAATAACAATTTATATCATGATAAAAAAAAAAATTTCAACATCATCATCAATAATAAATATTATTAATTCCAAATGATAATTGCACCAAGAGGTACTCTCAAACCGTGTATGGTAGAGATGTTGTAATGTGATGTCATGTTTAACATTTTGACTCGACCAAATTACATAAAAATTATATATATATATATATATATATATATATATATATATATATATATATATATAGTCATCCAAAGGCCTTCAATTATATTCTCATGAAAATAGATAGTAAAAAATGTGTCTCTACGACTCCCCTCACCTCGTTCCGCAAGGCGAGATGGACTATTCAAAATATATTTCAATTTAACGATTATTCCCGTCAGGAAGATGAGTCATACAAGCCAAAATGGAGGCAAAATGAAGATAAAAACTAAGAGCAACATATCATGGAGGTCATTGATGAGGAATCATCAAATATGCAAAAATAAATCCAACTCTTTCATGTCTGTGAAAGTCGATATGTTCAACACGAGGTTCCAGGACATGAAGGTGATCATTGGACGATGTTGGCTTCAACGAAACTCGTCCAATTGTTATAAAATTTCACTATGGCTGAATTGGATATCGTTCATGTAGGCTACCAATTTGTTTTTGTCTTCATACCTATGCTCTCTAAGGATGTAAGGTTGGCCTAGATTATTCAGAGTTGATTATGGAATCCAGAGAATCAAGGGCGTCCACATGTCTTGGGGAGTGTCTATGGGAATTAGCCACTTCCCCTTCTTGTTCCACACTTGTTGAATTATCTGTATAAGAACTGATGAGAGTTGGTTTTGCTCCTCCTCTCCGCCTATCACCAATACTCATATGACCACTCCACCATCCTCACATATCCCTATCCCTCCAGTGGTTGATTCTCCCCTCCCGTAGCCTCCCCCTCCTAGTCCCTATGGTTTCTACATCTTGGAGGAAATTCTTGAGGACTCCGAAAAAGTGCAGGCCCAATGCATCGCTTAGGTTCAGTATGGATCCAACATGGTGACAATGTAGTCCACTAATTTCCCAGTTATATGGCGACCCATAGGTTGGTAATCTTTAGTCTCGTATGGCTCATTGTTGTCCACCACACATTCACAATTTTGGTTGGGTTTGTGAGTTTTTTTGGTTATTTATTATTTTTTTCTCATAAATACCTGATACACAGCTGCAAGGTTTCATGTTTTATATTTTTACAATGTCAATTTAGGTGCAAACATTTTAAGATCAAGTTTCCTCAACCATGGGCATATGGTAGTTAACATTTTCTGGTATCCTGGGTGACCTGCATAATTACTTCGATGTTATTCGTCCATGATTAGCTCTTTTAGGTCCATACGGTTTGGTACATACACCTTTCCTCTAAAGGCTAGCATCTGATCTTTATTAAGTCCATATTCTGAAGTACTTCCTTGCTTTCTGGTCTCTTCCATTTGTTGCCATAATAATTAATATTCCGGATCTTTTAGTGCTTCTTATTTTACTTGATCTAAGAATTTACTTTCAAGCTAATTGTAGTAAAGCTCATAAAAAAAATGAAAATTTCTACTTAAAGCATCAGCCACCCAGTTTTGCTTACCTTTCACATGCTGGATGTCCATATCAAACTCACATAGAAAGGCATTCCATCTTACCTGTCTGGAGTTTAAATCAACTTGTTTGAAATAACTAGTCAAGCTGCTATGATTTGTTTTTAACATAAAATTTTTACCCAACAAGTAGTGTCTCCATACCAGGAGCACATGTACTACTGTTGTTATTTATAGATCATAGGCTAATTAACTTTGTTCATGTTCCTTCAACTTTCTTGACTCATATGTCACTACTTTTCTTTCTTGAGATAAAAATGCCCCAACGCCCTCTTTACTAGCATCTATAAAAACTTAGAAGTATTTTTTGGGGTCAGCTACCCTAAACAATGGTGAAGTGTTCAATAACTGCTTCAGCCTCTCAAAATTGTTCTGGCACTCAACATTCCACTTAAATATTTTTCCTTTTCTCTACGAGGAGGTAATGGGAAAAGCAATTCTGAGAAATCCCTCAATAAATTTTTGATAGTACCCAGCTAATCCCATAAAGGATCGAATATCTGCCACATTCTCAGGTACTTTCCATTCCATGATTCTCTTGTTTTTCTTTGGATCAACAACAATCCCTCCTGTTGAAATGACATGGCCTAAGTACTAGATTTCTGTTTTGAAGAAACCACACTTGCTGAACTTCGCGTACAACTGGTGTTTTCTTAACATTTCCAGCACAATCCTTAAATTTTCTTTATGTTCTTCTTGGTTTTTAGAATAGATTAAAATGTCATCTATGAATATAAGTACAAAATTATCCAAGAAAGGATGGAATATACCATGCATTAACCTCATAAAGGTTGCTGGTGCATTTGTTAACCCGAAGGGTAACACCACAAATTCATAATGCCCGTACCTGGTACAGAAAGAAATCTTCTAAATGTCTTCATCCTTGTTTCAGATCTGGTGATATCCATATCTTAAATCTATCTCTGAAAATACTGTGGCCCCCTTCACCTAATCGAACAGATCATCAATCCTTGGTAGAGGATATTTATTTTTAACTGTTAACTTGTTTAACTATCTATAGTTCATGCACATTCACATGGTTTTGTCCTTCTTCTTAATGAATAGCACTAGTGCTCCCCACGGGGACACACTTGGACGAATATAACATTTTTCCAGCATTTCTTGTAACTGCATTTTTAATTTAGTTAATTCTGGAACACTCATTTTGTAAGGAGCCCTTGACACAGGAAATTATCCTGGAGTTAATTCTATGTTGAAATCAATATCTCGCCTTGGTGGTAATCTAGGGATATTTTTTGGGAAAACATCCATGAAATCTTGTACCACTGGTATGTTTTCTATCATAGGTGATTTTTCCTTGAAATTAGCATATCCCACCTGAATAGCATATATCTGACATCCCTTCCTCATACATTTATGCATTTTGGATGTTGTAAATGGGCGTAGCTGTAGCGGCTTCTTGATTCCCTGAATCTCCTTGCATGCTCCATCTTGCATTCTGTAAAAAATGATCTTTTCCTTGCAATCCACTGAGGTCCAATGTTTTTATAGCCAATCCATGCCCAAAAAAACATCATAGGACCCTAATGGCGATATGTTTAGGTCCACATTTAACTATTGTTCTGTAATTTCTAATGTGCAATTTTGAATTTTGGGAGTTACCTTTATTTTTGCTCCTGTGGCTAGCTGTACCAGCCAAGGGTTTTTGAATTTCTGCCCTTTTAATTTACAAATTTCCACTATTTTGGGACTAACATAACTTAGACTTGCACTTAGGTCTACCAAAATAGAAAAATATTGGGACAGTAATTTACCTTCCAACCCAATCATTGTTGGCTGATAATCTGCCTGTCGATCCTCCAATGCTACGTTGATACGAGGACTGTTTCATGCCACATCGCCTACTGTAGAAGCCTCCTCAAAATTTGTAACCATTTCATTTCTTGCTTTCTATGGTCAGTTTTTATAATAATGTGCCTCACCAAACCCCCAAAACTATAGAGGTGGTTTGGTCACCTGCCCTCGCTCAGGTTTGCTAGATGCCTCTGTAGGCTTCTCTTCCACTGGCCATCAGGTTCTTTGATTATTTCTTCCAAATTTCTTACTCAAAGAATTTTGTGCAGAATTCTTAAAGTTATTTTTTTTGGTGCCTTTAAAATTTGAGTTGTTTTTCTGTCCTTTCCTTGGCTGTCAACTTTTTTCAACCTCCCCTTTTGCCTTGGACTGCTGATAGCACATTCGTGCCTTATGAATGACTTCATCCATGGTTCTGGGATTTACAAATCAATTCGCTCATTCATATGTGTTGGAAATCTGCTCAAAAATATTTGTACCTTAGCCTTTTCATCTCGGAGGTATGGAACATATCTTAATAGGGAGGTAAACTTTGTGATATACTCATCCATAGTCATCTGTCCTAGCTTTAAGTAATGAAATTCTTTAAATTTCTCATCGTAGAAAAGTTTTGTTAAATAATTGTTTTTGAAGTATTGTTGGAACAATCCCGAGTCAACATCTTGGTCCTTAATGCTACGAACATTATTTACTTCTTCGCACCACATAGTGGCTTTCTCTCTTAACCGAGATATGGCCAATTTGGCCTTCAGGTTGTTGCTGTACTTGTACACATGAAAATATTTGTTCGTTTTTATCAACCAAGCCTCTGCCACTTCCTCAACTTCACCATCAAATGTTGGTGGTTTTATTTTTTGAAACTCTCCTTAAAGCTCCACTTTTTTATTCTTAACTTCTTGTTGATCTCACAAATTGCCAGATTCTGCTTCATTATAGTTTTTTTTCTTGTTACTTTGCTGGGATGGGCTTCTTTCCACTCTATCAGTGGTGTGGTATCTTGTTTGTCGCTCATCACCTTCTTGCATGTTCCTATCAGCACTAGGGTGTTCCATTTCCTTATTTTTCTTGTCTGACAGGCTCTTGAGTATATTTTATTGCTCTTGCATCAAGCGCTTGTTATCACTTCAAACCCGCACCATTTATTCCTTTATTTTCCGTACTGTATTCAACAGTATGATGGTTTGATGTTGTTGTTCCTCCAGCAGTCTACTTGTTTGCTGGTGCTAATCCACACTCAGCTGAACCCACATCTCAGGGCTCACTACTAGTTGTTTTTGGGGTTCCCCTGTCTTTTAGGGTGGTTGTTGCGTTGATCCCATTCTCATGATGTTTCCTGTTATGCTTCTTTTTTTTGCATCAATATACACACAACTTAATCGTTAGTTTACCCTTAGAGTCCCAGCCTATGAACGCTTCTCTGATACCACTTGTAACATACATACAATTTTTTTTTTACTTTTTACCCTATGGGTAAATATATTAACCATAATTGTATTCCAATTAATCAAATTTACATCACCTAAAGGTTAGTCTCACTACAAACAATTAAAAGTCCAAACCATGGATTTTAATGTAAGTTCTAAACCTTAACATTATATGGTTAAACTAACTTCCATACACAAATTAACTTTGTCATGGTCTACTTTATCGTTTCATATAAAATATTTAAAGTTCTATATGAATATATTTGCACTCGCGCTAACGTTAAGATTATAATATGGTCTTTTAACTATTGCCAACCCACCAAATTTATCATCCAGAATCTTGATATGATCGAGGCTTCGCTGGAATGTCTTGGTTATTTAAAGCAGTAGGTACTGACAATTAAATTCTTACAAAAGTTTAATATTTTCCATGATTTTTTTTTGGATTTCAATGGTCCTTGTTTTTAGACCTTCTCCATTAATTTTTGGGAGATCTATGGTTCATATTTTAGGTGGGGATCGACTTGATAATCCTGCTAACCCTAGGTGGTTTTCGCCTTTTAACGTTTCTCTGTGTCAGTTCGCCTTCACTGCATTCAGAGGTTTTTCTCCCACAGCAAGAATTCGAGCTCTGACTCTGCTGAACTATGTTTCCATCCCGAATCGAGAGGGTTCTAGTGGAAAAGAGCTCAGGAATTGCAGTATGGCAAGGAAGGGGTCCTCGCTCCAACCTGTTGGGGTTTTTCTGGTGGTGTTCAACCTCCGTCTCACGGGAAAACCCACGATTTCTACCAAAACACATTCCTCCACACAGGTAATCCCTTCAAAATCTACGCATCAATAGTTTTACCTCATTACTTTCCAAATTTTTAGAGTATTATCTCCTTAACAGTTCTCTGTTTTAACTTCTAAATTTTAGATATTGAAGGATTCCAGTACCCGGAATGCCGTGGAAAAATTTCTTATACAGGTATACTTATTTTTCTTTCGGGTTCTTCTTTACTTATCACAGTTCTCCATTTATGAATACGTTTTTCCTCTTAAACCTTTCTCACAATCTCGTTCTTTATGTTTAATGGTTGTAGGTCAGCTCTTTCACTGGTTGTTAAGTTCTTCAGCATCGAATAGTCATTTTGGGAATACCAGTTACCTCGGTTCGCTACTAATGATTCTAGCTCACCTTCCACATAATTCATTGTTTGCACATAGACCCAGATGTCTTACATGTCTCAGGTGAACTTCTAGACTTCATGGGGGTTTATGAACCCAGTCTCGGCTCTGCCTAAAAGTTGTTCATTGGCCTTGTTTCCTTGCTTATGTTTCGTTCTTTTCACAAATTGTAACATTAAAGACAATATCTGGCCAAATCCTTGAGGCTCAGATAGTCTCTCTCGCACTTATATTTTTGTAAACACATTAACAGTGCATTTGTTATGGAAGGTCTACTTTAGAGTTCATTACTAGAATTCGACGCTTGCATGGTTTGCAGTATTGGAAAAGGCGACTGCTGATAAAGAATTTTGGAATAGTTTTATTTGTCGTTTGGACTATATGTATAATTTCTAAATGCAATGGCCTACTCACTATTTTAATGGAATGAAAAGCCTGTTTTTATTTTTCTAAAGTCCGTACATGCTCTAGTTTTATTTTCTGTATGTTTTCATTTCTTGGTTAGTTCGAATGGATACTATGTAGGATGATCGACAGACAAGTTGTAACCCGGTTTTCTTGGAAATAATTGGTCACTGTCTTTACAGTAGTTTTTTTCTTAATCTCCAGTCTTAGTTTATGTTCTTAAGATACATATTTCTTTGTCTATTTCATTTACCTTGACGGTGTATCTCGGTGAACGAACTACAATATAATTCGTCTGTGTATAATTAGATAGAGGAGGAGGAAACATGGAGAGGTCGCCCAATGCTCTAGGCCCTCCAAAAACTCCTTTCTCGTTAGCTCAAGGAGAGAGCGCAGGAGAAAGAAAAAGATACTGCCTGGATTGCAGAGCTCTCTGCCGTACAAAGACACTCTTTCTCCTCCCTCAAGCGCTTGGAAAAAGATCTCATAACCGAATCCCCCGCAATATTTCTTCCCCCTCCTCTCCTGCTCTCTCTCCCTCATGCTCCCCTGGATTCTTCTCCTCCTCTCCACCTACCAACAATACTCGTATGACCACTCCACCATCCTCGCATATTCGTGTCCCTCTGGTGGTTGACACTCCCCTCTCGTCGCCTCCCCATCCCAATCCCTATGGATGCTACATCTTGGAGGAAATTCCCAAGGACTTCGACAAAGTGCAGGACTAATGCAGTGCTTAGGTTCAGTATGGCTCCAACATGGCGACAATGCAACCTACTAATTTCCCAGTTCCATGGCAACCCACAGGTTGGTAATCTTCAGTCTAGTTTGGCTCATTGTTGTCCACCAAACAGTTGAAATTTTGGTTTGTTTTTCTAGTATTCGACACATAGACACAAGGCTCATGGATTTATTTTTGGTTCTCTACTAGTTTTTTCTCACAAATGCCCGATACAAAGCTACAAGGTTTCATGTTTCATATTTTTTCAATTTCAATTTACGTGAAAATGTTTTAAGATATGGTTTCCTCTCCCACGGGAAGATACTTCCTACTCTTATCTTCGGTTTCCTCGCTTAGAGGCAAAGGATTCTCTCATAGTTGTAAACTATGTACATTTTTTCTATTTTAATATAATGTAAATACATTTTCTCACCAAAAAAAACTTGAAAAAATCACTGTGAGATTATAGTATACTTCTTTTCATATATTCTAGAAATTAATTAAATTATAGATTACATAAGTTTGATAATAAAGTAATTTTTAAACATCATAATAAAATAATGCATAAGTTTCAATAATCAACTTAAGTTTTCTTAAGTATAAAAATTATATTTGAAATTTAAAAAAAAATATTTATTACATTAATATTTATAGGTTTAAACTCACTTAAAAGTATTATATATTTAATTATTTGATTCCTCAATCTTCCTAAAATATTACTTATTAAGTACTATGAACAATTATGTAATATTCATAATACTTATTAAATACTATGAATAATTATGTAATATTCATCGACAATTGTTATCGTTTTTTCATAATTTTTTTTTAATGTGAAGTAGAACCAATATACATTTAATTTTTAAAATTATTTTTCGAGATAAAAAAAATTAAATAGAAATTTGGTATATAGTTAAAATTTTAAATATTTTATTATTTTAATTTAAATTAACAAAAAATAAAAATAAAACCAGTTTTAAATCAGTAATGAATTTTAATTAAAATTGTAAATTAATCCAATTTTTATATACAATTAAAATTTTAAATATTTTATTATTTTTTTAAAATTTAACCATTATTCTTTTTAAATTTAACCAAAAAAATTAAAAAGCCTAATTTTAAATAAATTTATAATTCTAAATTATTTTAAATTAATAAAATTTATTAAAATTATAATTAATAAAAAATTTTATTTCTATTTTACAATAAAATATCACAAATTCAATTAAAAATTATATCATACTTCTCTTTATATCTTATAAAAATTAATTAAATTATACATTACATAAATTAAGTTTCATAATTCATTATTGTTACAATAATGAAGTGAAAATTCTTTTATCCTAATTACTTGCTTGCAAAAAAGTTTGAAAACTTTTTTTTTTAATTTTATAATTAAAATAAAAACACTAAAGGAAATATCTCCACTTTTTTCATAAAATAAAAAGTCTAAATTTTAAAGAATACTAATATCTTAAAAATTGTTTTCAAATCCATGTAACTAGAAAAGTCAAAATATTGTAAGTACCCTAATGATCACTTTAGAATAACAGAATATAAGAACAAGTTGTGAAGATATTCTTGAAGAGCATATTGTGAGGAGTGGGAGGGTTCATTTCACTTATATTCTATTGCCAATTTGAGATAGTTGGCTTAAGTGTCAATTAATTGTTATGTTATTTTATTTTTAAGAAAATTAAGACACTTATTTCTTTCGAGAAATATTACTTGATGAACAAGAATTAATTTTTTTTATTGAAAATAAAATTTAATTATGGAAAATGGCTACATAAAAGTGAAAAATATTGATGGTAAAAGTATTCCAAGAACTGAGAAATGGGTGAACAGAAAATAGTTCGAACAGTTACCTTTTTCTTTGAGGATAAAGGTACATCCCAGAGAGGAAAAGGGGTTATGTTCTGTGGCTAAGGAGAGGAAGAGAAAGAGAGTGATGATTTCCTAAGCTAGAGGTGACCAGTGGAAACACTCAGTATTCCCGAAATTCCTGGAATAGGAGATTTGACTTGGGGTCATGAGGTCTCTTCTGGAACCTCTGTCAACCTACGTAACTCAGATGTGGAGAATGGGGGGACATGAGGATGTAATTTCCTCTCTCATGATATGGAGGAAATCATCAACAAGGTCTGGAAAATAGATAAGTAAACAAGTTGCTAGAAAATTAAGTTCAGGATATACTGTCTTATTATTTTTATTTCTTGTTACAGTTTATGTTATTTATATATGAAATAAAGACTCCTCTACATGGAATGATAGATAGGTATTTTATCTGTGTATTCCTTAATGTAACCAAAGGAAATAGATATACCCCTAAAATATTTAGAACAATGTATCCAGGTTTTGGTTTGTTTAGTGTTTACAGAGAATCAGAAAATAACTAGAACTCATGTTACCTGTAAGTTGAAAATAGGAAACTATTAACTCAGAGTCTTAGAGCCGAAACTCCAAACCCCGATTTGGTCGTTAAATATACCTATTATATTCACAGACAGAATAATCTGGGCATTTCATTTAAAATCAAAAGAAAAGTAAACCCAGTGCCAATATCAAGAAGGAAATGAAAAACTGGCTGTAAACCATAAAGAATATGTCAAAGATAAATATCGGGGTTTGAATGTGTGGTAATCCCCCAGAACCAAAAACCTTCAGCATAAGAGAATGTATTATAAAGATAGTGAATAAACATGTCAAATAAAGACAAAAACCCAAGAAATAAGCTAGCCTAATTCAACAATAAAAAAAGGATATTGAAAAGAATCTGGAAATGCATAATATACATTTAAACATAAATCTAGAAAAAAACATTATGTGCCATTCCTGAAATATGCCAAAGAAACAAGCAGATACAAAGAGTGGAATTGTAACACTAATTGTGAGACAAGAGTTACTCGAAACACTAATATAAATGCATGAAGTATAGTAGCTTCCAGTATCTGGATTAAACTATAAATTAAGTTACTGAAATTCTAGGGATAACCCCCTTATCACCAAACCCATAAATACAGAATAAAGGTAGGAAAAAAACTGTAGTTCAAATATGTATTACAAAATATCAAATGTAGACCCAAGAAGGGAAAAAGCTTGAACTTTGAAGTAGAATATGACATGGCGGCATGTAGCCATAAAGTTAAACATGAACTCACATTGATGTGAGAGCCTTTGAGGCTAGATAAGAGTTCTCTACATCTGAGAAGCTAACAAACCCTACAGTAAGAAAAGAATACCTGAAGGAGGCAAGATAAAACGATTCAGATAAGATCGAAAAATCGAGCATTCCCGAAGATTTCACCTCAACACCAAGATAGGGCAGTTACCTGCACAAGAAAACGAGGTAAGAAATTCATTAATCGCATACCCTCACGATTATGCTAATGAAGTAACGCATCAACATAAAAGTGAAAACCAAAGACAGAGAAATTATTTTACCTGTGTAAGGTGCATCCGCGAGTTGAAAGGTGATTTGTGTGGACAAAGCCACAAAAGAAGTTCAAATTCTGCAACCGTAGTATGGTATAAAACAGAATTAGAGAAACCCCCAAAAACATATAAACACTCTCATAATACCTAGTAAGTTAATTAGGAAACTCAACAGAGAACATGAAGTTGATTGTATGCAAGAAAGCGACCAAGCCTGGAAGACTAGATAAGGAACACCTTTAGAGAAAAATCAAAAGCAAATATAGTGAACTGTGCATAGGCACGAGTATAGAGAAAACTTCTGGCCAGCGAAAAGAAAATGATAGATGAGTAAAACTATGGAAACCAAATAGAAGTTCCTCGCCAAAAAAAAAAAGTCTGTGCCTGTCGGGATTACCTGTCTACTGTGGAGCCAAGAAAGGCCAGACGGACCTAAGATGGAGTTGCAAAACGGAGCAGTGGTAGGGTTCCAGACGGAGCCGAGGTGGAGTGGCAGAGTAGAGCGGCGGAGGGCGATGAACAAATGAAGAGAATTGGTTAGGGTTTAGGGTAGACTATACCCTAAACATGTACTCGGACAAAGATCCATCGTTGATCTCAAACCCTTGTGATCAGAAGGCTTGAGGTTCATCACAGCTGTCAACCGGAGTAATGGCGTGTACAGGATATTTATTCCAAAGAGATAAATACTCAAATCTCCATCGAAAAACAACGGGCTATGAAATAATTGCAATTCAGATTAATATGAGATCACCAATCAATGTAATGTCCTTGTCACAAATATGCTAAAGCTCTTATGTACCAGATGAATCAAAAGATAAATCTCCAAATAATCGCATTCTTGTGCTTCACTTATATATATATATATATATATATATATATATATATATATATATATATATATATAATGACAAGTTTCCACCTCGGGACTTGCAATCATTCACCTGATCATATATTACCATAATAGTGTGAAATTAAAGATATGAGCATGTAAGTGTAAGGATAGAAATATTTGCAATGATATCAATCTGGTAAATGTTGCGTAATGTAATGGAAATATTTTTTTTAATTTGTATCTTGATGTATGTTACAAGTGGTATGAGATCAGTGTTCACACGCTGGGACCCTAGGGGTCACCTAACATGACATATTGTGTGTGTAAATGATACACATCAAAGAAACAACACAGTAGGAGGTAATATGAGAAGGGGATCAACGCAGCAAACACACCGAAACACAATGGAACCTACACCCCAACCACAATCAGAAATGAATCCTGATATATGGATTCAGCTGAGTGTAGATCAACACCAGTAGACTAGTAGACTGCTGGAGGAGACCAATATTCTACTAAGCACAGTGCAGAAGCTACAGGAGGAAATGGTCTAGGTTAGAAGTGTGAATGAGCACTTAATGCAAGAACAAGATATAATACACAAGAGACTTTCTCAGTGATACAACCCCGTCATGATAGAGACATGCAGGATGGAAATGAACGATAAGCAAGGCACCAAACCACTGACAAAATGGAAAGAATCCCTTCACAACGAAGTAACAAAAATAGAAACTACAATGAGGCTGAGTCCGATAATGTGTTGAAACAATAAGAAATTAAGAAACATAAAGTGGAACTTCAAGGTGAGTTCTGGAAGATAAAATCACTTACGTTTGATGGAAAAGTGAAAGAGGTGGTTGAAGCATGGTTGATAAATATGAACAAGTACTTTCAAGTCTATGAGTATAGCAGCAACCAGAAATATGGGAAGAGCATCTACACTTGGTATAATTTTCTTACAACAATGTTTATTAGGAATCTCTTAAGATGAATCCCTTCAAAGATTTGTATGGATGACAATGTCATACACCTATGAATTGCAGTAGCCCAAAAACCAAGTGGATGCTTGGACCGGAAATGATAGCTGAGATGGAATCAAAAGTAAGAAAGATCAGACAAAATTTGAAGGCAACTCAAGATCGGTAGAAAGTATATGTAGAAAAGAAAAGGACTTATAGTGAATTTGAAGTGGGTGATCATGTGTATGTAAGGATTAGACCAAAGAAGAGCACAATAAGGTGGGCTTCCTGTGCCAAGTTGGCTCCCCGGTTCTGTGGACCTTTCTAGATATTGGAAGGGTGGGACCTGTGGCATACCGATTGGCCTTACCCAGCCATATTCGGGTTCACAATGTCTTCGATGTATACTTACTAAAGCGATGCGTACATGAACCGAAGCATGTCATCCACTAGCAAAGAATTTAGGTAGGTTAAGATTAAAAATCCTATTTTTAAATACTAAATTTATGAGAAATTAACTCAGAATTTTGCTGATTGCAGGTCAAGCCGGACAATGAATTTCAGGCCGAACCTCAGCATATACTCAATCAAGGATAAAACATGCTTCGTAGGTGAGCCATCACCCAAGTTAAAGTGCAGTGGAATCACTTCAACTCGGATGAGGCTACTTGGGAAGTTGAAGGATTTGTTCGGGTGGCTTACCCATAACTGTTTGTTGAGCTAGAGTGAAACACCAAGGACGGTGTTTACTTCCAGGGGGGAAGATGTGACAGCTGGCTTAAGTGCCAACTAATTGTTATGTTATTTTATTTTTAAGAAAACTAAGATATTTATCTCTTTTGAGAAATATTAATTGATGAACAAGAATTAATTTTGTTTTGATTGAAAATGAAATTTAATTATGGAAAATGGCTCCATAAAAGTGAAAAGTACTGACGGTAAAAGTATTCCAAAAACTAAGAAGTGGTTGAACAGAAAACAGTTCAGACAGTTACATTTTTATCTGAGGACAAAGGTACATCCCAGTGAGGAAAAGGTGTTCTGTTCTGTGGCTAAGGAGAGGAAGGAAAGGAGAGTGATGATTTCCTGAGCTGGTGGTGGCTAGTGGAAACACTCAGTATTCTTCAAATTCCTGGAATAGGAGACTAGAATTGGGGTCCTGAGGTCTCTTCTAGAACCTTTGTCAACCTATTTAACTCTGGTGTGGAGCACGGGGGGAGATGAGGATGTAATTTCCTCTCTCATGGTAGGGATGACTTCATCAACAAGGTCTCAAAAACAGATAAGTAAACAAGTTGATGGAAATTTAAGTTCAAGCTATACTGTCTAGTTATTTGTATTTCTTATTATAGTTTAGGTTCTTTATATATGAAATAAAGACTCTTCTAATGGAATTATAGATAGGTATTTTATCTGTGTATTCCTTAATGTAACCATAGGAAATAGATAAACCCCTAAAATATTTAGAACAATGTATACAGATTCTGGTTTGTTTAGTGTTTACAGAGAATTAGAAAATAACTAGAACACCTGCTACCAGTAAGTTGAAAACAGGAAACTATTAACTCATACTCTTAGAGCCGAAACACCAAAGACCGAGTTGGTCGTTAACTGTAGCTATGATATTCACAGAAAGAATGGTCCAGACATTTCATTTAAAATCAAAAGAAAAGTAAACTCAATGCTAATATCCAGAAATAAATGAAAAACTAGCTCTAAACTGTAAAAAATATGGCAAAGATAAATATCAGGGTTTGCCTGTGTGGTAATCCCCCATAACCGAAAACCTCCAGCATAAGAGAATGTATTATAAAGACAATGAATAAACATGTCAAATAAAGACAGAAACCCGGGAAATAAGCTAGCCTAATTTTACGGTAAACAAAGGCTATTGAAAAGAATCTGGAAATGCATAGTATACATGTAAACAGGAATTTGGAAAAAACATTCTTGGCCATTCCTGAAATATGCCAAAGAAAATATCCAATACAAAGAGTGGAATTGTAACGATAATTGGGAGACAAGAGTTACTCGAAACACTCATACAAATGCATAAATTATAGTAGCTTCTATTATTTGGATTAAAGTATAAATTAAGTAACTGAAATTCTAGGGATAACTCCCTTATCACCAAACCCGTAAACACAGAGTAAAGGTAGGAACAAAAATGTAGTTCAAGTATGTATTACAAAATATCAAATGTAGACCCGAGAAGGGGAAAATCCAGAATTTTGAAATAGAATATGACATGGCAGCATGTAGCCATAAAGTTAAACCAAAACTCACATTGTTATGAGATCCTTTGAGGCTGTAGAAGAGTTCTCTATGACTAAGAACCTAACAAACCCTACCGTAAGAAAAGAATACCTGAAGGTAGAAATATAAAATGAGTCAAAGAAGATCGAAAAATCAATTATTCTAGAAGAGTTCACCTCAACACCGAGATAGGGCAGTTACCTGCACAAGAAAATGAGGTAAGAAATTCATTAACCACATAACCTAATGATTATGCTAACAAAGTAACACATCAACATAAAAGGGAAAACAAAATACAGAGCAATTATTTTACCTGTGTAAGGTGCATCCACAAGCTGGAAGGTGATCTCTGTGCACAAAGCCACGGAAGAAGTTTAAATTCCGCAACCTTAGTATGGTATAAAATAGAACTATAGAAATCCCCAACAACATATAAATACTCTCAGAATACCTAGTAAGTTGATGAGGAAACTCAGTAGAGAAGCTAAAGTTTCTTGTCCACAAGAAAGCAACTAGACCCGGCAGAGCAGTGCAGGAACACCTTTAGAGAAAAACCATAAGAACATATAGTGAATTGTGCATAGGCATAAGTATAGAGCAAAATTATTTCCAGCAAAAAGAAAAAGATAGATGAGTAAACATGTGAAAACCAAATAACAGTTCCTCGCAAAAACAAAAGAAAAAATTTGCATCTATTGGGATTACCTGTCTATTGTAGAGCCAAGAAAGGCCAGACGGAGCTGAGGCGAAGTTGCCAGATGGAGCCAAAGAAGAGTGCCAGACAGAGCCGAGGCAGAGTGACAGAGCAGCACAGCGGAGGGCAACGAAAAAATGAAGAGAAGTGGTTAGGGTTTGGGGTAGACTATACCCTAAATGGGTACTCAGACAAAGATCTATCGTTGATCTCAAACCCTTGCGATCGGATGGCTTGAGGTTCATCACAGCTGTCAACTCAAGTAATGGCGTGTACAACATATTTATTCCAAAGAGATAAATAGTCAAATCTCTGTCGAAAAACAATGGGCTATGAAATAATTATAATCCATATTAATATAACATCACCAATAAATGCAATGTCCTTGTCACAAATATGCTAAATATCTTATGTACCGAATGAATCAAAAGTTAAATCTCCAGTCGAATTGTATGCCAAGTGTCACACTTATATATATATATATATATATATATATATATATATATATATATATATATATTATTTTTATTTTTATTTTTATTTTTATTTTTTACAAGCTGCCACCTCGGGACTTGCAATCATTCACCTAAACATATATTATCATAACAGTGTAAAAGTAAAGATATGAGCACGTAAGTGTAAGGATAGAAATATTTACAATGATATCAATTAGGTAAATGTTGGCTAATGTAATGGAAATAATTTTTTTTAGTTGTATATTCATGTACGTTACAAGTGGTATCAGAGTAGCGTTCACATGCTGGGACCCTAGGGGTCATCTAAAATGACATATTGTGGGTGTAAATGATGCACAACAAAGAAAAAACACAATAGGAGGCAATATGAGAAGGGGGTCAACGTAGAAAACACCTCGGAAACGCATGGGAACCTACATCGCAACCACAATCGAAAATGAATCCTAAGATGTGGATTCAACTGAGTGTAGATTAGCACCAACATACTAGTAGACTGATGGAGGAACAACAACACCAGACCAATATTCTTCTAAGCACGGTGTAGAAGCTACAGGAGAAAATGGTCTAGTTTAGAAGTGACAATGAGCACTTAATGTAAGAACAAGAGAGGATACTCAAGAGCCTTTCTGACAAATAGAATCTGGGAGTGATACAACCCAGTCCTGATAGAGACATGCAGGATGGAAATGAATGACAAGAAAGGGACCAAACCACTAACAGAATCGAAATAATCACTTCACAGCAAAGTAACAAAAACAGAAACTACAATGACGTTGAGTCTAATAATGTGTCCAAACAACATGAAATTAAGAAATAGAAAGTGGAACTACAAGGTGAGTTCCAGAAGATAAAACCACCTACATTTGATGGAGAAGCAGAAGAGGTGGCTGAAGCATGGTTGATAAATATGAACAAGTGCTTTCAAGTCTATGAGTATAGCAGAAACCAACAATATTGGAAGAGTAACTACACTTGTTATAATTTGCTTACAATAATGGTTATTAGGAATCCCTTAAGATGAGTCCCTTCGAAGCTTTGTATGGATGACAATGTCATACACCTATCAATTGGAGTAGCCCCGAAACCAGGTTGATGCTTGGACCGAAAATATTAACTGAGATGGAATGATAAGTAAGAAAGATCAGACAAAATTTGAAGGAAACTCAAGATTGGCAGAAAGTATATGCAGATAAGAAAAGGACTTGTCATTAATTTGAATTGGGTGATCATGTGTATGTAAGGATTAAACCAAAGAAGAGCACACTAAGGTGGGGCTCCTATGCCAAGTTGGTTGCCCAATTCTGTGGACCTTTCCAGATATTGGAAAGGGTGGGACCTATGGCATACTGATTGGCCTTACCCAGCCATATTCGAGTGCACAATGTGTTCCATGTATCCTTACTAAAGTGATACGAAGATGAATCGAAGCATGTAATCCACTGGCAAAGAATTTAGGTAGGTTAAGATTAAAAATCCTATCTTGAAATACTAAATTTTATGATAAATTAACTCTGAATTTTGCTGGTTGTAGGTCGAGACGAACGGTGAATTTGTGGTTGAACCTCAGTGTATACTCGATCAGAGAGAAATCATGCTCCGGCGACGAGCCATCACCCAGGTTAAAGTGCAGTGGAAGCACTTCAGCTCGGATGAGGCTACCTCAGAAGATTAAGGATTTTTTTGGGAGGCTTACCTAGAACTATTTTTTGAGCTGGAGTGAAACACTGTGGATGGTGTTTACTTCCAGGGGGGAAGATGTGACAGCTAGCTCAAGTAACCATAGGAAATAGATAAACCCCTAAAATATTTAGAACAATGTATACAGGTTCTGGTTTGTTTAGTGTTTACATAGAATCAGAAAATAACTAGAACTCTTACTACCAGTAAGTTGAAAACATGAAACTATTAACTCAGAGTCTTAGAGTCAAAAATCCAAACCTTAAATTGGTCGTTAACTATACCTATGATATTCACAGACAGAATGGTCCGGAAATTTCACTTAAAATAAAAAGAAAAGTAAACTTAGCGCCAATATCCAGAAAGAAATGAAAAACTGGTTGTAAACCATAAAGAATATGGAAAAGATAAATATCAGGGTTTGCATGTGTGGTAATCCCCCAGAACTGAAAACCTTCAGCATAATAGAATGTATTATAAAGACAATGAATAAACATGTCAAATAAAGACAAAAACCCAGGAAATAAGCTACCCTAATTCGAAAGTAGACAAAGGCTATTGAAAATACCCTGGAAATGCATAGTATACATGTAAACAGAAATCTAGAAAAAATGATATTTTCCATTCCTGAAATATGCCAAAGAAACAAGCCAATACAAAGAGCAGAATTGTAACAATAATTGCGAGAAAAGAGTTACTTGAAACATTGATACAAATGCATGAAGTACAGTAGCTTCCGGTATTTGTATTAAAGTATAAATTAAGTTATTTAAATTCCAGGGTTAACCCCCTTATCACCAAACCCGTAAATACAGAGTAAAGGTAGGAAAAAAACTATAGTTCAAGTCTGTATTACAAAATATCAAATGTAGACCCAAGAAAAGAAAAAACCCAAACTTTCAAACAGAATATGACATGGCAGCATGTAGCCTTAATGTTAAACCCGAGGTCACATTACTGTGAGAGCTTTTGAGGCTGGAGTAGAGTTCTCTACGACTCAGAACCTAACAAACCCTATAGAAAGAAAAGAATAGTTGAATGGGGCAAGATAAAATGAGTTAGAGAATATCGAAAAATCAAGCATTCTAGAAGAGTTCACCTCAGCATCGATACAGGGCAGTTACCTGTGCAAGAAAACGAGGTAAGAAATTCATTAACTGCATACCCTGACGATTATGCTAACAAAGTAACGCATCAATAGAAAAGGGAAAACCCAAATACAAAGTAATTATTTTACCTGTGTAAGGCACATCCGCAAGCTAGAAGGTGAACTTTGTGGACAAAGCCACGGAAGAATTTCAAATTCCACAACCTTAGTATGGTATAAAATATAACTAGAGAAACTCCCAACAACATATAAACACTCTCAGAATACCTTGTAAGTTGATGAGGAAACTCGGTAGAGAAGCCGAAGTTGCTTGTCCACAAGAAAGTGACCAGGCCTGGAAGAGCAGTTAAGGAACAGCTTTAAAGAAAAATCACAAGCACATATAATGAACTGTGCGTAGGCAAGTATAGAGAAAACTTCTGGCCAGTGAAAAGAAAAAGATAGATGAGTAAACCTTGGGAACCAAATAGCAGTTCCTTGCAAAAACAAAATAAAAATTCTATGGCTGTCGGGATTACCTGTCTATTGTGGAGCCAAGAAAGGCCAAACGGAGCCGAGGCAGAGTTCCATATGGAGCCGAGGCAGAGTGCCAGACAGAGCCGAGGCGGGGTGCTAGACAGAGCCAAGGTGGAGCTGCAGAGCAATGCGACGGAGGGCGACGAAGAAATGAAGAGGAAAAATTAGTGTTTGGGGTATACTATACCCTAAACGGGTACTCGGACAAAGATCCATTGTTGATCTCAAACCCTTGTGATCAAACGGGTTGAGGTTCATCACAATTTTCAACTGGAATAATGACGGTTATAGGATATTTATTCCAAAGAGATAAATGCTCAAATCTCTGTCGAAAAACAATGGGCTATGAAATAATTGCAATCCATATTAATATAACATCACCAATCAATGTAATGTCCTTGTCACAAATATGCTAAGATCTTATATACCAAATGAATCTAAAGATAAAAACAATGTTACCGATGAAATAGGTAACTGCACTAGTACCTACTTTTTGACGTAGCAAGAAAAACACCCGATTTTGAAAAGTGGTGATGCAGAATCAATTTTTTTTTTTAGCATGTTTTTGGCACTTTATTAATTTTTTTTTATGTGATGCTTTTTATGTCTATTTTGAATAGTGGTGGTGTATCATCACCAATGTTTTTTTAGAGGATTGATTTTGAAACTATACATTTTCTAATGTATTCTTCTTCCGTGAGATGTTTATTTTTAAGTGCATTTATGTACTTGTGTTTTAAAAAGAAAAAGAAAAAAAATTAAATAAAAATTTATAATGATATCTTCACTTTCTCACATAGATAAAAAATGAAAAAAAGGTCAATATTATAAATTTTATATTTTCTACAAGCTTATGTATTGCTAATGAATTTTTCAATGCACATCAAATAATTGTCGCTAAAAAACCAATATTTTGAATGATATGGAAAAAAAATACAAATTTTCAATTCAAATAAAATGCAAAAAATATACTTTTAGATACTTTTTGTTAAAACAAACATGTTAAATAAACTAATTTTTTGGAAAATCTTAACAAAAAAACTTCAGAAAATAGAATTTTTATTGAATTTTATGTCAAAAAATAATAGTAATCACATGTTTTTTGCAAAAAATAAGGATTCGTCTCATAAAATATCAAATTCTAAACATTCCAAGTAAAAATGATTAATATATCTAAAAAATGAGCTTTGTTTGCAAGCATAACTTAAAGATCCTCTACAATATCAACTAATACATGTTCAACATCATCTAGAACATCATTGATGGCTTCTTCCGCAACATTTTCTACTTCATTTTGGTCATTGTCATCTTCTAATGGATCTTTCACATCTGCAAATCTTCCAAAGTGTCCCTTTCCAATCATTACATATAATGGTGGTTGAGGTTCCTTTGCTTTTTTTGCCACACGTGATTCATTAAAATCCCCTTTCCTCAAACCAAATTCTTGCTTCACATCTAGAAGGAATTCAAGAGCGTTAATTCTTTGTTGAATAAATTTGTATTGCACTGGGTCTTTCTCAATGGAAATGCAATCTCTTCCTTTTGGTAGGAAACATGATAGTGTTGCACCTAATCATCAAGTATAAAAGAAATAAGTAAGAAAAATAGTATAAAGACATAAAAAGTAAAAAATAAAATATTTAAATTTAAATTTGTATAATAAAACTTACATGAACCTAAAAATAGACAAAACTCAATCTGCTTCATTTGACGGAATTTCCCAGCCTGCCTCCAGTTCCGAGAATCACCCTCCGCCCAATCAGGGGCCGGAGGCAGGACAGGAAGCCCTTGACGGTGCCACCCGGCTAGCCTCTGCCCAGCCGGGGGTGATTCTCAGAATCGCCCTCCACCCAGCCGGAGGTGATTCTCGGAATCGCCCAACACGCAGCCAGGAGGGAATCCTGGAATCGCCTTCCACCCAACTGGGGGTGATTCTCAGAATCTCCCTCCGCTCTGCTGAGGGCCAGAGGTAGATTGGGTGGCACCATCGAGGGCTGCCCAACTTGCCTCCGGCAGAGGCAGGTAGAGGCGGGCTAGGCAGCCCTTGTTGTCACTACCCGGCTGGCCCCCAGCCCCCGACTAGGTGGAGGAATATTCTCGGAATCAAGCTTCGCCTAGCAGGAGGTCGGAGGCTGGTCGGGTGGCACCATCGAGGGCTACCCAGCCTGCCTCTAGCCCCCAGCCGGGGGGAGGGAGATTCCGAGAATTTCCATCCACACAACCGCGTGTTGGAGGCAGGCTCCACAACCCTCGATGGCACCGCCTGGCCTGCCTCTAATCCCTGGCTGGGCAAGGGGCGATTCCGAGAATCACCCCTGGCTGGGCGAAGGTCGATTCCAAGAATCAGCCCCAGCTGGGTGGACAGTGATTTCGAGAATCACCCTCGGCTAGGCAGAGGGTGATTCTGAGAATCACCCTTCGTCCAACAGGGGGCGATTCTCGAAATCACCCTCCGCCCAGCAGGGGTTTGGAGGCAGACCGAGTAGCGCAGGGCGATTCTGAGAATCACCCCCAGCTGGGCAGAGGGTGATCCCAAGAATCACCCTCGGCTGGGAAGAGGTCGATTCCGAGAATCATCCCCAGCTGGGAAGAGGTTGATTTCGAGAATCACCCCTGGCTGGGTAGAGGCTGATTTTGAGAATCACCCCTAGCTGGGTGGAGGGAGATTCCAAGAATCGCCCCTGGCTGGGGGGAGGTCGATTTCGAGAATCACCCCCGGCTGGGCGGAGGTCGATTCTGAGAATTCCCCCCAGCTGGGCGGAGGTCGATTCTGAGAATCACCCTTGGCTAGGCGGAGGGCGATTTAGATAATCTCCCTCGACTGGGCGGAGGGAAATTTAGAGAATCACCCCCGGCTAGGCAGAGGGCTATTCCGAGAATCACCCACGGCCGGGCAAACGGCGATTTCGAGAACCACCCACGGCTGGGCGGAGGTCGATTCCAAGAATCACCCATGGATGGGTAGAGGGCGATTCCAAGAATCACCCCCATTTGGGTAGAGGGTGATTCTTAGAATCACCCCTGGTTGGGCGAAGGGCGATTCCAAGAATCACCCTTGGCAGGGTGGAGGGTGATTCCAAGAATCACCCCCAGCTGGGCAGAGGGCGATTCCGAGAATTACCCTTCGCCCAGCCAGGGGTGATTCTCGAGATCACCCTCCGCCTAACCAGGGGCCTGAGGCAGGCCGAGAAGTGTAGGGTGATTCCGAGAATCACCCCTGGGTGGGCGAGGGCGATTCTGAGAATCGCCCACGGTTGGGCGGAGGGCGATTCCAAAAATCCCCCTCTGCCCAGCCGGGGGCGATTCTTGGAATCACCCTATACCCAACTGGGGGCAAGAGGTAGGCTGGGCAGCGCAAGGCGATTCTGAGAATCACCCTCAGTTGGGCAGAGGGCGATTCGGAGAATCACCCTTGGCTGGACAGAGGTCGATTCCGAGAATCACCCCCGGCTGGGCGGAGGTCGATTCTGAGAATCACCTCCGGCTGGGCGGAGGGTGATTCAGAGAATCAGCTCCGATTGGTTTGAGGGAAATTCGTAGAATTTCCCGTAGCTGGGCGGATGGTGCTTCGGAGAGTCGCTCGAGGCTAGGTGGAGGGCGATTCTGAGAATCGTCCGTGGCTGGGTGAAGGGTGATTCCGAGAATCGCCCCCTGTGTTAGCCACCAATAAAATTTGTCATATCAAATGGTGGCTAAAACATTTTTGGAGCCTTCAAGGAACAAATTTTATTGAAAAAAGTGTTATCTCTTGAAGACTCTTAAAGACATCATGTCCTTGTGTCAATCTTCACTGCTGTTTCCATTTAGAAATCAGAAATTCTGTTGATTCCATAAGAGAAAACACTGCTGCAAACACCATTTTCCTCTCCTTCCACTTCAAGACTAACCTTCATTTTATTCCCTTTTTCCCCATCATTTTCCTCTATTTTTCATCCATTCCCTTTTTTTCTTCATAAAATCCACCTTGCAGAGTTTAAAACTCCTTTTTTGACTCTGCCGAAACCCCCAAATCCATCAGAAAATCCTCAAAAATTGATAAAATACACCTTTTTGTATTAAGGGTTTAAGCCCCTTTGGGCTAAGTCCTAAACCACTTCCCCTCCATACGCCTTGGTGCTAGAACCAAGCGCTAAGCCATTTAGGCACTTATCGCATCAGAAAAATCAGAGCGCACAAGTCAAATTCTTATGTGAAAGCCTTCGATGCGATTAAGCCCTTCATCCATAAACCCACGATTATATGATTATTTCATATAACCCCTGCGCCCACAATCGAGTGCCTTTGTAAAGTTCATAAACCCACTTTCCTAAAGTTTTGGTCTAAACCCACCGGAGTTATGTTTTTTATGTAAAAATGGGTAGATTGAAAAGCCCATATCAAAATTTCCAATGCGATTGAAGCCCCATTGTATTAAACTCTTCCCCTCCACTTTTACTTCATATAACTTGCACCCGGGACCAAGAGTTAAGGGTCCCAAAGCGCTAATCGCATCGCAAATTTCAAATGGGTAGATTGAAAGACCAAGTCTGAAGTTCCGATTACGATTGACCCTTTATATATTAAGCCTTGGGCCTATCACATTCCATATAAACCCATGGCCCTGCAGACTGGCACGTTTCCATTTCATAAACATCCCGCCCCTATACATAAAACCTTTGTTTTTCATTTAATTTTGGGTTTTCCTATGTTTTAAAGGGTTTCCGCCATTACAAGTTTTGAAACAATATCGACCATTGATCTAAATCCAATCAATGATCAGTGCATGATTGCATCGCAAGTTTTATCAGGCACATTTTATTTCTCCCCCCGATTGGTCATCCCCCAATCAATCAAGAGTCGTTGATCTCCTCCCTGCTTTCCCAGATCCAGCAGTCCACAATTGCCCTAATTTCTAGCCTTCTTCCATCTTCAAAATCCTCTGGTTTAATCCCCACCGTTGAACTGATCCTCGGATCAACGGCCAACGCTCAATCACTTTGTTGCACTCCAAGTTCTCTGCCCCACCGATCACCGAGCTCCGATTGCATCTAGGCCGTCCACATGTTCAGATTGGATGGTCCAGATCGTATCTCCTGAATTTAGTTAAATTTATGCAGCCCCGATCATAATGTTTTTCGGCCAATTACAGCCGTTGATCTTTGCAGCGGTCCTCATCAACCCTTCCTCCGCCATTGTATTATTTCCATTTGACCCCCAGATTTAATCTTCATCGTTGATCCTCACATCCAATGGCTCATATTTAACCCAATAGGGCCTACCTCCTATCGGTCCTGCCCTCTTCAAGATTCAATCTCCACTGTCTATCTCCTGATCGGACGACCCATAATAAATCTGCCCTCCCCGCTATTTGCCCACACATCTAATCCGTATTGCGCTTAATCTCCTCCATCAGATCTGAGGCCCTGGATCTAACGACCCACAGTTCATATCACGTAGTTTCCAACACGATGGTTAATTTCCCAAATGCCACGCGAAATGGGTAGTTTTCTAGTGCTACATGTTGGGTGGGGACACATATCGCGTTCCAAAAGGCAAAACTACCTACCCGCCTTTTCTCCGTGTGAAACCCGTGGTTTTGGTCTCGAAACTGCTTTCCCTCTTTCCATTTGAGTTTTGTCGCGTGCCTCCTCAGCCATTGATCTTGTAGGGCCGATCTCATCCGATAGCCCACGATCATCCCAAACTCCCAACTCAATTTTTAACCATTTTTCTTCCGAAACAAAGGTTTTAAACTTTTTTCTTTGCATTTTCTCCCATTTCATTATAAAGCGGCTTTTCCACTTTATATTTTCCTGATTAATCTTGACTGTCGAATCTCTGCAGATCGACCGATCAGACTTAAAATCTCCCTCTACTCTCCTTTTTTGGCTTCTACGCAGATCTCTGCTGTTGGATGCTGCCATCGAATGGCCATGCTCCTTCCCCACACCCTTTGAAGCAGTTTACCCAATAAACGCAGGATTTCATAACAGTTGTGTGTTTTTTGCAGGATCAAATGAATTTCAAAATATTTTAAAGAGAGATGATAAAGCCAAGGGTGACGATCCTCAGGGCTTTGTTTATTTAAAGATAAGCCATACAACGGGTTCTACACCACGTTTCATCAATGCTTCATGGGCAATGATGCCATATGAGCCCTGTGCGGCCCTGCACATCAACAAGACACACAACAATGCATAAAATAATCAAAAGAGTATCAGTGTCGAAGAAAAAATACAGCAGAATAGAGGATTGAAGACAGTATTGGGGGATTACAGCTAAGATTCATTATCAAAATCCTAATCCTCCAAATTAAAACATAGTTAAAAGAAAATCATGAGTGTTTATCAGACAGAAAGGCCTCCACCTCCACATTAGAGGCAAATTGATTCCTCTCAGCTACCACTGTGCCACCTATTGCCTCAAAGAATTCAAATAGAGGCCGAAGTTATTGATCAGAGATAAGATATTAGCCTCAGCGCAGCCGAAGAATTAATTCTGCTAAAAGAACTAATTGTAAAAATATCAGTAGAGTTATTACTACATGAAACAAAGCCTTAAAAGTCAACAAAATCTCCCACCGAGCTTAATATTTAATGAAAATCAATTAATATAGTGAGAATATATGTACTCTTGTCCATTGAGCCCCTCAAAGGCCGAGAAGCATTAATCTGTATTAATTGAACCCCAGAGATCTTTTATCAGATCCCACCTCCTCATTCCTTCTATAAATACCTCTATAGAAGATGAGAAAATGTTGGTTGTTGAACTTTGAAATATACTTGAGCTTGAGACTTCTACTTGTAAGTAGTGTTCACTGGCTCTTGAAGCTCTACTTATGATAGAATAGTTAGGCTGAGAAGTGAAGATGATTGCTAACCTGAAACACTGGACTTAAAGCTGTAACTGGCTTGAAGCATCAATACAAGCTGATTTATGGGATCCTGGTCTATGTCGACGGTGATGTTTCTGTTATTGTAAATCGTTATTTTATTTCTGTTTCCACTTTTTCCATTTTATTTTATAAGCAACAGTAACCATAGAGTTAGGATTTAGTGTATATCAGTACCCTTCTCTGACTGATAAGATTTATCTTAATGTTTTCTTCCAATTTGTGTTATTTAGGAATGATTTAATTTAGTTCAAAAAATAGGAATGCTGGCGTTCCCTCCTCCTCCTGTTTAGCTAATTGTTATTCTTGAAATTTATTTTCAGTTTATGTTAAGTAGAGATGAACTAAGGAAGATATGGTGAGCCCTAGTCCTAGTTTTATCCCAAAAGACTGACTGAAAGTTTCCCCAGGAATGTGTTGAAAGCTGGCTAGTTTCGAAGCACTTACCATATCTTAGACAATTCTTTGTTATCATTTTTGTTTCCCCTATGTTTAAATGTTTTTCTATTGAAAGTGTATCAAATTCTGGCTAGTTTCGAAGTACTTACAAGATCCTAGTTTACTTTTATGTTTTTCCTAAGTGTTTTTCAAAGGCTGGCTAGTTTCAAAGTACTTACCAGATCCTGGGCTTCTCTTTGTTCTTCATTTGTTTATTTCCCCTCTATTTTGTATCATTTCATTCCATAAATCAAACTTTAAAGAGATCCTTAGACATAGATGACTTGCCCCATGGACCACTCTTGAACCTGATTGTTTAAATTAAACCCTATTATGACTCCATAGCCCAATGGACTAAAACCTGCAATTATCTACCTTTTTGGCCAAAGCTTTGTTCTATTTTCTTGCAACTTCTCACCTTTGAAACTATTTACATTTAGAACTTTCCACCCAAGCCATAATCATGCTAAACCATCCAAAACAAAACAAAACCCTCAGCCTTCGTAACTAGCCTAATAGCAATACCCAAAACCTTTAAAGATAAATCCATCTTTTCACTTATTGGAGAGATCCCTCTCTGGATTCAGGAGGGCTAGATCCTAGAATCCCAAAGTGGTTGAAATGGTGTTCTCCCTGTTATCGGATGTTGCCAATCTTGCTGATTACAGGGAGCTAACATTTCCGGCGACTCCACTAGGGACCTTGAGTTATTTCCTTGTTGAATACTTTAAATATCTTAGAAACCCCTTTCCTCACTAAACATTTGGCATATTGGCCAACTTAGCCGCCAACAACTAACATTTCTGGCGACTCCGCTGGGGAACTATGAGTGTTTTTCATTATAAATACTTCTAAGACCTCAAAAATCATAATTTCAAGAACATTGTGCAAGTGAGTAAAAGCAGCCTCTTCAAGCACTACCAAGTGATGGTAATCATGATGAAACTTGTTTGAATCAGTGAAAAACTAGGTAAACCCTAGGATTCTCATAAGACTTTATCTAACCTTGAAGGATCAACTGGCTTAGCCATAAGAGTAGACCGTCTTTGTCTCATAACCATAGTTAAGTTGTGAAACAGATTTAGGACACTCTTAGAAACCACACTACTGAAAAATAACTCAGAAAACCCAAAAATATTTCAGATTGAAATTCAATAAACATGGTGGTGGACCATAAAACCTTTTACCTCTAAAAGAGCTAAAAACTTCCACTTGGCAACTCCACAATCCTTATCAGACCTTAAGACTCCACTGGGAAGAACCCTCATCATTTTAATATCATTTGCGCTTAGTTATAGGACTACAGGATTAAAATTTGTGTAAAACAGATTAGTTAACCTCTTAAAGACTGTCATATCTAGTTGTACTCTTATTGTTTGCTAGGGTCTAAAAAACATAGCATAGTGGCTCCTAGAAAGATTCATACTAGAGCCCATCCTGACCCTAACCCACCTGAGATAGTTGATAACCCAGAAAGTATCCTTAGGAAGTCTTCTAAGATTAAATTTTCAAATTTTTTCAGATCACCCTTGAGGGCTAATTCAGTTCCTGAAAACCTTACAGCTCTACAAGAAACACATGGTGGTGGAACCATAGAACATTTTACCACCTTACGAGCTAAAAATTTTCCACCTGGCGACTCCACACTCTGAAACTCCCAAAATACCAAATGACTCCACTGGTAGAAGACCTTGAACTGATTGAACAGACATAGTGACCTCTTTTTCTGATTTACAAACATGGATTTAGATATAGACCCAGATGACAAACATATGATCATGATGGAAAAGTTGATGTACATGCTTGTAAGAAGGGTGGATAGGTTTATGGCTAATTTAAACGTTGGTAATCCAGAAAATCATATGCCTTTCTCTGAGCAAATGCAAACTCTACCACTACAAGACATGTATGATGAACATGATTACAGAGAAAATAATCAAGGAAAATTTCTAATCATGATGGAAAAAATGATGCATATGCTTGGGGAAAGAATGGATAGGTTGATGGCTAATATGAAAATGGATGATCTAGAGCGAGCTATGCTTTCCCTTGATCAAACACAAGCCGAATCACCTCAAGATCAAGACAGTGACCAAGCTATGAATTGTGATCAAAACCTTATAGAAAATGATGAGCAAACTTATAAAGAAAGAAATAAAGAAGGCTGTCAAGAAATTTTTGATTGCCTTCCTATATCTTGTACTATGCCAATAGGAGATCTTCACAATCAAATTTTGAATACTAATAGTGAGCGGTGCTTTGAGGAAACGACGGAAAATTCTAAAATTTTTCCTGCAAACATAAGTCAAGATCCCCTAGAAGAGGCTCAAGAGAACATACAGCCTCAAAATCAGCCTTTACAAGAGATAGAGAACCGTTGTACTTCTGTTGAAAGGGACATAGAAATATGTTCCTCATTGATAGAAGAAGAGATAGATCAGACCATTAATAAACAGTCAGTCTCTGAAACTTATTGCAAAAAAAATACTCTTGCTCATTCACGAAGAGGACTCTATTGTAAAGATACAGAGAGTTCTTTTGTTGGTCATAAAATACAGGGCAACTCTTCTTCTGTTTATACTCAAAGAAAAATCTCTCCTTTGACAGAAGAACGAATTGATCAAATACTAAGCAAACAGCTACCCTCTAAACCATGATCTAAACCAGAAATTCATGAACATGGTGCCTATTCCACAGAAAAATCCAATGGCACTCGAGACAAAGAGGATAGTAAAGAAATCAATGATAATAATGAAACTAGTCCTCTTTGGAATATGAATTTTGATGGGTTATGTACTAAAAGTAATGCAGGTGTAGGAATATGGCTTTACAATATCGGAAAGAATTATTCTGAAGCCTATTCATACAAACTGAATTTTCAATGCACAACTAACATAGTAGAGTATGAGGCACTTCTCTTAGGGCTACACTTATTGAAAAAACTAGGAGCCCGGAAATGTAGAATTGGTAATTAGGCAAGTGAAAGAAGAATGCATGGTTGAACATCCTAGACTTAAAGCCTACAAGGATGATACCATAGATTTATTAAAATATTTTAAAGATTTCCAACTTATCCTTGTTCCTAAAGACCAAAATAGTTTTGCTAATGGATTAGCCCTTGTGGCTAGTACATGTCTAAGACCGTGGGAGAGAAAACAATATACAATTCAAGAAAAATTCAAACCAGCTGTCCCAAACAATAAAAGATATTGGCAAAATTTTGAAGGATAAAAACAAATACCAGACCATCCTACTGAGGATATACTTTCTTTTCAAGAAGAGACTTCTCCATTCAATAATGTTAATGTTCCAGTCGAAGAACCTGCATTTATATCAAAAGTGAGCATAGATTTAAAGAAAGAAGATATTTCACTGTTTACTATTTTACAGGTTAAGGATGATGATACTTCCAAGCCACATATTGAAAACACAGTCCTCAAAGCTGAAGTCTTGGAAACACACAATCTACCAAACACAGAGAGCCGAAAAGAAGAGAACCTTCATCTTTCCTTTGTTGATCCTCTGGAAAAGTGTGTGGAAGTCCCAACCGGCTCAAATTATCAAGCATGGATCCTTTGTAATAGCCAGACACATGAAAAGTTGTCACCTCCTGTGATAGTCTTGATTTTGAAGATTAATCTTCAAAATGTACTATGGATACCTCTAACAAGTAGCCAGAGTTTCTTCTTCTTTATGACATTACTCAACTGGCTACATTGGCACTTTTGTATCATATGAAGATGTAAATACTCCATGTTAGAATAGGTTAGATAGGAATGTCAATATAGCTTAGTTTTAAGCATTTAGATAGTTGTTGATTTTTTGTCTCCGAAGAAAAAAAAATAAAAAAAATACAAGAACGACAAAAAGAGAAAGGAGGGTAGATTTCAAAAATAAGAAAGGTATAGCCCCATACCAAAAAAGAGAAACAAATTTGAAAGTGTGCAAGATTAAATGCCACTCCTGAAAAACACACTTCTAGTTAGTCAAACAGCCTAATCTTGACTAATTAGATTTAAATTTAGTGCTGATAGGATAGTGAATTCGATTTGCCAAACTGTTTAATCTTGGCTTATCAGTAGGTAGATTAGGCTAGAAATTAAAGGTTCAAACATGCTCAAAATCTAAACCTATATTTCCAAAATATGAATGACTCAAATATTTTTAAATCTCTGAGTCAAAAACAGAGTAATAACTGGTTCTAAGCAGCTCAAAATCTGAACCATTTGATAAAAGAAAAACAGCTCAAATAAGAGTCAAAACAGAGTTGTAAAAGGATGAAGGAAGTGCTTTAAACTTTTAGATCTTAAGCCTTCCACTATGATTTAATTTTATGCAAAATAATATCTATGTGCAGTTTGTTTTTATGCCATAGATCAGCATCAAGCCAGACTATTCAATACTGACTTGTGTGCTTTTAAATTTCTGTTTTAGAGATTAGAGAATAAAAATCTGTTAGACTGTTTAATCCTAACAGATTGGTAGATTAGGTAGAGAAACATATGGACTCAACTGTTTAATCTGAGTTCATGGAGAAATAAGGAGTAGAATTATATTAGTCTTATGCTTTCAAAAGAATAAAATGTTGTGAAAATATTTTTCCAATCCAAGTGCACTCTAAAGAAGAAAAAATGTTATATCAGTAGGATTGGGTAGGTAGAAATCTTGTATTGATGAAGATCCTTTGTTTTCCATGGCTGCTAACATGTTTTCAGAACAAAGAAGAACATCCAAGTAAAGAAAGGTAGCCCAATGGATAAGGCACTAATCAGCCTCCCAGAGAATGCAGGTCTGAAGTTCTTGATGCCTTCAAGAAGGCACCATCCCCAAGTGGAGCCACTATTAGCCACCAATAAAATTTGTCATATCAAATGGTGGCTAAAACATTTTTGGAGCCTTCAAGGAACAAATTTTCTTGCAAAAAGTGTTATCTCTTGAAGACTCTTGAAGACATCATGTCCTTGTGTCAATCTTCACTGCTGTTTCCATTTAGAAATCAGAAATTCTGTTGATTCCATAACAGAAAATATTGTTGCAAACACCATTTTCCCCTCCTTCCACTTCAAGACTAACCTTCATTTTATTCCCTTTTTCCCCATCATTTTCCTCTATTTTTCATCCATTCCCCTTTTTTTTTCTTCATAAAATCCACCTTGCAGAGTTTAAAACTATTTTTTTGACTCTGCCGAAACCCCCAAATCCATCAGAAAATCCTCAAAAATTCATAAAAATACACCTTTTTGTATTAAGGGTTTAAGCCCCTTTGGGCTAAGTCCTAAACCAATTCCCCTCCATACGCCTTGGTGCTAGAACCAAGCGCTAAGCCATTTAGGCGCTTATCGCATTGGAAAAATCATAGCGCACAAGTCAAATTCTTATGTGAAAGCCTCTGATGCGATTAAGCCCTTCATCCATAAGCCCCCGATCATATTATTATTTCATATAACCCCTGTGCCTGCAATCGGGCGCTAAAACATTGTATAAATAATCTTCGATGCATTATTTTCCTTTGTAAAGTTCATAAACCCACTTTCCTAATGTTTTGGTCTAAACCCGCCGGAGTTATGTTTTTTATGTAAAAATGGGTAGATTGAAAAGCTCGCATCAAAAGTTCTGATGCGATTGAAGCCCCATCATATTAAATTCCGCCCCTCCACTTTTACTTCATATAACTCGCGCCCGGAACCAAGAGTTAAGGGTCCCAAAGCGCTAATCGCATCGTAAATTTCAAATGGGTAGATTGAAAGACTAAGTCCAAAGTTCTGATTGTGATTGGCCCTTTATATATTAAGCCCTGGGCCTATCACATTCCATATAAAACCATGGCCCCACAGATGGTGCCTTTCCATTTCATATACATCCCACCCCTATACATAAAACCTTTGTTTTTCATTTAATTTTGGGTTTTCCTATGTTTTAAAGGGTTTCCACCGATATAAGTTTTGAAACAATATCGACCGTTGATCTAAAGCTGATCAACAAGCAGCACATGGTCGCTTCGCAAGTTTTATCGGGCGCATTTTATTTCTCCCACTGATTGGTCATCCCCCGATCAATCGAGAGTCGTTGATCTCCCCCTCGCTTTCCCAGATCCAACGGTCCATAATTGCCCCAATTGCTAGCCTTCCTCCATCCTCAAAATCCTCCAATTTAATCCCCACTGTTGATTTGATCCTCAGATCAACAGCCAACGCTCTATCACTTTGTCGCACTCCAAGTTCTGTGCCCCGCCGATCGCCGATCTCCGATTGCATCTGGGCCATCCACGTGTCCAGATCGGATGGTCCAGATCACATCTCTCGACTTTGGTTAAATTTATGCATCCACTCTCATAATGTTTTTCGGCCAATTACAGTCGTTGAGCTCTACAGATCAACGGTCCTCATCAACCCTTCCTCTGCCATTGTATTATTTCCATTTGACCCCCAGATTTAATCTCCGCCATTGATCCTCACATTCAACGGCTCATATTTAACCCGACAGGGCCTACCTCTTGTGGGTCCTTCCCTCTTCAAGATTCAATCTCCACCATCGATCTCCTGAGCGGACGGAACATAGTAAATCCGCCCTCCCTGCTATCTGCCCGCGCATCTAATCCATAACACGCTCATTCTCCTCTGTCAGATCTGAGGCCCCAGAACTAACGGCCCACAGTTCATATCACATAGTTTTCAGCATGATGGTTAATTTCCCAAAGGCCACACGAAATGGGCAGTTTTCTGGTGCCATGTGTCAGGCGGGGACGCATATTGTGTTCCAAAAGGAAAAAATACCTACTCGCCTTTTCTCTGTGCGGAACCCATGGTTTTGGTTCCGAAACTGCTTTCCCTCTTTCCATTTGAGTTTTGTTGCATGCCTCCTCAGTCATTGATCTTGTAGGGCCGATCTCATCTGACGGCCCACGTTCATCCTGAACTCCCAACTCTATTTTTAACCATTTTTCCTCTGAAACAAAGGTTTTAAACCTTTTTCTTTGCATTTTCTCCTGTTTGATTATAAAGAGGCCTTTCCACTTTATATTTTCCCGATTAATCCTGACTGTCGAATCTCTGCCAATCGATGGATCTGACTTAAAAGCTCCCTCTTCTCTCCTTTTTTGGCTTCTACGCAGATCTCGCCGTTGGATGCTGCCATCCAACGGCCATGCTCCTTCCCCACACCCTCTGAAGCAGTTTACCCAATAAATGCAATATTTCATAACAGTTGTGTGTTTTTTGCAGAATCAAATGAATTTCAAAATATTTTAAAGAGAGATGATAAAGCCAAGGGTAATGATCCTCAGGGATTTGTTTATTTAAAGAGAAGCCATACAAAGGGTTCTACGCCATGTTTCATCAATGCTTCATGGGAATTGATGTCATATGAGCCCTGTGCAGACCTACACATCAACAAGACACATAGCAATGCATAAAATAATCAAAAGAGTATCAGTGTCGAAGACAAAATACAGCAGAACAGAGGATTGAAGACAGTATTGGGGGATTACGGCTAAGATTCATTATCAAAAGCCTAATCCTCCAAATTAAAACACAGTTAAAAGAAAATCATGAGTGTTTATCAGACAGAAAGGCCTCCACCGCCACATCAGAGGAAAATTGATTCCTCTCAGCTACCACTGTGCCACCTATTGCCTTAAACCATTCAAACAGAGGCAGAAGTTATTGATCAGAGATAAGATATTAGCCTTAGCACAGCCGAAGAATTAATTATGCTAAAAGAACTAATTGCAAAAATATCAGCAGAGTTATTACTACATGAAACAAAGCCTTAAAAGTCAACAAAATATTTCACCGAGCTTAATATTTAATGAAAATCAATTAATACAGTGAGAATATTTGTACTCTTCTCCATTGAGCCCCTCAAAGGTCGAGAAGCATTAATCTATATTAATTGAACTCCAGAGATCTTTTATCAGATCCCACCTCCTCATTCCTTCTATAAATACCTCTGTAGAAGATGACAAAATGTTGGTTGTTGAACTTTGAAATATACTTGAGCTTGAGACTTATACTTGTAAATAGTGTTCACTGGCTCTTGAAGCTCTGCTTGTGATAGAATAGTTAGGCTGAGAAGTGAAGATGATTGCTAACCTGAAACACTGGACTTAAAGCTGTAACTGGTTTGAAGCATCAATACAAGCTGATTTATGGGATCTTGGTCTATGTCGACGGTGATGTTTTTCTTATTGTAAATCGTTATTTGATTTCTATTTCCACTTTGTCCATTTTCTCTTATAAAGAACAGCAAACATAGAGTTAGGATTTACTGTATATCAGTACCCTTCTCTGATTGATAAGCTTTATCTTAATGTTTTCTTCCAATTTATGTTATTTAGGAATGATTTAATTTAGTTCAAGCAGTAGGAATGCTGGCGTTCCCTCGTCCTCCTGTTTAGCTAATTGTTATTCTTGAAAGTTGTTTTCAGTTTATGTTAAGTAGAGATGAACTAAGGAAGATATGGTGAGCCCTGGTCCTAGTTTTATCCCAAAAGACTGACTGAAATTTTCCCTAGGAATGTGTTGAAAGCTGGCTAGTTTCGAAGCACTTACCAAATCTTAGACCATTCTTTGTTATCATTTGTGTTTCCCCTGTGTTTAAATGTTTTTCTATTGAAAGTGTATCAAAGGCTGGCTAGTTTCGAAGTACTTACTAGATCCTAGTTTACTTTTATGTTTTTCCTAAGTGTTTGTCAAAGGCTGGCTAGTTTCAAAGTACTTACCAGATCCTGGGTTGCTCTTTGTTCTTCATTTGTTTATTTCCCCTCCTTTTTGTATCATTTCATTCCATAAATCAAACTTTAAATAGATCCTCAGACATCGATGACTTGCCCCATGGACCACTCTTGAACCTGATTGTTTCAATTAAACCCTCTTATGACTCCATAGCCCAAAGGACTAAAACCTACAATTATCTATATTTTTGGCCAAAGCTTTGTTCTATTTGCTTGCAACTTCTCACCTTTGAAACTCTTTACATTTAGGACTTTCCACCCAAGCCATAATCATGCTCAACCATCCAAAATAAAACAAAACCCTAGGCCTTCATAATTAGCCTAATATCAATACCCAAAACCTTTAAAGATCAATCCATCTTTGCACTTATTGGAGAGATCCCTCTCCAGATTCAGGAGGGCTAGATCTTAGAATCCCAAAGTGGTTGAAACGGTGTTCTCCATGCTGTCGGAATTTTCCAATATTGCTGATTATAGGGAGATAACACCCGGCTTGGCAGAGGGCGATTTCGAGAATCGCCCCCGGTTGGGTGGAGGTCAATTCCGAGAATCACCCTCAGCTGGGCGGAGGTCGATTCTCAGAATCGACCTCCACCGAGCCGAGGGTGATTCTCGGAATCGACCTCCGCCTAGCTAGGAATGATTCTCAGAATCGCCCTTTGCCCAGCTAGGGGTGATTATCGGAATCACCATCTGCCCAGCTGGGGGCCAGAGCTAGGTTGAGTGGCGCCATCGAGGGCTTCCCAGCCTACCTCTGACCTGCAGTTGGGTGGACGGTGATTCTCGGAATCGCCCTTTATCCAGTCGAGGGCTAGAGGCAGGTTGGGAGCCCTCGATGGTGCCGCCTCGGCTAGGTGGAGGGTGATTCCGAGAATCCCCCTCTTCCAGCCGGAGGCTAGAGGCCAGCCGGGTGGCGCTATCGAGGCTTACCCAGCCTGCCTCCGCCCAGCCAGGGGCCAGAGCCAGGTTGGATAGCGGTCGATGACGCCCAACCGGGGGTGATTCTCAGAATCGCCCTCCGCCCAGCCAGGGGCCAGACGCCGACCTAACGGCACCGTCGAGGGCTGCCCACCCTGGCTCCAGCCCCGAGCAGGCGGAAAATTAATTTTTTATTTATTTTACTTTTTTCATACACAAAATATTTAAAAAGTAATATTTTTTTTTAACAAAAACTATTATAATAAAAAAAATGTATTGTTAAAAAAAAAAAAAAAAAAAAAAAAAAAAAAAAAAACAAACTATTCAATTAAAATTTTAAAATATAAAAAAACAATAAAAACAAATTAAAAAATATGTTTTAAAAAATAAACAAACAAATATTAAAAATAATAATAATAATAATAATAATAATAATAATAATAATAATTTTAATTTTTTTTAAATTAAAACATTTATTATTTAAAATATTAAAAAACAATAAAAAAAGAAAATTAAAATATGTTTTAAAGTATAAACAAACATATAGAAGATTTTAATTTTAATTTTTTAATTTTTTTAAAACTAAAACAATTATAATTTAAAATATAGAAAAATAATTAGAAAAAAATAAAAAATACGTTTTTATATATAAACAAACAAATATATGAATAATAAATTTTTCATTTACTTGTTTATTTTTAAAAATCGTTCAAGTCGTATAATTTCTCCATAATTTCATGGTTCAAGTATCTTGAAAATTTAAGATTTAAATACTTGAGATTTACAACTTGTCATTAAGGTTTTTATAAATTTTATCTTTATTGTTATGGTTGAAAATAATTACAATTTTAGGGCTGTTTAGAGTCAAGATATTTTATGTTTAACAACATGGATAAAAATTGTTCGAAATGATAAGCCCTTGAGACATGATTTTGTTTATATTTAACATCATTTATCAAAAAATTTAGAATTTTAGGATTTTTCAATGTCCTAATATGTTGTCTTTAATTCCATTGTTACAATGTGTGTGACACAATGTTTTTTTTTGTTTTGAGAGTGTTTTTTCAATCATTTTTTCAAGAAACAATTTTGTTTTTAGCATAATTTTATAAAATGTTGAAATTTGACCTTGAGAAAAAAACGAATGCGTTCTGGAATACACAGTTTTTGTTTTTGGGGCGTTTTTTCATGTATTTTGAGTCTTTTTGGACTAAAGTTCCCATTTTGAAGTAATAGTTCCCGTTTCATCAATAACATTGTTTAAATATCTAATCGAATCATACGCCAAGTCTCACACACACAAATATAAACAAATTGCCACTTCACAACTTACAATCATTCACTTGATCATATATTACCATAAAAATAATAGTAATAATTTTTGTAAGGTGTATCTTGATGTACGTTGCACAATTCAACTCTATATTAAACTACACAGTTATTAGATTATTTTACATATATTTATTTTAATTTAATTTTCTTTATATATATTTTACAATATTTTCTTAATTTATTTTTCTATAACATCATTACATTGATTATATTTAATATTAATAATTAAATTATATATATCAAAAAATAATATATTTCACACAACTTTATCACTCCTTTTATTTTATTATTTCTATTAATTATAAAATTATATTTTATATCATTAATAAAATAAAAATAAAATATTCCTTCGGCTCGGATGATTGATTTAAAAAACCAAAACACCGACAAAGCATGGAAAACCAAAATACAATTCATAAAATACAAAAGTATACATATGAAACACGTAAAACAAGAACGAATTTAAAAATATAATTTTCATAACCTTCAAAATTACAAACTTCGAAACTTACACAAAGACTTAAAACCTATTGGCGATTATGGATTGTTTTTAAACCATGGCGGTTGGTCATGTTTTCATTTTGGGTTAGTTTAACTAATTTTAAAATTAAATTTTTTTAATTTTTTATTATTATTTAAAATATATTATTTGAAATTTATTTGTGTTTTAATTTTAAGTAGCAATTAACTTGCAACCATCATTTGTCATTTCTCAATTAGTGTTCATTAATTTTTTTATTAGTGCATGAGTTTTGAGATATTATTATAGATTTATCTTAAGCACGAATCTAATATGAATTAAGAGGGATCAAATTTCTTAATATATATATTATCGCTAACATTGTTTTTTTTAGAAAATATCTTATTCTTATTTTAAAAAGAATACGTGTCAACTCCAAATTGAACACAACCATATCAATATAAAATTCATTATGTATTGCAAATTTTAGATCTAAGTATTAGAGAACTAAATGATTTAAACTTGGTTATTATAGCAGTGGTGAAAAAAAGCTTAAACTTGTTTACTATAACCGGTGGTGCCACTATGATTAGGGAATTAGATTTCTTGAATTTTCTAAAATCTGTAATTTATGTAAAGACGTAACGACGGATCATTGGATGTTATTTGGTAAGTGGTTTGAGAAATCGCGACTTAGGGGCATTTACGCCATCAAAATCACTCGAGAATCACACTTGGCCTGGGTTCTAGGCCACAACAACAATAACTTGTCTCCTCCCCCTAGCAAAAGTGCAACAATCTCAGTGAAAATCCTGAATTGCCCTTTTGACTAGTAAAACTTAACTAGTGCTTGTAATTTTATTATACATAAAAAATTTTACTTTCTTATAACCTAACTAATTATATAAAGTTGTTTCTTCCAAGTAACGAGGATAATAGATGATGGATTATTAAATATAGGATTATGTACTATATTATATTAATTAGAAATCTATTTTAATCTCAGATTTCTATTTTAATCTATTCCGTTTTGAAGATTATTCATGTGCTTGTGTGTGTCCAAAGGCCTCGAGCGTTCGAGAGCAAGGAGAAGAAGAATACAAGCTTTTTTTCTCTGTTGATATCCCTGGTAATGTTCCTTCGTGTAGCGTGTTATTCTGATTTCCATTCTGAATGAGGTGCTTGTATATAAATTTGCTTGAATAACGAATCCCTATACTCGTGTTATTCAATGTGTTGACTTCTATGTATTGGATCGAATCACCTGTTAGATTTTGTGAAGCGTTAATCCCTAAAATAGATTGGTGAGAAATCGCTCTCATTCAATTTATATAATTTAATTGAACGTGGAATCGGGAAACGTTTGCCATTTAAGATTTTAATCACTAGTTAATATAAAAATCCATCCTTTTGTGTAAGTCAACACCTTTTAAGGGGATGCAAGTCAAATGCAATTAGCTCATATTCTCCATTAAATTTATGTTAGCGTGTTATATTGATAAAAGAGAACAATAGCTGAAAAAGCAAGTAGAAATTTAAAAATCTATCTTTATTCTTATTGAACCTATGGGAAGATGCCACACTCTAGACATAGAAATGTAAAAGTCTATCTTTACTCTTACTAACAGCATAAGGGAAGATGCCACATTAGAGACTTGGATGGATTGTATCATAGCTAAGAAATACCAGGTTTCAAACTTGGGTCTTACATCAATATTTTAGGGGTATATTTTTGAACACTAGGTTTGTAAATGTATGACCTCATGGCATCTGTAACAACAAAATTGAAAATTCCAATAATATAGTCTTTTGGTCCATAAAGTACCACTGTAAATCAAATTGAACTCCTTGAATAAACCCTCTTCGGGGTCCACTTCGACGAAGATCCAAGCCCACCTCCTATCGGGTCTTGTGGCCCAATTTGGTTCAAGATCCATGAAACAACCTAACTTGTACCCAATTTCATTTAGAATAGCTTCAGACCAAAAATCTAGGGGGAGACTAGGAAGAATATCCCACACTTATTGGGAAACCACAAGTACCCTTGGGTCAAAATCTTCGTCCATCACTGTAAAAAATCTAGAAGGTCCCTAGGGCAAGTCCTTAAATCGAATTTATGCAATTTTTTAGAGAAACATCATTAACAAATTTAACAAATTTTCCACATAACCTATTGATTAGTGCTTTTTTCATTAGGGAAGGATCCCTTCAAATATGACATGCTTCACTACCACCATTGTGACCTTCCCAGGCTTCACTCTAATACATATTTTACTAGGCTTGGGCTATGCATGGAGATTAGAGATTACTTGAACACCTTAAATTATTTAATGCCTCACCACCGATTTGTAAAACTGAAAGTGATCTAGAATTTGCATAGGAAATAGCATCCTAGTGAAAAACACCATTTTCACTTGGCTAGGTAATGAACTTTAAGATAGTGTGATCACATGCTCAACACCACTATGCAGTGAATGCACAACCTATGGAATGGCCTAACAAATTAAATGGATATCCACTCTTAAATGCTTTGAAATTCCTCCCGCCACCCTTTAACCCCATCGATGACCACATACAAATTCCAATTACAATATGAAAGCATAGTAGGGATGCAAACTCACTCTGTAACCCAGTCCATCAATGTCCATGTTGGAAAAAGCAAGGATAGGACCAAGGAGTAGAAAATGGCCAAATGGAAAATGAAAAGCGACCAATTCATATTTCCACATAGAACAAAGTTCTCTCATGCCATATGACCGCTATTTGAGACCATCTTTCTATTGTTCCAACCTACCATAGGGTAAAAATCCCTGCGATCGTGGAATAATTTATCCACATGGCTTTGAAAATAGTTTAAAATATTAAAAAGTTTAGTTAATAACTTGAAAAAAGTAAATTTTACATATCTATATATAATGTGTAAGAAATAAAGTGTTTATCATAAGCCAAGACCAAATTCTAAATTATATTGTATTTTAACAAATCAAATTCTGTAACCAGTTTTGTGTCATTGACGAGCTCGCATCTTGTGGGCGATGACATCGAAGGGATTCAAAGGGATTCTTTAAATCGCATTTACCCATTGACAGTGTATTGATGGGATCCTTTTCAAATGACACTAACACCAACACATACAGAGATACACCCATAAAATAGAAAGTTACTCGACGTTGTGTGTATCATTACTTTATTATTATGTATATATAGATAACGTGGAATGTGTACACAGAATGCTCAAATATACAAATATATACATTGGACATGTGGTATACACAGGCTATGTGTTGCTCTCTGTTTGTTATGTGTTGCTATATCTATATATTTATTTGTGTACATACATATTTTATTGTATATGTATTGGCATAAAATAAATTTTGAATAACGGATGGTATTATCATTTATGTGAATATGTGACAATATGATAACTAATTTATATGGATACATTAATAGCATAAACATTGTACGTTCATATTTAACTTTCTTAAAATCTTCAAGTTAACCATTATCTTTTTTTTTTTAAATTAAATTATCTAGTATAATTCATCATTATGGTATAAATAACATAGTGTGCTTGGGTGCTCACACAATAATGATGTTTGTACTTGGGTGCTCATACAATGATGATGTTTGAAAAAGTGGAAATGCGATGAGCATGAATGCGCCCACACATAACACACATGTATTCATAGGAAGGCACATTTATTCTTAATTTGATAGATTCAACATTATCCAAACCACTGTCATGGATGCTAAATAAGTATTCATAGTAACATGCATGTGTTTTTAGGAATAAACACACATGCACATTCTTAGGAACAAGAATGCATAGGGAATCATGTTGGGTAATAATACCCAAAGAGAATATGTGTACATTCTTGTTGGGTAAAAATTATCAATGCCCAACAAGAATGAGTGGCACATTCTAGTTGGGTAAAATATTTTACTCAATAAAAACACATGTGCATTCCTCTTGGGAATTTTTATAAAATGCCTTGCAACTGGTCTAGGGCATTTGGGGCTAAGTGTTCTACCTAGGGTAATAGACTAAGGTTATGGCCTAAGGGAATGTAAGTCATAGGATGAATGGGGTCAAAACCTAAGGGTAAATGGTGTGAGGCTTCATAAGGGGAGAAATAGGACCTTAGAGATGAGGGGACAAGGAAAAAAGAAAGCCCTGGGGCATATGGGATAGGGAAGGAAAGTGGCCCTAGGGAAGAGGGGATACTAGGGAAGGAATATGGCCCTAAGGAATATGGTCCAGGGGAAAAAGTGATGGGATCCCTCTCTCTCTTTCTCTCTCCCTCTACCTTCCTCTCTCTTCCCCCACCCTCTATCTCTACCTCTATCCTTATCTCTCTCTTTCTATCCTTCCCTCCCTTTCTCCCTTCCCATTATTTCTCTCTCTCTCTCTCTCTCTCTCTCTCTCTATAGTACACAATATTTCTCACCCCTCTCTACTCTTGTCCCTCTTTGATATTATCTCTCTCTATATCTAAACCCCTATTATACACTCTCTCTCACCCCTATCCCCCCTGCCTCTTCCCCTATCTCCCTCCCTACCTATATGCCCCCTCTTCTCCACCATTATCCCCAACTATTCTCTCTCTCTCTATCTCTCCTTCTCTCTCTCTCCCCCTTGTCTTTCTCTACCACATTTCTCTCTCCCACTCTCTCTCTCTCCCTTTTTCCTCCTCCTCCCTCTCTCTCTCTCTCTCTCTCTCTCTCTCTCTCTCACACACACACACACACACATTCTCCCTCTTTCACTCTATCTTTCTCTCTTTCCCCCTTGCTCACACTCTCTCTCAATATTCCCTCCCTCTCTCCTCCCTCTTATGTTACCCTATCTCTAAACCTTCATCTTCTTCAATCTTTGTCGGCCTCCCCACTTTGATCCCTCTTTTACTGTCACATCTCTATTCTATCCGTATCCATTTATTTCTCTCCCCCATACTATCTCTCTCACTCTCTCTCTCTCTCTCTCTCTCTCTCACGTGCTTGTTCACCCCCCCACCCCCCCATCTCCCTCTCACCCCGCTCTAATTTTTCCCTATTTCTTTATATCCATATATTTAAAACTCATATCCTCTCTCTCTCTCTCCCCCGCCCCCCCCTCATCACTCTCTCCCTCCCTCACTCTCCACCTCTCTCCTTGTTATGAAACCAACTCCAAAAATAGAAGAAAAGAGAGATCAATGCCTTAGAGATAAGCCACTTTGAGGGGGAAACATCTTCTGCGTTACATAAATGAACAATTCTTAGATGATACAAATGAAAAAACCTCCTTTATATATATAGGAGTCCATGGGGTCACAATATAATCCTAGCTGACCTAACAATAATAATGTAAGGGCACAATAATAAAAATATGGGGGTTACAGGGGTACAAAAAGAACCATAAAGGGGCTACACTAACAACAATAAGGGACTACACTATTAATATAGGGACCTAACATGCCCCTCTCCTTCAAGAAAGTTTTGTCCTCAATGCTTGAGTAGATCTGGATGCTTCTATATAAAATTCTCATCCTCCCATGTAGAATATTCAGTGGGTAAATTCTTCCACTTGATGAGATAATCTGAAATTGATCGATTTCTTAGCTGTCAAGTTCTTGTTTTCTTGACTCCTTCAGGTTCCAATATGATTTTTCCTTCCTCATCAAGTTATGGTGATATTATTTGAAATGGAAGTTTGTCACCTATAACCTTCTTTAAGCATGAAACATGGAAAACTAGATGCACGCGAGAAGAAGCTGGAAGCTCCAATTTGTATGCCATATTACCAATATTTTGCAACACCTTGTAAGGACCATAGTACTTTGGAAATAATTTATTATCCTTCTTAGCTTGCCTCAGGGACATTTTTTGTTATGGTTGTAGCTGTAAAAATACCCAGTCTCCTACATCAAAACTTCTCTTGCTGCGATGTTGATCTGCCTCTTGTTTCATTCAATTTTGTGCCAAATTTAGGTTATCCTTTAAGAGCCGGAGAACTTATTGTTGATGCTCCATGTGATATTCCACTACTTGAACCTTATAATTTTCTCTTAATTATGGTGTGATGGATGGTGGATGATATCCATAAAGTGCCATAAATGGGGTCATTTTTTCTCCAGTATGGAAGGAAGTATTATACCACAATTTAGTCATAGGAAACCACTTGACCCGTTGTGTTTTTTATCAATACAAAACAACGAAGATATCCTTCCAAACATTTGTTCACTATCTCAGTTTTCCCATCGGATTGAGATGATAAGATGAGCTATGAGATAGTTGTGTACCCAGAAAAGAAAATAATTCCATCCAAAAATTTCCTGTAAAAATTGGATTTATGTCGCTTACAATAATCTTTGGGTTTCCATGTATCTTTTGAATTTTTTCCATAAATACAATAGCAACTGTACTCTCTTTAAATGGATAAGATAATGCACAAAAGTGTGCATACTTGGTAAGTCTATCAACTACCACCAAGATGACATTATTTCCTTCGGACTTAGTTAAAACTGTGATACAATCGATTGAAATATCCTCCCAACGTTGACTTGGAATGGATAAATGTTGTAGAAGACTCGGGGTCGTAATTGTCTCCACTTTATTTTGCTGAAAAACCAAACATTTCGCCACAAACTTTTGAATATCAGATTTAAGGACATCCCAAAAAAAAAATTCTTCACCATGTGGTAAGTTTTTAAAATTCTTGAGTGTCCTACTAAGGGAGAAGTGTGCAATTCCAAAAGAATATTTTGTTTTATTTGGGAATTCCTACAAAGATATAAGTGAAATTTGTACGATAAGGAATCATTTCTACAACTAAATGTATCGGATGTACTAGCATCTTGCTGCAACTTTTGAATGAGTGTCAACACTTATTTTTCCTTTTTCCATTCATCCCTTGCTTCGGTTATCCAATCTGGTTGGATAATAGAAATGGCACAAAGCAATGCTTCCACCTCTTCATCCTTTCTTGAGAGTGCATCTGCAACAACATTTAGCTTCACTTTTTTGTAGATGATTTCAAATTCATAACCCAACATCTTTGTGACCCATTTTTTCTACTCTTCTGAAGATAATATTTGTTCCAAAAAGTGTTTAAGACTATCATGACCAGTTTTAACCTTGAAGTGTCTTCTCATTAGGTAAGGTCATCATTTATTTAGTGCATGTAGTATTTCCAACATTTTCTTCTCATAAACAACTTTCTTTAAATACTTTCCTTTTATTGGACGACTTTCAAAAGAAATGGGTCTTCCTTCGTGCATTAAAACAACACCACATACCATTTCCTAAGGCATCACATTCCATACTAAAGCTTTTTGTGAAGTCTGACGTAGCTAATACCGGTGTTAGGCACATTGCCTCTTTAGGATGTTCAAAGGCCTTAGTTGCTTTAGGAGTCCATGAAAATGCATCTTTCTTCAATAATGGTGTTAGAGGCGTTGCTATTCTCCCATAATTCTTAACAAAATTGCGATAATACCCTGTTAACCTCAGTAATCCTCGCAACTGATTTTCTGTTGTGGGGAATTTCCATTCCTTAATGGCTTTAATTTTTTTAGGGTCTACCTTAACACCCTCGTGAGATACAATATGACCTAAATATTCAACCTCTTGTACTCCAAAAAAACATTTGGAGGTTTTTGCATATAATTGTTTCTCCTCCAATAGTTTGAGCACCCTATCAACATGTCAAACATGATCCTTCCAAGACCTACTGTAGATTATTATACATCAAAAAATACTAACACAAATTTTCTAACAAAGGGTTTGAAAATGGTATTCATCAACCCTTGAAATGTAGAAGGTGCATTGGTAAGGCCAAAAGGGATGACCAAAAATTCATAATGACCCTCATGATTTCGAAATGTTGTTTAAGGAATATCTTCAATCTTCATTCTAATTTGATGATATCCTGAACGAAGATCCAACTTGGTAAATAAATTGCTCCATGTAATTCATCCAAAAATTCATCAATCATGGGAATGGGAAATTTATCTTTAATAGTGAGCTTATTGAGCTCTGTATAATCCGGACACATGCACCATGATCCATCCTTCTTATGCACCAATACTACTGATGCAGAGAAAGAACTTTGAATAGGCTGAATTATACCAACCTCTAACATTTCTGCAATCATATGTTCAATTTCACTCTTTTGGACATAATGATATCTGTAAGGCCTGATGTTTGGAGGAAGACTTCTTGGAATCAAATGAATAGCATGATCATGATCACGAATAGGTGGGAGTCCTTTGGGAGTTTCAAACACCTTGGAATGATTGTCTAAGGCTTTTTGGAGATTTGGAGAAATAGGCGATTTGGATGTTGGAACTTATAATGAGCATAATTGAGCAATTGCACCTTGTTTTTGTTTCTTTAGAATATTTTTCATGACATTAGAGATATTATATTTCCCAGCTTCCCTATGACACCTCGTAATTAAATTTCCTTTCCTTCCGAAAAAAAATCAAGTTCTTGAAAATTAAAAGCTACTGTCCCCAAATATTGTAACCATTGTATTTCTAGTACAACATCAACACCTCCCATTAGAATGGAAATAATTGGAATATGCAATACATATTCCCCCATGGTTAGCTTGATATTATGGCATTTTACAGAGAAATTTATTGTTCCTCCATTTGCAACCATCACTTGAGACTCTAGTGTTGGGTATGGGAAGCAATTCAATTCCTTGGCTACCTTACAATGAATAAAATTATGGGTACTACCTGAATCAATCAGCATATTACCTTTTTCTTCTTGATATGTCCTTCTATCTTGAGAGTTTAAGGAGTGTTAATTCCTACCAATGCATTACAGAATATGGTCAGATTCATTTATTCTTTCTCTAAGGTTTGTTCCTGGTGTATATCCTCTTCTTTTTAAGTTTCTTGTTAATTTTCTTCCTCCTCTTCACAATCTATGTAAAATAATATCTTCTCAGCACACTTATGAACTTTAGTGTATTCTCTATCAAAACTGTAAGAAATCCCTTTTTCTCTTTTTTCTTCCAATTGTTGTGGTGTCAACCTTGTAGGTTGTGGAATTCTAGGAGTAGCAACACTTCCATCTTTATAGATGTAAGTGGTAGGTTTCCTTGTCGCCATAATTTTACATTCAATTTCTCTTGCCAACCTAAATTCCTTCTCCATTGAACTAGGTTCCCAAAGGTGAAACTCTTATTGGATGTTATACTTTAAAGTCCCTATGAAGACAACAATCTTGTGTTCCTTTGGAATATCAGCTACCCTTGTATTCAATTTTGGGAAGTCCTCAATGTGCTCCACCACTTAACCCTTTTTTTTTATTTATTAATTGGATACAGAAGATGTTGCTATTTGTATCCTCATAATATGTTATCATTTCCTTCATAAAAATTTACCAAGTGACAATATTTTTACAGGAGCAAAACCATCCATACCATAAAAATGATTTTTTTTCTAAATATAAAGTTGCAAGGCGTACCTTTTATGTGTTCTTCATATTATTGAGATCAAAATATTGCTCCATATGTAGTATCCATGTTATGAGATCCTTGCCATCAAACTTCCTCATATCGATCTTTGGAATATGGTGGGTCTTTGATACAACATTACTGTTCATGAAATCATGATTAAAATTTATTTTTTTCTCATCATGAGTTTCCTCTACTATCTTTTCACCATTAGGAATCATGTGTTGTATCAACTTTGTCAAACCTTCCTTCAAACCTTCCATTTATGCTTTTAGATCATTCTCCATGCCATCCATCTTAGACTCCATGCCTTTCTTCAAACCCTCCAAATTATTCTTCAAACCATCCATCTTCGCTTCCATGCCTTTCTTCAAAACTTCCATTTCATTTTTTGTTTCTCTTTGCGAGAGCGAAATTTGGTGCACTTGCTCTTGTAATTTTGATATATCATGTTGCACTTATTCATATTCATGAGTTGTAGTAGATTATTCTAAGGTATTACTGGGTGTCGAATTATTTTTAGGGGGAATTTTAGAACCCAATACTGATATCTATGCTTCAATTTTCCCTTGGAATCACTTCAAACTTATTTTTCAAACAAGACTTATGAAATTTGAAAAACAATACACACCTTTTTATTTCTTTTAAGGAGCTCGATATTGAAACTGAATTATACATGTGATTTATAATATTTAATATTTGAAATTCGGTCTTGTAGCAGCCCTTTGAATCTTCTTTCGAATGCCATAGGTCTGACCTGATCTGGATGCTTCAAGGCAAATTTCTACCCAATCTCCCACAATGAGCTAATTATGGTATGGTTTAGTAAAGCGAACTTGTACAATGTGGCATGTGTCACTGTTTCATCCTTCTGCTCTAAAATTGATACAAAGGAAACTATGGACAATGTACTTTCAGCCACTTTTTACATAATTCCAATCTGATGCTCAGAGAGAGAGTTATGGAAATTTTCCCAAGGTCGCCTCTTTTAGATGAAATTCAGGAACATCCAAAAACCCTAACTTCCACAGATCATATCTCTGAAAATATTTCAAACCAAGATCTGGAATTTTTACATGAAGTTCCTCATGATTTAGAATTTTCATAGTAAAAATTTCAACTTCATAACCTTTGTAGAAATAAATTTATAACGAAAATTCCACGATGACCTATTTGGTGTAGCGAAGCCCTAGAATCCAAAGCTCTGATTCCAAATGTTATGAAACCAGGTCCAAAAATAGAATAAAATAGAGATAAACCCCTTAGAAATAAGCTAATTCAAGTGGGAAACCTCCTTTACATTACATAAATGAACAATTCTTGGATGATACAAATGAAAAAACCTTCTTTCCATATATAGGAGTCCATGGGGTCATAATATAATCCTAGTCAACCTAACAATAATAATGTAAGGGCACAATAATAACAATATGGGGGTTACAGGGATACAACAATAACCATAAGGGGGCTACACTAACAACAATAATGGACTACACTAGTAATATAGGGACCTAAAACTCCCATTCTCCCTTCCTCCCTTCTCTATATTTCTCCCGATCATTTTCTCTCCTCCCCCTTCTCTTTCCTATAACCTTATCTCTCTCTCTCTCTCTCTCTCTCTCACTTAGAAGGTTAGAGAGTGGTAGAGTGGGGAGAAAGAGGGAGATATAGAGTGGAATAACGTGGGTTGGATAGGAATGGAGAGAGAGAAGGATAGTGAGGGAGGCAGAGAGAGGGAGAGGGGGATATGGGGGGGAGAATGGGTGGTACATGTGTGTATGTGTGTGTGAGAGAGACAGAGGGGGGGGGATACATATAGAGAGAGAGAGAGGGTGGGGGGAAGAGGGAATTGGAGGAAGATAGGGGGTTGAGAGGGGGAGGGGAGACAAAGATATATAAATAAAGGGACAAATCAGTATGGATGGAGGTGGGAGAGATAGAGTGAAGTAGGGAGGAAGGGGGGAGATAGATAGACGAGAAAAGAGGGAAAAGTTGAGAGAGAGAGAGAGAGAGAGAGATATTGGGAGAAGGGGGGAGATATTTAAGGTGTGATTAATAAAGGATATGATAGGAAGAGAGGGAGAGAGAGTGGGGGGGAGGGGGGAGAGAGTGAGATAAATATATTTAGATGAGAGAGGGATATAGGGGTTGAGAGGAAGAGATAGGTTGGGGGGGTGGGGGGTGGGGTCTGGTGAGAGAGAGAGATAGATAATGGGGGAGTAGTGTGAGAGAGAGAGAGAGAGAGAGAGAGAGAGAGAGAGAGAGAGAGGAGGGGGGGGGTAGAGTAAGGGAGACATGGATAGAGAGGGTGAGAGAAGGGAGAGGAATAGAGGGGGTGAGAGGGAGAGGTGGAGTGAGGGTAGAGGAGTAAGAGAGAGGGGGGTAAGGGTCATAATATGTGAGAGGGAGATATATATATATGTTGAGAGAGGGTGGAGAGTAAGGTGGGGGGATTGGTAATGAGGGTGATAAGGAAAATGAGGTGAGGGGGGAGGGTGAAAAGGGGGAATACAATAAGGGAGGATGAGAGGGTCAAAGGGAGAGAAAGTGATAGACATAGAATGATAAATAGTTTAAGGGAGGGGGGAGAGTGTGAAGGAGAGAGGGGGAGGAGGGAGATAAATATATAGAGTGAGAGAGAGAGTTAGGAGACATTGGAAGATGGCGGAGGGCGGGGGGGGAGGTGCGCAAGAGAAAACTGTAGTGAAAGAGGGATGGAAAGAGGTGTAGAGGGAGGGGGATGGGGGGTAGAGAACTAGAAAATTTGGCACAATTTCCGACGGCCAAATTGTCACTATTTCGACACATAGTCGTCGCAAGAGAGATAGTTCGAGGACGGGAAAATCATGGTTTGTCATGCCATCGAAATTCTGATGCATTTACAAAGTGTCGCACTACCGACACCTTTTCCGTCACTTCCAAACATGCGTCGCTCTTCCGACGTTTGTAAAGTGTCGCCATTCCGACGAAATTTGGTCCGACTTTTTAAACGTCGCTCTTCCGACGATTGTAGAGTGTCGTCATTCCGACGAAATGTCGTCTGACGTTTTGAACGTCACTCTTCCGACGTCTTTATACTGTCGCTCTTCCGACGTGTCTAAACTATCACAATTACGATGCTGTACAAAAGTGTCAGAAGACCAACGTATTGCAAAAGTGTCACAAGACCGACGCTTTCCAGAAGCGTCACAATATCGACGCCAGGAAGAACTGTCGCAATTCCAACGAAATGTGGTCCGAAATTTTGAACGTCGCCCTTCCAGCGTCTTTTTGTTTTCGCTCTTCCGACATTTCTAGAGCTGTCGCAATATCGACGGACGTCACAGGACCGAAGAAAATGGAAATCATTCAAAATGTCAGAAGAGCGACGCTTACAAGGCATCGGTATACCGACGATGGTTTCAATTTAAAAAAAAAATGAAACTTTAAAATAGGACAGTAAATCTCCAATATTTGTTATCACAATAAGAAATCAATGATCAGTGATCACGTCAAATTTTCCTCGTAGCGTGATGGGTCTAATAAATTTTATTGTAAAGGTTGCTGGCCAGTGACAACTGCAACATTGAAGGAAATGCATTGAAGAAAATTAATGAGGCTGCAAACTCCAAGCCAACCGGCAACAACCCTGATAATTTTCCTTACCAACTTCCAAGTTGTGACTCGGGCTTCAGACTCTAGAGCTAAGAATTTTTTTTCATCATGTTGGAGAAGAGAACTGCAACCTGCAGCAAAAGAGCAATTCCTCAGTCTCACTGCTCAGGACTCGGAGTCATTCCTTGCTAACACGGTATGTGGAAATTTTGATAAGACAACTTTCTTCACCCTCGTTTTTACTAAATTTATTCTTTTGAAAAGGGCCTAGTTCCATTTCAGAAATTTTTAACTTTCGACTTCTAGAATTTGTACATATGATTTTTGGACTGAGGTTTTGTTATTAATGAGGAGATAGTGTCTTGGTTCTATCTGTATAAAATAATTGCCTCTTTTTTTTCTTCATGTTCAGGGTTTTTGATTTTATCAAAACCTATCTCTCTTTTAAGCATGCCCGCAAATTAATATATTCCAGGAATGTACACAATTCCAGGCTTCATGTACAACATATTGTATCAACTATATTTTAACAAGTGAGCTGCATGCCCATATAGTGTTACAGATTACAGGGCTTCATTTGGAGAATAAATGATAAGCCTGGCAGCACTAAATCCAAGTAATTCTCCTCATCCCTTAAAAGACACCTCTAAATATAACTAGAAATTTCAAATAGTTACTAAAGGAAAAGTGGGATGGATCAAACTTAAAAACAAATATGGACTTTGAAATTTGAAATAGCCAAAAACCTGTGCATTCACAACAAAACTAGGATGGATAAAACTTAAAAACAATTATGGAATTTGACAAAAAATCGTCTTATGCATACAAAATGAAAGAAGCATTGGCATACTAATATGTTTACAAATTTAAGGACAGGCAGAGTGAGTCTCCGGGCAACACAGTTTCATGTGGAGACCCTTGATCCTTGTACCCACAATATCTAGTGACTTAAAAAATGATTGCCAAAACAATGCCTTTGCTATGCATGTAAGAACACCACCTGTATAATGAGGGATATGTAATATTGTCTGAGAAGTAGATTTATACAGAGTGGTCCAAGATTGTGTATTTATGGAAGATACGACTGATTTTGGCATGAAACATGTATCCAAGATTTCAATGTGGCCTTATTTCAGAGCCCATTTATGATTTACTATGAAACCTAAACTTTCAAAACAAACGCATTGAAATCACAGGATCTCCATCACGAATATCATAAATATTAACATCTTTTGCGCACTGGCAGTAGATACCATAAGAGGCCCACATGGCCTATACCACCAATGTTGATTCTCTGGCACAACATTTGCAAAGCCAAAATTTCTCCCCAAGACATCCCTCTTTGCCAAAACTGGAGAGATGGTACTGGACGTTGAAGTGAAGGCCTCTGATTCAGTATGGAATGCCATAATGTCTTTATTATAAAATTCCCATGAACAGAAACCTGAGTCCAATGTACAACCTGCAGATGCTGCCACAACATATTTACCATAGCGACCATCTGAACCAGCTGCTCTGGTCAACCAGCAATCACCCCACATGTTTGGGGTAAGCCCATATGGAGCTTTATATTCAGCCTTCTCCTGGAGATTGGAAAAAAACAATACTGAATATTACTCATATATCAACTACCCTTTATGTTAAGGGAAAATTTAAAGAGTGCATAAATATTCTTGAAATCCCAATCATAGTTTCTAGAAAATTTCAACAGTCTTTGAAATGAACTACATCCTATTTAAACTACATCAAATATTTAGGAAAATCATTTTTTTAAATAGAAATTGGTGAATTTTATTTCAAATATAGAAATTTAAACCATGAGAATAATCTAACCCCTGGGATTTTCCCTATTTCTAATAGAAAATCCCAAAATGTATAAATTATAACACCCATAAACCCCAAAATTAAGTACAATAATTAAAACTTCCACACCTCTGAATTTGCTATATCGTGAAAAGAGTAGCATCCATCATCATGGGAAAGAAAAACCGATTCTCCTTCTGATACAAACTAGCCTGAAGTAGATGTCTTATGGCTGAGTTGATTCAATCGATCATAGGAAACCTCTTTAGTTTCTTCAATATTGCCAAAATGCTCTGGCTTGTTTTCCTGATCATCATCAAAGTCCATATTTTCATCACATTGAATTATTTGGGGTTCATTACGATCAGGTCCAGTGCATACTGCAAAGCTCCGGACATCCAATCCAATATTGGAACTACCATACTCGTTCCCATTAGAGATTGTAAATCCTGCTTCTGGCTTTAATTCGGTAAGTTCAAGAGCACTCGAACTGGATTCAGTTGATTTAGACTTGGTATAGTTGTCCTCTAATTTGTATTCCGATACAACACTATACTTGTGCTTCAACGCAGACAGAAATTCTGCAGCAATGGGATATTCATCTATGGGGCTTATGTATCTACCCTCAAAAGCATCCTGAATATCTGATTCATTTTCATTCAACTGATCATGCAAATCCACCCTCATCTTCAGCACAACAAGCTGAACTTAAGGCCGGTTTTTCAGCAATTTATGGTGGGGGTAAAGCCTGTCTTCCAGATCTTGACTATTTAAGTGTTTAATTGGTTTTTTCAGAGACCTGACCATAGAATCAAATAAATCCTGTGAATCCTGCGAAATAATAAACAATAGTAAGGCCATTATTTATTGGTTTGAAATAATAAACAACATGCAACAAACCTGCATAATTAGTAAATTATTTAAAGACAATGTTGGTAATATGTTTCCTATATCCTATTATATGATTGTCCTTGATGGAAAGCTCTGTATTTAATGGAGAATCGATATAAATAAGGACGCATTAATTCATGTGTGAACATATGTATGCATCCTGATGAAGGATAATTGACATCCGTAAGAAACCCTGTGCTCTGTATGTTGATCGAGGAACCGATGTTAATACGGTTGACAGTGTATCCAAACTGGTAGACAGTGGAGTTATATATATTCGTTAAATATATGATGGAAGGGTCTATGCTATTAGTAAGGAGCTGACTAGCTTTCATGGAGAAAGGAACAAGGAGCGAGAGCAAACCAGTTATAACGTGAAAGAACTAAAACAGAGTATTTGGCATTGAACTTTCGGTGGAACACGGACTAACCCTTTGGAATTATGAATGGAACTTGGAAGGAAAGAGGTGGAACATAACAAACGGAAGCGCGATGGAACCCTGTGTGGAAGAGCGGAACCGTGACCGAGTAAACAGTAAAGGTGGTTTGTGGTTTCTATCGCACCACCTTTGACGGGCAAGCAGTTTTCAAGAGGTTGGGCACGATTCCATAGAACGCACGACATGCGTACTTGTACGACTCCACAAAACCGCTTGTCACTGCGCGCCATCGCGCGTTATTGCTCGACCCAGGATGCCCAGCAATATTGATAAGCACCGTTGATCTAGGAAGGGGTCATCGGATGGTGTTCATTTGCTATATATACGCGAAAGTTACCCAAGGTACGGCGTGCCATCACGCGTTATCATCTGTGCATCATAAGCGAACAATATCCGTCGTATCATCTGATGCCGAGTGATGTGTTCTCCGCCGTCGAATGGAAACGATCGTAAGCGATGGGCCCCATTTTTTTAAATTATATTGATTGGGCCGTCGATTATGTATGTGGGGCCGGAACCAAAGGTCTATTTAAAATCCTTTTGATAAAAGCGATGGTTATTACTATAAAGTTCTATTATATATTTAATTTCCAAAGGTTGTGAATAATATTTATTTATCAAATTCCACAAATTTGATAAATAAAATAAAGAAAACCATCAGCGGCACGTTATTGGTACTTTACCTTGGCTATAGTATTATTTGGCGGAGATAGAGATTACCTTTAGGAAAATTCGATCATGGAAGAACAAAGATCGGGATTTCAATTTGGGTTGGTTCAACTTTTAATAATACCATTGGAAATTGAATGGTTTTGACCCATGGTTTCAATAAAGGCGAAAACTATATAAGGTGATGAGAATCATAGTACGAGGTGTGCATGTAGAGGCATTATAAATAAAAATCTCTTTATGAGATCTGCATGATCGAACTCTGTTGTCTGATAACGCTGAATCCATTATGCACCTATGGAGTTGATCGAGGAAATGAAAAATCTATAGGAATATCAGCAAAGAAATAATAAATATCTGAAGAAATAATAAAGATCTGATGCAAGTCTGATGAAGAAATTGAAGAAATTCGATGGATCTGAGGGTTGAAGTCTTCTGCATAGAAGTGGAAGCTTTCTGCCAGTTCAAGCTGGTGTTAAATGAGGGGGTCGAAGCTCCCTTCCAGGAGAGGCTGGAGAACGAGAGAAGGTTGAAGCCTTCTGTAGGTTGGTGCCTGCGTGCTAGTATGAGTCTGCGCTAGCACAAAATTGTAAGATGTTTTCTTTATAATAAATATTGAAGACTGAGATGACAGCAGTGGTGGTTTTCTCCCAAATTGGGTTTCCACCTTAAATATTGGTGTTCATATGTGTTCCTTTTTTGTAATGGCTTATTCTATTATTTCTTTTCACATGTTTACTAAAAGAATGATGCAATAATCTAAGTAAAGAATTAACAACATAATAAGATCTCTGGTGAAAAGATTTCAGTTAGCCCTAAATACTGATTCACCCCCCCGCTTAGTATTTTTCCCCACAGACAATAATTCCTACATATTAAAATATAAAGTTATAACATACCATCTCATACTTGAACATAACATTTGTATCAATATTCTTCTTTTGTATCTTCTTGATATTCATCCAACTGATCGACATCTATATCAACATCTGATTCAGAAACGGTGTTGAAATTATTGACCATGTTATCATCATCATAAATTATTTCATTTTCAATAATATCCTCATCGACATCATCATCAATAATTTTTGCCTCGTCTCCTATGCCTAGTTCATCTTCTAAGATATCTTCTTCGTCTGTCCATGCATCTTCCTGCTCATCTGCCACTGCATCATCTTCTTCTTGATCAATATCATCTTCTTCCTCTACAGTATACTCTACTGGCCTTCCTCTTGGATCATATCTAATAGCAAATGACCATTCGTTCTCACCTGGAACCTCTGAGTAAAAGACTTGTTCGCATTGGCTTGGAAAAACATAGCGATATTTTCCTGCTTCAAACTGCGATGTTTTAACCATTGGAAATCCATTGTAATGTTGAATAAGTGTTCTATCATCATCACGTACATTCATTCGTAGCCTATACCATTTGACGTCGAACAAAACTATTTTGAAGGAATTAAAGTCACACTTAACTATATCATCCAAAAACCCATAATATCTATTTTCAGATTCTCGAGGATGTCTGTCACTCTTAGAGGAAAAATTAGTGACATGGAATACTGTAGTTATCCCACTATTAGAATTTTTCCTGTTATCATCCAACTGTTTAACGCGAAATTTACGACCATTGCACCACATAGTCTTGTGGTGTTTCAATTGAAATATGCCAAACATGAAAAAGATGCATTCTCAATTAATAATTAATCATATAATTTACACAGCATGAAAATTATCTAAAAAATAAAACTTGTTGTCACATTATAAATATTGTATAAAATAATTAATGAATAAAATAGGTGAATTAATTTCTTACCTTTCTATCTTTCAAACCATATGCTAAATCGATTTCCCTGCCCGTGACGTTTCCATCTCCACTACGATACACTTCTCTAATCAATTCAGACAGTAGTTGCCATGATAACCTACCATCGTTACGTGCTTTACATGTTTCAATCCATTCACTCATCCACTCAAGATTGTTTGCAATGTATAAAAGTAGTGCCTCATAATCTTGAGCACCTGAATAAAAAAACAATAATTCACCAATATTAACAAATATTACTTATAACCATGGTAAATTATATTAATTAATAAAATATGAAAGAATAAGACCTAAATGAATATAATGATCATATACATGATGTAAAAAAATGAAACATTATATGTATTATACATAATAAATCTTTTACCTCTCACTTTCTTCATTCTACCTTTTCCCAACAGGTGCTCCTCTTCAAATTTTTTGATGGAGTTCACATCCCAAATGAAATCCACCGCCTTCATGGCTGGCACAACTAATTTAGGAAGATAATGACTAATATACACCATGGATTGATATACCACATATCCCTCCACCATAGAACCCTCAGGTCGTGCTCTTTGTTTAGCCAAAGCCTTCAAGGATTTCAGGTGCCTCTTGACCATCCACATTGACCTTGTGTGTACTGGTCCAGACATTTCAATCTCCTCAACTTGGTGTATCAAGTAGTGTTCTTGTGCATTGAAAAATGTTAGAGGTAGATACTTTTGCATTTCACACATTAGCCGAGGAATTTCTCTCTTCCAATACTTTATTTAATCTTGATGGATTTATTTCAATGAAAACCATCTGCAAATCATTACGCAAGGTTATTTCAATGAAACATAATATATATTTCATTATCAGTAAATTAATACATAATTTTATCAAGTACGAAAATAAATTGTAGCAACTAGATTTTGCGTATAAATCAAAACTACTTACCTCATGTATTTACTAAGACCATATATAACTTGTTTGACATTGTTGTCGAATTCGTTTAGGAGAGATACAGGTAGAACATACTATAACAATAAAAAAATGAATCGTTATTGGTTTCCAAATTAAAAATAAAAAAGGAAAATCTAAAATATGTATTCAAGCAATAACATACAAAAACATATACCAAAAAAATTACCTTAACAAAGGTATGCCAATCATGTGTTTTCACCCCACTGAAGTCACCTTTCTTCGTTAAGATATTATTTATGTTTGAAGAAAAACCTGTTGGAAATTTAATTCTTCTAATGACCTCTTTTACATCATTGCTTTGTTGTTCTGTTAATAACCATGGAATATTATTATAATTTCGACCTCCATTGTTATTTGATCTGTCGATCACACTTTTCATTGCATGATTCGATTTCTCAATGTTAGCACAATTTTTGTCAATTTTATCTCTATCATGTGCACCATCTATGGTTTGCCATAACATTTCTGTCACATTCTTCCCGACATGCATTGTATCAAACAAATGAGCTATTTTTAGGTCCTCATAGTAGGGAAACCTCGTGAATTGAGAAGGATAACATTTCATTCCAGGTGGAAGTACAATATTAGTACCTTCACGGCGACGATGACCTTGATATCAAAGAATAAAATAAATCAGAACAATATTAATTATAAAATACAATAAAATAAATTCATTAGTTAAAACAAAAATTCCAAACATTACATAAACAAATAATATATATATATATACACACACACATTACGTACCAGCTGCTCGACGATTATTAATTCCGTTATATTCCAACATCCACAACTGAGGTGTCATTCTTCGTGGTTTTAATCTAGTTTCTTCTTTATCATTGAAAATATGTTTTTCAGTAGTACGATACTTATGGTTCCTAGGGAGGAAGTGCCTAAACTCATCAAACACCATATTTTTAAAGTCTGGCGAATGACGATACTTCATATTAGGGCCACAAACTGGACATGAAAATCTACCCTTTGTTTGAAGACCTGCAATAGATGGATCAATAACAATTAATATACTATGAGATCATTTTTAAAACATGCAATATGGTATATCTAATTTAGATAATTATGTATTATATTAAAGTGCAATGAAATATTACATACCACAAACATGTGTTAGTCCTGGGGCATCATGAATTGTCCATACAAGTATTCCACGACATTGAAATCTCTTCTACTTGATTGGTTTAGTGATGTCATACATAGTGATGCCATGCCATAACTGTATTAGTTCATCGATAAGAGGCTTAATATATACATTCATATCTTTGACCTCGTACTTACCTAATTTTTCAAAATTACGGTACATAATAATTGCTACCATGATATATGTATATATAAGTAAGTAAATAAATAAAATATATATTTATGCAAACAACGAGAGAAATGAAAATGTTACATTCAAAAAAATAATGTATCAAATACCCGGAATAATCATAGTCAACATTATGTGCTCCCTCTTTATTGACATCCAAGGAGGAATGTTATTGTTGATAACAAAAATAGGCCACACTGAGTAAGTAGATCTAAGCTCTCCGAATGGATTAACACCATCAGCTGCCAATGAAAGCCTGACATTACGAGGCTCATTTTTAAAATCTACATATTTTTCCTCGATTTCTCTAAATGCAGAACCATCTGCAGGAATTCGAAGAACACCATCTCCACTTCTATTCTTTGAATGGTAATCCATAAACTGTGCTATGTTGTTACACCTGAACAGTCGCTGCAAACGTCGAATTATGGGAATATGACGAAGAACCTTTTGAGGCACCTTTTTGGTTAGTTGATCTGTTCGATATCTACTAGTACCACATTTCGGACATTCTGTTTTCAATGCATGTTCTCCATAATTTATAATATCATCTTTAGGACATGCATCTATAGTGTTATATTCCATTCCAAAGTGTTTCATAATAGCACATAGATCTCGATATGTTTGAGGTAAAGTATTTGGCAATGGTAACAAATATTCACCCAACAATCTACAATAGAAACAAAAAGTAGTGTCTTGTAAAGATTATTAATCATACATATATATATATCATAGTTATTAAAACCGGAACCGGTGACCGAACCGGTGGAGCTAATGAACCGGGTTTCGAACCGGAACCTGTCTAACCGATAGCGGTCAGATCTCAATGAACCGGTTTAAAAAAAAAAATACATTAAATAATTGTTTTTTAATAAAATGAAAAAAAACTATTTTTAAGATTTGCAACCATGATTCCAAGCCAATAGAGACAAAATATGAAACGTTTGCTCATTTATATACCATGCAAAGGTGAATATATCAAAATGGCACCAAATGCAATACATATCATCGAAAAATACATAAGCAAACTTGTTGAAGTAATGTATCAGGTTTCTCTTATATTATTCACTGTGTTTTATTGCTGAGTTAATATTATAATATACAATTTGTCCCTGCTCAGATCTGTTGTCAATTCATTGTATCAGCCTTAAAGACAATTCTGGGTTCAGTATATATATATATATATATATATATATATATATCAGACCAGCATTTTGAATATCTTGTATTCTTCATTATCTATGTTTGCTTGCCAATAAATTTCTAGAAAAACATCTACAACACTTAGAGGTATTGAATTGGTTTATGAAACCCACTATTAGTGCTATTTGTAACAAGTTGAGAGAGAATTACAACTTCAGCAGTTTGCTCACAATGTGTTTGACAAAATTTATCACTGAAAATATTCATTAAAACCCAGAAAACTCAATAGCCAGTTTAGTGCATTTCCAAGCGGGAATTTTCTAGTGGTCAATTTATTATTGCCAGTCACATTTTCATTAGGTTGTATGTTGTTGTCCCTTGATTGGCGTCATACCATTTGCATCAGTCTTGATGCCATGATCAAATTTCTTGTATGCTGTGTGAAAGGTTTTGTATTTATGCTGCTACTATGTGTGAGCAGAGAGAGAGGGTCTGACAGTTCCTAGCTGAGTGTGAAATAAGGTTGCTGCTGATTGTTTTGAGAACAGAAATTGTCATCAAGTACAATTGATGAGTTGCATGCTGCCAAGGATTTTATGCTAGCCAACCTTGTATTTATCAGTCATCATGTGTATTGTTGCTACTATAAGGTGTTGAGTATGAGTTATTAGACAAGTTTGTTGCTAGTATAATAGAGGAATTTGCAGCTCATGGAGGAGACACTGAGGAATTTGAAACTCATGGAGGAGCAACTAACCGGCCGGTTAAGTACGGAACTGGTCGGTTTATGCATAAATCGGCTGGTTCCTTACTTAACCGGCCGATTAGGTCCGGTTAACCGACCAAAACAAGTGAGAATAGGCTATTGATCGGGTTGCAAGGCCGGTTCCAACCGGCAGCCGTCCTGATTGGCCGGTTTTGATAACTATGATATATATATATATATATAAGTTATTATTTTACACATTTATTACAACTAAAAAAAGGGAAAATAATCAACATTTACATATATGTGATCATATATACATATTGCATACCTTAGGTCTTGTGTCATACATCTGTTCGACAAATTATTCATAACCTTTAAGTTCACAAGCAAAAATAGCAGAGAGCTGGTGAACTTAAAGGTTATGAATAATTTGTCGAACAGATGTATGACACAACTCCTAAGGTATGCAATATGTATATATGATCACATATATGTAAATGTTGATTATTTTCCCTTTTTTTAGTTTTAATAAATGTGTAAAATAATAACTTATATATAAGTTATTATTTTACACATTTATTACAACTAAAAAAGGGAAAATAATCAACATTTACATATATGTGATCATATATACATATTTCATACCTTAGGAGTTGTGTCATACATCTGTTCGACAAATTATTCATAACCTTTAAGTTCATCAGCAACAATGTAGCAGAGAGAAGAGTTTCATTTGAGTGTTCAAAAAGTCGTTCACTTGACCTTTCAATCAGAGGTACATCATAAATACCGTCACTGCTATCTCCACCATCATCATCTGACTCACCATAAAAGTCTTGGAGCATTTGATTTGTCCCATCATTGATGTGAACTGTCTCATTATTGTCATCATGATCTACCTCCATGGGATCATTAAAATTACCTTCATCATTCGCTTCATGTTCTTCACCTTGTACAACATCATTTCCAATACTAATATTTGCTGCAATATTCTCTTGTACTAGTGCAACATCATCTAATCTACTACTATTTTTCTGTGGAAGTTGGTTGATCATCTGCAAAAGGTTGGGGGGCAACTGTGCCTTTATGAAAATTACAAACATTAATAATTAAACATTAGTGCGCATATAAAAAATATTAAAAATTTAAAATAATATAAAATTTTACAATATAATCAAAATGAAGATAGATAATTAATTACCATGGGACGATAGTCATTCGATCCACCATCAATGTGCCCATATTTCCTACAATGCACTGTTGCTGTTGCTATTAAAACTCTAACATTGTTTCTCATACAACATTTTTTACAAGGGCAATAAACTCTGCCATCACCCCTTTCACCCTTTTGAATTTTTTTTCCAGCTCCAATATTTTCTTCCATTGATGCAAATTATCCTATAAAGAAAACAATAAATCTCTCTCAATGGTGTAGAAAACCCAAGACTTGTTGAACTCAATGGGAGCTCAATATATAAGCAAAAAGAAAATAAAAGTGGGCATTTTACAAATTGTGAGCCTTTTACAAAATGTGGGCTTTTTACAAAATTGTGGGATTTTTACAAATTGTGGGATTTTTTTATTCTTAATGCATTTTCTATAGAATACTAAACAGATTTGTCCAAAATTTCAAAAGCAAGCTCTAGTCTCTACTACGTTTGGAAAATTGGAGGTTTATAAAAGATAAACTGCGAACAAAATTGTACCACTATGATAAGAAGCTGTCAGAAGCATTCCTTTTGCTTCACAAACGTGGAACTACCTTAAGAATTCTTATGGTTGATATAAATATTAGAGCATGGCAGTTAAATGTAGTAGTTATGCTAAAATACTGAATAACAGCTTGAGAGTGCTCTTCAGATACTGTACGAATGCACCAAATTAAAGATGTACCATTACTAAAGATAAATGGCCAAAAATAGTCAATTTTGATATCATGAAGTTATGTCTTTCTCGGTAGCAAACTGGGGATAGGATGGAAAATATGAGAGAACTAAGTTCCAAGGACTAAAAAACCAAGGCCAACATAGTTCTTCCTTGAATCCGAGACAAAACAAAGCTGCCCAAAAAAGTGTTTGAGAGCACCCATTGAAGCTCCTATATATAGCAGAGTCAACATTTTCCTATTGAACAAGTTTGTATAGTCAAAGCCACAACAAGATCAGATAGCCAAGATCCTAAATGAGAACCAGAGCCAAAGCTAAGACAGATCCACATTTAGCAGAACAAGATAGCCATAGCAAAGGATTTGACCACAAAACCAAATCATGAGAGATAGCAATATTCTTGCTTCCACTGTGGAAATGTAGAAACTGTACAAGGGCTTTTCTTCCAGTAGATTTCATTGTGACAGTAATTGCTATGGTGTTGTAAGCGCTCATTAGTAGAATCTTAAAGCCATTCTAGAATTATTTTAACCTTGAGAGGGTTTTCTGTGGCTATAAATCCTCATGTTCAAATTCCATTGTGGATAATGTTCAAATTCCATTGTGATAGTAGATTTCTTCCGCAGTTGAAGTTTCGCACAGAAAATTATCAGTCTATAGCGGAGAAATTTTGTGATGTTTCTTTTTCTTCCTATTGTGAAGTATTTCGCTCAGAACTCTACTCATTGTAATAGAGGTCTTGGGCATAGAATAGGGGACTTGGGTTTTTTGGAATCAAACTTCAGGTTAAGATGCTCATCTGAAGAATGGCACAGCGAGCCTTAGCATGGAGTTGGGAGTACCAATTTGAAGTGTAGGTAGGGCATTGTACAATAGACCAGTTTGATTTCTGGACCCTAATACAAAAGTTTCTTCTTCTTTCAAAACGTGTTTCTCCTTTTCTGTAACCAATGTGGGTCCTGTTCTTATTTCAATTGGGGATGGATGAGCATTTGTTATTTCTCCAGATGATCACACTCTGGGTAGCCCTAGAGGCTATTTGGGGGTGATGAGTCCAATAGGTCTCAATTAACTGTTGCCCTCGCTGGGGAATACTATTGCAGTGGAATTTGATACTATTTTGGATGTTGAATTCCACGATCCTAATGGAAACCAGTACCTTCAGCTCCACTACCTGTTCACAAAAAAGGGTGCCATAGTCATTCATGTGTGCAGAGAGGGTGAATTGTAGGCATTGCAACAGGAGGTGTTGTTGTTGTTTCATTGGCCACTAGATTGTTTGTCTGGTTCTATTACAAGCGCAGAGTATTGAAAAGGACAGACAAATTTAGTTCAGATATTGTGAAATTGCCTTGGAAATTCACCTACAAAGAGCTCAACAATGCTACGAAAGACTTTTTTTGAATGTGATTGATAATCGATAATTGCAAGCAAGGGTAATCCCCTTGTGGAACCCAAATTTCTGAGCATTTTCTAAAACTTGATGACGGAGTCATTGTAATGAACAAGCGCCTAGCTCCATATTACGTCCAAATCTACCAAGCACCAAGATCTATAAAAAAAATTCCACAGTATTTGCAAAATAAGAAGAAGAGGCAGAAAATGTATTTTTCTTGTTCGAATAGTGGTTGGGGTTTACCACGGCAAAAAATTGACAGAGCCCATGTAGCATTTCATATCATTGAAATTCTGGCAGTATCATTCAATTGGGCAAGCACCTGCCTCGGAGCTCCATGACTGAGGGCAAGATCCCTAAATGATGCAGAGTCTCCAGCAATATTTCCCAAAGCCCAAACAGCCTTACACGAACACCAGTTGAACTCAAAGTTGGGTAGTATTTTTTTCAATCAAATTCCAAAATTACAAACGTATAAAGATAGTTGGGAAGAATAATTTTATGCCTCTAAAATGAACGTGCTACCTGTTCTCGAACATTATCATTCCCAGAGGCAAGAAGTTCCACAAATATAGGAAGTGCCCCGTAATCAATCACAACCTTTGTATTCTCAAAGGCTCCAAAAAAACCCAAATAGGGTCAACCCTACTACAGGAGGAAGGGCCTGCAGTAAGAACTTACCATTTTACAAGAACTGAGGGTGAATGCTGTTCTGCAAGAGCTGAGGGCGAATGTTGTTCTGCAAGAGCTGAGGGCGAATGATGAGGGCGAATGTTGTTCTGCAAGAGCTGAGGATGAATGCGCGCGTGATATCAGACGTTAATGAAGTTTTTTAAAAAATCATTTTTATGTAGCACGCATTTGAATTTTAGCATTTCAAATCATTTTTATTTACATTTGAATTTTTCATTTCTAATACAAGTGACAAAAAAATTTCTACAAGAGGTTGAAATTTTTACTAGATAGCCATGAAAGACTAATTAAAATGGCTTAAAATGCAAGTGGAACTTCAAAATAAATGTAATTGAAGGTTCTCTCCACTAAATTTTTGCAAAAGTGCTTACATTATTTAAGTTATCTAGGATATTTTTTTTTATTACACAATCAAAATTAAATAATGAAATAGTTGGGTAGTCTTATTATTTCAAATTAGGACACAATTTTCAAATGGTGATGAAGTTTCATGTGATGATTAAATAACAATATTCTCCTTTCCTATCCTTGAAAAACTATACAAAGTTCCATGTTGCCACATGAAACCCTAACTCATGTAGCAGCATAGGATCAGTCCTCCATTTTTCCCGTCATAAGGCATTTTGCACATATTTGACGACTAGAATTTGCGGATTCCCGTTTTTTATGAGGTTTTAAGAAGGATAGAAGACTTAATTTTGACGTTTAAAATTTTTTCAAAAATGTTCTTACGCCCTTTAATTTCCACTTACCAATAATTTTGCAACACTAGTCCTCTTCGCAATTGCAAGGCTGTACTCAAAAAGTAAGGAAAGTTAATTTTTTGGCTCACTCAATGATCCAGGTGGATACTGGTGGCCACCCGCATATTCCACTTGGGGCCCCACCATTGTCTCTTTTAGTTTTTCAGTTTCGGCACAACTTACTATTTTTAGCATTTTTTTGGGTCCTGAACTTTCGAAGCCGTTTTGAGGCCCTAAACAACGTTTTTTGGGCATCGCACCTCTTGTGAATATCATTCTGTATCATTCTATTCCGAAATTATATTCATTGTGAAAGTTTTAGTCCTCAGATAGATCTTTCTAATGATGTATCATGTGCATCAAACAGAGATAGTATGCCAAATTTATGTCCCTGGAAAGTTGAAACACCAATTTACCCAAACGGGGCCCATAGTTTTGACGCTTCATCTCCTAGGGTTAGGTTTTTGGGTGTTTAGGGTTCTCCATTGTTTCTCAATAATAAATAGGCCCTCGAGACTCATTGTAACTCAGTTCAGAGGCTTGTAGCCCCCACATCTCTCCTCAGAGATAGCTACAAGCGCCCTAGCTAGTTTTATTTCCATTCTGTCTATAAGGAAATTTCAGTTCTTTGATATTAATAAAATGAAGTGTTATTTCCAATGCATCTCTATATTTATGGTTATGTGTTTATTCTGTTGCGTTCCTCCATAAATCCAGATTAGTGGTATCAGAGCTGTTTTCTTTTTCTCGATCCTTCTTTTCATGTCTCTAATGAGGTCGGGGTATAAGGAGTTAGGGCTCGATCTGGTGGAACCTTTGCAAGATCAACCTCGCAAACCCCGACGGACGCCCATGGGGGATGAAAAGAAAGATGAGGAAGCAGGAGATCCTCTCAAAATATTGCTCAAGGAGGCCCTCAAAAAACAAAGGAACACGATGAGGGATAACCTTGCCTAGATCCTTCAACAGCTACCCACTGGTGGCGCATCTGCATCCAAAAGCCACTCTGGAGGTGCGAATCCTTTTAAGGTACAAGTAAATTTTGACATTCCCATATTTGAGGGTCAAATAGATACAGATGCCGTAGATAGATGGTTGAATCTATTAGAAGGATATTTCTTGGTTCATGACTTTTTGGATAGGGAGAAGATTATTTTTGCACTCCTCCAAGCTGCCCCCCATGTCAAGGACTGGTGGGAAAGTCACTGTGAGAAAAAGGATGAGACAAAAACCTCTCTGTTCTCAGTCGTACCCACTTAGAATTATTTCTGAGAAGCTGTCAAGGAACAATACTATCCCGTGGGGAGCTATGAGGACAAGTACATACAATGGACCATGTTGTGGCAACAAAGGAGTCAAGATGTGCATGAGCTGACGAATCTGTTCCATACCCTACACACCAAGTTGGTTATCAAAGATTCAGAGAAACATCTGGTGCTAAAGTATCACAGTTTTCTGCACAGATACATTCAGGAGGTAATGGAGTTCCTCGACATCTCCTTGCTTGGTACGACATATCGGTATGCTGCCAAGATTGAGCAGAAATTCAAACATAAGAAGCGAGACTTTGGATCTGCGAATCAAAAGAAAGGGAAAGGTGCTCCCAAACCATAGAACAAAGGACAGAGCCAAGGTATGGTGACTCAAGACAACTTTTCGAAGCCACAAGCAAGGAACAACACCGCAAAGCCAAAGAAGGACATGGGAAAGTGGTGTGAGTTCCATAAGAGCTCCACTCGCAACACAAGTTAGTGTCGGGCCAAGCAGTCGCTGGTGGCCGAGATGCGAGCTTCTGAGTCAGATGCATGCTTTGAATCTGAATCAGAACCTGACAAGGGGAATGAAAAAGGGAAGAATATTATTGATGCGGAGCCCAATGCCACTGTTGCCACTACAAAGATCCAGAAGGAGGAACCAGAAGATCCGGAGGAGGAGGAACATCTCTTCCACTCCCAAATGTGGGTAAAGGGCTCCCCGGTACAGTTCATTGTCGACAATGGGAGCCAGAAGAACCTCATCTCGGCAGATGCCATGAAGCGGTTGGGCTTGCCGACCACAGCTCACCTAGATCCATACACCATCGGGTGACTTCACCAAGGACGAGATCTCTGCGTCAGCCAACAGTGCCGCCTTCCCTATAGCATCAAGCCCTTCACGGATGAGGTATTATGCGACGTTGTTCCTATTGATGTTTCTGATGTATTATTAGGACAAAAATACTTGTGGAAGCGTCATGCGGTGTACGAGTCTCGGCCTCGTGCTGTTATTATTACTTTGGGAAATAAGTTGTACAGGATACCAGAGGTACCACCTCCTGCTACTATCTCTTTGGTTACTGCAAAACAATGCAGTAAGCTCATTTCCCAAACCAGGAAATTCATTTTCCTGATGATCTGCCCCCAGGGCAAGAAGAATACTATAGCCATGACCTCCAGAAAAGGCTCCTCTGCACGACAACAACAAATGGATAAGGTTGTGGAGGAGTACGGGGACATTTTCACCTCACCCACAGGGGTTCCTCTACACTGTCAAGTCAAGCACCCGATTGGTTTGACCCCAGGTGCGCCACTACCCAATGGACCGATCTATCAGTGCTCTGTTATGGAAGACGATGAAATCAAGAGGCAGATTCAGGAGCTGCTGTAGAAGGGTCACATCCGACCAAGTTCATTGCCCTGTGGGAGCCCGATAATTTATTATTGTGAAATCATAGTTCTAAATTCACCAAGGCACTACTAATGTGTGGATACCCTATCATTTCTTAGATCCTCATAACTTACCAACACCTACTATATTGGTATACACATAATATGGCATTTACCTGAAGTATTTCATATGTATCTAGAAGTCAATAAGTTGTATGACAATTGTTATGGCAGATATAAGATGTGTATTATAGTTTATATTTCAATTTTTCTTAAGTAGCATGCATGTGCGGTCCATATAGTGACTAAAATTACCAAATATATTTCAGTGAAGATGTGAAGATGATCTCTCATTAGGTCCTAATTACTTAAAGCATCATTAATTAGCTTTCCAAATGAATAAAATATGTTAACAAATTAGTAAAAACTAGGAAAACAAATCATTCTTTAAAAAAATATGGCACAATGAGTCACACTCTGAGATTTATTTAATTACTCATCAAGTTCCGCTACAACATATATATGATCACCATTACCATAGAAATGGGACATGTGACCATCATGTGACCATGATCATTGGGTTGATTGTGTTGATTTTTTTTAAACAAATCATTTACACATTTTATGGAAATTATAGACACAATTTATAATCACATTACAAGATCATGATTTATGGATATTCCTTATCATTTCTTAGATACTCACAACTTAGCAACACCTAATAGATTGATATACACATCATATAGAATTTACCCCTCGAATGCCACATGTATCCTAAAACAAATTAGTTGTATGGCAATTGTTATGGTGCATATATGATGTGTATTACAGTTTATCTTATAATTTTGTTGAAGTAGCATACAACAATTTACATAGTGATATGAGAACCACTCTCTAGAGTATACATCGATTTTGTACACATGGCTTTTCGGTTGCTTTTTAAGATATATCATTGGTGATGCTCACATGAGTATATAATGAACCATTAAGTTGAACTATGAAATTATTCCTCACAACACACACATATTGATGAATTAATAATTTTTCTCATATAATTTTTTTAATCTATTTTGAAAAAAAAAAAATTATATATAATTATTTCTAAGAAGAACAAGACAGAGTTCCTTACCATATCTTCGTAAAACATATAATAGCGACGTTTGGAGGCAATTGTGATGTTTGGAGGCAGCCGTCTAGCGACGCTTTGGGGCATAGTGTCGCAATTGCGACACTTTTTCTAAGTGTCGGTATTGCGACACTTTTCTCTAAATGTCGGTATAGCGACGGTTTCCCAAGATCAAAGGCCCAAAGTGAACCCGATAACTTACCTTTTCCCCACAACTTTCCTTTTGATTGTGGTCGTTCGCTCGTTGAATCTAGATCTGATGGCGCTAATACATTTTCGCGCTCATAAAGTAATCGTTTGATGTTTTGGCAAAGTCGCGCGAAATGGGTGGTTTTTCCAAACCACCCGCGCTTACGTGTCGCCACCACGTTGTATCGTGTTTGAAAAGCTAGTTTCCGCTTACCACCATTTACCCTCGCGAATACCACTGGCGGTATTCCCTAAACCTCACCCGTTTAACCCGAGTTTAATGTCGTTTAGCTATGGTTATACCATCGTTTAATACATTAAAATTATATTTTTCATTCAAATTTTCACATTTTCGCTTTAAACCTGTAAAAACATTGCAGAACCGTTTTTCCTCAAAATCACGTTGTTTGAACCCTGAGAAACTTTGCAGAGACATTTTCAACCTTCCAGTACCATTTTTCGATGCCCATTTCCTCGAATTTCCATTACAAAGTACTACATTGTCCTCTGTGAAGCCATTTTCAAAAAATTGAAGACTGAGCACCTCTGCAACATCTTCAACCGAATTCCACTAGTTCTCTAGGTACTTTTCTTCGAAATTGCCCTCTGAGATTTCAAAATTCCTGTCGATTTCAAATAATTACCAAAGTTACTGCAAAAAAGTGTCCATTTTTCAGGGGAAACTCTGTCAAATTTCCCTGGAATCCCTAATTGCCCTTTCTCGCAGTTTTTTCCATACCCTGGTCCGTTTTTCTGTTGAAATCAATTTTAAATACATGTTCTGACCTTTAAATTCCTTTCATTTCCTAAAAACCCTGCTCAGAAACCCCATTTTCAGTAGAAATTCGCCAAGAAACCCCTGTTTCTCATAAAGGAACTTAGCAAACCATTTAAGCTTTCTTCGTTCATTATTAAAAATGACCAAGAAACAGGTAACCCCCAGGAATGGAGGCCCAAAATCTCAAAATAAGTCTTCTGCAGAGATTCCTCAGCCTATGTCCTTCAAAATCGACAAACCAACTCCTGTACTCACGGCTGATTCTACAGAAGTGGTTAGACCAGTCCAACCTGCAGTCATTTCTCTAAAGAACAGCCCTTTAGTTGATGTGGACTATAAAATACTAGACCCTAATGTAGAATTTAACCTGTTTGAAGTCTATAATTGGTGCTATGGAAAATTAGTGGAAAAGAGTGACACAGATATTCCAATTTGGGAATCCAATCTGCCTAGATATATTTTCCCTCTCACTCATTATGTTCCTGACTTTATCAAATTATGCCAAGCCTATTATATGCCAGAATAAAGATGTATTGTAAACAAAGAAAAATATATCCTATTTTACATCACTGAAGAGTCGATAAATTCCATGCTGCAAATGAATCATGACCCCAATTCTGCTTCCCTATCAATAGAAGATTTAACCCAACTATATCTTGACTTGGAGTTCAATACTAGATTCAAAATATACCAGAATTTTTGTCCAAATCAGGTTGATATTCCTAAGTTAAATCCTCCTTTCGACACAATTGATTTCCCAGATGAAACTAGATAGATTGTCTCAATGCTCTCCCTCATACTAGGATACACCAGTGATGAATTCACTGATGTGGCTATCCTAGGTTTTCTGTCAACTCTAAGCCCTAGTCAATCACCATCCATTCAGTTTAATTTTTCTAGATTTGTTGCTGAAAGTATGCATTATCAGTTATCCAGATTACCAGAAGAAGGAGTTTTCAGATACTCCTCTTATCTACTCCACCTCTTCCTATATTATCAAACAGATAAGTTTCCAATTGAATGTGAGAAATTGGATGCAGAAGGAAAAGTTCTATCAGTAGTATTTTGGTCATTTATTCTAAGGAAATGGAACATAAAGTATAGTTTTACAGATTTCAATGACTCATTTATAGCCCCTGTTATGTATCTCTTGGAAAAAGAGGAAATCCCTAGGATCAATGATGAGACAAGAAGAATTCTGTAGTTATCAGAGAGCTACAAAATTGGAGATTGGTATTTATATAAAAATCATACAGAAATCAGAGTGTATGGCTCATCCCTGGCCCCATATAAGTTACCCAGATTTGTTACTATAAGAATATTTGCTTTAGAATATCTGAGACAACTATTGAATTTAGATGAAATCAACTTCATATCTTTCAAGAAAAAGACCCAATTTAAGCTGAAAAATCAAATTGGGCCATTCATTGTGAATAACAGAGAAGCTGCCAATGAGATAAATGTCAAACTTAAAGAGTATAAGTTCCCATGTAGTTTTACATGGAAGTATGACCCACAAGGTATTTTGAGTGAAACAAGGGTAAAATTTAAGTTTCTTGTTTACTTGGATGATCCTAAGCCCCATATTGAAAGATATGTAAATAAAATTGAATGGGAGCCAAACACCCTATCTGATGATGATTCACAAGCAGTACAGGTAATACAGGTAGACAGTGGCAAAGGCAAACAGATTGAACAGACAGTACAGGTGGCTTCTACAAGAAAACATACTGATAATGTACATAAAAGAGATAGAGAAGGAGATAGTTTCATAGCTGAGGCTATTGAGGACATAAAATCCAAAACTCCTTATAGTAATAGAAGCAAGTCAACAGAAGAAGAAAAGGATAAGGCTATAAATATTGATATAGATGATGAAGCAATAAGAATAGTCACTCAAAAATTAAAGGAGCTTCAAAATGTAAAAATTGGAACACAACAAAAAGATACAGTCATGAAGCAAAACCATGCTACTATCGATTTGCCTCCTCCTTCTCAGGAAACTGACAATACAGAGTCAGAGATTCAGATCAGATTCAGACAGATTAAAGAGAAGAATGAAGAGCTCAAGAATCAAGCTCATTCTAGATTTCTTAAGGAAAAGCCTGGAAACAAAGACAGGTTTCTTTCAGCATTTGATTATTCATCCAATAAATTGGTAATGTCATTCTTGAAGCCTACAGTGTCTGAGCCAAAATCAGTGGCAGATTATTCCAAAACGGATCTTGAGCTGGATGCAGATGCCATTCATGAATTAGATCAAATTTAATTTCATAGGAGCAATACTGAAATTCTATATTCCACAATTGTCATTAAAACTATGAAATCAATTAGGCTTGAGAAAACAGTGCTCAACCTCCAAAATCAAATGAAGTTGGACAAAGCCTCATTGCATGCTAATAATTTAAGAATTAAAGCACTAGAAGATATAGTGATTGAAGCAGGGGGTGACCCATCCAACATTGAAGGGGCAAAAGTCTTAATTAAACAGAAAAATGAGGATATAGCTGCTCTTAGCAAATAGTTGAAGTTGCCTCAGAGTGAAAACTCTCAAGCAAAAGAAATTCTACAGCAAAAAACAGAGAATGATGATTTAAAGCAGCTTGTACATCAAATGATAGATCATATAAAAATAATGGAAATTCAAATAGAAGCTCTAATGAAAGAGAATGAAGAACTAAGAAAAGCACAACCAATGGTCATTCCTACAGTGATCCCCACTGTAAACACTATTATACCATCTACTTTGGCAGAACACTTGGCACCAAAAGGAGTACTGGAAACTGCAGTGCCAATTAATTCTCTAATCTCTACCTCTTCTTCATCATCCTCACATAGGAGCACACTACAAGACCAAGATAAAGAGATTCTTAGTTTGAAAGGCACTATTAAAAATTTAGAAAATTCCAAAAATGATGCCTTGATTACTTCTAGAGGACATGAGCAAAGGGCTGATCGACTACAAGAACAGGTAAAGATTCTGCAAGCACAAGTAAATCTTACAGATCAAGTGGCCAATATAAAAAATCATTTATGGACCAAAATTATTGAAGGCATTCATTCTCAATGGCCTTCAATTCGGATAATTTATGAACAAAGGGAGTTACTTCAAGTTGCTAGTGCAGAGATTGACAAGACTAAGAGGGAAATTGACAATAAACCAGCCCAAGCAATCCAACTCATAGCTTTTTGAAACACTAAAACCAGGGAAGAGTTGGAATAATTGAAAATTGTTGATAGAACAAAAACCATTCTTCAAATCAAAAAGGTCCTGAACAAAAGAAACATAATGAGTAATCTAGAGGACCGGTGTAAAGACATGAATTTATCCATCTCAAGATTTTTAGCCAAATACAAAACATTGTCAGAAGTAGGTTTGCCTGATATTCACGCATTGAATGACAAGTTAATGCCTCAGAAAGATTATGATCTAAAAATCAGAAATCATGCAAAAGAGCAAGCCAGAAAATAACTGCCACAAGGATCACCAACAGGCAAAATACTTCTTCAGTATTTTAAAAATATGTTCTTTTTAGATAATGAGATCAGGCATATGTTCACTATCAAGCCTAAATTTTCCAAGTATACAGAGGCAGATGAAAGTTACAAAAAATTGAAGACTATGAAGATCCCCTCTGCAGAAAAGTGGCAAGAATTCACAGATCTGTTGTGAATTTAATGGATAAAAAACATGAAATTCACTTGGAAATTCATTTTTTACTGTTACCTCAAATGGTAAAAATACATGGTTAAAGTGCACAACAACAATCAGTTCAAATTAGAATAATCAGTTCTATTTTTGCTTATAAAAAGGTAACAGCTTGCAAACTGTTTTGCAGCTGTCCCTCTTTTTAAGTTTTCTTTCCTATTTTTATTAAAACATTATCGCAATTGCTGAGATATTTTGTAAACATTTTTTTGTACAAATACTTCACAATTCGAAGTATTCAGTCTAAATAAAATTTCTCAAGACAACTATAGTCTAATTATTTGCTAGTTATATTGAAGTTGGTGAGTCAATTAGTGAAAGCAGCAAACTGGAAAGAGATCAGAGACTTCATAGCTAAGGATTCTCATGGTGACAAGATAAGTCTCATTTCTTTCCTTATTTTCAGTGTATTTCTTTAAATTTTACATTGATTCATATTATGTTTTTCTAGTCTATAATGATCAACTAAGGAAAAATTAAATAGGATTAGTGATAATAAGCTCCCTATTTCGAAACTTGTTGGCATTTTAATGTTTTCTACTTTGTTCGTGCTCTCTACTTGGCCATTGGCCTGTGGGTGATATGGAGTTGTAATCTTGTGCTGAATGTGTTAGTTTTGCAATGTTTCAGCTAATTTGTTACCTACAAATTGTGGTCCTCCATCTGTGATTATGTCCCTTGGGAGACCATAGTGCACAAAGATTTGGAAAAGAAACTGTACTACAGAGTCCTCTGTAGCTTTTGAAAGTGCCTCTGCTTCGACCCACTTAGTGACATATTCGGTTGCAACTAGGATGTATGTTTTCTGGTTTGAGGGAGGACTAATAGGGCCAACAAAATCAAGTGCCCAACGTTCAAATGGTTCAATCACTAGTTGAGGGTTCAAAGGAATTTCATCAGATTGCCCAGGGCATCCTGCCCTTTGGCAGCTATCACAAGCCTGCACAAATTTTTTGGCATCCTTAAAGGTGGTAGGCCAGTAATAGCTTGTTCGTAAAACCTTATGGGCAGTTCTACGGTTCCCAGTTAGATCCCCTTCTTCAATCTTCTTATCTGTAGCTTAAGGATTCTTAAGTTCCCTTTTGCTCAGATTCCATCCAATCCATAAAATCAAGCCTATGCATAGCCTTAGAAGGTCACCTATTTTTCCCTTAGCACATTTTCATCTTTGAGCCTTATTTCTTAGTTCTGCTTGTCTAGAAAGTTGACTCCATTGCCCAATATTCTGGTAGATCCTTCTGGTTTACCTTGAAATCTCTTTATTCCCACAAATATTTTAAAATAAAACCCAAATATACAATCATAGCTAGCCTAATATCTGTTACTAAAAAAAAGCTAAATCATACAGAGAGATCCCTCTCTGGAGTTCAAGAAGGCTAGATCATGAATTCCCAAAGCGGTTCTTGGTTACCCCTGGTGTTCTTAACTACAAAAATCCCTATCCCACAACTTGAGAATTACTAGGGTGATAACAGGCCTTGGGGGTATTATGATCCTTGGAGGAAACTCCCATAGCTAGAAGAGGTGACAGAGAAAATTGGATCGAGTACAAAGGTGTGGTAGGTGGGTTTTACCCTGCACCAATTGTTATGGTGCAGATATGATGTGTATTACAATTTATCTTATAATTTTGTTGAAGTAGCATACAACAATTTAGTAATTTACATAGTGATATGAGAACCACTCTCTAGAGTATACATCGATTTTGTACACATGGATTTTTAGTTGCTTTTTAAGATATATCATTGGTGATGATCACATGATTATATAATGAACCATTAAGTTGAACTATGAAATAATTCCTCACAACACACACACACCCATATTGATGCATTAATAATTTTTCTCATATAATTTTTTTAATCTATTTTGAAAAAAAAATAAAATTATATATAATTATTTCTAAGAAGAACGAGAGAATTCCTTACCATATCTTCGTAAAACATATAATAGCAAGAAAATTAATCTATTGAAATTTCATTTCCAAACATATTTATGGAGTAAAATGAAGATTAAAAGGAGATATTCATGGATTTACCTATAACATCACCTCATAATTAAGAATGTAAATGTACAATATTGATGATACATAGGTTAGGAGAAAATTAATCTATTGAAATTTCATTTTCAAACATATTCATGGAGTAAAATGAGGATTAAAAAGAGATATTTATGAATTTACTTATAACATCACCTCATAAAAGTGTAAATGTACAATATTGATAAAATTTATTTATATATGATAAATAATAAAGCTTTATCTCACATGTATCATATAATCTTATAAACAAACAACTGCACTGGGGGTGCAATCCTCAAAACTTTTAAACTATCTAATGTATATGTACCTATTTAAAGTATTTGGGGCCCACATTACAAATGCCCAAAGTGAAATATTTGCGCATATGTTATATATGAGCCAATGGTTTAAATAACTATCGAGCGGTGAAACAAAACTTATAACAGAATATTAATAAAACTATATCATACGTCTGGACTTCAAAAAAAATAAACCCAATTTCAATCACAAATTCGCATTCCAAAATAGCCTGCTGATGTCACCCTAATTTGTGACGTGAAAACTTCATAGAATACGCCATATAAAAATTCGGGTCCATTTTTTGGCTTTGCGTATGGAGGAAAAATGTGACACGAAAATCAAATTAATTCCGCCCTATAATGTTTCGGGTCTAGAATTCCACAATGCAGGCGGGCCAAAAAATAACGCGATCGAATCGCTTGCTTCCACGTGGATGGCTGATTTGGTCTGTGGTCTGTGGGACCACGTTATTCTGAATTAAAATCTCCCACGTTTACTATTAAATTTCTCTATTTCCAAAACAATACAACGCTCTGTTTTTAAGTGTGCAGGGACTGTGATTTCAAAACCAAAATTGACTGTTCATCAGTTTTAGAAAGCAGCTGTTTGACAGAGCCATTCAAACAGATTTAGAAAGCAGCCAAAGGATAGGGTAGTTGAAATTAATATTTCAACATCCCTCATTCACCGAGAATACCCTCCTTGGTGCCTTCTTCGCCGGACTACGATGTGTTCATCAACAGTCGTGAACCCGATGTTCGTTTCTTCGCCAGGAATCTTCACAACAGTCTTGTTTCCAGAGGATTGCGAGTCTTTCTCGACAGCATAGAATTGCAGGTTGGACAATCCATACCTTCACAAATAAAATACGCAATTAAAGGAGCCTCTCTCATTATTACTATTTTCTCTCCAAATTATGCGCAATCGCAAAGGTGCCTCCATTAACTACTCCTCGCACTGCTCTGTAAGCCGACCATTTTTGCAAAGGCATATAAGTGTCGTTATACTGACAGTGGCCAGAGCGTCGCTATTGTGACGACTACCTCCAAATGTCGCAATTGTAACAGTTAGACATTGTGTCGCAAACAAAGCGTCACTATTGCGACGACTGCCTCCAAACGTTGCAATTGCGACACTTAGACATTGTGTCACAATTGCGACGTTTGGAGGCAGCCGTCTCAATAGCGACGCTCTGGGGCATATTGTCGCAATTGCGACGTCTTCCTCCAAATGTCGCAATTTCCATACTTTATCTAAGTGTCAGTATTGCGACACGTTTCTCTAGACGTCGGTATAGCGACGATTTCGGGCGGGATTGAAAAATTTTGGGGAAATTTTTGACATTTGGTCAAAAGTGTCAAAACCAAGTGTTGGAATTTCCACCAAATGTACTAGTGGAGTGAAGGAGGGAGGGGGATGGGGGGAGTGGGAGAGAGAGGGTGCTATAAGAGACATTTGGAGGGAGATGGGAAGGAAGGGAGAAAGAGGGATGGGGAGAGAGAGAGGTGGGGAAGGTGTAACAAACCTAGTGAGAATTCCATGTAATAAAGTTAAAATAATAACCATGGTTGATGGGACACTGATTCCAAGCTAAATGTTGGGAAAAATATCCTAATGCATTTTAATTTAGGTTAATATGGCTAAGGAAATTGGCAAAGTATTTGCAAGGGAAAAATGAAATATTTTGCACATTTAATTATGAAAATAAGGGAAATTAGGAGAAAAGGGAGATGAAAGGTCACATGTTGCATGTGAGGGGGAAATGAAGGAAATAGAGGCATATTCTATAAAAAGGCTTTTGAGGATCATTTGGTACCTTTTTTTAGTTCATTTTTGGAGCTCTCTCATTATTCTCTCTCTCCCTCTCCCTGTCTCTTTCTCTCACTCTTGGACACTTAGAGTTTCTTGGAGCACTTGGGTATTATAACAAGAAGGAAAATAACGCAGGAAGAAGGAGGAAGAAAGCAAGGAGGATTAGGAATCAAGTAACTACAACCATGATTCTTGGTAGGTATCAATTTGCATGTGTGTTTTCCTTGCTAGATCTGACATGCATGGTATTGCATGTGGCTTGTTTCTATCTCGGCATGGGTTTTCGTAGGTGTGATAGTGTTTTCAGCCTAGCCTTTCCATTTCCAGATTTCCATGGTGTTGTGGAGTTCTCATATTTTTCTTTAGCTAGATTTTCGGATGGATTAAAAGCTGAGTGGGGTGGATCTCTAAATTGATATAACACATGGCCTAATCACCCTTGAACTAGACTCTTGGTTGCGGTAAATCTGAATAACGTGTTGCCCAGGCAGGCCTAGGAATCCTCGACTGGTGAATGGCGGGATATATGGTAAAATAATAGAGGTGGTTTTATCTCCATTATGCCTAGGAATCCCGAGTTTGGGATATCCAGTAAAGCCTGGAGAGTATGTCTCAGTTTAGGGACTATTGACCCCTAATTCAGAATGTGGGTTGCGGTAAATCCTGAGAGACTAGGAGATAGGAAAATTCCTCACAATTTAGGCGGAGAGAATCGGATTATATCCATTCTTGTGTTGGCCTAGTGATCGGGTGTAGATCACGGCAAAGCCGATTATGACATGTTTATTGCGTTGGCCTAGTGATCCAGGATGGATCACGGTAAAGCCTGATTTCTATTGATGAGGTTGAGGTGGTTTAGCCTTGGGATTATCTAGTTGGTTATTTTAGTTTGAGTCCACATTCATGCTTAGAATATGGCACAGGGGTGATTGGATGAAGAAAGATCTGGCTCAGCTAATATATGGTCAGGTGGAACGTGGAAGTCCCATCTTTGGATGGTTTTTATATCCATAAATGAGAAGCTCATTCCTTTTTTATTTGGTATGAAAATGTACTGGTTATTATGTAGATTATATTGATGTTGTATCCATTGCATTTCTGGTGTTATTATGTTGGTTATAAGCATGTATTTTATGAGTGATGATGTATTTATCTATCCATGTTTTTACTTGTAAATGAATGCACATTGTATCTACGGTAAAATATATTGTATCACAGCTAATGATGTAAGGGAGTAAAGATTCTTAGTGATTCTCAGATAAGTATGAGACCCTTATGCTCATTTCTGTTGTTTATACCTATAGATTTAATGTTTGTGACATGTTTGACGAAATTCCTATCATGGCTTGAACAGGTCCAGATGAGTTATTAATGATGTGATTGCTTTCATATAATTTTCATATTGTTATTTATTATATCTAAAATTTTCATGAAGTTATGGGCATAGCACAGGGTTCTGGGCCTAAAAAGGTGGTTCAAATCCTAAGGCCGTTGGCACAAAACTGAGTATTTGGGGCCCTAGCTACTGGAATGTAGTGTTATGCCTACGGCTATAGCCTCATTGCTGCAGGAGTGCAATGTTATTCTTGTGCCTATGGCTCAAAGAGGTAAAAATGTTAGTGTGACCTAGGGGTAAGAGGCTTGAAAGGTTGGGTTATCCCTTGGGGGTGTTGTTGTTGTTGTACAAGGTATGTATGGTGTGTTTCCATCAGTTCGACTTCCTTAAGGTCACCAAGAAGGTTTAATCTCATTATATTAGCCTCTCATCGCATGTTTACCCTGGTTGACCAGTTACCTTGGTAGGTGTAGGAAGAGGGTTTTACAGAGTGGTATCAGAGAATGGTTCAACGCTTGGATTGGATGGGAGGTGTGTTGGTCATGATTTGTGTTGATTGATTATATGTTTCTCATACCTATGGTGTCTGTGTTTGTGAATCCATGTTGTTTTGACCATGGTGGAAGTAGTGTCACCATGGGAGGACTGATGATGTTGTTTTCAACATGTATTCATGAGTGTCTGACTCATTATGTGTTTCTCATGCTTTTGTATTGTGCGTGCACACTTTCTTACATATTGTTACATGTTTTATATGCATTGATTGTTTATGCTAGGTCACATACTGGTCATTCTTTTGTTTTTTCTATGGATGCTTGCTTGTGTGATGTTATATGATGATCATGCATTGGTTCTTCATTCTTGGTTACATGTTTCTTATGCTTGTGTATGGTTCATGCTTGTGACGGTGTGTGGTCAAGTTTCATTGCTATGGTTATAAATTGGGTCCTGTTGTGTATTTGGTATGGACATGCATGGATGAATGTAATCCAAATAGAATGATGTTTATGTGCTAATATACAATGTGTTACAAGTTAATATGATGTTATTATTATGTATATACATGTACTATGTCGATTGGTTGATATTGAAATATGTATTGACGCAACAAAACTAAAAGTCAGCCCCACGAAGAGATGGTCAACTATAGCGTGGCTCTGTCAGCACTCCTTCTCTGAAACCTCGTTCTCTCCCCCCATGTAGTTTCAATCAACTTCTGTGATGTATTTATCAAATTCGAGGAATTTGATAAATGACATAAATAACGACCTTTTTATTATATATATTTCGGCTCTATATTATACCCCCAACCTTATAACAATTACACTCCAGAATTATGTTAATTTTCCGCCAATCATTTAATTAACAACTTTATTATGCTCAGGCCCCGCACAAACATCGGTAAAATCCAACGGGACACACACACTATACCTTAGTTAAACGTCGGGCAAGTCCATTGTGCGACCACCGTTAGATCGCAAGGCTCCAGATCGCCAGCATGTACGCATATCGCGCGGCCTCCTGGTACGAACTATAATGTGCGATGGCGCGCTTTGATAGTGTTTTTCCATGGGTCCACTCCACCACGTGTCGCATTCCCTATGGAATCGCTCGCAAACAGAAAATACCGCTTACTCACCCAAAATCGGTGCGATATGGGCAACCCGGCTTGCAAATCCACTCGTGCTTTTGGCACAGTGCTTGACTACGGGTGTAAGTATGGCTCCTCTATCCTCTTGTTCATTAACTCACATATAATCCTTCAGTCAGGTTCCAAAAGCAAAACAACTCTGTCTCTCTTTATCAAGCGGGAATTTTATATTTGAACAGTGTTCATGACCATGGGTTCTCTATGCAGACCTCGCCTGCGGGTGGGGTGAATTCACAGGGTTATCCAAACAATTTACAGGAATTCAAAGATAAAAAAATGGGATTTCCAGTGCACAATCACCTCACAGTTAAACAATTCTTCACAATTATCAATTCAGACAGTTGGAAATCAACAGGACTTGAAGTCTATTCAACTAGAAGCAATTGCTCAATACATAGATTTTTATTGCGGAAATTTCTCTATTCCTCCTCTTCATTTCTCTTCATTAATATATCCAAGGGATTACACTTATATACATAAACATATGACTCTTCGGTTCCTCTGAGAGGACTGTTCTAGAAATCAAAGGTCTAATTACAACTTATTCGAATAACTGAACTGTTCGAATTCTACAAATCTAACTAATCTAAATGATACAGTCAGCTGAGGTATTGACACCTAGCTGTTACAATTCAAATGTTTTGAACCCTCCTAGCCACAACATGTGGAAAAAACTTCCTACATTGCTGGCTAGTGTCTAATGGCCCTGCATCAGACTCCCAAGGGCAATTTCTTCATGGGCTCCTGTCCATGAGCTCTTCCATTGATCTGCCTATCTTCTGCAACATCCCTTCAATCATCCAAGTGGCATCTTCCTCTGGCTTTTCCTTCCATTTTATCAAGTACTGAAAGTACTCTTGTCCTTTGGTCATTCTGAATGGTCTTTTATCCAATATCTTCTCTGGTTGCAATGGTTGCGCTGGAGGTAGTTGTTATTTCCACTCAATCTGTTCCTTGTCTGCTGATATTTCTTCTGCACCATCATCTTCATACTTGTACAAATCTGCAACATTAAAAATGGGAGATATTCCAACATCAGGAGGTAATTCAATCTCATAAGCATTTGCAGAAAAATTTCTAAGTATCTTGCATGGCCCAATCTTTTTGAACTTCAATTTGTTGTACTACTTCTTTGGGAATCTCTCCTTTCTCAAGTGTGCCAAAACTAGATCTCCTACTTCAAAATGAACTTCTTTTCTGCTCAAGTCTGCTTTGCTTTTGTATTTTATGCTGCTGCCTTGTAGTTGTTGTTTCACTTGTTCATTTATGGCCTGGATCTCTAAAGAAAATTCCTCACCATCTGCACTCCTTAGTTCTGCCTTTCCCAGATTTCTTAACTCTGATATTCCTCTGGGGTGCATTCCATAAACAATATGAAATGGGCTCTGCCCTGTGCTCCTGTTTGGTGATTCATTATATGCATATTCTGCCTGAGGCAAAATATGTTCCCACTGCTTGGGATGCTCTCCTGCAAGACTTCTCAACAAATTTCCCAGACTCCTATTCACTACCTCAGTTTTTCCATCAGTCTGAGGATGATAAGCTGAGCTGAAACTCATTTTGGTACCAAGTTTCTTCCACAATTTCCTCCAAAAATGACCCACAAATCTGGTGTCTCTGTCTGAAACAATACTCTTTGGCAACCCATGCAATCTAACAACTTCTTTGAAAAACAAGTTAGCAACATGGTTGGTGTTACACCATTTTTTGGTCGTCTAACCTATTATCATTAGATGGACCCAAGTACACCATGTAAGACCAATTTTACCCTAAGTAAAATTGCCTTCACTATGTTAAATAACTTAATAAACCACATTTATTAGGTTGTTTATGGTCCAAATAGGAAACCCCAAAAGGAAATATTAAACAAACCTATATTTGTTTGATTTTCCTCATGGAATAATTAATTAAACGATAATTTAATTATTATTCCCAGTCATGTTTAACCCAAAAACAAAGAAATTAATTAGATAAACCTTTATTTATCTTATTATTTTCTAGGAATAATTATTTAAATCTTATTTTATAATATTCCTTGTTAAATATGACCAACTCTCCCACAAATAATTAAATAAATCATTATTTATTTGATTATCTTTCAACCACTTCCTTAAATAATTAAATAAATCATTATTTATTTGATTATCTTCCAACCACTTTCTTAAAAAGATAAATAAATCATTTATTTATTTATTTTTGACTAATCAAGGGATTTGACCCAAGTCAAATACCTTTTCCCTCCAACAAATATAATAAAATATTCCATAAAAGGTGGATCTATATTTGGTTAAAATTATTTTAATCATGCACCAAGATCTAGAATGACCCAATATTTTGTTATAAATAGGAGGGTTTTTCCCATCATTCTTCACCTTTTGTTGCCTATTAGATCACTCTGGATCTATACACTTGGTCACATTTTTCCATCATTTACTGTGTGAGCTCCCATTGAGCTCTATTCTTTGCATAGGGTTTTCTACACCAACAAGAGAGAGAAATCTTAGATCTTGGGCTCAACATCGGTAGATCCTTTATCTACTTACTCTTCGGTCACCCCTTGTGATGATGAGCATGTGAACCTCTCTTCTCATGATGATGATTCAGGTCACTTCACCACGTCAGGTGGTATTTCTTCCACCAGTCACCCCATCTCCTATCGCGATGACGACATTATGGAAAAAATACCCACCCCTGACGTTATCTATTCCCCCTTACATCGAACCCAGGCGTTCACACCACATCCACCTTATGGCCATTACATTGAAACCCAATGTTTGGGTAAGGGGGCACCCACATTTGAGAGACCAAGAGAAGCAATTCTCCACCACTCTCCTAGTGTATCTGGTCGTGTTGACTTTAGTCCCAGTATTCTTCCACATTTAGAAGAACCTCTAGAGTCCCATATCACTTCAGATCACTCTAGGGATGATACCCCTTATCGTTCCCTCATCTTACATCAGGAACCCAGTCTCTTAGACATTATTGTTGACCAACCTATAGCTTTTCTACGAGAGCATCAGTTCATTATCTCCAAATCCTCTTTTTGGGATAGTGACACCAGGTATGCCAACTCGAAAACTTAAAGTCCATTTGATCCCTATATGCAGTACCACAAGAGATTGGTAATCCTCCAATTCCTTTCTCAAGCTGCATAACCATAACAAAAACAAATGGCGCACCACATCATTGAAATGTGTTTAGATCCCCATTTTCCTACATACATTTTGGCATGACCACAACATGCTTGGGGGCACCCATGCCCTCAACCATAACCCTCCTCACCTCGTTTTTGGAGAGGAGGCTGTCTTACCAATCGAGTGTGAAATCCCTTCCCTTCATCTAGCTGTTGAACTTCTCCCTGACACCCAACCTCTAGAACAATGACTTATCATGCCTGAGCGTGCCTCTGAAGACCGCCATGTTGCATTGCAAACCATCGAAGCGGCCACGAAACGCACCAAAGCTCAATATGACCGAAAAGTCCAGCCTCGTCCTTTTCACAAAGGAGACCTTGTTCTAGTATATGACCAAGCCCATGATGTCCTTGGTCACGGGAAGTTTGACTCATCATGGCTAGGCCCTTATGTCATCAGTAAGGATCTTGGTAAGGGGGCATATCTTTTAGAGGACTTCAAAGGCAATCCTCTTCCTAATCCTCGCAATGCACTCTATCTTAAGAAATATTACCCTTAGCATTTCACTTCTGAAATGGATGTTTTATTTTCTTTTAGATAGCCAGCATCTTTTTTCGTTTTTTGTGATTTTCTACTTCACCCAGACCCATTTTGTCCAAGAAGAGTCACTTCACCTCCCCTTTAAATCGAATTTCCTCACTTACAACACTTGTACTTGGGGCACCACTTCGCCTCCATACTTGTCCATGTTCGCGACGATTTTCGTCATGAGTTCCCACCTTGTACTCATGTTTTTCATGGTCCCCCATTGGGCCTTTACTGTGTGGAAACACCATCGAGTCGCCCTTGTTTAGAGCATCCAATTTGAGTCATCATCGCATTCATGGAATCTATCCCGAGTCCCTTTGTACCCCGCTATAGTCCTCCATCCTTCATTGCTTGGTCTCTCTCTTGTGTCGCATATTATGACCTTCAGTCCCACCGTCCCCTATCCCTACGATATTGTGTCAAGAGGCCGCCATGTCATTCATACCCTTTATGCTCTAACAAGGGAAGTCGGCCCATTCGCTACCTCGGGCCTCCTTTCCATTTCCCTATCATCATTAGTGTCATTCATCCGCGCTCTACTATTTTCTTCACGCCTTAGTTGAGGATTTCTATTACCACCCGTGGCGGACCTCCTTCGTCGACATCGCCTCATTCATCCTTGCAGGGCTGCAGTCTAGGGAGGGCTGTACCTGTTCTAGCTTTCCACTTTGTTCGGGTGCTCAGATCGTGCAAAGGGATCTCTCATTTCCCTTTGACTTGGTTGTTTCTCCACTCCAGTTCCTTTCCACATGACCGAGATCCGTATACTTGATGGTTCAGTGATACAACAGCAGCTCTTGATGATTCCCGGGTGTGTGTTAGATGTCTCAACCCTCATGAGGGGGTGGCCCTGCAGGTAGCCCCCCACATGCCCGGATGGTCTCCTCTTTGCAACCTTCGATGTAGCTCCAGATATTTGATGATGTTGGCCTTAGCCACATGCAGCGCCTCTTTGATTTGCATGTATCAGTCATATTTTGTGAGCCCTTCCCCATTTGCAGGGGGCATTTGGGTTGTATTTGTCTCTCATGTACTCAGATATTATTGTATCCAATCCTCGGGTCATGGTCCGAAAGCACAACATGTATGTGGGATTCCTCATTGTATTTTTATCTGGCTCATGATTATGCCGGCTGTATTTTATGGTTCGGTCCCTTGTTTACTGGACACACTATTCTTTTGTACTTTGTCTCGGCGGGCATAGGTATGCCTCCCCCGCCGCCTTCAGCACAGGTACTCTCTCATAAAAAGAGACTTGTTGCACCTGCGAGTCTCGTCTCCTCAGGGTCTAGTTCTTCAGCACACTATCTACCTTGCATTTCTCTCTCTCACTTCCCTTTTGTTGTCTGGTGATTGAGTTCTTACAACGTACTTCGGTCATACGATTTGCTCCTGACACTCGCACGCTGGGGGGCAATCTGTTACACCATTTTTTGGTCATCTAACCTATTATCATTAGATAGACCCAAGTACACCATGTAAGACCAATTTTACCCTAAGTAAAATTGCCTTCACTATGTTAAATAACTTAATAAACCACATTTATTAGGTTGTTTATGGTCTAAACAGGAAACCCAAAAAGGAAATATTAAACAAACCTATATTTGTTTGATTTTCCTCATGGAATAATTAATTAAACCATACTTTAATTATTATTCCTAGTCATGTTTAACCCAAAAACAAAGAAATTAATTAGATAAACCTTTATTTATCTTATTATTTTCTAGGAATAATTATTTAAATCTTATTTAGATAATATTCCTTGTTAAATATGACCAAATCACTCACAAATAATTAAATAAATCATTATTTATTTAATTATCTTTCAACCACTTCCTTAAATAATTAAATAAATCATTATTTATTTGATTATCTTTCAACCATTTCCTTAAAAAGATAAATAAATCATTTATTTATTTATTTTTGACAAATAAAGGGATTTGACCCAAGTCAAATACTTTTTCCCTCCAACAAATATAATAAAATATTCCATGAAAGGTGGATCTAGATTTGGTTAACATTATTTTAATCATGCACCAAGATCTAGAATGACCCAATATTTTGTTATAAATAGGAGGGTTTTTCCCATCATTCTTCACCTTTTGTTGCCTATTAGATCACTCTGGATCTATACACTTGGTCACATTTTTCCATCATTTACTGTGTGAGCTCCCATTGAGCTCTATTCTTTGCATAGGGTTTTCTACACCAACAAGAGAGAGAAATCTTAGATCTGAAGTGCTGAGGACTTCCAAGAACCCATCCCACTGATGAGAATTGGATACGCCTTCTTGTTTTTCTCCCAGGTGCCCAATTAATACAAAAATTCTTTCAAAATTTGTTCTTGTCTTGTCTATTGGTATATGGAGCAAACCCTTGTTTTTACTGCTTAATGTCTTTCCATGCATAGTTCTGGTTTTTTGCAGCTCTTTTATTATTCAACTAACCGTAGATATGTATATATTGGCAGCCACTTTTGTTGTTATGGCTATTATTTATGCGTAGCTAAAGTGGTCCTTTTTCGTACACTTCAACAAAGGATTCATACTAACAGTTGGCATCACTAGTTTTATAGCATGGAATAAAATGTGCCATTTTGGAGAATCTATCCACTACAACAAAGACTGCATCATTCCCTCTCTGAGTCTTGGGTAATCCTAGAACAAAATACATACTCACCATGTCCCAATGCCTGTCTGGAATAGGCAAGAGAGTGTACAATCTTGCATTCTGGCTCCTTCCTTTAGCATATTGACAGATCTTGCAATTCTTCACAAACTTGTCCACTTCTGCTCTCATCTTGGGCTAGTAATAAAAGTGACTCAGCTGCTCATAATTCTTATCAGTACCAAAGTGTCCAGAAAGTCCACCACTATGCTTCTCTTTGATCAAATTTTCCCTCATGGAACATCTTGGTACACACAATTGGCTTCTTCTGAATAACAAGTCCTCTTGCAGGAAATAATCCAGCCACTGGCTTCTATCTATTAAAAAAGGGTTACTAAATGCCTCAAATGCTTCTTTAAAATCTGGATCTGTTTTATACAATTCTTTTATAAAATCAAATCCTACAACTTCAAAATTATTTTCTTGAACAAGAATGTGCCTCCTACTCAAAGCATCAGCTACTTTATTGGCTTGGAAACTTATATGTTTCAAAAAAAATTAAAACCTTGGAGATACTCAACCCATTTAGCATGCTTATGTTTCAACTTGGGCTGCTGTACAATATACTGCAAAGCATTATTTTCAGAATACAACACAAATTCCCTGGACATCAAGTAATGTCTCCATTTCTTCAGTGCCTGAACAATTGCATAGAATTCCTTCTCATAAGAGGAATAATTTCTTCTGGTGTCATTCAAATTTTCACTGAAATAGGCTACAGGCCTATCATCCTGACTCAACACAGCTCCAATGGCCTCTCCACTGGCATCACATTTTACTTGAAATGGTTTAGTAAAATCAGGCAGAATCAAAACAAGCTTCTCCGTTATCTTTTGCTTCAAAACTTTAAAATTTCTTTCTGCTTCAGCAGTCCACTTAAATGGTTGTTTTCTCTTCTTTATTGTCTCAATTATGGGTGCATTGATCTTACTAAAGTTTCCTATAAACTTTCTGTAAAAACTAGCAAGAACATGGAAACTTCTTACCTCAAAAACATTCCTGGGTGAAGGCCACTCCACAATTGCCTTAACCTTTTCTGGGTCCATCTTCAATCCTTATGCAGAAACAAAAAGCCCCAAATACACCAAATCTTCCTTCATGAATGAGAATTTCTTCAAATTTATCAGTAGTTTCTCTTGGTGCAGCTTCTTCAAGACATGATTAAGATTTCTTAAATGTTCTTCTTTAGTTCTGCTGAAAACTAATATATCATCCAGATACACTATCACAAATTTACCAATGAAATCTTTAAATACTTCATTCATAAGTCTCATAAAAGTGCTAGGTGCATTTGACAACCCAAAAGGCATTACCATCCATTCATACAGTCCTTCATTTGTTTTAAAGGCATTTTTCCACTCATCACCCTCTCTTATTCTAATATGATGGTATCCAATTTTTAAATATATCTTTGAAAAATATTTAGCACCACTCAAACAGTCCATCAAATCCTCAACTCTGGGCAAAGGGAATTTGTACCTGATTTTCATCTTATTAATTGCTCTGGAATCAGTACACATCCTCCAGCCTCCATCTTTCTTTGGGCTCAATACTGCTGGTACTGCACATGGACTCAAACTTTCTCTAATCAGCCCCTTGTCCACTAACTCCTGTACTTGTCTCCTGATTTCCTCATTTTCTTTGGGAGTCATTCTGTAGGCTGCCTTATTTGGCAGATTTGAACCAGGGATAAAATCTATCTGATGGCTAATCTTTCTCACAGGTGGCAGCTCATCAGGTAAATCATCCACAATAATGTCATAATAATCATCTAACATCTCTTGGATTTCTACTGGAAAATCAGAAATCTTTGCAGAAGTAAGAACTACTTTAGGTTTGCAAACTAAAGCAAAGCTTACTTCTTCTTCTTCTATCTGCTGCAAATATTCCTTCCCGCTTAGCAACAAGGTCTTTGAATCAATCACTCTGCTGGATGGTTCTCCTTCTTCCATGGGTATCAATGTATGGTGTACCCCATCTTTGAAGAACTTCTAAGTGTTCTGCTTGCCATCATGCACTTCTGCTCTATCAAACTGCCAAGGTCTACCCAACAGTATATGACACACATCCATGGGCATTACATCACACAGGACCTTATCCTTATATTTTCCCATTTTCAGCTCTATCTCACACTGCTCCTTTACAACCAGCTGGTGCCCTTTATGCAACCAGGACACCCTGTAGGGAGTAGGATGCTCCCTTGTCTTCAACTTTAACTTTTCTATTACCTCAGTGGAAACTAGACTGTTTGTGCTACCACTATTAATGACTAGCTAGCAGCATTTCCCTTGGACTTTGCATATGCTCCTAAACAAAGTCTTCCTTTGTGCAGGCTCAGTGACCTCTTTAGCTTGCTTCAACAGGACCTTATTTACCACCAAGGATTCTCCCCTCTCTGGAAGAATTTATTCTTCAATTTCAGCCTCTTCTCCAGCCTGGGCAACAACAGCATTCCTTGGACCAGCACCCACATTCTCTGGACATTCATAGTGCTTGTGTCCCACTTGCTGACATCTATAACACCTCAATTCTCTACCTCTGCCTCTGTCTCTGCCTCCTCTTCCTTTTCCTCTGTAAGACCCCCTTCTGCCCCTTGCATCATCCTCTGTAGATGCATTCTGAGGTGAGCTACTATGAGCTCCATCCCTAGGTGTAGTAGGCTTTCCTCTACCACCCTGACTTCCCTTTCCACGGAAAGTACCTCTCTTCTTGGAAGACTGTTTCCTCAGGAGTTTCTCCTCTGCTTTCAAGGCCATATGATAGGCCTCTTCCACTGTCTTAGGAGACAGGAGACCAATCTCATCTTGGATCGCCAGCTTGAGACCATTCACATATCTAGCAGTCTTCTCTGGTGTGTCTTGAAATTTCCCAGCCCTTATGCTCACTCTATAGAATTCCTCTGTGTATTCCTTTACTGTCAGCAACCTCTGTCTTAGGTTCTGCATTTTCTTATACAATTTTAGCTGGTAATCACTAGGCAAGAATTTACCTTTTAATTTAGCCATCATTCTGGTCCAGCTCTTGATAGGTTGCTTGCCAACTCTCCTTCTTTCTGCCTGCACTCCGTCCCACCAAAGTGTAGCATGTCATTTCAGCTTTTTCAGCGCAAAATTGACCTTTTTATCCTCACTTATTTCTTCATAATCGAAGCACTTGTTCATTTCATTAATCCAGTCCACCAATTCCTCTGGATTCAGTCCCCCTACATAACTCGACACTTCAATTCTGGGCTTAACTGCAGACCCCAGAACAGTTCTAAGGAGCCTCATGTCAGGAGGAATTTCAACATTTTCTTCAGCTTCTTCTGTTTCAGGTTCACTGATGTCTTCCGGATCTCTAGGCTGTCTTAGCTCCATGGCATCCATTCTGGCCTTGACACTCTGTAGCATCCCCAACACCTCTGCATTTGCAACGAGCCTCCTTCTGCCAGCACCTCTACCAACTCGGATTGCCATGTCAACAAAAACAACTTCAAACAACAGCTGTGATACCACAAATGACTCTTCAAAACTGAAAGTCAGCCCCACGAAGAGATGTTCAACTATAGCGTGGCTCTGTCAGCACTCCTTATCCGAAACCCTGTTCTCTTCCCCCACGTAGTCTCAATCGACTTCTGTGATGTATTTATCAAATTCGAGGAATTTGATAAATGACATAAATAATGACCTTTTTATTATATATATTTCGGCTCTATATTATACCCCCAACCTTATAACAATTACACTCCAGACTTATGTTAATTATCCGCAAACCGTTTAATTAACAACTTTATTATGCTCCAGCCCCACGCAAAAATCGGCAAAATCCAACGGGACACATACACTGTACCTTAGTTAAACGTCGGGCAAGTCCATCATGCGACCAGCGTTAGATCGCAAGGCTCTAGATTGACGACACATACACATATCGCATGACCTCCTGGTACGAACTATAACATGCGATGGCGCGCTTTGACAGTGGTTTTCCATGGGTCCACTCCACCACGTGTCACATTCCCTATGGAATCGCTCGCAAAACGAAAATATTGCTTAATCACCCAAAAGCGATGTGATATGGGCAACCCGGCTTGCAAATCCACTCACAGTTTTGGCACAGTGCTTGACTACGAGTGTATGTCTGGTTCCGCTATCCTATTTTTCATTAACTCACATCTAATCCTCGGGTCAGGTTCCGAAAGAAAAACAACTCTATCTCTCTTTATTAAGCGGGAATTTTATATTTGAATAGTGTTCACGACCATGGGTTCTCTACGCAGACCTCGCCTGCGGGTGGGGTGAATTCACAGGGTTATCCAAACAATTTACAGGAATTCAGAGACAGAAAAATGGAATTTCCAGTGCAAAATCACCTCACAGTCAAACAATTCTTCACAATTATCAATTCAGAAAGTTGGAAATCAACAGGACTCGAAGTCTATTCAACTGGAAGAAATTGCTCAATACACAGAGTTTTATTGCAGAAATTTCTCTATTCCTCCTCTTCTTTTCTCTTCATTAATATATCCGAGGGATTACACTTATATACATAAACATATGACTCTTTGGTTCCTCTGAGAGGACCGTTCTAGAAATCAAAGGTCTGATTACAACTTATTCGAATAACTGAACTGTTCGAATTCTACAAATCTAACTAATCTAAATGATACAGTCAGCTGAGGTATTGACACCTAGCTGTTACAATTAAAATGTTTTATTGCAGAAATTTCTCTATTCCTCCTCTTCTTTTCTCTTCATTAATATATCCGAGGGATTACACTTATATACATAAACATATGACTCTTCGGTTCCTCTGAGAGGACCGTTCTAGAAATCAAAGGTCTAATTACAACTTATTCAAATAACTAAACTGTTCAAATTCTACAAATCTAACTAATCTAAATGATACAGTCAGCTGAGGTATTGACACCTAGCTGTTACAATTAAAAAATTTTGAACCCTCCTAGCCACAACATGTGGAAAAAACTTCCTACATTGCTGGCTAGTGTCTAATGCCCCTGCATCATGTATACTCCAAAAATTACACTAAGGTACATTGTTTTATTGTTATTTGGTTTAGATGACATATTATGCTTGGCAAGAGAACTATCAAAATGGATAGAAAGATGGTATACTAAAAGGACTCACCCTATGAGCCATATGAGCAACATGGTGGAAAATATTGTGATTTGGCAGACACATTGAACATCATAATGCAAGAAAAAAGGATTTTTAAGCCAGATAATGACGGGATCATACAGGCCCAAGAGAAATAAGTAGAGGTGAATGCAATACTTCTTTAGATTTTGTCAGATTTTCCGAAACAAGGGTCATTTAGGATCAACGATGGACATGAGGACATAACTAATGGGGCATATCGCAGTAGGTCTCCTAGTAGATATAGGTCAGATAGAGATGACACAGTGAGGAGTGGCAGGTTGTTGGACACTCCAGATAGGAGGCGTGATGAGTATAGGTACCATTCTAGTTCCAGTTCAAATAGACACCGTGATCTCCATCAATATCATCCTTACAGAAGGCGTGACATGGGATACTAGACTGATGAATTCAAGAAACCAAAACCACCTATTTTTCATGGAGACTTGAAGAAACCCAAAGATGCAAAGGCTTGGATACTTGGAATGAAAAAATTATTTGAGTTGCATTAGTACACAGATAAATGAAGGTCAAAATTATTATATTCAGTTTTAAAGGTAAAGAATACGTTTGGCGGGAATATGTGAAGCGGGTCAGGGACACCAAGATAGAGGACTTTAGTTGGCATGAATTCAAAATTATTTTTAGGAAGAAGTATTTGTCAGAGAGGTAATATGATAGAAATGCCAAAACATTCTATGGGCTAAGCACGGGGTCAATAACAGATGAGGATTACATGACAAAATTCTTGGAGCTATTGAGGCATATACCATATCTTGAGGATCAAGAGGCTAAAGTTAAATGATTTGCCAGTGGTTTTCTATTAGCATTTACAGATTGGATTGATTATGATGAGTCTCAGTCACTTGAGGAAGTCATTGGGAAGTTGAAGTATTGTTATGAACAGTCAAAGTGTAATAATGGGTCTCAACAAGGATGGAAAGGGAAGGACAAAGGCAAGGGTAAATTTCAGCCTAAGAGAGAAAGGCCTAAAAATGCAGATGAGAAAGAAAATGTGGCACTGCAAAATAAGTTTAATGCAGTTGGAAAGGGACATAGACCACAACAACAACATAGGTCACAGAGTGCCATGGAAGTAATCGTACGAGATGGTTAGAGTGTTGGACATGATGTGAGGAGCATATTAAGAGAGATTTTGCATAGAATGAGGGAGGTAGGCCTAATATATACAATGCACATGAGGCGCAGACTGTTAGGGATATTGGGCAGAGAATTCCTCGCATTTATGCATTAATGGACAACGAAAAATCAAATCACCAGGCTTCTATCATTGAGATGGACAATAAGATTTGTGATCAAGTTATTTCTATTTTGATTGACCTTGGATCTAATTATAGCTATGTTAGTCCTAACTTGGTGGAAAAGTGTGGTTTGAGTAAGGAAATGCATGAAAAATATTGGTTAGTGCACTTGGCCACATGTACGAAGAAAAGAGTTCGCCATTGGATAAGAGTGTGCACATTTCAGTTAAATGGCATTATTATAGTAGTGCACTTGAAAACATTGTTGCTAGGTTCCTTTAGTATGATATTGGGTATGGATTAGTTATATCTTCACATGAACAAGGTATATTTCTATGAAAAAACCATTGAATTATTGGATGAAAATGGGGAACCAAAAGTTTTATAGGGAAATAATAAAGCCACATCAGTTAGGATGGTGATAACAATGCAGGAGAAGCACACTCATAGGAAAGGGTGTGTGCTATTTGCAGTTCATATATCTAGTGACAAAGGTAAGGAAGCTGAGGATGCAGATGTGTTGAACTTGTATCAAGTATTGCAGCAGTGTTAAGATGTGTTTCCAAAACATATTTCATAGTTTCCAATGAACAAGGAAGTAGAATTTTCTATTGAGTTGGTTCCAGGGGTAGCTCTAGCATCAAAAGCACCTTACAAGATGAGCACACCTAAGTTGGTAGAGTTAAATTTGTATCTGAAAGAGATGCTTGACAAGGGATAAATTAGGAAAAGTGTATCACCTTAGGGCTCACCAGTGTTGTTCGTAAAAAATAAGGATGACACTCTCAGATTTTGCATTAACTACATGGATCTGAACAAAGTAACCATAAGGAATAGGTACCCACTACCAATGATCAATGATTTTTTTGATTAGCTGAAGGTAAAATGTTCTCTAAAATCGACTTGAGATCAGAATATCATTAGGTATACATCAAAGAGCGGGATATATACAAGATCGCATTCAGGACCATGCACGAGCATTATGAGTTTGTTGTAGTTCCATTCGGTTTGACTAATGCTCTAGCTGCATTTATGCGTTTTATGAAAAATGTTTTGCATCCTTATTTGGATAATTTTGTTATTGTGCTCATTGATGACATATTTTTATATTATAGAAATGACGAACAACATGCCGAGCATTTGGCAACAATGTTGAGGTTGTTGAGAGAACATCAATTATATGCTAAGCTTAGGAAATGTAGTTTCTTGCAGAATAAGGTACACTACTTGGGACATGTTATCTCCAAGGAGGGAATTGCAGCATATCTAGAAAATATAAGGGCCATCATGGAGTGGTAGCTCCTAAGAATGTAGATGAGGTGAGATCCATCATGGGATTGGTAGGTTACTACAAGAGGTTCATTAGGAAATTGTCACATATTTCTTATCCTATTACATAATTGCAGAGGAAAGATAATAATGTTGATTGGATATAGGAGCGTGAGGCCAATTTTGAGAATTTCAAGTAGTTTTTGACACATGCTCCATTTTTAAATATTGCAGATCCGGACAAGTAGTTTGTGGTGTGCAAAAATTCTTGCAAGAGAGGACTTGGTGGGTTCCTTATGTAGGATGGAAAGGTGGTATGATATGAGTCACAAAAACTAAACGAGCACGAGAATAAATACCTGACACATGATATTAACCTAATAGTTATCATACACGCACTGAATATTTGGAGGCACTATCTCCTTGGCAGGTGGTTTGTATTGATGAGTGATCATATTAGGTTGAGGTATTTTTTTGACCAACTGAATTTGAACGAAGGGCATGATAGATGGTTGGGCACGATCAACGATTTTGACTTCGATATCAGTTACATAAAGGAAAAGGAGAATAATATTACTGATTCTATTAGAAGGAGGGTACATGTAAATCACATAGAAATTATGAGCTCCTATGGGATAGAATTACATGATAGGGTCTTGCAGTAGGTAGGTCAGTTCGATCACATGTATATGGAGATTGTGCATAGGTTGCAGCAGAGTACATGTAGTGGCACTAGTGTTGTTACAGATACAGGTGGTAGTACATGTACATGTATAGGTGGTAGTATAGGTATAGGTACATGTGGCAGTACAAGTGCAGGTACAAGTACCATTTAGGTACAGGTGTATATGATTTGGACTACCGTCTCATAGCATATGGATTGGTTAAATTTAGGGACATGATATATGTGCCAGAAAACAGTGAACTCAAGAAGGTGATATTGAGGGAGTTCATGCGAAACCATATTTGAGTCAGCTAGGATACCAGAAGACATTGAATGCGGTGAAGAGGTGATATTATTGGTTGAATCTAAAGAAGTATGTGGCAGAGTTTATAGCCACATATTTGGATTTTCAGATGGTTAAGGTAGAGTGTAAGCATCTAGGTTGACTGCTACATTCGATTGTGATTCTAGAGTGGAAATGGGAGGTCATTTCCATGGATTTCATCACATGCTTTCCTAAGATGACTATAAATCATGATTCCATTGTGGTTGTTGTGGACAGGTTGAAAAAGGCTGCACATTTCATTTCGATAAAGACTACATACTTAGCTAGCAATGTAGCACAGGTTTTCATCAGGGACATAGTCATATTTCATGGCGTTTCAAAGAAGATTGTGTCAGACATGGATGAAAATTTCACTTCCAACTTTTGGGAGGATTTGTTTGGAGGTTTGGGCACCGATTTTGCCTTTAGGAAAACTTATCATCCGCAGAAATATGGAAAAAATTAGAGGGTTAACAGGATATTAGAGGATATTTTGAGGATGTATGTGATGCATCAGTAGTGGAAGTGGGAAGAATATCTTCCACTAGTAGATTTCTCCTACAAAAATAGGTATCAGGAGTCATTGAAGATGAGTCTGTTTGAGGCTATGTATGGGTGGAGTTGTACCACTCCTAGTAGTTGGAGTGATCCATTTAACAGGGTGTTGAATGGACCAGAGATGTTGGCAAAAATGGAACAGGAGATGCAGGTGATCAGGAAGAACCTGAAAGTAGCACAAGATAGGAAAAAGAGTCATGCAGACAGGAATATGCTATTCAAGGAGTTTCAGGTTGGGGATCAGGTGTACTTGTGTATCAAGCCCAAAAATATCTCCCTGCATAGTGGATCATGTTCCAAGATGGCACCACGATTTTTTGGACCCTTAAGGATCATTGAGAGGATCATACCAGTGGCATGTTAAAGATGTTGATCATGTGATTGATTGGTCTATATTGCAAGTGGAACTGGATGGAGAATTCTAGTTGGAGCCTCAATGTATATTTCTAAAAAGGTTCTCATGCTCCAGAACTAAGCAATAGAGCAAGTTAAAGTGAAATGGAAGCACTTTGGGCCCGATAAATCTACATGGGAGATGGCGAATCAGATGTAGGCCATGTATCCTTCTTTGTTTTTCAGTTGAGGCAAAGAAGTTTTGGTGTGATGTTGGCATATGTTTAGTATATGTTTTGGTGATGTTTTGATGTTGGAATATGTTTAGTATATGTTTTTGGTGATTTAGGTTATGTACATATATGTATGGATGTAAATATTGCAATGAGCTATGTTATAAATATCCAATAAGCGGTATGGGTGTCATATCATTTTAGTTGTCATGTTTTTATGATGTCATGTTGGTTTGTTTATCAGTAGGGTGATCGTTGTAAATACTACATCGAGTTATGCTATAAAGCTCCATGGGTATTATGGTTTATTTTCAACGGTTTTGCCAAGATATATGTGTGGTTTAACACCAACGATGGTTTCCCCCAAGGGTGAGGGTTCTGTAACATCTCTGGTGAAAATTCCATGTAATAAAGTTAAAATAATAACCACGATTGATGGGACACTTCTTCCAAGCTGAATGTTGGGCAAAACATCATAGTGGATATTCATTTCAGTTAATTTGGCTAAGGAAATTGGAGAAGGTAAAGGAAAAGGATTTGGAAAGGAAAAATGGCTTATTTGGCACATTTATTTATGCAAATAATGGAAATTAGGTGAAAAGGGAGATGAAGGTTGCATGTTGCATGTGAGGAGGAAAATGAAGGAAATAGAGGCCTCTTCTTTAAAAAGGATTCTGACGATCATTTGGTACCTTTTGTCAATGAATTTTTGGAGCTTTATCATTATTATCTCTCTCTCTCTCTCTCACTCACTCTTGGACAACTTTAGCATTGGAACAAGAAGGGAAAGAAAGTAGGAAGAAGGAAGAAAACAAGGAGGAGTAGGAATCAAGAAGCTACAACATGATTCTTGATAGGCATCGATTTGCATGTGTGTTTTCCTTGATAGATATGGCATGCATGTTATTGCATGTGGTTCTTTTCTACCTTGGAATGGGTTTTTCTAGGTGTGGCAGTGTTTTCATCCTAGCCTTGCCATTTCTGTATATCCATGGTGTTTTGGAGTTCTGATGTTTTTTTTAAACTAGATTCCCAGATGGATTCAAAGTTGAGTGGGGTGGATCTCCAAATTTATATAACACATTTCCTAGTAACCCCTGAACCAGACTGTGGGTTGTAGTAAAGCCAGATAGTGTGTTGCCTCAGTAGGCCTAGGAATCATTTACCAATGAATGAAAAGATATATAATATAGTCTAGAGGTTGTTTTCTCTCTATTAGGCCTAGGAATCCTGGGTTTGGGATATATGGTAAAGCCTGAAGAGTATGTCTCAGTTTAGGGCCTAGTGACTCCTAATTCATATTGTGGATTATGGGAAATACTGATAGAATAGGAGACAGGATAATTCCTCACGGTTTTAGCAGATGTAATCCAATTATATTCATGATTGTGTTGGCCTAGTGATCAAGTGTAGATCACAATAAAGCTAGTTATGACATGTTTATTGTGTTAGCCTAGTGATCTAGGATGATTAACGGTACAACGTGATTTCTATTAATGAGGGTGAGGTGGTTTAGCCTCAGGATTCCCTGGATGGTTTTTTCGGTTGAAGTCCCACATTCAAGCTTGGAATATGGAATGAGGGTAATTGGATGAAGATAGATTTGGCTCAACCAATCTATGTTTGGGTGGAACGTGGAAGTCCCATCTATAGTTGGTTTTTATATCCATAAATGAGAAGCTCATTCCTTTTGTATTTGGTATGATAATGTACTTGTCATTATGTGGATTCTATTGTTGTTGTGCCCAATATATTTCTGTTGTTATTATGCTAGTTATAAACATGTATTTTATCAGTGATGATGTATGGATCTATCCATGTTTTTACTTGAAAATGAATGAACATTGTTTCTATGGTAAAATATATTATATTGCAACTAATTATGTAAGGTATCAATGCTTCTTAGTGATTCTCAGATAAGTATGAGACCCATATGTTAATTTATGTTTTTTATACCTGTATATTTCATGTTTGTGACATGCTTGAAAAAATTCCTGCCATGGATAGGAGAGGTCCAGATGAATTTTTAATGATGTGATTTCTTCTGTATCATTGTCCTATTGTTATTTATCATCTCTGAAATTTTCATGAAGTTCTGGGTAGAGCACTGGGTTATGGGCCTGAAAAGGTGGCTTAAATCTTGGGGCCGCTGGCACAGAACTGGGTATTTCGGTCCTTAGCCGGTGGCATGCAGTGTTATGCCGGCGACTATAGCCTCTTGGATGATGGCATGCAGTATCATGCCTATGTCTATGGCTCAAAGAGGTCAAATGTCAGTGTGACTCAGGGGTAAGAGTCCTAAAAGGTTGGATTATCTGCTGGGGTGTTTTTGTTGCTGTACAAGGTGTGTATGTTGTGTTTTTTTGGTTTCACTTCTTTAAGGTCACCTACAAGGTTGAATCTTATTATAGTAGGCTCTCGTCGCATGCTTACCCTAGTTGGTCGGTTACTTGGGTAGATGTGGGAAGATGGTGTTACAAAAGGGATATAGAGGGAGCGAGTGTGATAGAAATGTAGAGAGAGATAAAGAGGGAGAGAGAGAGGGAAATAGAGAGTGTAGGACATAAAGGAAGAGAGAGATGATATATATATATATATATATAGAGAGAGAGAGAGAGAGAGCATGTTCTTAGGGTAAATTTTTTTCCCCAACATGAATGTACATGGGTTCCTATTGGGTATATTTAATCAATAGGAATGGGCATCCATTCCTAATGCATGGATGTGTTATTTTAAATTCTATTTGTCTCTCAGTAAGAGTGATAACTCTAGCATACTTTTTGGGATGAAAAACTGAGTGGTTTAGGTTTCAAATACATTAAAACTTGCATTTTTTTTTTGTTGACTTCTCAATATCTCTATTTTGTGTTCTTTTCTATAGGCTAAACAAATATATTGTTGACGAAATTATGTACACATATAGAGTTAGATTGTAAAATTTCCAGATATATAATTAAAAAAATATTAATATCATTTACTATTAGATATCATTTTTTGGGATTCAACTGCATTAAGTAAGTCATTCATCTATGACCATTTTCATGAGAGGTGGTTGTAACTAACTAATTCGTCATGATTTTTTAATAGTACACTTAGCACTCATTGCATTAGGGGTGAATAAGTGAGATTGGGTGAAGAAGTGAGATTGAAACTAGTAAAATGAATCACATAACATCAATCGTCACTTTCGTGGCTTGCACCCAGTAACCAAGACTTCTTGGGAGGTCACCCATCCCAGATCGCCTCTTGCTCAAGCACGCCTAACTGTGGAGTTTTCTCCACAATCAAGACCACTTAGCTTGATACCCTATTTTTAACATATTTTTCACATATTTGAAATATTAAAACACACACACCATTTATTTGTTCTAAAAATTTTTTTTCCCTTAATCATTAAAAAAAAGTATATGGTGCACTAGTAGAGAGAGAGACGTACAATAAAAAAATAAGAAATATTTTTGATAATGTTAAGAATTTTCTACGTAACATTAACATAAGATGTTGGGACACAATGGCTTGCTTATATATATATATATATATATATATATATATATATATATATATATATATATATATATATATATATATATATATATATATATATATCGATAAACTATCTTGTAGAAGAACAATTTGTTCTCTACACTTTTAAAAAATTTGTAGCAAAATTCCATCATTTAGATACACACAGTTAGCACAAACACAAAAATATGCATTTTATTTTATATAAAAAATAACATATTATTCTTACAAAAACCCAAATTTCACATAATTATACACATTTTCTAAAAATAAGTTTCCACATCTCATGTTTTTACACCATTGAAATCCATTGTGAAAGTTCTTCAAATCATCCTCTAGGTTAATAAATTGTTTTTTTTTGTGTTTGAAAAATTAATATATAAACTTTTTTCTAAATAAATTCAAATTGAGAGTTACAATGTTGATTAAATGCTTAAGAATAAAATACATTATTTTAATGAAATAAACAAGTGATGGTGGTTATAATGTCATATAATGTATCAATACATTCTTTTATTAGAGGTACATGTTAAGTGTCTAGTGCAATATAATAATTTATATGCAGAGCACAACAGATTGGAATGGAAGAATTCATAACGAAACTCACAGTTGCAAAGTATTTTGTGTGAGGAAAAGACCAAAAGTTAATCTTTAGCTTCAATAAATAAAGTTTCCCAGGATCTGCAAATCATGAATGTTGAGTGTTGATCCAATTCCAAAACACCATAGGGCATTTCAGATGAACAGAGAGAACCTATAATCTTTTGTTCAAATTTTAGAAAAGACAGGGAGAGTTCTAATGTCTACATGAAACATTGATGTCCCCATCATCAAACTAGATTACTTTTTGTGTATGCTCCAAATGATAATGGAGACAGGGTGATGTTGATGGTGTTGGAATGGATTATCAATATTTGTGGAATTATAGTTTTATTAATGTACTGGAATAGTGTATAGAATTTATTGGATGAGGAGTAGTATATTTGAGATAGTATGAATAGATGAGGAGATGAACAGTAAAGAGAATACCAAGATGAAGAGACTAATAGAGATTAATTATTGTTGTTAAATCTTGCACCCAAAGGATCAACATGCATCCATAGCATGCAGGAATAAGGGATATATCTATGATGTGGCAAAAATATGTCTGTTTTAATCACTTTACACACAAATAAGAGGTTATATAGTTTCTTCTCACTAACAAACTAGGCAAATGACTTCCATATATTCTTTGACTTCCCATAGAAGGAGAAGCAATAGGAGATTCCCATTGATGAAATGACCATGTTCATAGATGAATGCATTGTTGGATGATGATGATCATCTGGAAACATCGAGCGTCAAGGTATCAATATATAGAGACAGAAGAGATTTAAAAGGAAAATTTGGTATATTAACCCATAGGATAGCGTCTAGAACTAAACCAGGAAGATTCATTAATGTCAGGTTGGTATGATGGGAATGGAGGTTGGCTTTGAATGCATCTTTACTAGGCGGGGTCATGAAGCACTCATCGAGATTAAGGTATGTTTGCTAAAGTTTTTTACTTAGGTAAGGAACTAAGTAACCTCAACTGGATTGGTCTTAGGCACTAACCATTTATTAATTTTCCCTATTGTTGGGATGTTTTTGGTGCACATATGTACGAAATCACACCTACTTAAGGGTTGTCGTCTACCCACTTAAGTTATTGGTAACAAGAAGAAAAAGAAGTGGAGTCAAGCAAGTTAGTGGAAGAATCTAGAATCATAAGCATACTAGATAGAGTAATAGAATGCATATATAAACTAAAAATAAACTAAAAAACTAAAAAAAATAAACACGAGCTCTGAAAAGAGTCAAACAACAAAAATAATATGAACGGTGGCTCTTGGCCTCTCTTATTGAGCATTGGTAGGAATAAGAGTGAAACTTTACCCTCTTGCCAAAGGGACCCTAGAACATGGGTTCTAAGTCCTGATGCAATGATTTTTTTACCCCAATCTTGCCTCGGTGTAGTCTCCCTCTCTCTCTACTTTGGTGGACTGAACTTGTTGGATGGCCAACAATTGATTCCCCTCCATCTTCATCTCCGGATCACACAATGCTAGTATTGCTTTAGCAATTCTGGCCAACATAACAATGTGTTCACCCATTCTTCATCTCATGGTGGCCTTATATAGGAGATTTCAAATCCTCCTTCTCTCCCTTGGTACATTATGGATGGTGACCCAAGAGACGGTTATGATTCCTTTGTGTGCTCCAAATATTCCATTGTGTGCTCACTTGATGTTGAAGGAGGCATTGGTGGCTATCCTTAGGCAGCTTCAAGTGAGGAATCACTTATACTTTGCTTTGTGTGGTCCTGAAAAGCGACATTTTTCCATTCCCAAAATTGTGCGAATTTCTAGCCATAAGGAATGCAAAGGTGCTCTTCATGAAGGATAATCTGCGCAAAATCATTTAGAACTTGTTCAAATTTTATTTTTCCTCAGACCTTAGAGATTTTTAAATACTTTCTAGATTCTATAATGTCTTCCAACCCTGTAAATCCTTCTTCTTGACATTAGATAATTTCTTCTTTTGCTGAATTATTTTCCAATGTTAACAATTACCCCCTAATGTGTGAGGTCTAGGTTCAAGAACTGTATAGCCAAAATACATTATAGTTTATTTTTTTATATCATGCGTAGAGAGAGAGAGAGATACCTGTGTGAAGCTTGGAATTGAAAACACCCTGCACTGATTCCAGGAATGACTGTGTCGTAAAGGACCACTGTAAGAAAATATAATACAATACATATACAAATTTTCTATGAGGCAGGCATGTCCCATGCTCATGATGTTGTGGCTAGTTAAACAAATCTATTTGACAGATATATGTTATGTCTATATCACTAATATGGTAGTGATCTGGTGGTTCCTAACGATGACTTCTGACACCCTCAGGGGAGTTTTTTTTCTTTGAAAATAGGTGGAATATGGTTCCCATATGCGTAAAATCGGTATGGCATATAGCTGTGCATTTTATGCATAGGTGCTGGCTGGGACCTTCCCATGTAAGCATTGCTGAAAGAGACACTTAGAGGCATGGGTCTTTGATGAATTTGATCAAAGTGCAATGGTGTATGTTAAGATACCATATTGACATGAGAGCTTTTGTTGTAGTCAAATTTCAGGAGGATCGATGACATCTATGGGCAATGATGTCTCCCATAATACCACCTGAGGATTCCCATTTTTTGCAGAGGGGTAATCCAAGGTACCGCTTCCTTTTTGGAAAATGGGTGTCAGAGTCAAAAAAAAGTAAGTCTAAATCGAACAAGGGGTCGCCGACCTGAGGGATCAAGGACTTGGATGTGATGGGTTTAACATAGGCATGTTGGCGAGGGGTGACTGAAAACTGATGATGGGGATTCAATGGCCCAAGTTCATAGTATACTAAGCAGCTTGGCAGAAGTAATAGTTATTTATGATGAGGAAATCCCTAGAGTCAGTAAGACTTCCAAGGTGGGTGTAAACCAGCTATGAATGTCATGGTGGCTTGTGCGTGGCAGTGTAATACTTTGAACAAGGGTGTTCAGGGACTGCTGCCATGGTAGAAAAAGATGGATGGGAGGGTGAAGGACGTTGTTCATTGTTCAAGGTCTTTGTACACTTACCAAAATAATAAAATAATGGGGGTCTTTGTACAAAACACAGAGATGGGTACCCCAAAACATGTAGGTGTTCACTCACTGATGTTGTGAGGAAGTTTTTTTTGTTAAGGGTGGGGATCCCATTGGTTGGTCTCATGTGTGGGGTTGATGAAGAGGATGAAAAAGTATCACAGATGGGATTATGCTTATGGAGGTATGGTGGGCCAAATGCAAGGTTTGATAATGCGCTTTTGATCTGCTTACACAACCTGATCGTCTGGGAAATGGGTTTTAGCTTATACGGTAAACTTGACCTTATTCATGGTGAATGGATGAGCATGAGGTGCTTCTCGGACTAAAGTGGTATGGCCATGGCACTACTTTTGTTGTGATATATGTTCTACTGTGGGTGACGAGCGCCATGGAGGGGAGGCTCTATCGACCAACGAGGATTTTTATCATGTGTAGCGTGGGGTGATGATAAACACAGTCAGATATGAGGACCCTATGGTTGATTTCTGATGGAGAAATAATGTCAGGATATGCAGAGTTGACTGGGACTCTATCATGCTGGGGGTAGAATGATACCTGCTCTTGAACTTTCAGTAGATGGAATTGTGGATGGTTTGCGAACATTTCCTGCAAAAAAAACTACCTCAAGTGAAAGCATATTATTTATCAAATATTATTCAAAGTCATGAGATTTAAAAAAGAAGATGAGAGAGGGCATACCTATCAGTGTTGAAAAAATAATTTTTTGGGAGTGCGATTATGTGGGATCACCTCTATTTTTTATGTAGAGCTGATCATGGTGCAACATACAGTTCGTTGAACGGACCTTACGATCTCTCGTTATGGTCCTCCTAATTTTTTGAAAAGGGAGATATATAGCTGAATATGGCCCTAATTCAATTCATTTGTACTTGCTGATTTTTTGAGAGGTTAGAGGCTTCTGCGTAGTAGTTATTGCCATTGCGGTCAGCCTGAGTACCAGGGATTAGAGATACCATGCCTAGGTAACCTCCATGATGTCCTGCACTTTAATTTTTTCAGTTTGATGGTGTCGGGGTCCATATAGACTGGGTTTGTATGGATTCTGGGTGTTTTTGCCCTATATTGTGTGGGAAATCTGGGCAAAGGCATGCTTTCTTTGTACGTATTTTCGGGGGATAAGCACGCTAAAGTGTTATGTTCCCATTCTTTTGCATGCCTTAAGCACACCTATCTGAGGAACAAGCGCGAAAAGCCGAGGCCAAAAAATATTTTGGTTTTTTGCCTCTTCTTGTGTTTTTCTTGTACTGATGGGTACCTGTTTTGATGACAAGTTATTGTGGATGGAGTGGGATTGGCCTAAGCTCCATACCATATGGGCTGCTGATGCTGGGGCGCGCCATATGCTGGTGAAATGGGGGCTCCTCAAGTTCGCGACGAACGAGCTTCTTCGCTCGTAGGATCGACTGCTACAATACTTGATCCAACACTGGCACAGGAGGCACAACATGTTCATGTTTCGAGGGACAAACCTGGTCATATGTCCCGAGACAGATGTGTACTTTGTGACCGAGTTACTGCCTCATGGTGAGGTGCTGAGGTATCCACTCCCTTCAGAGAGAGTGGATCATGAGTGGTTTCAGAGGCATCATTATGGTGGGGCGCCTCTTACATAGGGGTGCATTAGCATTGCATCCATGACATATTTAGCAAAGTGATGTGCTCTGGCAGTGATTGTATGACCTGCAGGGTCGTCGGCTCTGCATCGGGCACCAGGCCCGCAGGTTGGAGTGCTACGTAGGTTGAGGTTTGGGCATTTCTATGATTTTTGCCACTTTTACTATGACGAGATGGTGGCGCAACTCAACAAGGTCCACAGTGGATCGAATTTATTTTCATACGATAAATTTTTGTGCAGCATTATGTATGAGAGGGTAGTGCTGCTGAGGCCAGTGGTTGCGATGCCTCCTAGGGGGCCACGAGAGCCTCGTATGAGGAGGTGAACTCCGCTGATGTCGCGAGGTGGTGGTGTCATGGTGGGGCGTTATTGGAACACCACGACAGAGGCCTAGTTCGAGGTGAACCCACAGATGTTCTTGCCATTCCCATATGCAGGGATGGACTTCTGGGGGGATCCAGACATGGGTCTCCCTTTTTGTTATGCTTGGGGGTCCATAGGTACGTTGTGTATGTTTTCTTCATTTATTTTAGTATATATGTACTTATGTGTTTTGTTAGTGACACTGACATAGTTTTGGTTACTCTTGCAGATGTTGGCGAGGTGGGTCGCCCCATGGCTCAGTTGGCTGGCCATGATCCTCTACGACGACCTAGGGGTGGTCAGGGAGGAGGTGTTGTTGGAGGATCTAGTGGTGGTGTTGGCCATTCAGGAGAGGGCAGGAGATCGACTGCAGCCGAGTGGGATCATGGCGACGGAGTAGTGGCACGTATAGATACGACGGATGTTCATATCGTGGAACTAACTACTTGGGTGTCAGTTCTAGAGGATGCGTGGGGTCAAGCGGACCGCTTGACCCAGGGTCGAGTGGACCGCTTGACCCAGGGGATGCACATTTAGAGATTTATGGATGATCTTGATGAGGTCTGGTTCGAGACTGTGCTAGCCCATGAGAGGGACTATCGGCTTGTTTTACGTCAGGTGGTAGTCTCGATGGTGAGGACAACTCCATTAGTGGCACCAGGATCAGTTGTGGGTCTAGGTTCCCCTCTTGAGGGGGATCCACCCTAGAGTATACTTATACAAAGGGAAAGCACCATGTGGATGCTTCCCCCATTTTTGACGAATTTTTGTATCTTTGGGTTGGCCCTTCGGTTAGTGACACTTTTTTTTGTACTCAGAAATATACATTGTGATATATATATATATATATATATATATATATATATATATATATATATATATTAGAGATATTTTTTGTGGCTCTACATGATGTGTCACCTATTTTGGTTTATGTATGATGTTATACTGATGGGTATATATGTTTTTGGTTTTTATGTATGATGGTTTATTCGAGATGTATTCCAGTTTAAAATATTATTAGCTATGCGATCAACTACTTGGTTTTGACTCCTTGGTACATGTGCAAATGTGATATAGTCAAACTGTCTACTTAATATTTTTGAACGCAAATATTTTCTAAACAGATGTGTATCTCTTATCTAAAATGTTTGGTTTAATTGCAACACTACTTGCTAGGAATCAAGATAGACATGCATATGGCGTATGACCCGATGGAGGGAGTCGCACATAAGTCCGATGACGGCATCATATTCTGACTGGTTGTTTGTTTCTAAGCTGATTCACACACCGTTGAGTAGAGTGGCGATTGGTCAGGGTGGTAGATGACCCAGGCGGCTGTGGCTAAACTTTGAGACCATATTGATGCTCCATCAACAAATCCAAAATAGGGTTTAGGTTGGTGATCCATGGTGGCACTTTGAGCGCTTTTAAATAATTCTTTTGGTAAAAAAAATTTCAGTGGTTGGGGTTGTGTACGTTCATTCTAGGGAAGGGCCACTTTGGCCCTTATGGGTAGAATTTCTTGAGGTAAAGGCCGTTGATGGGGTTGCTGAGGCATATACCGTCTAGTTCCGTCAAGATGTATGCCCCATGTCAGAGGTAATGTTTGATGATGTAGGGTCCTCTCCACAAGGTTTCTAACTTTCCTGGCCCTAGGGATTCTTTTGTGACATCATAGTGGAGGACTAGTTCTCCCTCGGTGAATCTTGAGGAAATCAACGCAGCAGCGCAAGGTACCTTGATTTTTTTGCAGCAGGAATATGATGGAAATCCTATGATGTGGGGGTGGCTGCAATCATATTTTCGATATGTGATGATAAAAATCGTATATGGTGGATCGTGTCATTGACGTTCGGTGGGGGAATAATCTCTGTAATGGAATTCTGCGTGAGTGCAAGGTTGGGTTCCCCACTAGGATGGTCAATTTCCTATAGGTGGAAATTGTGTCTGCCGTAGAGGTGCCTGAATGTTTCCATTAGCGAGCATACCTCAGGTGTGTGATTTTGGCCAGTGAAGATAGTACATGGTATTGTGAGCCACCTATGAAATTTGTTATACCAAAAGGTGGCTAAATCATTTTTGAGCCTTAAAGGAACAAATTTTCTTGCAAAAAGTGTTGGATCTTGAAGACTCTTGAAGGCCTCATGCCTCTGTCCAAATCTTCACCGCTGTGCCCATTTTACACTCAGAAATCCTACTAATTCCTAAGAAAGAATACTGTTGCAAATGCCATTTGCCCCCTTCCCCTCTTCCAAAACTAACCTTCTTTCCTCTCCTATTTTCCCCATAAAATCTCTCATTTTCATGTTTTTCCCCTTTTCCCCTTCATCAAAACACCTTTGATAAGGTTTAAAGACTCCTTCTTTGCCTTATCGAAACACTCAAAACCTTTGAAAAACATTGAAAACTTCACAAAAAATACATATTTTTGTTCCCCCTTGGGCTAAGTCCAAAACCCTTCCCCTCCATATGCCTTGGTGCAAGAACCAAGTGCCAACCTTTCAAGCGCTTATCACATCGCCCGATCGCAATTAGCCCTTCCTCCATAAACCCCGGTCGTATGATTTTCCATATAACCCACGGCCCCACAGTCGGGCACCTATCCGCTTCGAATTAATATTACCGCCCAAAGTACAAACCTTTTTTTATATTAAATTTCGGGTTTTAATGTTTTTTGTCATCATGTTAAAAGAAAACCAGGCAGAATTCATCACACCGCTTTTGAAAGCGGGGTGGTTTTTTCTATTTCACAGTGATTCCATTCACCGCCTGACACGTGGCCTTGAGCAATGTTCAAAATACCACCCTCATCGTGTGTTAAAGGTCAGATGTGGAGTGGGCATGATATTGATGTGCACCATCTGATCTGAGGCCACTCATCAGACGATAGTCGCACTCGGAAGAAGCCTGTGTGATAACTTGGGGTACGGTGCAGTATTAATAGCATCTCTGCCATCGATCTGATCTGCAGATCGATGACCCACACTTCATAACTTTGATTCCTCGTCCAGTCAACATTTCCAGACCCGGGGGTTTTATTCATCTAGACTTTATCAAAGGTTTGATGTCTAGGCATGTTTCTAAGGTTATTGGCGCCTGTTTCTCCGTTCTTGATCGCTTGGGCCTCTCTCATCCGACGGTCCATGATCGTCCCGATTCTCGATCTCGATTTTTGTTCATTTTTGCTCGAAACAGAGGTTTTAACCCATTTCTCCGTTTTTTTCAAAAACTGACTCCTCCGCTTTGACTTTTCACCTCCGCTCCCGACCATCGATCTTTGCGCGATCGACGGCTCTGATTTAACTCCTCCCAAATTTCATTTTGACCCCATATAACCAATCTCAACCGTTGGATGATGCCATCCAATGGCCAGACTCTCCCCACATGTCCTCTAAAACAGAAAACCTATACATGCAAGATTTCATAATATTGTTCGTATTTTGCAGGGTTCCAGTGATTATTTCCTCTATGCTGAAGAAAAGTCAAAGGATGAGGATGACGATCCCCCTGTCTTGGATTCATCTAAGAGAATCATTCGCAGGGTTTAAAATCCATGTTTCATCGGTGTTTCATGAGGCAATGATGCCCTATCACCCTTGCGCAGCCCCGCACACACACAGAACACAGTGAATCAAGCAAAAATTGAAGAGTATCAGTGTCGAAGACAACAATACACCAGAGCAAAAGATTGCAGACAGATTTTTGGGGATTACATCTAAGATGGTTTATCAAAAGCCTAATCCCCAATTAAAACAAATTTAAAGGAAAAATCATAAAGGTTCATCAGGCAAAAAGCCTCCACTGCCATATCTGAGGCAAATTGATTCCTCCCAGCTACCACCGTGCCACCTATGCCTCAATGCATTCAAACAGAGGTCGGAATTATTGATCTAGATCAGGTATTTGCCTCAGCATAGCCAAAAAATCAATTTTTCCAAGGAACTTAATGTAAAAATATCAGCAGAGTTACTTTAACATCACATAGAGCCTTAAAGGTCAAAAGGAGCTCCCACCGAGCTTAAATTGCTATGTAAAACATTTAATACAGAGGAAACCCATGTAAGTTTCTTCATCGAGCCCCTCAAGGGCCGAGGAACCATTAAGTCTGTATTAATTATCTTAGAGATATTTTATCAGATCTTGCCTCCTCATTCTTCTATAAATACTACTGCAGAAGATGAGTGAGGGGTTGGTTGAAAACTAGTTGTAATACTAAAACTCTCTGAAATAGTACATAATCTGTTGAAGTTGGAGAATAAACTAAAGTCTTGGAAGCCCTAATTATGTTGTTTCATGCTTGTTACTGATAATTCTCTATCATTGGATCCATGAGCTTGGATATTGGTGAAGTATTTAGAACAATTTAATTTTTTCTCCTGTTTCCATTCTGTTCCATAATTTCTTACTACAATAGGTTGAAAGTTTTAGGTTAAGAAATGACTCCTGGAAGCACCTTAGACCTGTTCATCCTTCACTGTTTCATTTTTTCTTCTGCTGAAGTATTTTAGAGTCTTTAATCTCTCTCTTTAGTCTTCATTCTTGTTTATTTCCTTAATAATTCGAATAGTTGGTTTCAGCGTGATTTATGGTTTTCCCTGCTTGTCTGCTGCCACTTAAAAATTGTTATTGAAGTCTCCCTTTGAAGTTTCTTGTTTATAGTGAGTCAAGGAGGTCTATTCTGATCTTTCCCTTTGTCCTTGCTTAAACAGTTAGTTTAAAGGTCGTTATAATTGTGATCATAGATGTATTTAGGTGTTCCCTCTTCTATGACTGCAATTATCAGTGAATCTTTTATGTTTTCTAAACCATTTGAAATAAAATCTTTGAGGAAATAGGGTGTTCCCTGAATCTTAGATTTCATTTTAAAATTTGTTTTGAAATCCTTATTTGCTTAAAGGTGTGATTTGTATAATTCATGGTTAGCCCTGTCTATCAAAAAGCTCTTTATTGTTCAAGTTATGTTTTCGAATTCCCTTTGTTGAGAATTTAAATTCTCTTTCCAAATCGTTGATGTCCATCTCTTTTCAAAAACCAAAGGATCTTGTGGCCAAGTTAGATTTTCCCTCTGATATCCCATATCCATTGATAAGTTTGTCATGACCTCTTTTTGACTCCATTTCCCAATGAAGCTACTACTTCCTCTTTCTACCTACCTTTCCTAGATCTTTCATATTCTGTTGTATCAATCCAATCAAACAAACAAACAAACACCTACACTTAATAACTAGTCTAAAATCTATACTCTAAGAACACAAGATAAAACTTTGCATAAAAACATTTGAGAGATCCCTCTCTGAGAATAGGAGGACTAGATCCTAGATCTCTAAAGATTGGTTCTGATGTTTCCTTGTCTTTTGATTTTCCAAACTATCAAAACATGGGAAACCAACATAATGGTGATCACAGTGGGACGCTAAGTAAAGTCTTCAAAATTAAACACTCACTATCTAGTTTAACATAAGTAACCTTCTTCAAGAACTACCAAGCATAACGGTAATCGTGATAGGACTTATTTTGAATCAGTGAAAAACTAAGTAACCCTTAGGATTCTCTTAGAACCTTATCAAACCTTGAAGGAATTAGTTACCAAGCCATAAGAGTGAACTCTGTGTGTTTTGACACCCTAGCTAAGTGTTAAGTCAGATTTAGGACACTCTCATAACCTAGAAGATGAAGAAGCTCAGAAAACCCAAAAAAAACATCTCAGTTTGGCTTCATAATAAACTTGGTGGTGGACCATAAGACCTTTTACCTCCAAAAGAGCTAAAAATTTCCACTTGGTGACTCCACAATCCTAAACAGACCTTAAGACTCCACTGGGAAGACCCATAATATTTGTAACATCATAAAAACTCAGTTAGAAGGCTTTAGGATTAAACTTTTCTTCTTTTAAAAAAAAAGATCAGTTATCCTCTTAAAGATTTTCATATTTGGTTAAACTTTTCCTTTAGCTGGGTTCAAAAAATACAGCATACTAGCTCCTAGAAACATTCATAATAGAGCCTTCCCTGACCCAAGCCTGCCGGAAATAGTTGACAACCCTGAAATTATACTTAGGGAGTCTCCTAAGATTAAATTTGCAACTATTTTCAGATCACCCTTGAGAGCTAATTCAATAACTGAAAATCTTGCAGCTCTACACCAATCACAAGTTGACTTAAAAAATCCTTTTAGAACTAGGTCACTTGATGATATAATTCAGATAGAATCTGAGTCTTCACTTTTATCCCCAGAACAAATCAAGCATCCTGGTAGTAGAGAAACCACACCACCTGATTTACATTTCCTTCTAAATTTAGGTGTCTCTCACCCAAGATCATCTCAACAATCTATCCCCAGTACATCCACATCTGTCCATCCAACATCCAATATCCAAACCACTTCATCACAGCCCACTTTCCCTTTTGCAAACCCACCCGTTGTAAACCCACCCTTATTTCTAGCCATGGCAACATGGTATGCCCCATTAGTGTTACCACAACCTCTACTTCCCTTACCCAATGATTACCAATCCAAAATCCCTCGCTTCACTGGAAAAGAGTCTACAATAGCTCAACATCATGTAGATAGGATGGAGGATGCATTCGATTACATGGAGATAGAAGAAGAAACTGTGAAGATGAGGATCTTTGCTCAAAGTTTAGGAGGATATGTAAAGAAATGGTTTAAAAACTTACCTCCTAACAACATAAATGATCTTCCTGCCTTACATCAAACATTCATCAACAAATGGGAACTCAAAAATAATCCTCTCCAAATACTAGCAGAGTATAGCAGCCTCAAGAGAAATCAAGGGGAGAGTGTTCATGATTACTCTACTAGGTTCAATAGTGTTTACAATTCTCTTCCACCTCACATGAAACCTCCTCAAGGCATGGCCTTGGTAAGGTATCCTGAAGGCTTTGATGCTGAAATGACTTATCAGTTAAGGGGGAGGGATTACGTAACCTTAGAGGACATGCACAAAGCATTTGTGACCGTAGAAGCAAACATAATTGAGAAAAGAAATAGGTTGAGTTTAGAGAAGAGGGTAACTTATAAAGATGACCTACTACCCTCAACCTCAACTTCTGAAACAAAAATTGACAACCTAGTGAAGGTGATGGAGAGGATGCTTGAAAAGATCAATTTGAATGAGAGAGTGCCACCAAGAGAACCTCAAAATAACCAAAACAGAAATAGAAATCAGAATTATAGAAGAGAAAACAATCAAGATAAGAAAAAGGAAAGCGACCAACAGATTAGACCTCCCTTCCAAAAAAATTATGTAGATCAATATGAGGAAGATAGGGAGTTGGAAAGGTTGGGAGAAACTCATGTAAAATTGATTGGATATGACAGTGGGGATGATGTTTTCCTCACTGAGGAAGAACAAGGTTTTTCTCTTATGATAAAAATACAAACACCTATGAAGATTCTGATGACTATATATTGGGTTTTGAAAATGAAATCATGGAGGAGCACAAACAATAAGATATTAGGAGCAAGGGGAACATAGATAATTCAAAGGAAAAAAACACTAATTCTTCTGTCAAGAAAAACACAGAAACAGAGCCCAAAAAGATAGCAGAAAAAACCAACATTTTGACCAAGAAAACAGACATGAACAAAGACAAAAGTGTCCAGCCAAATGTTGAACACAGTACCCCTAGCAATTCAACCAGTGGTCCTAATAAAACTGTCCCAATTACCAGTCCAAACAAGGTTTAGCAAATCAAAATTGCTGAAAAGAATTCAATTGAAAAGGCAGATGTAAGTATGAACAAGTCAATTGTCCCTTTCAGCCTTGAGGGAGAGATTACCAAGATAAAAAAATTATCATCCCCCTAGCTGAACTAGTAACCCAAGAAGTGTACAAAAACCAAGTTTTGAGAGATTTGAACCTAGGAAGTGATATTGACACCTTAAACTTGACATATGACAAACCTGAGTTATTGTTTGGTTCGGAGATTGAAGGAAAATACCAAGAAGGTGTTGTCCCTCCCTTCTATGTTAGTTTGAACATACATGAGAAAATCTTACATAATGCCATGTTAGATTCTAGAGCTTCACACAATATAATGCCCAAGGTAGTGATGGAAAGCTTAGGCTTAGAAATTACTAAACCATACAAATATTTGTATTCCTTTGACTCAAGTAGAGTCAAATGTTTGGGTTTAATCAAAAATTTGTGTATTAACTTATCCCAAATCCCTGCTACGAGTTTATTCATGGACATAGTTGTAGCTGACATTCCCCCTAAGTATGGCATGCTCTTATCAAGATCTTGGGGAGCCAAACTTCAAGGAAGCCTTCAAATGGACATTTCTTATGCCACCATACCTGTTTTTAACCAAAACAGAAGATTATACAGGGAATCTCACATGAAGTACATGGTGAGCAACATAGACAAACCAAAAAACTCTCCAATATATTCTATTCAATCGAGTTTAGATTCATTTATCTTATGTAACGAAGATGAAAACACCCAACAAGATAAGGAAAAAATAGACGCAATCAGTTCACCAGAACAATCAAATCTTCCCTCGAATCAAATTCAAAACATTGACAATCGACAGCAACAAGAAAATGAAAATGAGTCAAATATACTGTGGACCATAAAATTTGATGGATCCTATAATAAAACAAGTGCAGGGGCAGGTGTTTGGATTCAAAATACGAATAAAAGCTTTTCATATAAATTAGATTTCACGTGCACTAATAATATTGCTGAGTATGAAGCACTCCTCCTAGGCTTACAATTGCTTAAACAATTAGAATCCCAAAGGATATCAATCCTAGGAGATTTCGAACTTATCATAAGAAAAATCAAAGGAGAATACTCAGCTAGAAATCCAAGGCTTAGGGAATATCAGAACGCTGCCCTAGATCTATTGAAAACCTTTGAAAAATATGAACTTATTTTCATTCCAAGAGCACTAAATCATCTGGCAAATGAACTCGCTTTCAACGCCAGCAATTGTCAAATACCTGAGATAAATCAACAACTTAGCGTAAAATTAAAACATAGGCTTGTTGTTCCTAATAACGAAGATCACTAGCAAGTGTTTGATTCGGACAAACACATAGATGATTTCTTGAAATCAAAAAATTATTTCAGCATACCAATATCAGAAACTAGCCATAAAGAAAACTGTTTATATATTGAACAAATCCCAGAAGGTTAGATGACATATTCTGCTGATATAAATCATTATGAGAATCCTTTTCAAATAGAGATAATTGACAACACAGACCAAGAAGACTTGGAGGTTTTACAATGCAAAAATGATAAAATTCCAAGCGGTCTTGCACCTTTAGAACACCTTTTTGACTTTAACGATGTAGCCAAAGAACCAAGAATGGAGCCTGTAGAAATGAATGTAGAAGAGCATAACATAGGTAGCCTAGCAAAACCCAAGATAATCAAATTGTCCAGCACTCTCCCAACTCACATAAAATTGCAATACATAGAGTTGTTCAAAAAGTTTAAAGATGTTTTTTCTTAGGGATACAAAGACTTGAAATCATATGATACCAGCATCATTCAGCACAAAATCCATCTTAGAGAAAATCAAAAGCCTTTCAAACAAAGGTTGAGGAGAATAAACCCTCTCTTACTACCTTTAGTTAAGGCAGAAATTGAAAAAATGCATGATGCTGGGATCATAGTACCCATTAGATATTCAAAATTGGTATCAAACTTAGTTTCCGTGAGAAAGAAAATAGGGGAAATCAGGCTCTGTATTGACTTCAAAAATTTAAACAGACCCCCTTTAAAATACAACTACCCTTTACCCAATATGGACGATATACTTCAAAGGGTAGTTGGGTCAAAAAGGATATCCCTCTTAGATGGGTTCTCGGGTTACAACCAGGTGTTAGTGCTCCCAAGTGATCAAATCAAAACTACTTTTACTACACCTTGGGGCACCTTTATGTATGTCAAAATGCGTTTCGGATTAATGAATGCAGGGGCCACCTTCCAAAGGGCCATGGACATAGCCTTTTCCAAATATATTGGCTATTTCATAATCATTTACCTTGATGACATGATTGTTTTCTCAAAAACTGATGAAGAACATTTGATTCACCTGAGAAATTTTTTTGAGAAGTGTAGGAAATTTGGCTTGTCATTGAATCCCAAGAAGACACTCTTTGGTCTCCAAGAGGGTAAACTTCTTGGCCATATAATTTAAAAAGAGGGAATAAAAATATACCCTACAAGGACATATGGCATATTACAAATCAGTCATCCAAGAAGCCTCAAAGAGTTGCAACCTCTCATCGGAAAGATAAATTTTCTAAGGAGGTTTATCCCTAATCTTACTGAGCTATTAAAAAACATTACAAACATGCTTAAGAAATATGTAGGTGTAAAATGGACTTTACCAGCTAAACAATCATTCGAACTGGTCAAACAAGCTCTTACTCAAACACCAGTCCTGATTAGTCCATATTTTACCAAAGACTTTTACATCTTTAATTTTGCATCTGAGCATACAATAGCTGCAATTTTACTTCAAAATAATGACTTGGGGCAATAACAACCAATATCTTTCTTTAGTAGGGCCTTAAGAGATGCTCCTCTCAAATATAACATCATGGAGAAGAAAGCCTTAGCATTAGTGAAAGCTTTAAAAGACTTTAGGGTCTACATTTTACACTCTCACATAATTGCTTTTGTTCCACATATTGTTTTCAAGGACATTCTAAGTCAAGACCCTGATGGTAAAAGGGGAAAATGGATTGCAACTATTCTTGAATATGACATAGCAGTCAGGCCCACCAAACTAGTTAAAGGGCAAGGATTAGCAAAGCTTATGGCTGAGTCTAACTTCCAAGCACTAGACATGAATATGGTAGATGTGTTGGAAGAAATAGAAGAATCTACTGCTCCTTTTATTGAAGAAACATTTTTGAATTCTCCTTGGTATGTAGACATTATTTATGTGCTTTTATAATTAAGTGCCCCTCCTTCTTTGTCTAAAACTAAAGCTAGATTTTTGAAACAGAAAGCTTTGAGTTTTTGCATCTTAGATGGGATGTTATATTGGAAAAATGCTGTTGGAATTTTTCTTAAATGTTTACTTGAAGATGATGCAGGAAAAATCATGCATGAGTTGCATGACGAAGAATGTGGAGGACACCTCTACTGGAAGGCCACTGCAAACAAAATTCTTAGATCTGGTTACAATTGGCCTACCCTTTTCCCATACACTCAGAAATTGGTCATGTCTTGCCATAAGTGTCAAATATTTGATGGCAAAAGAAAACTTCTTCCCTTACCCTTACATCCTATCAGACTTGAGGCACCTTTTCAATAATGGGGTCTAGACTTCATTGGAGAAATCCACCCATCCTTCTCAGCTCAACATAAGTGGATCCTCACACCCACTGACTTCTTTACCAAGTAGATAGAAGCTATACCCTCCAGGAATGCTAATGACTCTGTCATCATCAAATTTCTTGAAACAAATATCCTATCCAGATTTGGTTGTCCGAAAAAAATCATAACAGACAATGCTGCTGCTTTTAAATATAAGAAGATGGTTGATTTCTGTTATAAATACCACATAAACTTGGGTCATTCCACTGCTTACTATCCCCAAGGAAATGGATTAGCTGAATCTTCAAACAAAAGCCTCATCAATATCATTAAAAAACTGTTGGAACAAAATCAGAAATTGTGGCACAGTAAACTGGTTCATGCCTTATGGGTTGATAGGTTAACTATAAATAAATCAATAAATATGTCCCCCTATCAGCTAGTTTATGGCATGGATGCAGTCTTTCCCACCTCATTGGGAGTGCCAGTCATGAAGCTCCTTCAAGAAGTGCAGGTTGAAGAGAATGATATGCAGAGGAGAATCAATCAAACCATCCATTTACAGCAGACCAGAGAAGAAATTTATGAGAGAACACAGTTGGTCCAAGAAAATATGAAGAAGCTATTTGATAAGAAAACTAAGGCAGACAATTTCCAAATTGGAAATTTTGTTCTTAAGTGGGATTCAAGGAGAGAAGAAAAGGGAAAACATGGCAAGTTTGAGAACTTGTGGAAAGGTCCCTATATTGTTCATGCTGAAAGGGGTCACAATGCATTTTTCTTAAAATAACTTAATGGAGAAGATCTGTATGGAGGTCCTGTTAATGGCATAATTCTAAAGGATTACTTCTACCAGGAATCATGAGTTTCAAAGCATTTCATTGTTTCATTGTAAATATCATAACCTGAACATTCCATTCAAAGTTATAAAAAATAAAAAATACAAAAACAAAGAAAAAAAAGAAAAGAGGGTAGATTGTGAAAACAAGAAAGGTATAGCCCCATACCAAAAAGAGGAACAAATTTGAAAGTGTGCAAGCTCAAATGCCACTCCTGGAGAACACACTTCTAGTTAGTCAAACAACCTAATCTTGAATAATTAGCTTTAAATTTTCTACTGATAGGATAGTGAGTTCGATCTGCCAAAATGTTTAACCTTGGCTTATCAGTAGGTAGATTAGGCTAGAAATTAAAGGTTCAAACAAGCTCGAAATATGAACCTAGGCTTCCAAAGAGAATGACTCAAATTGGTTTCAAATTCTGAGTCAAAAGATGTAAAAATCTAGTTCCAATCAGCTCAAAATCTGAACCAGTTAAGAAAAGGAAAGACAACTCAAGTAAGAGTCAAAACAGAGCTGTAAAAAGAGGAAGGAAATGCTTTAAAATTTCAAATCTCAAGCCTTCTTTTTTTTATTTAAATTTTCTGTAAAACAAATGTCTATGTGCAGCTTGTTTTTATACCATAGATCACAACAAGTCAAACAACTTAATCTTGACTTGGCTGTTTTTAAATTTATGTTTTATAATTTAGAGAATAAAGTCTATTGGACAGTTTAATCCCAGCAGACAGTAGATTAGGCAGAGAATCATATGGGCTCAACTGTTTAATCTGAGTCCATGGAGAAATAAGGAGTAGAAATAGATTATATTTCCTGCTTTCAAAAGAATAAAATGTTGTGAAAGAGTTTGCCAATCCAAGTGCACTCTAATGAAGAAAAACTATTAGATCAGTAGGATTGGGTAGGTCAAAAGATTGTATTGATGAAGTTCCATTGTTAAAACCATGAATGCTAATATGTTTTAGAGCAAAAGAAGATCATCCATAGAAAGAAAGGAAACCCAATGGATAAGGAAACTGATCAGCCTCCTGGAGAAGGCAAGTCTGAAGTTCTTGATGCCTTCAAGAAGGCACCATCCCCAAGTGGAGCCACTGTTAGCCACCTATGAAATTTGTTATACCAAAAGGTGGCTAAATTGTTTTTGAGCCTTCAAGGAACAACGTTTCTTGCAAAAAGTGTTGGCTCTTGAAGACTCTTGAAGGCTTCATGCCTCTATCCAAATCTTCACTGTTGTGCCCATTTTACGCTTAGAAATCCTACTGATTCCTAAGAACGAATACTACTGCAAACGCCATTTTCCCCCTTCCCCTCTTCCAAAACTAACCTTCTTTCGTCTCCTCTTTTCCCCATAAAATCTCTCATTTTCATGTTTTTCCCCTTTTCTCTTCATCAAAATCCCTTTGATAAGGTTTAAAGACTCCTTCTTTGCCTTATCGAAACACTCAAAACCTTTGAAAAACATTTAAAACTTCACAAAAAATACATATTTTTGTTTAAAGCCCCCTTGGGCTAAGTCCAAAACCCTTCCCCTCTATATGCCTTGGTGCAAGAACCGAGCGTCAGCCTTCCAAGCGCTTATCACATCGTCCGATCGCGATTAGCCCTTCCTCCATAAACCCCAGTCGTATGATTTTCCATATAACCCACGACCCCACAGTCAGGTGCCTATCTGCTTCAAATGAATATTTCCACCCAAAGTACAAACCTTTGTTTATATTAAATTTTGGGTTTTAATGTTTTTTGTCGTCATATTAAAAGAAAACTAGGCAGAGTTCATCGCGCAGCTTTTGAGAGCGGGGAAGTTTTTTCTATTTCGCAGCAATTCCATTCACCGCCTGATGCATGGCCTTGAGCACTATTCAAAATATTTCCCTCATCGTGCATTAAAGGTCGGATGTGGAGTGGGCGCCATATTGATGCACGCCATCCGATCTGAGGCCGCTCATCGGACAGTAGTCGCTCTCTGAAGATGCCCGTGCAATAACCAGGGTACGACACAGTGTTAAAAGCATCTCTGCCGTCGATTTGATCTGCAGATCGACGACCCACACTTCATTGCTCTAATTCTTCGTCCAGTCAACATTTTTGGACCCGGTGATTTTATTCATCTAGATTTTATCAAAGGTTTGATGTCTGGGCATGTTTCTAAGGTTATTGGCGCCTGTTTCTCCACCGTTGATCGCTTGGGCTGCTCTCATCCGATGGTCCATGATCGTCCCAATTCCCGATCTTGATTTTTGATCATTTTTTCTCGAAACAGAGGTTTTAACCCATTTCTCCATTTTTTCCAGAAACTAACTCATCTGCTTTGACTTTTTGCCTCCTCTCCCGACCGTCGATCTCTGCGTGATCGACAACTCCGATTTAACTCCTCCCCAATTTCCTTTTGACCCCCTCTAACTAATCTCGACCATTGGATGATGCCATCCAACGACCACGCTCTCCCCACATGTCCTCTGAAGCAGTAAACCTATACATGTAGGATTTCATAATATTGTTCGTATTTTTCAAGGTTCCAGTGATTCTTTCCGCTATGCTGAAGAAAATTCAAAGGCTGAGGATGATGATCCTCCTGCCTTGGATTCATCTAAGAGAATAATTTGCAGAGTTTAAACTCCATGTTTCATCGGTGTTTCATGAGGAATTGATGCCCTATCACCCCTGCACAACCCCGCACACACACAGAACACAGTGAATCAAGCACAAATTGTGAGTATCAGTGTCGAAGACAGCAATACACCAGAGCAGAAGATTGAATAAAATTTTTTGGGGATTATGTCTAAGATGGTTTGTCAAAAGCCTAATCCCCAATCACAGTTAAAGGAAAAATCATAAAGGTTTATCAGGAAGAAAGCGTCCACCACCACATCTGAGGAAAATTTATTCCTCCCAGCTACCACCATGCCACATGTGCCTCACGTATCTAAACGTAGGTCAAAATTATTGATGCCCGAAACCCGCGCGGACCGCCGCAACCAAACATTTATTTCTGCGAAGGAACTTAATGTAAAAATATCAGCAGAATTACTTTGACATCACATAGATCCTCAAAGGTCAAAAGGAGGTCCCACCGAGCTTAAATTTTTATGTAAAACATTTAATACAGAGGACACCTATGTAAGTTTCTTCATCAAGATCCTCAAGGGCCGAGGAACCATTAAGTCTGTATTAATTATCTTAGAGATCTTTTATCAGATCTCACCTCCTCATTCTTCTATAAATACTACTACAGAAGATGAGTGAGGGGTTGGTTGATCACTAGTTGTAACACTGAAACTCTCTGAAATAGTACATAGTCTGTTAAAGTTGGAGAAGAAACTAAGTCTTGGAAGCCCTGATGATGTTTTTGCATGCTTGTTACTAAGAAGGCTCTATCATTGGATCCATGAGCTGGGCTATTGGTAAAGTATTCAGAACTGTTTAATGTTTTCTCCTGTTTCCATTCTGTTCCATAATTTCTTACTATAGTAGGTTGAAAGTTTTAGGCTAAGAAATGACTCCTGGAAGCACCTTAGACCTGTTCATCCTTCACTGTTTCATGTTTTTGTCTGCTGAAGTATTTTAGAGTCTTTAATCTCTCTCTTTAGTCTTCATGCTTGTTTATTTCCTTAATAGTTCGAATAGTTGGTTTCAGCGTGATTTATGGTTTTCCCTGCTTGTCTGCTACCACTTAAAAACTGTTATTGAAGTCTCCATTTGAAGTTTCTTGTTTATAGTGAGTCAAGGAGGTATGTTCTGATCCTGCCCTTTGTCCTTGCTTAAACAGTTGGTTTAAAGGTTGTTATAATTGTGATCATAGATGTATTTAGGTGTTCCCTCTTCTATGACTGCAATTATCAGTGAATATTTTATGTTTTCTAAATCATTTGAAATAAAATCTTTGAGGAAATAGGGTGTTCCCTGAATCTTAGATTTCATTTTAAAAGTTGTTTTGAAATCCTTATTTGCTTAAAGGTGTGATTTGTAGAATTCATGGTTAGCCCTGTCTATCAAAAGCTCTTGATTGTTCAAGTTATGTTTTCGAATTCCCTTTGTTGAGAATTTAAATTCTCTTTCCAAATCATTGATGTACATCTCTTTCCAAAAACCAAAGGATCCTGTGGCCAAGTTAGATTTGCCCTGTGATATCCCATATCCATTGATAAGTTTTCCATGACCTCTTTTTGACTCCATTTCCCAATGAAGCTACTACTTCCTCTTTCTACCTACCTTTTCTAGATCTCTCATATTCTGTTGTATCAATCCAACCAACCAAACAAACAAACACCTGCACTTAATAACTAGTCTAAAATCCATACTCTAAGCACATAAGATAAACCTTTGCATACAAAAATTTGAGAGATCCGTCTCTGAGAACAGGAGGACTAGATCCTGGAATTGTAAAGATTGGTTCTAATGTTGCCTTGTCTTTTGATTTTCCAAACTATCAAAACATGGGAAACCAACAGGTATCACGGTGCCAACGAAGTAGATTTTATGGGAATCAACGCTACTCGATGTCCTGGATGTGGATGCTTGGAAAGGATCTGTCGTAGAAGATGTTTTCTTCTACTTCCATTTCCATGTTGTTTACTTAGGTGTGTCTAACCCTTTGGGGGAGTGTCGACTCAATGTTGCTCTGGCCGCCTTCAGCTTGGGGAGGTGTACACATTTGATCATATGGTGAAAGTGTGAAAAAATATGGCAATAGGTGCATGTAATCTTGTCTTGACTGGAGAGAAGTTTTTGAGGGAGAGAAGAGACTATGCGAAAACTATTTGTAAGGGGCTTCAGTTCTCTGCACTGGTTGACTCAGTGGTCATTCAGGTCACATAGTCCGCATGTTATCCTTGGCTTGGCCTAGGTTATTTTTGGTTGGTGTGTCGTCCTGGTTAGCCCACTAAGCCCCTGTGGGGGTGGAGTTGTTGACCCGACGGTGTACCTTTTATACCACTTACGGAGGTCATCTTCCCTCTTCTCTATGGTATGAATCATGTTGATGGTAGGGCGAAGTTGTGAGGCATAAGCGTAGTGTCGCTCATAATGGTCTCCTTCACATATTAGGCAAAATATGCTTGATATGGGGGTTCCATCGTACTCATTTTGAGGTCTCGTGGGGAACTAGCCTCGTAACACTACTAAATTAGGACAAGTGGCGACCGCATGATTGGGAATTTTGCATAATGTGTATGCTGGTATTTTCTTTAGAGAGCGATTGAGGGTAACTAAGGGTTCCCTAATTGGTCACTTTTCGACCGACAAGAACATAATGGATCTGCTCGTCACATCTTCTTAGGTTATGGAGTTGTCTGTGGACTCCGCATCCATGTCATCTTCTTGGGAGAGGCGGACTATGGCTAAGCGTAAGCTAGTGAGGGAAACCCGAAATCGGGGGATATAGTGACAATTCTCCAAAAGATGATTTTCAACGCATAACGGACATGTGAATTGCGCTGCCCTCAATCTAATGTAGTAAACCCTTTCTATAGGATACCATCTGTGGATGAGTCCCACAGTTGCGCACTCTTCGAGGAAGTGACCATGTTCATCACACAATGTGCAACGTATAACAGGAGGGGGCATGATTATGGGTCTTTCGAGTGCCCTTCACTATTCCTGTAGGTATAGGATGGTACGAAATTCCGTTCCAGATGCCTGGGTGGAGGGATCCTCTTGATAGGATCGCTTGATGACGTGTAAGGTGTCCCTATATCGCGGGATCTCTAGTAAATGATGGGTATAATGACCATAGTTGCTATAGAGAGTGCATGCGTGATTGGTACGCAGTGGTTTTTCTTTACCTTTGGTGGTAGGTTCCTTTTTACGGGAACACGACGTCACGATGTCTGTCTCAGATCCAAGGAGTGGTCTTAATTCATCCAGTTCCAGACAGATATGGGTAGGGTGGTATATTACGTCGCATATGGCACAGATTGGTGATTCCCATTGTATGGTGAGGGTAACCATATTCTTTCCTCTCTTATTGGTTTTCTTGGTCGTGATCACTGGTTTTGCAATGGGAATTTCCCTTGCAGGGATGGTTTTGGCCGTTTCAGGGATGAGTGGGGCCTCCTCGGGACTGAGGGGCTTAAATCCTATGGCAGTGACGTGGGTGGCTCCTATTCCTCCTAGGGGAATGAGGTACCAAACTGGTATTTCCAATGATATGTTTGGTAATACTAATGTTGCAAAAACCTGCTAGGAGACGAAACTAGCTGGGGGGTAGAGGAAAGGGTTTTGGGAGGCGGTGTAGGCTAGAGAGGCTGTCATGGCTGATGAATTGATGCCATTTCTACTTGTGTCTATGTCTTGACTAACTTCAGTGCTTGATGTGGACATCATGCGCATTGGAGCCCCTATGACATCGGGCGATGACTCAGGGATTATGGGAGGATCTCCTAGGAATGACCCTAGAATGGACGACGGTTTGAACTGGCCGAGGCCATATTCTTGGTACCTTGAGAGAGAATCTAAGGATGTATCCACATAGGGTAGAATTAAATCAGTATTTGTTAGGGGCTGCTTCTCTCTATGCGTCAATTGGTATACAGTAATGATGTGGTCCTCATGGGGGAACATCATGATGCGAAAGATGAAGGATGCTATGGCAGACATGGTGTACATATAACTCTGCCCAAGGAGTATATTGTAGTCTAGGTGAGCATCCAAGACTTCAATGTCTATCTGGATCGTCTTTCTAGCTAAGCAGAACGAGATGTTTTGGTAGAGGCCAACAGGGGCTGATGTACGGCCGTTGTATGCTCTAAGCATGATGACTGATGGTTTTAGTTCAGGAGACCCTAACTTCTGCCAAAATTTGTTGGACATGATTCATGTGATGCACCCTTGTCTATGACACATCGGCGAGTTGTGATATTTTGGACCGACACTGGTCTCTAGAAGGTGACCATGGAAGGAATCCTAGGGGTGGCTTTGTCTAAGTCAAAAGCCATTAGGAGTGTATCGGCAGGGTCGATAGCGCCTAACACAGAAAGTAGGGTTTTCCATTTTTTTGGGTATGACTACAATACTTTCAAAGCTGACATAGCAATGGGAGATTGTGCGAAATCATCCATGATACTATAATTATGGGCCGCTTTGGAGTAGTTTCATGCTCGCCTATTGGGTCCCTTCGCCATTTTTGGAAATGGTTCTAAAGGCATCCTTGAAATGGTAAATGGTACAGTCGGTGCACTGGTACTTTCCCTTCGCATATTAGTGTCTGGTGGGGTGTCGTAATTGTGATTTCATGTTTGGAAAAACATCTCTTCTCCAGTCATGTAGATTTCATGGCTGCTTTTCTCCGAGTCATCCATATTTTGCTGCTAAGTGCTTACTGTCCCTTGATGGGGGAAAGGTTCTTGCATCACAGCTGGTTACTGGGAAGATCCTCCTTGTCCTCAGTTACTCTGTAGCTTCTTCAGATTAGGGATATTGGGATAGTGGTGAATATAGTGGCCATACCCACCAAATATCAAACAAGAATGGTTTGTTCGAAGAGATGGCCTTTTTCTCTATCGTTGGGCATTTCTCGGCTCCTGGCTCTGATTCTGGTTGAAATTGCCTCCATCCTGGGATCGCGATGGGAATTTATGGTTGTTTCCCCCTTGTCCAGGGTTCCATTTTGGCCTTTTTTTTTATTTTTTCATCACCACGTTAGGAGGGTAGTTCTCCTGGTTGTATTGGTGTGGTTGGTTTTGGGACGGATGCACAAATTTCACTTGTGCATTGGTCTGCATAGGCAGGTCTTGTGCTGGGGATTGAGCATAAATACATCCCTAGTTTTAACCTGGATGTTGGAGGGGATCTCTTCCATGAGTGTTTCTTTCTACATAATGGGTCCCTTGAGCTGGAGGATAAGGTCCTCCCTAGTGATACATTGGCACCCTATTGGTAAAATTTTGCTGAGGCATATGATGACTTTGAAAACCAGGTTGAGGTACGTTTTGGGTAGAATTGTATGTGTAACTGGGGTTTTGACTGATATTGCCTAGGTATCCTTGGGTCAATGACTCAATTAGTCCATCTGTAGAGTTCAACACACCTGGAAATTCTTGATAAGTTTCCAGGCACTAGGTGATAGGAAGAATGTTGTAAATGTATCCTGACTGCATATAAATTAGTTCAAGTTGATGGGATTTGTTGATGGCATCCTATTCGGATGTGGGTCTTTGTTGCGCCACATTCTTTGAAATCTCTGTCGTAAGAGTTTTAAAAAATATATATAAAAATAATCTGATCATCAAGTTTAGCTTTACATAAACTACGACGCCGCCACCACTCGTGGAGATGGTCCGATATATGGATGGCGGGGGTTTGTATAAAATTATTCAATAATTTAATTCTGGAATCATGGTGAATGGGTAACTGAGAATATGTTTGGAACTCGGTGGCCACGGCGCCAAAGGTTCCATGTGAAGCTGAGGGTTGCTCCATGTACCACTTCGCGGCTACTCCAGTCAAAGTGCGTTGAAATAGTCTCAATTGAATAGTGTCGTCAATGATATTGTTCTATGAGCACCACAAGTGGAAGGTCATGACATGATTACCTGGGTCTTCCACTTGCTTTCCTTCGAACTTTGGAATATCCAAAGGGAGCTTCATGGGCATGGGAGGCCATGTAGGGTTGTGTGCGATGAGGTCATTTGTTAGCTTGGTTAAATCGGGCAGATTCAACGAATCTAAGAAAGGTGACTGAGAGGTTGATGCCATTGAAGTGTGCGAAAACACAAATTTCTGGTTAGGAGAAGGGTTGGTCTACAATGTACCCTATTGTGTATTCGACTGGCTTCCTGAATGAGATGCACTCCTCTACTCCCTAGGGGTCGTGGGAGGAGTGGTCTGTGGTGTGGTGTTGGGAGACTAACTAGGGTTTCCAGCTAAGGATGCCCCAATAAAAGACAAACCAATAATTGTGGCAGTGTTCTGTCTTTGATGCCTAAATGACGAAAGACCTGGAACCCATCCCGGTAATGGGGGGAGGTTCAAAAGATGCCTAGATCGACAAGGTCTCGTTGGGTCTGTTCTGGTGTTGAACAGGTTTGGTTTTGGAAAAATTTGAGAGGATAGAGTCTATGATCAAAGAAAAATTCTTTTTATATACATAAAACAAAGTAAAAATAAAATAAATTCTCCCTTTAAATTAATCTATGTGATCAAGCAATCAAAAAAGTGGGTTTTGTTTGTTTGCGTATGATACTAAAAATCCTATAGGACCTATTCATCCTCACACACTCAAATGTAACTAGGCCTTGAGAAGATATCTTGTGAGTGTTGGCACAATCTCCCATAATAGCTAGCGACACCCCTAGTCAGCCAAAGAAAATTCACTAAGGTAAGGGTAGAGGGTCTGGTGCTTGCCTACACCATCACCTAGAGGGAAAGGATTCCCTAGTTTTGGTCACTAAGTACCACCATCCCATGTGAGAATTCGAGTCTTGGGCTTCTTGGTAAGTCAGCTAACAGTACCGAGTATCAGCTAAGTCAGGTAGCCATGACTGATACTTGCCTGCACTGCGCCTAAGCCTAAATCCCTCTAAATGGGTCTCTGTCGCGCTTGAGTTTTATTTTCCATGGGCCGATAGGTGGATTTGAAGCTCCCTAAATAGTAAATTTCTATGTTACAAGATGAGGAGTGATCACGATGGTTTATTGGATGCTTACCCCCTTAACCCTAACTTAAGCTATAAAGTCTTTTGTGGCCCCTATGGGGAGAATTTAGTGAGTTTGGTTAAGTTAGTTTTAAGTGTCTTTGCTTTGCTTAGTGAGTGACGGTGTGTGAGCATAAATTGGACAAGAACATAGTTTTAACATGTGGATATTCGATGATCCTTTACAAAATCCCCTATTTAAACTATGTTGTATTGTTCCTTTCTCAAAAGAAAAACATGTGCGGATTATGGGCCGCTTTCAATTTTTCCTAATTAATATATGTGATCAACTATAGGGAGATGGCGAGTTGTGAATAAGGAGCGTTCATATTCTTACCTAAGATCACCAGAGGGTGCAAAGGTAGCAGAGATTAATTTCTTTTCTATAAACAATTCAATCCTAGTCTCGAAAATCCTAATGCAAAAATTAAACTAAACTAAAACTTTTACACTAGAAAAAAGAAAACTAGCTATGCATGCGTGCTCTTCAGCCACTTTCTTTGGCTAGTTATCTAGGTGTTTTATTACCAAAATTTTCAAAAAATAATTTTTTTTTGGAATGCAAGTTATTTTTCCCCCTTACTTAAATTATGCGTGAAATTTGCAAAAAGCAACTTGAAATAAAACTGACGCTAAGCCTACAAAAGGTAGCTAAGAGTGAGCTTTAGCAAGCTGCAGGGTACCACAACTAGTGTTAGCAGGTGTATTAGGGGCTGCCAAGCACTTTACAAGCAGGAAAAGACAGAAACATGGGAGAAATTTCTCATTATGTATTTTTCGGGCAAAAGGCTGAAACAGGCACGATGTATGAACATGGGTCAGCTCTGAACGCGCACTGTGGGCACGTCTGTGGGAAGAAAAATCATGCAAATTCCTACAAAATAATTTTTTTGGAGATGTTCTGCTTCACTCTGTTGCTTGGGATGAACTATTAATTGCAAGAGAAATCAGGGGAAATTAAGCTCCACTCAATAGCATAGACAGAGGTCTCTACAAAAAAGGCACAACCACATAAACTTTGTAATAAATGTTAGTGGAGTCACCAATCATATTAGGATGTGTTTGGTGCACATATGTATGAAATCACACAAACTTAAGGGGTGTGGTCTACCCACTTAAGTTATTGATATCATGCAGAAAAAGAAGTGGAGTCAGAAAGTTGGTGGAACAAGCTGGAATCATAAACATACTAGATAGAGTAGTAGCATGCATATATAAACTAAAACTAAACTAAAAAACTAAAATCAATAAACATGAGCTCTGAAAAGAGTCAAACGACAAAAATAATATGAATAGTGGCTCTTGGCCCCTTTTATTGAGCGTTGGTAGGAATAAGTGTGAAACTTTTCCCTCTTTCCAAAGGGTACCTAGAACATGGGTTCTAAGTCCCAATGCAAGGATGTTTTTATCCCAAGCTTGTGTCGTTGTAGTCTCCCTCTCTCTCTACTGTGGTGGACTGAACTTGTTGGACGACGAACAATTGAGTCCCCTCTATGTTCAGCTCTTGATCACACACTGTTGGTATCTCTTGGGAAATTCTGGGCAACATAAGAATGTGTTCACCCATTCTTCATCTCATGGTGGCCTTATATAGGAGATTTCAAATCCTCCTTCCCTCCCTTGGTACATTATGGATAGTGACCCAAGAGAGGGGTATGATTCCTTGGTGTGCTCCAAGTATTCCATTTTGTGCTCACTTGATGTTTAAGGAGGTGTTGGTGGTTGTCCATAGGCGATTTCAGGTGAGGAATCACTTTTCCTTTACTTTGTGTGGTCCTAGAAAGCAACATTTTTCCATTCCCAGGATTGTGCACATTTCCGGCCATAAGGCGCAAAGGCGCTCTTCACGAAGGATAATGCGCGAAAAATAATTTGGGACTTGTTCTAATTTGATTTTTCCTCAGACCTTAGATATTTTTAAATACTTTCCAAATTATGTAATGTCTTCTAGCCTTGTAAATCCTTTTTATTGACATTAGATAATATCGTCTTCTCCTGTACGATTTTCCAGTGTCAACACCTATCTTTTGAAGTTGATATTTCTTAGTAGCTCTAGTCTAGGATCTAGGGAGGTGATGAAGTATTCAAGATATAAAAGATTTTTTTTTCGAAGGAGGACATGGACATTACTAAATGACTCCATCTTCTCACAAAGGTGTGTGGGGACTCTCTTGGGTCCATTTACTGGCCAAAACCGTGTTTAGACTTTAAAGTTTACTTTTGCCATCAATAGTGGAATGTTAGCGGGTGCCTTTTCTACGTATGCTACTGCTGTAAATGAACCTATATTATAACTCATTTGTGTTCTATGGATATGGACAGGGGTTTCAGGATATTGGCTCACTGACTAAAGCTCTAGTAAGACCTGCAGCTTCTGGTTTCCACTGTTCCCGGGTCACTGCGAACATTCTCCGATGATCAAGAAACGGGTGGATTTGAATGTTAAGGGAGTGGGAGTTTCAGGCGACTCCTTTGAGTGCGATGTATCTTCTACCTTGTACCTCAATCATTTACGTTGATTTACATCTAATTGGGGACCATCTGGGTGGGCGGCGGACGAGGTACTTATCCGCAAGGCTAGTTAATGATATATTTCCTCTAGGGGGAATATCTACATTTATTTTTATCCCTCTCCACTTACAATATCTTAATGATAAGGTTAGTGGGTTGTTTTATTGGGAAGGGTAAATATTTTTCATAATTTTTGATGGCATTTTTACTTACTCTATCTGTCAATAAGGTCTTCTATTCCTGTACCTAATGGGACACATGGCAGAATTATCTTTGTGTTTGCAAGAGTTATATGGTAAGGAGGCTTCAGAGGCCTTATTTCATGCGGCGAAGGTGGTGGAAGGAGGTTTGTATCCCACTATTCCTTTCAATGGTCTGCCACCCCAGATCTCATTGGGGGTCGATAGTTTACATTGTGAATTTCACAGGCTTACAACGATTCTATCGATCACCTTCCAATTTTTGGTCTCCTGAGTAGGGAGGGTTTCTTTCTTGATAGTGAAGGGGAGGGAATTCACAAGCGCCCTGATTGCTAAGACAAACCCTTCAAACCTACTGAGCAGGGATTTTTTCTTAGTTTCAGACATGAAATTATGTGGGATAGGGTTGAGAGCCTACAGACTAGGGCATTGGTAGGCCGTTGGGTATACGAAAAAATGTGCAACACATACCTTCTTCAATGGATGATGGAGGCATGGACCAAGCTTCTCCGGTATGCACATAAGATTTGCAGACTTCAAAATGGATGGTGGAGTTTCCACTTTATGAGAGAAGTGTATGTTGGTGAAGTTTTCCATAGAACCTGGGTACATGGGACAGTTATTCTTGCACTACATTGATAGTATATCAGTTTCAATCCGATGAGAGACACCCCGCTAAATAACATGGTGTGTGTGAAACTTCTCGGACTTCCATTATAATTCTGGTCGATGCCGGTATTGACATCCATTGACAACAACATCGATACGTGTAGGTATGTTGACCTGAAATACTTGGGTGTTTTTTATAAGAGATTGGAATGGATCTTGGTCGAGCTCTCTTTTATGGGTGGTCTACCTTAATATGTCAACCTGGAGTGGGAATTGCGGGTGCATAGACAACTGATTGACTATTGGCAGCTCCCTTTTCACTATCACACATGCCATCAGACTGGTCTTCTTTGGATGAATTGTAAATCATGGAAGCAGGCTGGGAGTTTGCGGATGCCCCTGATAGGGATGGAGAACGGTAGGGTGCAGGATGGCTCCTGACAACCTCATCATCAACCTCGCCGTTTCTTGGGTAAGAATAATTATATTCCATTTTCACCTCCAATTAATCATGAATTGAATGTGTTGGGTGGTTTGAATTCTTCGGTGGGGGTGGGGAATAGGTTGCTGCATAGATTTAAGTCTCTTGGGGATTGGGAGGTTGATTCTCACTATGACCATGTTTCGCCTCCGCTGTTGTGGAAGGATGCCCTCCTAGGACATAATTGCCTCATCCTATTTGACTCTCATCCACCTCCGGTGGTTTCTACGTCTGAGCCTACAAACCCTCTGTCGGGGGAGGCGACTCTATCCCCTTGGAAATTAATAGGTATTGACATTGAGTTATTATTAACCATTCTGGAAGAAAAAATGGTTCCCATCCCAATCCATTCAAGGAGACCTCTGCCTACTACTATTTTTATCAGTCCTAATTCTGCTTCCAATGTCACTTTGAGAAAAGGGCGGGGACATCCCAGACAGAAGAAGAAATCCATTTTAACTGATGTCGATGATTCTGATCTATCTAATGGTAATTTTAGGTATATCCCGGTTACTCTTGCTTTGGATAGGGTGATTAGAGCCTTGGAGCCCTCAAAGTATGTGACCCAATTATACTTTGTTCACATAACATAAGGGGTCTGGGGGGCATGGGAAAATTTGTGTCACAGCCGAAGATTTTTAGACAATTGGACCCATGTCTAATATTTATTTCGGAAACTAAGTCCTCTGCTGAGCAGACGATCTTGTTTTTTTTGTGCCATGTTTCCAGCTTATAATATGACTACTAATTATGCAGAGGGATGATTAGGGGGATTTGATGTGCTCTAGGACCCCAAGATGGGCATCCTTTACAACATACAGTTTTTTTGGCGGCATTTTATTATCTAGACACCTGCGGGGTTTCAATCTAAGAGAAAAGTTGGTCAACTTATATGCTCCATTCATAAACAAGGATGGATTTTGGAATAGAATGGATGGGTGTGGATTTGTATCACTGAATCACTCGATCGTAGAGGGGGACTTGAATTGTACTTTAAATAATAGAGATATCTGGGGTTCAGGGCATTTGGGCCCATTGTCAGATTACTTGAATGCCTTGTTCCGTGATAACAATATTAAGGATATTATCCCAAAAAAATGGGCCCAACATGGTATAATGGTCGATCGAGAGGAGATTTTATTGTAAAGAGGTTGGACAGAGCCTTGATCCATGAAGATTTACTATCTCAAATGGGAGGTGTTAATGTCTCGGTGGAAGACCTCCTGGTTTCTGACCATCGCCCAATAGTGGTGGAATGGAAATTCGAAAATAAGGTTGAGAGGTACCCCTTAAAATTCAATAGGGCTTGGTTAGAAGATGAGGATTTCAATTTTATGGTCTATGATTTCTTTAACAAACACAAAAGGGAGACTAGTTCATCCCCAATGGAATCCTTTCACATAATTTGGGGATTTTAAAACAGAGGGTCAAATCATGGGAGAGAGTAAAAAAGAAATATATAAAACTCAGGATGGAGGAGATCACGGGTCAGGTGGCGGATATGCTAAAACAAATTGACAGAGACTTTTAGAAATATGAAGCATGAGAAAGTATAAAGAAATTAGAGTCAAAAAAAGGAAAATCCTCCTCTTTCAAGAACATACATGGAGACTAAAAAGTCGAGCCATTTGGCTCAAAGAGGGCGATCGAAACACGAAATACTTCCATACTTATGCAAATGGGAGGAAGATGCAGAATGTCATCTGGCATATATCAAATGATGGGAATGAATTTAACACAACGGAAAAAATTCAACAGGAGGTAGTAAACTATTTTGATATTTTTTTCAAGATGAGGGAGGGTTCATTTATTGAAGATCAACCATGGGCAGTGAAGGATTACCCTATGATGTTTTAAGCAGATGAAAATGAGAAATTCTAAAAAATTTCCAACCATATAAGAGCCTTGGGCTAGATGGATGGACTCCATATTTCTTTTTACACTTTTCTGACCTATTTCTAAGGGACCCGACTGATATGGTTGAGTTGATAAGAAAGGAAGGGAATATTTTGGGGTCTATAAAATCCACCATTTTGGCACTTATCCCCAAGAAGAAAGGGACTTCGACCTTCGAAGATTATAGACCTATTTCCCCATGCAATACTCTTTAAAAAATTTCATCCAAGTTGATTGCGAAACAAATAAAAGGAGTTTTATCTATCCACATATCCAAGGAATAGTTTGGATTTATGAATAACCATATTATACATGACGCTGTGGCTACTATAAAAGAGGTGATGCATTCGATACACAACAAGAATTCAAAAGCGATTATTATGAAAGTAGATCTAAGTAAATCTTATGATCGAGTGGACTGGGATTTTTTAAGAATGGTCCTACACAAAATTGGGATGCACAGGGATGTGGTTGAATGGATCATGGGATGCATTAGCAATATAGTGATGGCCATACTAATCAATGGATCGACATCTAGATTCTTTAAACCTAGGAGGGGTCTGCGAAAGGGCCATGCACTGTCACCCCTCCTTTTTCTGTTTGTCATGGACACTCTAATTATTAAGATCAATGAGGCTACTGTATTGGGATCTTTCTGGGGATCAATCAAGAGATCACCCATAGATTATTCATTGATGACATGATGTTATTTGGTTTGCTGATTTTCTAATATTGGGAATCTCTCAATCACATATTTCAATGATAAAAAATCTTGCATCTATTTTTCAAAGGGGGATACCAACTGTATTTAACAGATTGATGACATCTTTAATTTTCATATGAAACCACTTTCATAGGAGCTGACTTATTTGGGCTTTCATTTAAAGCTAGCGGGGTACAGGGTAGCTGACTGGCAATGGATCATTGAAAAATACCATGAAATGGATTCAAGGATGGTCATTTAAATGGATATCCGAAGGAGGGAAGTTGATCCTTATTCAGGCTGTCCTACAACAGATCATGGTGTACTGGGCATATCTATTTTTGATCCCGACCGCCATTATTAACAGGATTAAGAGGTCGGTGACTAATTTCTTATACGATGGAAACAAGGGAGAGAAAAAATATCATCTCGCTTGTTGGGACCTCCTTACTGTCCCAAAGGAACGTGGGGGCTGGGCATCCTTAATATTGAATATTTTGGGAAATAATTACTGATGAAATCCTTATGGAGAAGCATACATAATGCAGGTATATGTCAAGACATTATCAGATTTAAATATCTAAAATCCCTCGATATGGATGATGCCTTTTTAATGGGATGGCAGAATGTAGAAAAGGGGTCTCAAATCTAGAGGGGTTTCATCGAGATTTGGCCATGCTTTAGAAAATACCTAAAATGGAGATGCAGAAATTGTCAGTAGATTATGATCAGGGAAGGAAGCATCAGGGGTTTTCCCATAGATGTTACCCTAGGTGAACGTGTGATGAAGTGCCTACATGGTAGAGGGATATTCTTTCTTACACAGATCATCCTAGAATGGCAGGAAGGTACACCGAGATGGCAAGAAGTTGACATTATGGGGATACAGGGTCTGATGCTCAATAGATGGAAGAAATACTTGGAGGCAGTTAGAGGTATGGGCCGGAACCAGAATAATGGTGAGGATTCGATAACCTGGGGAGGAAGTTTACATAAAGGAAACATCAGTAAAAAAGAAGCTTATTTGGAGATAATGGATAGACAACTTGGACAGTCAGCAAAGTGCTGGTTTGCTAAAATGTGGAATGTGAAGACTCAATTAAAGATCATCATTTTCTTGTGTTGTGTGTGGAAGGAGAAAAATTTAACAAGGATGAACCTTAAGAGGAGGGAAAATATTGGTTCAGGCATTTGTACATTGTGCATGAATGGAGATGAAGATAATAAACATATTTTCTATAATTGTGTATACTCTAAGGAAATCAGATCATTACTATGCAGTCACTTCAAGTTTTAGGAATCCGACTATCAGTAAATTACAGAGTGTAATAAATGATGGTTTGAAAAAGGTAAAAATTTTCGTATCATACCCCTCATTTATCATTGGAAGATATGCAAGCGAAGAAATTTCAAAATATTTGATGACCAGATCACCTCTTTGATCTGGATTGTATCTCAAATTATTCATATATGAGAAAGCATGAGAATACAACAGAAACCACCTAGAGATTTACCAGTCAGATTGAGACCACATGACATTAAATTTGCAGTGGGGCTTTTTTATGGGGAAGCACAAAATGGAAAATGTGGCTGCGGAGCATGGCTGATGCTGAACCCCTTATATCATTATAAAATCCACTGGTACAGAGGGCTAGGATCCAATACCAGGGCAACGAAGTTGGATTTATGGGGCCTCCTTTGGTTCACAAAGCATCTATACATCAACTCTATCTAGATATTTGGAGATTCAAAGGTATTAATTGATTATCTTCTTCACAAAAACCATCTGGATCCTATCCATTTATCTTCATGGATAGTTCAGATCAAAAATTTGTTCTGAACTTTTTCCAGCATATCATTTACACAAATTTACTGAGAGAAACATTTGACTGTCGATTGCTTGTCAAATAAGGGGTTGAAGGGATCTATTGGGGAGATGCACTATGAAATTTTTGAAGCATTTGGCATAGGGGCAAGAGGTACTGTCAAATTTTACTGAGATCCTGAAGTTATGCATGTTTTTGTTTTTTGACAAATGGATTTTTGGACTTCCGATGTAAGGTGGAATGTGTATAATGATGTGGTCTTCAACAGTTAAAGCCTCACGACAGTGAAAAATTTTATGCTATTATAACAACGCATGCCTTATAGCCACAATTTTGAAGTATGTGTGGAACACTTTCCCACTATCTGAAAAGGTGTGACAGATAAGAGAACAGGTAGCGTGGAAGTCAAAGTACCATGGACGAGGAACCCCTACAGACGACTAATGGGTGAAGACACCAGTTTTTGGATCAAAGGAGAAGTTAATTGTTTTGTAAATGACAAATTGATGGAGCAAAAGAATAGTACAACAAAGACTTATCAGGAAAATATAGAAACATTGAGACATATGACTATGTATATTTACACTGAGTACACTCACTCACTATTTATTTTTGAACTAAAAAGATGTATATTTCATAAATACTTTTGAACATTATATTGGTACATTAATATATACCAAGTCAAATGTTTTCTTTTACTGAAATTAAAAAAAAATAAAAATAAAATAAAATAAATCCTAAACTCAATATAACTACTACTACTCCACTACATTAATATAACTATAAATCCAAAAATATTAGTTGTCATATTAAAATAGCCAAAATATAGATACACAAAATATAAATGACAAATATTAACCTAGTACATTAATGAAACTATAACTCCATATTAACTTCATATTAATTTCCATGTTGAAATACCGAGAAAATAAATGTACAAAATCATTAATCTGCAGGTAGTTGGAAAATATATGCATAAAAGGATTGATATGCGGTTAGTTAAAAGGGGCCGATTATTTGGGCCTTTACAATATACCAAAAGATCTCCTAATGATAGATTTTTTGATCATGTTGTTTTAGGGTTTAAATATTTAAGATTTAGATTATATTTTAAAGATCTGAAATTTATGACTATGATAGATTTTTGTTTAATAATATAGTATTATAATTAAGCTTAATTTATATATTTGTATTTTAAAAAATATGTATAATTTTTAATTGAAATTTAATAAAATTGTGTTCAATTTGAGTTTTTAAATCTCTTTAATAGAGTGTATAGGAGATTTGAGCTGTGGAATATTTGTAATTTTTTTATTTTTTTTTGAAGGTAATGAAGATATGTATTTAAAAATATAATTTAAGTAATAACAAATTTTTATTCGGCCAAGAATTTTATTAGTAAATTTGAGTGAAAAAGTCAAAAGATGGAACATTTAGACTTTGTTGATTATGTGTGTGGACATTTTTATATATGTTTTGAATTTATATTATGAATGATCATAATAATAAGTTAATAGTGATTTAATGCAAAACTTACATTATATTTTAAATCTCTATCTTTTAGATTTTTTTGGTTGATTATATTTTGTAATTTGAAATGCATTTTTAAATACATAAATGAATTTGGAGCTCTAAAATACCTACCTATTATTAATTTACAAATTAATAAATAAATAAAAAAAACAAAAACATTTAAAATATAGTAAAATTTACATTAAAATTTAAGATTTGAAAAATTTATAGTTGTTACCAAAATCACTTAGTAATATGAGAACTTTGGTCATTTTTTAATTTTATTATGATTTTTCACGCAAATTAAAATATTTAATTAATCATTGTATTTTACTAACTGCTTAGATCCATCTTAACTATGGATTTAAGCGTTGAGAGGAATCAAATTTCTCGAGGTGCAAACCTTTTTTTTTAGTGCAAAACTTGAGAAAATGTTTGCACCTCGAGAGATTTGATTCCTCTCAGCCCTTGATAGATCCGTAGTTAAGATGGATCTAGGCTGGTTTCAATTGTGCGTGAACAAGGAAAATCTATCGATAATATGAGGAAAATATGATTAATTTTATCAATAATATGTAAATACATCTAATATTAATATAACCATTTTAAATATGCTAAAAATGTTTGATATTTATCGATTCATTTTTATTTTTATTTTTCTTATTTACCTCACTTTATTGATATGATAAATATTGTAAAATAACTTTAATGATGAAAAATAATCAAATGAAAATTTTGAGTGCAAAGTGACAATGTAATAATATTGAATGATAGAAAATTTGAATAAAAAGAATGTAGTCAAATACAAATTGCCTTCATTGTGATCAATCTCAAAATATTTTCTTCTACTATTCTTATTGTCACCCTTGTTAGTTTTTTCATATTTCCATATCGATTATATGAAAAAGATAGTAGAAAACATACATCATAAAAAATTTAAATATTTACCTTGAGCTGTTGTAGTAAACATCATACTTTGTTTCTTGCTCTCCAATATTATTAAGTTTAATTACTATAACACAAAAATAGTTCTACATTGTCAATAATTTTTTGTGCTTACACAGAAATCAATGCGCACTATTAATCCAATGACTTTAAAACTAATGTACCCTCATACATCCAATTACATCAAATAAAAAATCAACATATACACTGAAATCAATGCATCTAATGCAAGAAATAAAATAATATTAGAAAAAAACATCTACATATATATCAATGCATCTAATGCAAGTAATCAAATAAGATTAAGAATCAACATCTACACTCAAATCAATGCATCTAGTGCAAGTAAGAAAATAGGATTAGAAACCAACATATACACTAAAATCAATGCATCTAGTGCAAGCAATCAAATATGATTATAAATCACCATCTACACTAAAATGAATGCAATTAGTGCAAGAAATCAAATAGGATTAGAAATAATTTATATTGAAATAAATGCATATAGTGTAAGAAATCAAATAGAATTATAAATCAACATCTACATTTAAATTAATGCATCTAGTGCAAGCAATCAAATAGGATTAGAAATCACCATCTACACTGAAATCAATGCATTTCGTGCAACAAATCAAATAGAATTAGAAACCATCTACATTGAAATCAATGCATCTAGTGCAAGTAATCAAATATCATTAGAAATCAAAATCTACACTAAAATCAATGCATCTAGTGCAAGCAATCAAATAGGATTAGAAATCACTATCTACACTGAAATCAATGCATATATTGTAAGAAATATTCTTCCCTCTCCCCCCCTCCATATATATATATATATATATATATATATATATATATATATATATATATATATATATATATATATATGTCTCTCCATCCCTCCTTATTTGTCTCTTTATCTCACCCCCACAAACACAAACACTCTCTCACTCCATAATTATCAATCTCTTTGTCCCTTCCTCCCTGTCTCCATGTATCTCTTCACCTTCCATCTATATCTCTATCTCCCTTTGTATCTCTATATCAACCCCAAAACTTACACTTTCTTTCTCCAATCTATCTATCTATGACTACCTCCTCTCCCTCCCTCTCTCTCTCTCTTCCCCTTCCCTCCCTCTCCCCCACTTCTATCTCTCTTCCCTCCTTCTATCCTCTCTCTCTCTCCCTCCATCTTTCTTATCACTCCTTCTCTCTCTCTCTCTCTCTCTCTCTCTCTCTCTCCAACTTTCACTCTCTATGTGTTTCTTCTTACCTCCCTCTCTCTCCCCCTCCATCTCCATCTCTCTTTCCCTACCTATCTTCACTCTTTCTCTTCCTTTCTCTCCCACCTCTCTCTCTCTCTCCAACTTTCACTCTCTATGTATTTCTTCTTACCTCTCTCTCTCTCCCCCTCAATATCCATATCTCTTTCCATCTCTCTCTCTCTCTCTCTCTCTCTCTCTCTCTTCACCTTCTAATTTTGTCACTATATGCCTCTCTTTCTCCTTCTCTCCATCTCTTCTTATTTGTTTCTTTATCTCTCCCCCAAACATACACACGAGTCTCTCCATATCTCCCTTGTCACTCCATCTCTCTCTCCACTTGTTACTCTTTATGTCTTTCTTCTTCCCTCCCTCACTCACCATCTAGCTCCATCTCTCCATCCATCTCCCTCCAACTCCATGTCGCTCCCTATCCAACTCCATCTCTCCCTCCTTCTCTCCCCTTCCAACTCCATCTCTCTATCCCTCCCTCTCCCCTCCTCTCTCTAAATTCCCCTCTCTTTTCCTTCCTCTCTATCCCTTCCTCTCCTACCTCCCTCTCTCTTCCCCCATCGCTCTCTCTCTCTGTCTTTCTCCTACAATCCTATACATTCCCCCATAACTCTATTCCTCTCTCCACCTTTATCACCTCCCTCCCTCTATATTCACCCCTGCCCCTCTTCTCTCTCTCTCTGCCCTCAAATCCTCTCTCCTCCCCCATCACTCTATCTCTCTCTCCAACTATGTTACTATATCACTCCCTTTGTTCTTCTCTCTCCTTCTCTTCCCCTTGTCTCCATCACTCTGTCTTTCTGTCTTTATCTTACCCCTAAACATACACACTCTCTCTTCATCTCTCCCTTGTCACTCCCTCTCTCTTCACTTCTCACAATCTATTTATTTCTTCTTCTCTCCCTCTCCAACTCTATCTCTCTATCCCTCCCTCTCTCCTCCTCGCATCCTTCCTTGCTCTCCCTCTCTCTATCTCTCTCTCTCTCTCTCTCTACCCTTCAATCCTTTCTCCTTTTCCCTCTCTCTCTCCCAACAACATCTTTATGTCTCCCTCTCCCTCTCTTACCCTTCTCTACCTCTCTCTCTCCTCTCCCCTCATCTCTCTCTTTTCAATCCATCTATTTCTCCACCTCTATCATATGTCTTTGTTCTTCCCTCCCATATAATTTTAGAGTGTGTGTGTGTGTGTATTGTATTAATATAAAGTTATTAAATTTAATAATTTTAATATTATAATATATTAATATCAATATTATATTTCGTAATAATGATAACAATAATAATAATTTTAATATTAATATTTTAATGTTAATGTTAGGGTTAATAATATTTTTTTGCATGGTATTATTGTTAATTTGTTCTATGGTATTTGGACCATGGTATCCAGCCCATAATATTAATAATAATGTGTCCCATGGTAGTTGGCCCATAGGCTTCACCTAAATAAAACTTCTCTTTGAGTTTTTGTAAATATAAAGAGGTTTATGGAGTAAATATAAAAATGAGTTTTATTTATTTACCATAAGTATAAAAAGAGGTTTTATTTATTTACCATACCTCTAGTTTATTTATATTTATATTTATTTACCATATATCTTTTTGATTGTCTGTAAAACTCTTCATATTTAAAATTTATATTGTTTAAATATATGTTTAATTTTTTATTTATATGCTTATGTAAGTTATTTTTAAAGCTGACATTATTTCTATTGGCTTCTGACATACTTACACATCGGGGTGATATTGGGCTTTAGAATGGGCCTCTTGGCACAATAAAAAATGAAATTAGCAAAATTTCAAACATTTTCATTTATTTTTAAATGAGAAGAAAAATATTATATATTATTTTTATTTGTTTTGTGAAATTTAAAATATATTATTTCAAAATAAGGAGATGCATCATAAAGTCTCCATGGGTCTCTTTGGTCTCTCTCTCAAGAGACCAGCCCATTGCCAAAAATATATCTTTGAGAGGGATATCAGAGATATAGAGTACCTACTATAACTGAAAATAAACATATAATCATTAGAGTTATGTCCTAATTTTCTAGATACATAGTCAATATTAAAACAAAAACCATGAGGATAAGAATAAAAAACACAAAGTGAGGGGAAGAGGTTGAATCTGAGCCATCATTTGGTATCAAGCTCGTTGGACTTTCATGAGGTTTCAGAGTTGCAGTAGGAATGCTAAGGTGTTTTTTGATGCATGTCAATTTGTATTCCATCATCTCAATTCTGTTTTTGTAATGTTTTAGATGTTCGTGAATGTGATCTAGAGTGTGCATTAGGTCCCTTCTCAAATCCTGATTTTCCAACATTGTGTGAAAAAGGATAAATTTCAGTTGCCAATAGCGGTATATGGTTAGCATGTATTGATTTACTCTGTTATGTGTTTGGCCCATATCCAGGATCCATTTTTCCCATTATTCCCTAACCTATGAATCTAACAAATATGATCTTTGAACTATAGCTACCCTTTCTTACATGTTTAGTTGTTCTTGTATGTTTACAAGAATATCCTTGTGATACCTTGCAGTCAAGTTGTATTCTTTATTCTGAAGATGGGAACCGACTCTTCTGGCTCACTATTCATAATAAAAAAATCCTCTCTCTAGATGTACTCACTCCCTTGGCATGTTGGCATAGACTTAGGATCTCTGGGTGGACGAGGGCAAAGAATACTAGATATTGAGATAAGAAATGAACCACTTAGGTGTCTCGAAAATGAGGTATAGCCTTAATGCACCGCTCATCAACCCACCCCCTCTGCTTAACCCCGCTTCTATTCCACCTCCTTAGCTTCCATATAAAGAGGCATTCTCAACCCCATTCCAAGAGGTAATTCAACCACTCTTACCACACTAATTGACTGCTACTAGAAGCCACTTTAAACCCAATCTCCCCTCCAACTAGAAAAGGCAAGGCCCAGTGAGACACTGGGAAGAATAACGCAATACTAGGCTAGAGATTGCTACTAGAAGTGACTATACACCCAATTTCCTTTCCTACAAGAAAACAAAAAACCATATCAAACACCAGGAATACTAGCACATTACCATGAGGGCTTCACTCAATGAACCTCTAACATATCACATGCATTCGTGGCATATTAAACAATACCCTTAATTTGACTACATATTGGAAAATACCTCTAAAAATCACAAATTCTATCCTTTTTTCCATTAACATTTTTTATACCCCTTTATATTTTTTCATTAAATTTGAACTCCATTTTTTATACCTGCCAATATAAAAATTCGTTACCCCCCTATTATATGCTAAATATATTATGTCATTTTTTCCTCAATATATATCGCCCAATACAAATGCATGTGATATGGTATTGCTCCCCCTATGCACATTAACAAGCCATAGAATCCAATACTTCCCTCCCACAACAACCTCCGAAATTACTCAGATTCCACACCCCCACCTTAAATACAAGCCTCGACTCTCCCATAGAAATAATAACCAAAGAAATTCCTTTATATTTACCTTCCCAGGTCATACACCAACACAAGTGTGGGGAGACACCAAAGAGGCAAGTAGAACATTTCGAAACAAATAAGGCTTCCTAACACTATAAAGGGGGGCTCCCGACAAAGGATGACAAAAGATGATTGAAGACATAAAAAAAAAAAACGTAAGCACAAAACCAAGAACCAAAGCATAAATTACCTAGTTTAGTCTGGGGAATACCTCTTCTTGACCCAAAAGCCCACTGGCTCAAGCTCTACTTCTTTGTTAAAACTCTAAACTAAACACATTCCACATCTACCTTGACAAAAATTTCTTGCATATTACACCTTCTGAATTATATTTCCAACTGCTTCTTTGTCTAAAGTCTAAACTAAACAGAGTTCCTTGCATATCACCCCTTGTGAATTGTATTTCCAACCTACCACACTTTGTTGACAAGATCCTCACACAAGCTGCGTTACTGCCTCCTCCTTGTTTACATTTACCCCACCAGTTTGTGGCAATATGCTTCAACTTTGGTTTAACTTTGGTTTAAGACTGAAGTGATTTTCTAGGACGATGCTAACCATAGGATCAACCATACACTCTTCCTCTTGCCCTCTCCTCATAACTAACCCGTCTTGTTCACATGCAAACATTCCCAACATGTTATACCAATATATCATTTGGTCTAATGCACTATTAATGCATATAACTTCATCAAACTCCTATTACAAAAAGTGTGTTACTACTCATGCTTGCCTATTGGTTAAGTGGGTAGTGGCAACTTGTGCCCTCCATGCGTGGCCCACTATTCACCCCATTTGTGGGTTTTTAAAATTAATTAGTTAAAAAAAAAAATTCAACCACCCCAAAGCTCAACTAAAAGATATACTCTATGCACTTCAACACTCATGATATTATAATTCACGACATGAGAAATAGTTTGAAAAATAAAATGTCAACCATCTTGGCTTTGAATTCAGAGCTATACTATATTCATTCTAACACTAATAATAGTGTATGAATGTGAAGTACTGTGGATATCTTATTAATGGCCGATTGTTATTGATGTTGCACATTTTTAATTAATGTATTTGAATATAAAAGGATAATATTTCTCTCACATGCTGGAAGTAAGGTTTGTATTATCTTGTGATTGTAGATAATTTTTGTGCGGAAAGTAAGTGGGCTTTATCAATTTTGATTATGCAATTTTTTAATTTGAATTTTATATTTTATTTATTTATTTTTAATTTGTTTTAATATTTTTATTTACCTATGTTTTCAAATTAGTTTTTGATAATATTTGTTATTAATTTTATTTTATTTGGATTTTGCTATTTCATTTTTTTACATTATTATTATTATTTTCTTTTCTTTTTTGGATTTATGTTTTGATTTTTTTCTGGGTTGGTTTAGTATCTTAATCTTTTATACTCAACAAGAATAGAAATAAAAAATTATTTTCATATTTATTTGTATACTTATCAACCAGGATTGATTACCTATTAATCTTAGATAGCAATAAATTAATACTAATTACAATTATCAACTCGTTTATGTATATTTTGAGTAGTTATTTGTTTTGGTTTAAGGGTTCCTTTTTATTTGGGCGAATTATTAATTAAGTTTAAGATTTTATTTTAGCTTATCATTACGGATTGAAAAGATTTTCTAATTTAAAAGAATCTTGAGAAATCATGAAAAACTCATACTCGTATCAGGACATTAATATTATTTGTGATCTCCAAGATCTGAAGAATATCAATGCACATCTTAAACTACCATTATTACAAACTTTCTCATTAAAATAAACATAAATTAAATGAATTGAAAATTGAATGCAAAATGTGAAAAAATTTAGTCATTAATCAACAATCTCAAATCAAAGAATACCAATAATCTCAAAGAAAAATGATCTTAAAAAAATGACATTATATGCCAGCAAAATGTTAGAGAACATAGACCTCGAAAAACATAACCATATTCCTCCCATTGATGAACCAGACATATATATATATATATATATATATATATATATATATATATATATATATATAATTTAAAAAAAATGTAAATATTTGCTATATATATAAATCATAATGATATAATATTTTCATATTTTTTAAAAATATATATTCAAGAAATTTGTAGAATTCATTTGAAATTTTATCTTTTATCATTCGAAACTATTTCAATATAACAATTATCAATTTTATTTTAATAATAATAATAATAATAATTTTTAAAAACAAGTTTGCACATCTACTATTTTAAATGAAAATCTTAGGGTATAATATTATTCATTAGGTTTATAATATTAATCTTAAGGTTTAATATAAATCCCTTGGGTTTATAATCATGGTCAACCATGTTCCAATGCCACATTGCGACAAAGATTGTCTCAATATGAAAATCAACCAAATTCAACCATGGTTCAATGTCACATTGTAACAATTTTTTTCTTAATATGAAAATCAATCATGGTCCAACATCACATTTTGACAAAGATTATCTCAATATGAAGAACAATCATGGTCAACCATGGTCCAACATCATATTGTGATAAAAATTGTCTCAATATGAAAATCAACCACGATCAACCATGCTTATCTTAAGGTTTATAATATTTATCTTAGGATTTATATACCTTGGGTTTATAATATTCATGGTCAATCATAACACAACGTCGCATTGTGACAAATAATGTCTCAATATGAAAATCAATCATGGTCAACCATGTGTATTCTAGGGTTTATAATATTTATCTTAAGGTTTATATACCTTGGGTTTATAAAATTTATGGTCAGTCATGGTCCAACGTCGCATTGTGACAAAGATTGTCTCAATATGAAAATCAAACGTGGTCAACCATGTTTATTTTAGGGTTTATAATATCTATCTTAGGGTTTATATAACTTGGGTTTATAATATTCATGGTCAACCATGGTCCAATGTCACATTGTGACAAAGGCTATCTCAATATGAAAATCAACCATGGTCAACCATGTTTATTTTAGGATTTATAATATTTATCTTAGGGTTTATATACCTTGGGTTTAATATTATTCCCTTGGGTTTATAATATGAATCCCTTGAGTTTATTAATCTAAGGGTTTATATTCCTAGGGAATAATATTATTCATAGGGTTTATAATATTAATTTTAAGGTTTAATATAAATCTTTTGGATTTAATATCATGGCCAACCATGATCCAATGTCACATTGTGACAAATATTGTTTTAATATGAAAATCAATCATGATTAGCCATGATCAATCATGTTTATTTTAAGGTTTATAATATTTATCTTAGGATTTATATACCCTAGATTTATAATATTAGTCTCTAGGATTTAATATTATCCCCTTAAATTTATTAATCTAAAAATTCATATTATTAAGATATAATATTATTCATATAATTTTTAATATTAATCCTAAAATTTATAAATCTTCTAAATTTATTTTTATAATTATTATTGTATTTATAATATAATAATAATAATATTTTATAATATAATAATAATAATTATTTTATTATTATAATTATATATTTATTAGCTATTAATATGAATATTATACTTATATCTATTAATACTTTTTGACGTATTAATATAATTATGCACACACTTATTAATATGATTATACTAGTTTTAATAATTAAAAAAAAACTATCCATCTACACTCACTATATATTTGAGATTAATTGATTTACCATATACACGTGAAAACACCATTCCTAAAATTTATATGCTTGTCCCTAGTCCCATGGAGACGTTTCCATATTGAATGGAAAACCCTGAAGCTGTTCCACCCAAATGCGAGGGAAAACTTCACTGGAATAGATAGAAGAACAATATGATTGTACTCCGATCAAATTCAATATCAAAATACTTTCAGAATTAGTTAGAAAGAATAGCGGTGACCCAACTTAACGTCAAATCAAGCTTGATTTAACGTAATATTTTTTTTCTTCGGAAAATGGATTTAGCGTAGATAATATACATCACGAACTAAAATGATAAAACATTGAGATCTTGATATAAAAGTCAACGCCCACAAAAAAGTATAAGCAGCATCAAATTTGGTTAATTATTATTAGTAATAAAAGATATTATTAATAATAAATCGTAAATATAAAATTTATGTTTTAAATAATATATGTTTAATAGGAATTTTTTTTGTTAATAATAAATTTGAAAATAAAATGCCTAAGATTACATATATTTTATATACATGTAGAATAAGTTTTATAAAATATTAATAACACTAAATAAAATAGAAAAAACATTTTTTATAATGCCAATAAATAAAAAAAATAAAACACTTTTCATAATGTATAAGAAAAAGCTATAAATTTTGAAAATCATATTTTTTTTACTAGTTTTTTTTTTTCTCTTTTTTCTTTCAGAACATGTGATTAATGTTAAAAATATTCTCTATGTTTAATGTTCAATACTTACTTGGTTTATGATTAAATATATGTTATATTTATAAAAGAAATTTGTTATTTGTTTTATATTTTTAAAGATAAAATTTAATAAATTAAAATTAATTAATTTCCTAAAATTATTAAGAGATTGTTTTGATATATTAAAATATATTTTATATATTATTATTTCAAAATTACAAAATAAAATGAAAATTTATGTTAGTTTTAGGGAGATTTGATGAAATTTAAAAATAGTGAAACAAGCATAAAGCATATACATACTAGAAATTATGAAAAACGGGTTAAAGTCCAAAACAATGATGTGTATGAGATTTTTAGTATTTTGAGAGGTTTTTCTTGTTTAGAGGGGATGCCAAAATGTTGTTTAATTTACTTCATCTTTATATCTAATTCTCTTAAATGCTGATGCACAGGCTTAAGGGAATGGAGAAAATGCAGATGTCGGCTTCAAGCCATGTTAAAAGTGGTTTCCCACATTAGAACCACACAATTTAGCACTCAACTAATGCACAAACATGATAGTGAAAGACTAATTTTCAGTTCCTTTGGCTCATGATATGTATGACTCGAATGATGGTCGATTTATCATAATTAAATCCCATTAATTATTCACAAGGGCATGTTTCCATGTCCCTTGGTTTGTTAGTTAAGTGAGATGACAACAACCTGCCCCACCTTATGTCTTAATCATCACCTCATCCAATAAATTGGATCTTACTAATTATTTTAATTAAATTTATTTATTTATGATTTTATGAAATATATTTGTCATAAAAGTGATGTATCAATGAGAATGAATATATACAACTTAATTAGTTGTTAAATCTTATATTAAAATACTCAAATGTCACATTACTTGAGTTACTTTATAAAGAAAATATTATTTTGAGTGATTCTAAATATATTACATGTTAATTAGAATGAATTGAAATATCTCACATGTTTTTTCAGAGTCATTAAACTTCTCACATATTTTTTCACATTCTTGAAGTTGGAGCTTTAATTCCGAGATAATTTGGAATCTACTCTTTCTTTTGTTGATGTTTTTCAAATTTACAGTGTTGTTAGGAGTTCATTACAAGGAATGTGTATTTTCTTTGTTGATAATTTTCAAAATTTACAATCTTGTTGTTAGGAGTTCATTATAAGGAATGTGGAGGAAATTTGTATAGAATAATAGATAAAAGTTGTCATAAGTTATGGATGGGTATAAAGTAAGTTAATTTGTGTAATGATTTTGGTTTAGAAATTAGATATATATAATATTATTTTACATGTAATATTTAAAATAAAAGTATATTAATAAAAGAAAATTTTAGTATTGGCATTAAATAAAATATTTTAATGTTTATATTAAATAACTTAATTTTATATCAATTTTATATAGAGAAAAATAAAATAATTTAAATTTATGTTTTTTCTTATGTTTTCATTTTCTCTTGTGAGCAAGATATGTAATTTATTCCATTCTTAATGTGGAGTTGATATATAACATTTCAAAACTATTGATAACTAAAAACATATTTAATGTGAATTACAAATCAAAATTTCAATATGCATGTTGAGTAAATTTTTTTAACATCAAACATATAGAGAAAAAAACAACAAGAGAATTCTTATTCCATTAATAAGTGTTTCTAATTCAAAATACCAGGGACATTTGAAATTTTTTCACTATTTGATATGTGGTTATGTAACATTTAAAATAAAATTATTCATTATATAGAGAAGAAAAAAAAAGAGATTTTATTCTATATTTTCTGATTCCAAATATATGAAGGCATGTATTAATATTTTAATATAGATAATGTGAAACATAAATAAAATATTTGACTGTCAACTATCTATAAACTATGTAAAACAAGTAAAACACAAAAAAACACACAAAAAAAAAAAAAATACGTTTTATTGTGTGTTTTCCAAAACCAACATATATCCATCATAACAACAAATCTACCAAGATATAAGAATAATAAAGTCTCTTGAGATGCAAACTTTTTCTCAAATTTTACACTTTAACAAATAAATTTACATATTAAAAAATGTGATCCCTCTCACTTTTAGAAGATCCAAAATTAAGATAATTTGATGCTAATTAATAATTAAATTAACACTTATATAAATCTTATTCCATAATAAACACACCTACCAATATCATAATGTAAATATAAATATAACTATAAAAACAAATCTTATATTTAAATTAACATAATTTTATACCTTTATATTCAACTTACTTTTTAACATTAAATTATACCTTTATACTTTTTAACATTAAAAATCTAATGTCCCCGCTTATTCCACTGCGTTACATCTTGTGCACGCTCCAAAAGACGATAATATTGACTGTTGGAATGTCCGCGATACGGATTGTGGGAACCATTGGGCGAGTAGTCCAAGGAATGCTAAATTTTTAGTTCCTTATAGTATTCTAGTTATATAAGTTACGGTGGATAAATATTGATACCAAAAAAAAAAAATATAGTTATTTCTCCATGTATTTTATAATATTAAAAATAAAAATAAATTATAATTACATTATTATTATTTATTAATATATTAATAAATAATTAATATATTAGCTAAGTATATATGTTTTAAAAAATATGCAATAAAATTAAAGATTTTTTCTAGAATTTACTATAGATTTTTTAACTTCCAACTTTTATTACAACATCATAGTTTATTAATATCACATGCTTAATAAAACTATAAATTATATTTATAAGATATTTTGTTTTATTAATTAATTTAATTAAAAAATAATAAGAACATAATTATTTTTAAGATAAATCTCAATTTATGATTACGAATAAGAATATTTTAAAATATTTTGTGTAGGCTAAATGCTTACCATCTACCTAATATTTTTTTATAAATAAATTAAGATTCTCTAAGTCCTACTCTAAAATAGACATAAATAATAATATATTTGTTTGATAATGTTATTTTAAGGTCATCTAATACATAAATAATAATATATTTATTTGATAATGTTGTTTTAAGGCTATCTTGGCCATTTAAAGTATATTTTTAAGATTTAGGATATATTGTTAATGATAAATTTTGTTTAATAATATAATATTATGATGAAGTTAAATTTAAATATTTTGTTTTTTGTTTTTGTTGATTTTTTTAATTGAATAATTTTTTTTTTAAATAGTAGATTTGAGCTATTGAATCTGAGTACAATATAGTGCATTGCAGATTTGAATGGTTGAATATGTGCACTCTAGTATCTAAAGGAGTTTTTGTTAGAGTTCAACAACGGAAATATTTAAATAAAACACAGACACACACAACATTCAACCATGAAAAACAGAGATTTTAACATGGTTCACCCAACCATTCTGGGCTACGTCCACCTAACAGGGCATCGGCAGTCTCATTCATCAACAGGAGAAAATACAATAGCAGAGTTTCTCATCTGCTCAGCTCTTTCTCACTACACATTCCTCATCATGCTCACTTGCCTCTACGGGCTTACATTTTATAGCTGTGAATGGAAACAAACTCATAAATTCTCTCACAACAAATATAGGATGCATTAAATCCTCATCAGAAACTGATGGAGCCAATGTAGCAACAAATCCTATTGTTGTCACCTACATGAGATTTTTCTCCAAATTTAATTAAAAAATAAGAATAAAATCTCAACAATCTCCACCTTGACAACAATTAGCCTGATACCCTGTTTCATTATTATTTTTAGCTTTTTTGCAAGCCAAGAGAAGCCAGACACCATCGTAGCTTCTCTAAAAAAACTGGTTTCGTGAACATGTGTGTACAGTTTCCCTTTGTAAGCACCTTTTCAAGGGAGACTCCCCTTTTAGTGATAACCTGTCTTACAAAATGGTACTTGATAGGTATATGCTTTGATTTACTATGATAGGCGGGATTTTTAGCCAAGTGAATTGCATTTTGACTATCACAAAATAACTTGATGTTGTCCTGCAACCTACCAAACTCACCAAGCAAACCTTTCAAACAAACCGCTTCTTTGCAAGCATGTGAAGCAGCTATGTATTTTTCTTCAGTAGTGGATAAAGCAACAGTGTTCTGTAGCTTTGACATCCAGCTAATAGCTCCGCCTGCAAGAGTAAAGACATACCCTGAAGTTGACCTTCTCTTATCCAAATCAGCTGCAAAATCGAAATCAACATATCCACAAACATATTCACTGCTTCTGTTATAAGTATACAGTAATCACTTGTGCCCATCAAATATCGAAGCACCCATTTCACTGCTGACCCGTGTTCTTTTCTTGGATTTGCCATATACCTGCTGACAACCCCAACTGCATGTGAAATATCTACTCGAGTACAAACCATCGCATACATCAAACAACCTACTACATTGGCATAAGGAATTCGAGACATATATTCCTTTTCTTCATTAGTGTTAGGGCATAAACGTGAAGAAAGTTTAAAATGGGAAGCTAAAGGGACTGAAACAGGCTTCACATTGTTCATACCAAATCTCAAAAGTATTTTCTCAATATAATTTTGTTGTGATAGCCACAACTTACCATTGCTCCTGTCTCTGAAAATCTCCATGCCCAAAATTTGTCTTGCTGCTCCTAGATCTTTCATATCAAACATCCTAGCCATCTGAGCCTTTAACCTGTTGATCTCTGTTATGCTTTTTCTTGCTAAAAGCATATCGTCAACATACAACACTAAGATAATGAACATTCCATTACTTAATTTCTTAAAGTAAACACAATGATCATATTCACTTATATAATTTTGACTCATCATGAAAGAATCAAATTTATTGTACCATTGTCGAGGCGACTGCTTCAGACCATACAATGATTTCTTGACTCTGCAGACAAATTTCTTGTTGCGATTTTGAACAAACCCTTCTGGTTGTTCCACGTAAATCTCCTCATCTAAATCTCCATGTAGAAATGCAGTTTTAACATCTAGTTGCTGTAATTCTAAATCAAGTAAAGCAACTAATGCTAACACAATCCAAATTGAAACAATTTTTACAACTGGTGAAAAAATCTCATGAAAGTCAATTCCTGCTTTCTGAGAAAAACCTTTCGCGACCAGCCTCGCTTTGTACCTGTCTTCTGTATCATCAACACCCTTCTTCAATTTGTAAACCCACTTACATCCCACAGTTTTTCTGTCTTTGGGAAGTTCTACCAGATCCCATGTGGCATTCTTGTCTAATGCCTTCATCTCGTCCTTCATAGCCTCTTTCCACTTACCACTGTTTGAACCTTCTATAGCTTCCTAATAGCACAAAGGTTCATCATTGTTAGCGGTTAAAGCAACTGAAGTAACATAATCATCATACCTTTTAGGAAGACGTATGATTCTCGTAGACCTCCTTAAATATGTTTCTGATACTTCCCCAATTTGTTGATTATTTTCTGTAGGAACTTCTTCATGATCAGCATCTAAAACATGTTCATGATCTGCATCTGAAACTTGTTCATGATCTGAATCTGAAACTTGTTCATCTGGACTATCATTAGTATTTGAACTGGTTTCAAACTGAATGTGTTGAAGCTTAGGTACATTATCCTGTTTCAATTTATCATCTACATCTGGATTTTCAAGTGAGGATTCATTAAATTTAACATCTCTGTAAATGATGATCTTGTGAGTAGTAGGATCCCACAACCTGTATCCCTTAGTCCCATCACCATATCCAACAAAGATATATCTTTTTGATTTAGGTTCTAATTTAGAACGCTGATGTTTCGGAACTAGAGCATATGCATCACAACCAAAAACTTTCAGTTTAGAATAATCACATGGATAACCTTTTCATACCTCTTGAGGAATTTTGCATCCTATTGCAGTTGATGGTGATCGATTTACCAAGTAACAAACTGTAGAAATCGCTTCTGTCCACAACTCCTTCTGCAAATTGGCGTTACTAAGCATACTTCTTGCTCTCTCTAAGAGAGTCATGTTCATGCGTTCAGCAACTCCGTTTTGTTGAGGAGTATATACAGTGGTTTTATGTCTTTCGATCCCAGCATCCTTGCAATAATTATCAAATTCCTTTGAAGTAAACTCACCACCATTGTCAGTTCTTAAACATTTAATGGTTCTTCCGGTGATGTTTTCAACTAATGCTCTAAACTGTGAATACATCAGACTTCTTATTAACATGTAGACCCACACTTTTCTAGAGAAATCATCAATAAAAGATACAAAATATGACGATCCTCCATATGAGGTTATAGGAGATGGACCCCAAACATCAGAATGGATATAATCAAGGATTCCCTTACTAGTATGTTTTCCAGTTTTAAACTTCTACTTGCTTTGTTTCCCAAACAGACAATGTTTGCAGAAATCTAACTTAGAAGATTTTAAACTAGGAAGTAACTTACGATCAGATAAAATTTTTAATCCTCTTTCTCTCATATGGCCCAACCGTTGATGCCATAAACGAATAGAATTACTGTCATTTTCAGATACTGTAGAAGCATGATCTGACTCTGTTCTTCCTTCTAACTGAAAAATATTTCCAACCTTCTTTGATTTCATTACTAGTAAAATGCCTTTATAAAATTTCATTACTCGACCTTTAATAAATGTTTTATATCCATTAGTGTCTAGTACTCCTAGTGAAATGAGGTTTTTTCTTAGTTCAGGTACGTGTCTTACATCAGTTAGAGTTTTATTTTTCCCATCAAAAATTTTAATCTGGATGCTTTCAATTCCAACAATATGACATGAGACATCATTTCCCATGTAAAAAACTCCATCACTGATTGAGTTATAAGTTTTAAACCACTCTCTATGAATGCACATGTGATTTGAAGCACCAGAATCTAACAGCTAATGTTGATCATGATTGGACAAACTAACTGATAACACTTCATCACTCATACCTGAAATGGATTCCAAACCTGTATTTGTCGTGTTTGCTTCTTTCTTTTCTGTCGAAGAGTCTCCTTTGGATGTTTTCTGTCTCTTCCAACAGTACTTCTTCAGATGTCCTGATTTTCCACAAAACCAGAACTTTACCTTACTCTTCTTCCCTTTCGATTTTGAACGCGAGTTGTTGTGCTTACTGAAGCGTCTTTATTTAGAATGACCTCTAACCATCATTGCTTCTGATGTAGAGGTTTCTGAATCTGACCTCTTCCTTGTTTCTTCGGACAACAAAGCTCCAACAACATCATCAAATTCAAGGGTTTCTGATGAACTAAGACTTATATAAGTAACGAAATGATCCCATGACTTGGGAAATGAGCATAATAAAGTTACAACTTTATCTTCTGATTCAAATTTTACTTCTATACTTTCTAACTGCACTAGGAGAGTATTAAAAGTATTCAGATGATCAGTTATCATCGTACCTTCCTTCATGCGCAAGCTGTACAACTTTCTCTTCAGAAGAATCCTATTGGTTAAAGATTTTTTCATGTACAACTTTTCAAGCTTTGTCCACAAACTAGCAGCAGTTTTCTCTGACACGATGTTAAACAAAACATCATCCACCAAACACAGTCGAATGTCGCTCAGTGCTCTTTCATCCAAATCACTCCATTCATCATCTGTCATGGTGTAAGACTAATTGGCTTTTCCCAACAGCACCTTCGCCACGCCTTGTTGCATGAGTAGATTATACATTTTCACTTTCCAGATCTCGAAGTTGTTTTTTCCATTGAACTTCTCGATCTCAAATCGAGCACTTTCTGTTTTTGCCATGTTTATTAACTTGTGTCACAAAAAAAACTCCAATTGCAACTTTTAATAAATGAAGTTTTTTTTTTGTTTTTTTTTTAATCAAAAAATAATTTTGATTAAAAAATACCCTTGCCTTTCAAAAAAAAAACCCTTAAGTTAAAAAATAACTATACCCTTTACCTTATAAAATGCCTTTCCTTTAATACCATGTGCAAATGGAATTTAATGCAAATCAATTTTACTTTAAACACCACTCATATCGATATACACAAATCGATTTTAAGAACTACAAATCGATCTTTAAAATAAAATTCAAAAAACCTTTGAATAAATCGATATGAATTAATTTATCACTTTTTAAATATATCGATATGAGTTAATGGCAGTGTTTGAGCATTTAAATAAATCGACTTTTCATAGACCGATTTAAACAGATAATTTGCCTCCAGCTTCTTCACGTTCAGCAAATTGATTTAGAACAAATAATTGAACTTACCATTCAATGCATCATTCATCACTGTTTAACAAGACAACAACATATGGACCAACGTTCAATGCTTCCGAACGCTCACTGTGTTGTGACTCCTCCACACTTGACCCTCCGAATTCAACATAGCACAGTAAGCATAATTAAACCCAGCTCAGCATTACAGTGGTGTGAAACAGTTCACGTGCATGACCACACAGATCAACAATAGATCTGGTTTATTCCTCCAATGTCATTTATGTCTCCATCCCACAAGCATATCTAGTCTTTAACACACATATCTAACACTCCAGCCTCACCGTCCAATGCACAGATTACAACGATCATATCATTTGCAAGGTGCACGTTTTCAACAGCCACGGCTGTTCCAATTTTTCGAAAATATGAAATTGGCTAGCACAGCAAACCAGGTTTCTGCAATAGCTTACAGCTCTGTATTAACGCTAACACTGCTCTGATACCAAGTGTTAGAGTTCAACAGTGGAAATATTTAAATAAAACACAGACACACACAACATTCAACCATGAAAAACAGAGATTTTAACATGGTTCACCCAACCAATCTGGGCTACGTCCACCTAATAGGGCATCGGCAATCTCATTCATCAACAGGAGAAAATACAATAGCAGAGTTTCTCATCTGCTCAGCTCTTTCTCACTACACATTCCTCATCATGCTCACTTGCCTCTACGGGCTTACATTTTGTAGCTGTGAATGGCAACAAACTCATAAATTCTCTCACAACAAATATAGGATGCATTAACTCCTCATCAGAAACTGATGGAGCCAACGTAGCAACAAATCCTATTGTTGTCACCTACATGAGATTTTTCTCCAAATTTAATTAAAAATAAGAATAAAATCTCAACAGTTTTCAAGGTTATGAACTTATATATACATTTAAAAATGCAATTTAAACAACATAAAGTATGATCTTACTAAGAAACTTATCATTGAATTTTGATAAAAACAGTCAAAAGATAGAATATTTAGACTATGTTAGTTGATGTTTGGATTTTGGTTTCTTTCTCATTCGTTGATTTATATCATGTTTGTGTGTTTTGAATTTGTAATGTTGACTAGAAGAATAATTAGTTAATTTTTAATTTAATGAGAAATTTATATCCAAATATAATTCTTATAATTTTAGTTTTAATGATTGGATTGAAAACTAACCCCACAATTTTAAGTAAGACCATTAATTTTTATTAATTAAAACACAGTTTTTTAAATGCATAAATTACCACATAAAATTGACATTTGAAATATAATTAAACTTATACTTAAAAAATTTTAAAATTTCAGAATTATATTTGACAACATTATTGTAAATAAAAATCACAATATTATTATTATTTATTTAAATTATTAAAATTGATAAAAAAAATATTATGAAAAAAATTTAATTTTATAAATAAAATATACCCGTTTTGACTTGCAATTAAAAGCTATACTCCATGTCATCATGGACTTATAGTTATGCGCATTTGCAAATAAAAGCTATACTTTATGAATGTGAAGTATTATGAATGTGTGTGTGTTTTTTTTCCAAAAAAATGAATGCGTTATTAATAGCGACTTATAGATGATATTGTTGATTTCATTTTAATGTGCTGGGAAATGAAAAGATAATTATTTTATTTTATAAGTTGGAAATAATGTTTGCCATTAGGTTTAAGAAGATTTATCTGGCTATTTACTGATTATAAATGTACATATAGTTTTTATTAATTTTGGCCAAGCATCACTCAAATTTCCTATTTTATTTTTGGACTTTTTATTTTTTTCATTTCTCTTTAGCCTGAAATATTTAGTATGTTTATTATGGGCGTGTCGTGTTTCCAAGTTTTGTTATTTTATTTTCTAGGTCTTTTCTCCAATTTTTTAGATATACATTATTATAATAATTATAATACTTTCTAGATAATTATTATTAGTAGTAGTTATGTGATTTATATATATTGAGTGTTTGTTTTTTTGGCCGGTTTGTTATCTTATTTTTTTTTTTATCATGTGCTTAAAACTTGTTAGTAGTAGTTATGTGATTTATATAGATTGAATGTTTGTTTTTTTGGGTTTGTTTAATATTTTATTTTTTTTATCATTTGCTTTAAGTAAATATTGGATACTTATTCGTCTTTTGAATGTAAAACTCGGAATATTCATAGTTGTTATTTTTACTCTACATTTTAAATTTAAATCATGACTCATCATCATGACAACTTGCAAAGAAGACAAAAGATCAAAGTTAAAAAATAGTGGAAACAAAAATGAAAAAAGGCCAAAACTAGTTTTTTGAAAAAATTATTAATTTACCTAACTACTTATTTTTATTTTTTTATTTTACATCTAATTTAATAACGACCCCTTTAAAATATTCGTCTTTGTTTTTTTATTTATTTGTTATTTGTTTTCAATTTTTCCCAATCATTAATTTACCATGCTCAAGTAGTTTAAGATATAACTTTAGGTTTTTATTATGAATTGTAGAGATTTGAGAATTCAAGAAATATTGAAATTAGAATATCAATATTCTTTGTGTTTTCCAAAATCCATTCCACCCTCCAGTTTAGGATATAAATTTAGTTTTCTATTATGAATTGTAGGGGTTTGAGAATTCAGAAATATCCTGAGAAATATTGAAATTAGAATATCAATATTCTTTATTTTTTGTTTTCCAAAATTCATAAAAATAAATATTAATGAAAATTTTAGATTATTATTATCATAAATAAAAATAAATAAATAAAATAAATTAGTAAATAAAATCAAGAAACACAACCCTTTTCCACCTACTTATAAACCGAAAATAGCAATCAATGATCATAATTTTTAAATATTTACTAAAACTATTAAATTATTGAAACTTTGCTTTTGAGATATATACATGAAAATTGCCCAATATAAATCATTATAATGTAATATTTTCCAGATTTTTAAATTTATATTCAATACAAGTCATGGCATACATATTAAATATTTCATAAATCTGTTTTTTCGACTCATAAGCTGCAACCATTACAAACCCAAACATTTAGTTTGCAAATTTAATTTCCCCCCCACTAAAAACAAGTGTAATTTATTATCAAGCAATAAAATCACATTCTGCACATATATGTCCAAATATTATTCATATATGAAAATCTCACAGATCTATCAAAAAATGGACGAAAAGCCATTTGATAAGTATTAAAAGAATAGTTATCTACAGATATGGTATAATATATCCAAAAAGTATAATCACATATAATGTACTCATAGAAAAATATTAAAAATAACATATAAGTGTTGTTTTAGTTTGACATATACACAACCATTTTAAAATTGCATGGAAAAAAAATATAAATATCTTGTGCATTTAGTGCTTCTATATCAGTGAATGAAAGTTCTATGAATATAGTCTTGGAATATATTGTTTAGAGAATCCAAAATAATCTTAATCTAATGACCAAAAATCCTAAATAATCTAGTCTCATGACCCAGCCGAAGACTCTCCTTAGAGAGGGAGCCTAGGCTTACTAAGATCCACTAGACCTTTTGTTGCTACATTGTCCTACTTGTTAAAGATAATGGAGAATATATAGTAGAGAAAGTCGGTTAACCTGAACATTAGATTAGGAGCTTGTTCCTACTTCTTAGATTTTGGATCTAACTTCCCTTTTTTCATGTAATCTATATATTGTTTGGTTTCTAATGAGAATGAAGAGCGACTCGCACATGCAGTCCCTATTGGTGTAGCCTCTCATAGTAGAGATAACTAGTACAATTTTCAATAATATTTGATTCTTCCATATTTTATCATGGTACCAGAGCCGCAGGGTTGAGTCAAAGCGAGAGTGCTTTTGATCATGTCAGTATCCAGGCGGTAGAGGAGAAGCCCCTGATGACCTGAGGGTAGCCTGAGTGAGGCTGTGAGAAATATATATATATATATATATATATATATATATATATATTTCTGGGCAATAAAACCGATCAACACATTCGTTTGAGACAAATATACGCCAATCAACGCGAATTCATACCCGAGAAAGGCATTGATTTCAAAAATCAGCACGGAGTCACACGGAGAAAACACGCTGATCTTTGTTAGTACTTATAGGGTTTCTGCCTAGCACGACCATCACAAAATTTTCTTAGAATGCTTGAGCCAGAGAGCTCGTGAAAGGAGTTTGTGTAGTAATATTAAAGGAGCCAGAGAGCTCAGGGGTTGGGAGCGACATGGAGCCAGAGTGCTCGTGAAGCGGATCGCTGATTGAAGCCAGACAACTTTTGCTTGTCGAGCCAGAGAGGTCATGCCTGCAGATCCAGTGAGATTGTATAGAGGATTTAGAGTGCCTGTAGATCGAGTGTGATTGCGTCAGAGGAGTCAGAGAGTCATGGCATTAGAGGCAACAGGAGTGGAAGGATGAATGTAATCATGATTCGTGACAGAGTGAGCCCGTGGTGCAGTGTGCAGAGCAGCATTCTAAAGAGGTCAAAGAACATGTAGATATGTTTCTTAATATTGTTGTTTTTTTTATCCAGGGTAGGTCAGGTTTTCTGTCAATTGCCAGACGTCTTTTTTTTATTGTCAATATGAATAATTTGATGGAAGTATACATTAATGAGAGAAACAAGCTTGATGGTTCCAACTATTCAAATTGGAAATTCAAGTTACAGACTATGCTAGAAGGGCATAGTGCATGGGGGATCGCGATTGGAGATGAGGTGAAACCTAAAATTGCAGCAGGTGCAACAGCTACAACAATACAAGAGTGGGAGAAGAGGGAGAACAAGGCAAGAAATATGTTGAATATGGCAGTCAAAGAGTGCATCATCCCTCACATCAGAGACTGCAAGCCTGTGAGTGAAATCTCGACAACTCTCAGAGACCTGTATGAAATTTGAAATACAATCTCCTATTGTTCCTAAAAAGAAATATTATCTCCATCAAGATTGAGGAGAATGAGACAATAACAATGTTCACCTCACGCATGAAGGACTTGAAAGACGAGCTTGGCGACATCACAGAGGCTGTAAGTAATACTGATCTGGTAAATATTACCATGAATGGTTTGATTGACGATTACCAGATGTTTATAATGGTCTTGAATGCTAGAGAAAAAGGCCCCAAGTTCGAATAATTGAAAAGGATCCTCATGCAAGATGAGGAAAGGTGGATGGAATTGAAACCCCAAAATTTAGATCTAGCTCTCATGGCGAAGAAGAAGCCATTCAGAGGAAAAGCGAATGGAGGACAAAGAGGTGGAGGCACAACACAGAAAAGGTTGAATCCATCTCAAGGTATGTCACCAAACAAGAATGATCCACCATTAAAATGTTTTTATTGTGGAAAAATTGTCCATGTGGCTAACCACTGTCGTAAGAAGAAATATGATGAAGGTCAGCAGAGATACAAGAGACATGCAGGGAATTTTGCAGAGTTTGCAGATGATGACCATAACTAGGATCTAAGATTGTTTATGGCTAACTCTGATGAGAAGAATGAAGAAAATATGTGGTATGTGGATTCAGGAGCATCCACTCACATGACATGCAATAGAAAATGGATTGAGGACTTCAAGGAAACTAACACTTGAGAAAAAATCTACCTTGGCGATGACAAAGGGTACCCAATCTAAGGACATGGTAACGTTCTTGTAATACTGCCTAATGGTAATATTAGGTTCATTCAAAATTTGATGTATGTACCCGGCATTAATAAGATTCTGATTTTTGTTTCAATGATAATAGATCAAAACCTTAAGGTAGAATATTATAAATCATATTGTGTTGTTAAAGATTTGTTGGATTCTATGAAGACCATTATGGACGACCGTTACAAGATGGATGTGAGAAGTGCACCGCATGAAGCCTTGACATCATTAGGAATGTCTATGGAAGGACAGTGGCATCAAATATTTGGTAATATAAATTTCAAAGATTTCCAGTTAATTCAGAAGAAAGGTATGGTTACTGGTCTTCCTGATTTAAAGAATAGTCTTGTTGATTGTGAAGCGTGTGCTCATGGGAAGATGCACTGAGATGAGTTTCCTGTTAATGTTAATAGAAAACGAAGAGATATACTTCAGTTATTCCACACTGATTTATGTGGGCCAATGCAGTCAAGATCCTTGGGAGGTTCATATTAGTTCTTATTTTTTGTTGATGCTATATTTATGTGGGTATATTTTCTTAGCAAAAAGATTCATGTTTTTTAATACTTCAAGCAATTGATAAGCATGATAGAGAAGTAGACAAGAAAAAACATAAAGATTCTCTGCTCAGATCAAGGGGGGAGTATAGGAAGGCTGATCTCAGCGAATATTGTAAATAACATGAAATTATACAATAGTATATAGTACCCTACACTCCTCAACATAATAGGGTTGCAGAAAATAGAGACAGAACCCTCGTGGAGTGTGCTCGCAGTATGATGAAAGGTAAGAATATTTCTAATGGATTTTAGGTTGAAGCTATAAATATGGTTGTTTATTTTTAAAAAATAATTCGTACAAGAAGTTTGGAATCTAAAACACCTTTTTAAGCCTTATTAGGTTTTAAGCCTTCAATTAAGCATTTGAGAGTTTTTGGTTCCAAATAATTTTCCCATGTACCAAAGGAAGACATAAAGAAACTTGATGCAAGGGCCATCAAATGTACATTTTTGGGATATTGTACTAAATTTGAAGATTAAAAATTATTTGATCCCTCTAATCACAATTTTTTTGCTACTAGAGATGTATCTTTCATAAACAAGTCCATGATAGAAACAATGTAAACAACAATGATGATTGGGAAATTCCATTGTTGGTGGAAGAAGGAAATGGTGAAATAGAAGAAAGCCATAAATAACAACAAAAATACAAAGAATAAAATGTTTCAGATGAAATCATTGAACCAAGTCCATCAAGAGATGATCAGAATAGGTTGGATGCCACTCCAACTCTCAAAATATCAGGTAGGAAAATACAACTGTTGGTAAGATACATAGAGAATTCTTATAAATAGCATGTTAAGTGTTTTTGAACCCTCTAGTTATAAAGAAGCAAGTCAATATAATGAATGGAGGTAAGCCATGGAAGAGGAACATGAATCAATTCTGAAAAATAAAACTTGGGAGTTAGTTTAATTACCTGAGGGTAAATAAACCATAGGTTGCAAATGGTTATACAAACCCAAATTTAATGCAAATCAGAGCATAGATAAGTATAAATCTAGACTAGTTCCAAAGGGATATTCACAAAAATAAGGTGTAGATTATGAGGAAACCTTTGCCCCCGTAGCTAAACTTAATACAATCAGAATGTTGATTGCCTTAGCTACTAACACCACTGGAAAATGCACCAGCTAGATGTTAAGTCTGCTTTCTTAAATGGGGAACTGAATTAGGAATTATATTTAATGAAACTTGAGGGTTTTGTCAAACAGGGAAAAGAAAATTTAGTCTGTAGATTAAAGAAAGCTTTATATGGACTAAAATAGGCTCCAAGATCATGGTATGATAAAATCTATTCATTCTTCTTGCAACACATCTATAATAGAAGAAAAAATGACCCCAATCTCTATACTGTATTTGATGAAAAGGGGAGAATAGTTTTGATTTATTTATATGTAGATGATCTCCTCAATACAGGAAATGAAGATAAACTCATTGAAGAAATCAAGGTGAAAATGTCACAAATTTTTTAGATGAAAGACCTTGGTGAGCTTCGCTACTGTTTGGGTCTAGAGATATGGAGAGATTCAGGACAAACCTTTCTAGCACAGAGTAAGTATGTTAGGAATCTTCTGACAAAGTTTAATATGGATCAATGTAAGGCTACAGCAGTGCCGCTACAAAAGAACACCAAACTTGAGTGTGATGATGGTTCAAAGGAGGCAACTACAACATTGTATAAGAAGTTGGTTGGGAGTTTAATCTACTTGACCACTACTAGAGTAGATTTGGCTTACGTAGTTAGTGAATTAAGCCAATTTATGTCCAAGCCACTTGAGAGCATTAAATTGCAGCTAAAGGCGCCTTAAGGTATCTATAAGGAACCTTAGACTATGGCATTTTGTATATTTATTCCTGTGATGTGAAATTGACAGGTTTTTCAGATTCCTACTGGGTTGGAAAAGTAGATGATAGGAGATCCATTAAAGGCTCAGCACTTAGCATTGGGTCCAAGGTAATTGCATGGAGTAGTAAAAAGTAGAACACAGTTTGCTTGTCTTCAGCTGAAGCATAGTACCAAGCGTTGTGAGGAAGTTTGGTTGAGGCGACTTCTCTAAGATGCAGGAGAAGAACAGAAAGATGCAACAGTGATCAGATGTGATAACCAGAGCTCCATCAAACTCACAAACAATCTTCTGTTCCATAAAAACACCAAGTCCATTGATACTCAGTTCCACTTTGTCAGGGAGAATGTTCAATCTAAAGAAATTCATGCTGAATATTGTAGTACTTGTGACAATGTTGCCGATATTTTTACTAAGCCCCTTGGTAGAATTAAATTTAGGATGTTTGGGGACATGTTAGGAATATTTGTGAACTCTTTCTCTGTTAAGGGGGAGTGTTGAAGACAATGGAGAATCTATATTAGAGAGAGTTGGTTCACCTGAACCTTAGATTAGGAGTTTGTTCTATTTCTTAGGTTTTGGTTCTAACTTCCCTATTTTCATGTAATCTCAATATTGTTTGGTTTCTAATGATAATGCGCACACAGTCCCTCTTGGTGTAGCCTCTTAGAGTAGAGCTAACCAGTACAATTTTCAACAATATTTGATTCTTCCATATTTTATTATTACTTTGTGAGACGATCCACCCATGAGCAATAGAGAGAGCTGTGATTACAAATCAAACTTAACATATCCCACAACCACACTCTAAGTCTCCAACCAACCCACCAATTCCCCAAGACGCTTAAGGAAACCCTTGAAATTTTTTTTTTAAAGAAAAGAACCACCATCTCTCCTTGCATTAAGCCTACATTATGGCCATGGCACACACAAACATCTAATGGAATGTCTTACATAAGAGATACCTATTGTGCTTCAATTCAATTTCTCCCATAACCCATAGGACATATAAATTTACTAAAACCCTACCTACCCTCATCTCCTTGGTCTCCTCAAATGAGATATTTGCATAAAAAAAATACCCAACTTGTTACTGATGATCTACTATTACAAACAAAATTCACATATTTCATCTCTACCACACACTTCATGAAATTCGTACACGATCTGAGATTTCTTGCTTTATCCAAGTGCAAATGACCACACAATCATAAAATTTACGATGTTTGAGCTTGCTCCGTTTACCAAGTACACTTCACCCAATATTCTCGAGACGTCTACATATTGAATGTACAAAAGACCTAAAACTGCTAGCTACAACTTGTTGTCCAATATCCAAACCTGTTGTCCAAGACAACATCCCTCAAGCTTTAGGCTTTAATTTTTCACACACAAAACATGAAGCTGGATTTAGCCTAACATGTTAGTTTTAACACTGAGAAAAGCTTAAGATAATGCACATAACTTGAACAAACTAAAATGAAATAACAATTAAGATTTTGATACAAAAGTGGATGCCCACAAAAACATAATAGCTAGGATAAAGTAAGCACCATCATATTTTATGAAACATATCTTATATTTTTTTCTCATTATTAGTATTAACCATAAAATTAAAAATTAAAAATTAAATAACTGAATTATACCATAATATTACACATTTAAAATATTAAAAAAATATTATCAATATATAAAAATAGCATTTTAAAAAATTATGGAAAGAAATTGTAATTTTGAATAATCATATAGAAAATTTATAAGTTTGAAAAAGCATGTGATTAATATTGAAACATTCTAACAAACGAACCTTATCATCAATATCCCTACATTGAAACATTCTCTTAGTTAGATTTTCCTTTGCCACATAATTATTAATCTTCACTTATATTTACGTAATTTATATTATGCTGTAATAAGTGTAAATGAAATTTATTGTTTATTTTATAAAATTATTTTTTAATTATTTAATATATTAAAATATATTTTAAGATAGTAATTATTATAAAATAATTATATTTTATTATAAATTTTTTTTTTTTATAAATATTAATGGGAATTTGTATCCTACTTAGTTTTATTTTAGTAATTATTAGAATTAAATTTCGTTTATTTCTTATTTTTAATAAATTTATTTATCATAAAATTCATGTTTATATGTACAATTAAAATCATTTTTAATGGTTTTTGAAACAACAAAAATTACATTAACAAAAAAAGAATTGTATTTTATAAATACAATATTAATTGAAACGAGTCTAAATCTATAGCATGATGAAATTGTAAATATTTATATGATTTTTCACATTTATCAATTTTTAGATCACAAAATAATAATAAATTTTAAGTTAAGATTTATTTATTTATTGATAATAAGTTTTCATTTTTTATTTTTTATTAATATCGATGATTACATGGGTTAACTTTTTTACACTTTTTCTAGGCTTTTTACAACCAATTTTTACCTTAAATCTTCGATCTCAACATCTCAATACTGTCAACACTTCTATTTTGCTTCATAGGCTAATGTCTAGTAGTGAAATGTCTTATCTCTTACTTCCTAGAACAAGGAATAAATGTGAAACTCCAAAGATATAGTATTTGTTGGAAATATTCCAGCCTCTCTAGGTTCATAACAAAAATGAATGTTAAGGCATTGAAAATTTGGAAAAAAGCTCCAATAAAAGGTATTTATTTAATCTTTTTTCCATAAAGGTAAGTCTTCGACCAAAACCATACATATGCAATTTTCAAGAGAAGAGTCTAGCCATTTATGCCTTCTCAATTAGGGTAATGTTATGTGAAATGACATTCCAATTAGTGGAAAATATCTTACACTAAGTTCAACTCCTAGTTTAACCCCATGACACTTATTTTTGTATAATGTATTATTAATTTTTTCAACTATTTTAACTCTCCAAAGAATGATAATATATTTCAATTTATTACAATAATGTAGTCAAAATTCCTTTGTGTTTTGAGTGATTGAATGGAAACTAAAACACTTTTCCTAAATTTAGAAATTAGAAAAAGAATAAAACAACCTATGATGGGGGAGGAAATGCCTCCAACTTTTTCCAACCTTTCAATGCTATCAATAACAAATACCTCCCATGTTTTCCAAGCTTTCAAGGATATTGATATCTTAAAATATTTCCTCTAATAATGTCAAAGTGTTATAACTTACCAATAATAATTTTTAAGTTGAATTAAATTTTCAAGTAAGATTAAAAACATTTACAATATTATATATATATTAAATGACTACGTTAAAAGTATATTAAGTTTCGTAGAAATCATCATTTGCATATCCTTACAACCAAACAAGAAAACAAGTTAAGATAGCAGTACCCCAATCAACTTTCTCGAATAAGAGGATATTTTGAAAGAGCATACTAAAAGGAAAAGTTGCTATAGGAATTTTCACACGTGTATTTATTGGCCAAATGAGCTCCATATAAGACCACAAAGTTACTAAGCTATATTATATGTATTTCATACTTTTTGTGATTTATTTATTTATGAATATATATATTTTTTTTCCTAAAAAATAAATTATAATTTCCATTATTTGAAATGGAAATTTCATTTTGTAGATGCATTTTTGTGCATTCAAAAAACCATAAATGCTTTTCCCAAAAAATAAAAAATAAAAGTAACATGTAAGCACCATATGTGCATTTATATATGTTCAATTAAGGTTCTCTCATGATATGAGAAAGACATAACTAAACCTATTTTTTAATAGGCCCATCGAGTTTGTTGTTAATATGTTAGAAAAAATTATACAAATACAACTTTATATATTTTCCATCAGAATATTTATATATAAACAGAATTTTGAGAAGATAAATAAAACATAAGATTTAGCTCATAGGATGTTCTAGTTGCAAACCCTCTCTATGAAAGGATTGTGGTATTAATTCAAATATTTGTCCCCTATCTTTTCTGTAATATTCCAAGTACCTAGAGTCTCTCAAGCACATGCTTTAGAAAGGGAGTTTGTCACTCAAGTTCTTTCTCTGTAGATGTGATGACACGAAATTGTGTCAAAAGTATGTTTAACTTGTTTTTTTTTCTAAAATAGGAGACAATGTGTGCATGTGAAATATGTGTACATTATTGAACCAGCTTATGATAATCATAGAGTCACCAAAGATATGAATATGCCAGACATTTTTCTCAATAAAAAATAAGTGGGAGCTTAAGACTAAGAATTTCAGCATAGTTATTTGATCTTCTTCCCAATCCACTCTAAAGGTTGAAATAATGATATACCCCTCCCACATTCATTCCCTTGTAAAGAGGCCCCATCAAACTACACCTAGGGGATGGATCGTTCAATCTTTTCATCAATTATAATTTGCGGGTTGTGTACGAATATCATCTTCAGGAGTAGAGACATAATTTCCAAAACATGGGAAACCACTTTGTTAGGAGATGATGGTTTGTACTTAAATATCTACTTGTTTTGAGAAATCCAAATGCCTTATTTTATGAGAGGAGGATGTCTTTTTATGATTAAATTACATTCATTCCTATTTAGAAATTAACAATCGATTATCATTAATTTCATCATTTAAAATATTTTTAAATTTATATATATAATTAAAACAACTATAATATATAAATATATATATTAAAGAGATGTATTCCATCTTATAAAGAAAATAATTGACCAGTGGACAAAACTTAACACCTTTTCCACTTACCAAGATTTTATGCAAGCCTCAGCATAAAGAAAAGGAATTTATCGATCTCTTGGATGTGGATAATATTATTTTTTTTATTTTTTACATTATTTTATCAATTGTAAATATTACATTTAATATTATTAATAAAGGTTTTAAAAGATTTTATTTTTAATGGTTTAGTGAATAATTCGTTTCCTTAACTGTGGATTCAAGTCCACATAAATATGTTGTAACTGACCCATTTGTGGCATTCATAAAATAGTTATACTTAGTGTAATAGTAGTAACTAATTATCCATAAATTCTCATTCCAATCGTATTACTTGAAGTGGATTTTGTTGCTAACTTAGCAGAAAAAAACCCTAGTAGGTTTTCTAAGGTGGTTCATATGAAAGAGATAGAAAACCCCAATAGACTTTCTAGTGAAATCCATGATGTCAGTTTCAAGGTTGATTTGGAGACTCGGGAGGAACCCTCAACTCCTCAATTAGCTATGAGGACCAAGTGCTTGGTTGTAGTGACTCCTCACTCTGTCATTGATGAGGGAGACCTCACTATAGTCTAACCATTGGTCGAGGATTAAAACCCTAAGAGGATTTTTCTCTCTATATGTGGGGATGTTTATAATCCTCACAATGTTTTCACTAAAATTATACTTCCTATTCACTCTAGGCATGGAACTTCAAATACAACTTTTTTTTTAATTGAACAAAAAGGAGAAACCACTAGAGGTTCAAAATGGGAAACATTCTAGGATGAAAGCTTAGGTTGAACATGCTCCTGGTATTCCTATGAAAGAATATGCCCTCTTGGATACATTCTCAGGTAATTTAATATAACATATTACTCCCGAAGATATTCTTTTGTTAGATCAAATCAAACTAAATTCTTCTCTTTCTATTGTTACAAATCAGTTTGTTCATCATGTTTTCAAAAATACATCTTTCATAAATTAGGGTCTAAAATGTATTTACAATGAATACTTCCACCAACTAATTGGAAACACTAAAATTTATAGTAAGCTTATTCTTCCTAAGGGTTTGGAGAAATTTCATTATCTGGTATTAAGAACATATGGTCCTCCTAGAGTACTTTGTTTACCTTTGGTCTTAATAATTTTTCAGTTGCATTTGGATCATCAAGAAGGTCATTTGATAAGCCTTTTTCCCCATATATGATTTCCTATTCTCCAATTCATATCCATTAATTGGTCTAAAGTTTGTATAATCTATGGAACATGGGGCTTATCCTCAAGATCCTTCCTATAAAAATATACTAAAAATTACCCCTATGTATTTTTACCCCACCTTGGATTCAAAGGAGCGTAGACCTCAAATTTTAAGCCCTATTTTAATAATGTAACTATTATTAAAAGAGTTGGATCATGAATTTTCTATCAAGGGAGGGCTATTCAAGGAGTTCACAAGTATTTTTGGTACTCAAAGGGCAATTAGAGTGGAGAATCCCTCTCGACAAGGTTTGGTGAGATTCAAAAATATGATGAGCTTAGTGAAAAGAGTCACCTTCACTACGTGGGTCCGCAGGCTATTTTTGGCGCAAGTCTATTTTTAGACTATGTCTATTTTAAGACATGTCGATCATATTCTATGAGTTGCAGGATGTTATTTGTGGACAAGTTGGAAAAATAGATGGACTTCTATTTTTAGACATATTGGGCGGAGTCTACTTTTAGACTGCTAATCTAAAAATAGATATGTTGAATATTATAAGCTCTTAATAATATTTTGACTCTAAACATTATCTTATTCTCTTGGAGCACTTCAGTTCAGTGCACAGATGTGGCACAACAGTTGACAGAAGGAATTACGCTATTCCTGAGGGTTTACTAGAGTTATTGCATGGAGGAGTTCTATTAGAACTCATGTCAAAGAGTTTGGTGGAGTTGGAGAAGTAGTTGGTGGAGTTGTATTTGGTTTAACTCAGTTAGACTCAGTTGAGCTAGTTTTATCTAGTCTAACTAATTCATACACTAGTGAGAGTGGAGTGAATTAATTAGTAAATTAATTCACTAAATAATAACTCATTAATCAACTGAAGAATACATCAGTTAACTACAGTGCATGGCAGTTTCAGTGGAGACAAGTGGGGAGATAGGTGAAAGAGCAAGTGTGACTATCAGTTGTGACTATAGTGATGCATTGATTGCATCCAACACTCAGTGGATATGCCAATGAGGATTGTGTGAGCAAGGCCAGAGAAATTCAAACTCATTCAGATCCATTCTTCAGCAGGGATTGCGTAGTAGAGGCAGGCTAGAAGGTGGCAAAGATCGGTGCATGAATTTGCAATATTAGGCCTGATTAGTGTGTAGCGATTGTATTGTGCTGAGAGCTTGATATGATCAAATTTGTATGAGGATTGTTACATTATCTCTATGAAATATATTATATATAGATAGTTGGGGTTTTCAGCTTCAATCTTTCCTATTAAACAACTGTGTTAATGTGTGTGAATTTTTATTGTTTCATGTCTTCATTGCAATCTTAATTTAATTTCTGCAAATGATCAATGGTGGAATAGATTCTGTATTTTGCATGAAGTTAAAATAGTGTGAGATTAGGAGAATATTGGACATATAACAAATAGTTTATATAATTTCTACTTGGTATCAGAGAAATATTGATCATTGGAGGAGATTGCAATTATTGAAGCGGTTGAGTTTTGTGCTGGTGGAATTCGAATTTTCTGTAGTGTTTTTCTGGTGTCAAAGTTGAGCATTCATTGAAATTTCATTCAACGTATTTTGATTGGAGTATGCCCTTTATGGGAGCTCAAATTACATAGCATGGAAGGACAGGATGGAGGCGGTGTTAGATGATAATGGGTTGAAGGAGTTCATAGATGTTGATATTCTGAAGCTTTCTTCTAGCGATGTAGCCGCACTTGATGCATGGAAAAAGAAGGTAGAAAAGTGTCGAAGGATTCTGTTGGAAAGTGTGAAGGACCACATTGTGTCCAAACTTCACAGGAAATCCACTCCATTCTTAATGTGCAAGGCTTTGACAGACTTGTTCCAAAGCAGAAGTGACCAGAGGAAATTGGCACTTAAAGACAAGCTCAGAAAAATAAAAATGGAGAAAGGCAACAGTATTCCAAAATATCTCACAAAGTTTGTCCACTGCAAGGATGAGCTGGGAAGTGTGGGGGTTACTTTTGATGAAGAAGACTTGGTGAGCTTGGCTCTCCTTGGGCTTCCGAAGAGTTGGCATAGCTACGAAGAATCTATCAATGGATGGGAGAAACTGCCTGGATGGGAGCGACTTTGGTCAGATCTTCTGCAGGAGGAGATAAGGTGGGGTACTAGGGATGTATCTTCATCGAAGAATGAAGATGAAGAGAATTTCTCTTTGGCTGCCAAAGCAAGGAAAGGGAAGGGGAAAAAAATCCTTCTCAATCCGGTGCGAAAGGCAAGAAGCAGGATTTGTCCAAGGTGAAGTGTTTTCACTGTCACCAGCATGGGAATTTCACCACTAACTGTCCATAGAAGAAGAAGAATAAGTAGGTTGTTGGATCTGCAGCTAGAGAGGCCTTATTCTTGCAGTTTGAGCTGGATTTTTCTTTGATCACATGCTTCGTTTCAAGTGTGATGGGATCGATGTGGTTTCTTGATAGTGGTGTGTCTTTCCATATCACCGAAGACAAATATTTGTTTAGTGATCTGGAGGAAAAGGATCTTGGAGTGCACATTGAGACGGGCGATGATGGTAGATACAGTGCGACTAGTATCGAGACCATTTCCTTTGAGAGGGAGTCTAGTAAACCTTTCATCTTGAAGGATGTCATGCATGTTCCAGGATTGAAGAAGAATATGATCTCTATGGTGATGTTGGAAGACAAGGGTTATGGTGTTGTTTTCAGTGAGGGAAAATTTTTCCTTCGACATAAAACAACTGGTCAAACTAGGAGGATAGGGATTTGAGGTAAGAATCTTTATCTATTGTAGGTAGATGGCAACGTAGCAATGGCAGCCAAAGCAGAAGGAGTGGTGATCTGAGATGAGGGTGAATTGTGGCACAAGAGATTGGGCCATCTTCACCATGGCGCTTTGAAAATTTTGCAGCAGATCTCTATCGAGCTTCCCAAAGGCACACTTGCATAGTCAGATCAGTGCAAGGGATGTACTTTGGGAAAATTTGTGAAGACCACCTTTCATGAGAAGGATAGTCGCGCCTCGACAATCCTTGAGAGAATTCACATAGACATGTGTGGACCTTTCTCAGTTGGTTCAACAAAAAAGTAGATGTATTATGTGATATTTGTTGATGAATTTTCTCGTAAGTGCTGGATCTTCTTCACGCATAAGAAGAGCGAGACATACTCAAAGTTATGTGAGTTCAAGGCACTGGTTGAGAAAGAGTCAGGGAAGCAAGTGAAAGCTCTCCATACTGATAATGGTGGTGAATACATCTCTGGTGAATTCAAATATTTCTGTAGCAAAGAAGGAATTCAAAGAGAACTCACAGCGCCTCACAACCCATAGAAAAATGGGGTCACAGAGAGGAAGAACAGAGCGATCATGGGTGTTGCACAAGGGATGTTACATGATTAGGGCCTTCCCATACACTTGTGGGCTGAGGCATGCAACACTGCAGTTTATGTGAAAAACCGTTGTCCTCATAGAGTACTTGGCATGAGTACACCCAAAGAGGCGTTCTTTGGTAAGAAGCCTGATATTTCTCATTTGAAGATTTTGGGCTCACCTATTTACATTCATGTGACGAAGAATGCCAGGAAGAAGCTAGAGTTGACCGCAGAGGTTGGGATATTTGTGGGATACAAAAAAACACCCCACAATTATCGTGTGTATTTTCCAGATAGTCGGATGACTATTGTGTGACAGGATATCAAATTTTATGAGGAGAAAGCCATGAAGTTGTCACTTGAGAGGGAGCTACACTTACATGAAGAAGAGGAGCTACTTCTTCCTAAAGATGAGCCTCAAGATGTGGATCAGCCACAAGAGGAGTTTCATGTAGTGGAAGAAACCACTCATGCAACGCCAAACATTAGAGGGTGGAAGCACACTACAGAAGCTGAGCGACTGAATCTTGATGCAGTGCAGAATGTAGGAGCTCCTACACCACAGCGCAGATAGAGACAGTCACCTGACCGATTTACTAGATACATGGCTCTGATGAGCAAGTGTATCGTGATGGAGCCATTCTCTTTCGAGGAATTTGTGGAGGATCCTGCATGGGTAGATGCCATGGTGGAAGAGTATGATTTGATTGTCAGAAACAATGCATGGGAGATTGTCCCAAGGCCAAAAGGGAAATTAGGGGTGGGTTTGAAATGGATCTACAAAGTGAAGCAAGCTGCTAATGGGAGCGTCGAGAAGTATAAGGCAAGATTTTTTGCCCGGGGCTTCTCACAGATTGAGGGGATCGACTATGAAGAATACTTTGCACCTGTCACAAGGTATTCTTCCATACAGACCATCCTTGCTCTCTTAGCGCAGATGGGTTGGCACATTCATCAGATGGATGTGAAGACTGCATTCCTCAATAGAATCATTGAGAAGGAGGTGTACATTGAGCAACCTGAAGGATTTGAAATCTTCAGCAGCGAGTCGCATGTGTGCAAGCTCAAAAGAGCGTTGTATGGGATGAAACAAGCACCTCGTGCTTGGTACACACGGAAAGACAGTTATTTCACCGGACTTGGTTTCGCCAAGAGTGAGACAGATCCAAACCTATACCAGATTGTGGTGGAGGGTAAGCTTTTGATCATTGTGCTTTATGTAGATGATTTAATACTAACGGGTGATGAACTGTTGATACACTCATGCAGGGCAGATCTTGCAAAGGAGTTTGAGATTAAGGACTTGGGCCTCCTTCATTATTTCCTGCGATTGGAAATTTGGTAGCGAAAAGGTGAACTGTTTGTGTCTCAAGGCAAGTATGCCCGGGAGATACTGGAGAAGTTTCACATGCAAGGCTACAAGCCTATCGACACTCCTCTTCCTGGTGGTTGGAGGAAAGAGGATGCTACATCAGCAGAGGTAGTGTATGCCACTGTTTATCGACAGTTGGTTGGTTTGCTCATGTATATAGTTAATACAAGACTGGACATTTGCTATGCTGTGAACCAGCTTTCACAAGTGAAGTTTAAGCCTACCAAGCTCTTTTGGAAGGCAGGCAAGCATGTCCTGAGGTATCTCAGGGGCACATCTAGATATGGATTGTGGTACAAATAGTTAGATGAGGTGAAGCTGCATGGCTTCACGGATGTAGATTGGGTAGGAAGCCCAACGGATAGAAAGAGCACATTTGGAGGGATTTCCAGTATTAGATCTATAGAAGTTTCTTGGTATAGCAAGAAACAAAGATCCGTGGCACTCAGTTCAGCAGAGTCCGAGTACATGGCAGCAATTTTGGCTGCATGCGAGACTATATGGATGAGGAAGATCCTGGTCGATTTTTTTGGTTCTCATTTAGATCCCACGGTGATATATTGTGATAATCAGAGTTGCATTAAACTCTCGGTTAATCCAGTATTTCATGATAGATCTAAAAATATTGACATCTGGTACCATCATATCAGAGATTGTGTGAAGCGGAGGATCATGTTACTTTCTTACATTCCTACGGAGAATCAGGATGCAGATATTCTGACGAAGGCACTCATCAGGAGCAAATTTGAATACCATAGAGACAGGATCGGGGTGGCCGATAATCCATATCTTGTTGAGAGGGAGTGTTGAGATTCAACAAGATGATGAGCTTAGTGAAAAGAGTCACCTTCACTAAGTGGGCCCGCAGGCTATTTTTGGTGCAAGTCTATTTTTAGACTATGTCTATTTTTAGACATGGTGATCATATTTCAGAAGTTGCAGGATGCTATTTGTGGATGGTTGGTCAAGTTGGAAAATAGATGAAATTTTATTTTTAGAATATTGGGCGAAGTCTATTTATAGAATGCGAGTCTAAAAATAGATATGTCGAATATTATTAGCTCTTTATAATATTTGGACTCTAAACATTATCTTATTCTCTTGGGGCACTTTAGTTCAGTGCACAGATGTGGCACAATAGCTGACAGAAGGAATTACACTATTCCTGAGGGTTTACTAGAGCTATTTCATGGAGGAATTCAGTTATAACTCATGTGACAGAGTTTGGTGGAGTTGGAGAAGTAGTTGGTGGAGTTGTATTTAGTTTAACTCAGTTAGACTCAATTAAGCTAGTTGTATCTAGTATAACTGATTGATACACTAGTGAGAGTGGAGTGAATTAATTAGTAAATTAATTCACTAAATAATAACTCATTAATCAACTGAATAATACATCAGTTAACTACAATGCATGGTATTTTCAGTGGAGACCAGTGGAGAGATAGGTGAAAGAGCAAGTGTGACTATCAGTTGTGACTATAGTGATGAATTGATTGCATCCTACACTCAGTGGAGATGCCAATGAGGATTGCGTGAGAGAGGCCGCATAAATTCAGACTCATTGAGAGCCATTCTTCAGCAAGGATTACGTAGTAGAGGCAGGCTAGCAGGTGGCAAATATCAGTGCATGGATTTGCAAGATTAGGCCTGATTAGTGTGTAGCGATTTTATTATACTGAGAGCTTGATATGATCATGTTTGTATGAAAATTCTTACATGATCTCTATGACATATATTATATATATATATATATATATATATATATATATATATATATATAGTTGGGGTTTTCAACTTCAGGCTTTCCCATTAAACAATTGTGTTAATGTGTGTGAATTTTTATTGTTTCATGTGTGCATTGCAATCTTAATTTAATTTCCACAAATGATCAATGGTGGAATAGATTTTGTATTTTGCATGAAGTTAAAATAGTGTGAGATTAGGATAATCTTGGACATATAACACATAAGTTATAAAATTTCTACAATTCATGATTTCAATGTCCCTAAATATTAGGGGAGTAAGGGGATCTCACTAAAAACATGCCCTCGAGAGACTAGTGGAGCTTCATAGACCATCAATAAATTTGATATAGGAAACCATGGTGTTAGGGAAGAAATCTTGTGATGAGTTTCTCAAGATCTGCCTTGGGTGGAATGTTTGTTTTCGAGATGCCTTGAGGAATTTCGGGGGTCTTTTGGTTATGTGGCATCCAATGGATGTTGTCTTTAAACAATTTTTATCAAATACTGGTATTATTTTGGAAGGCACTCTAAGAGGTTTGGATAGCCCTATCAAGCTAATAAATTTCTATGGATTTTATGTGTATAGAGAGGAGTTTTGGAAAAAACTATAATATAGTGGTTTGTTACAAGATAAATCTCTCATTTTAGCTGGGTAATTGAACTTCACTATCTATGCGAGGGAAATTTGGGGGGTTAATTCTTGAAATGACCCCTCAACACTGGTATTCTCTCAGCTAATAGAATACTCAAACCTAATCCATGTGTGTCCCTGTCCATTGGCCCCTACATGGAGGAATCAAAGATCACAAGTGCAAGGGATTGCTAAAAAAGTTGATAATTTCCTGTTAGCTGAGTCCTTGGCTGATAGGTTGGGTAAATATCAGTCACATGTTAGTATTGAATGTAATAACCCTCAAATTATTTTTTATTTTGGTTTTATAAAATGTACCTTGGTTGTGAGTTGTCTAACCAAGAGCACCTTATTTGAATTTAATCATTGCATATATATTAGTTCTTACTACCCTATTAAATTTTTCAATCCACAATGTATGATAAGTCACTTAGTCACTCATTGGTCTAGGTTGGAGGTGAGAGTTTCTAATTATTCCTACATTAGTGGCCCCAAATTTTTTTCGCTCTTTCACTAATATCTTATCCCCAAATACATTATTATCAAATTCCACTACATATTTATCAAACTCTGATGTGTATTAATACAACCATGGTATTTATATTTATGCCAACACTTGGCTTGAGATATTGAGATCACCATGGGGTATGTTGTCACCCGGCATATTTGGCTTCATCCTAGGTTCATCCAAACAAAGGACTAAGTCTACAATATTTGGTTGTAATGGTCCACACCTAGACATGATGCATTTTAATATGGATCCCCAATTTTCTTATTTTGTTCTCTCTCTAATTCACAATGGGTTTTACAATTAGTGAATGGGGTGTACACATACTCCTTATGTTAAATTTTGGTCTCCATCCATCAAGCTATTCACATGCCTTGACATTTTTCGACCATTGGATTATGAGTCGACATTGATCAACTACTTTTTTTGAACGCGACTGTCTATATGGATTTGATAGTTCATTTTATTATGAGTCTGGTTGAGACTAATATAAAGCCTTGAACATGGTCAATTGATATGTGGATGGTGGATCTCGCTTCCTAGTAAGCGCATCTCAAGACTAGGGTTTGTACATACCATTAGGAGTTATGGCCTCTTGATTGTCACTGTGAAATTGTCATATTTCTTGACGTTCCCTTTAGCTCTTTGTATGCTTTCTTTTTTCTATGTTATTCTTGTGTGTGGACATGCCATATGGAGTTATGACTTATAATTAGGTTTCCATTATCTTGTTTACTCTTTTTCTTTAGTTGTATGTATGTTTTATTTTGATACATTATTTTTGTCCGTGGACATGCCATATGGAGTTACAACTTCAAATGGGGTTTCCATTGTCTTGATTACTCCTCTTTGGTTTTATGTGTTTTTCCTTTGACAAATTACTATTTTTTTTTGTATTTTCCTATCCTCCCCTTCTACATATTCAAAATTTGAGTCTTTACATAGAGATTAAATCCATATTCTTTTCTTCCTTTCACGAAGTTTATCCTCATTTTTATAGTAATTTCTTACACTATGTAGCAATTTGAAGGGTTTTGGAGACATTACAAGTAATGCTATCATTTATAGTTTTGTTTTTGGTTGTTTGAGTCTTCAAATACTGTCCCTTATATTCATGTTACTAATTTCTCCTTGATAGGGTTTGGGTAGGATATTTTATCGTTTGGAGGTGGGAGTCTGATGGTGTCAAGCGACAAGTCGGGGAAGAGAGGTAAACCATTACATAGACCTACTTCTAAATTTTTCCTAGTATTTAGTGACACTCAAAATAATGATGAGAGGATGACCCCTACTAAATTGTATGCCGCTTTTGTTTTCCCTTTTTATGTGTAATTGTTTTTTTCAAATATCACTAGTTGGTGTGGTTATCATACACCTTTCAAACGTTTGTAACTTGTAACTTTAAAGCCTAGGAGATGATTAATACCCTAAGACCTTGTTCTTCATACATGTAAATTTATTAATCATTTCTCTTTGGGAAATGAAATACATTATTCAGTTTATCGACTAGGTAAAGTTTTGTGACACTTGTGGACTCTATGTATTTTTGCGTCCTTCTATGAGCCCCTTGGGACTCTATGTATTTTTGGGTCCTTCTATGAGCCCCTTGGGAAGTGGATAAGATCAATATACATTTTCATAGCCCCACTATTTTTCCATGATATTAAGTTAGTACAGGTTATAGTGTGCAGAGGTCAATATGTAAGCTTGTTTTTTATTACCTTCTTCTCTACTTTTCCTATTTACATTTTTTGAAATGTGTAGGATTTCCTAATTTGAAATTTAAGTTATTTATTGTTATCTACATTTTGAATTCTAGTTCTTATTTGGGGTTTGGCCCTCAAGAGATTGATAATAACAATTATAGGATTAATTTAAAGCAACCTTGGTCATGGATTTCTTTCATTACACTCGTCGCTACCCTTTTCAATGTTGCTAATTTTTTGGGTATGCATGAAATTAAATTCTTAGGAAAATAGTTACATAGCTAGTTTTTTCTCGTTGTATCTTTTTTTTGTTTTTTGGCATCGCATACCTCATAGGGTGGCCTGCCTCTCTTGAAATTCTCTTACTTGAAGTTGTAATGACCCCATAAGGTGTGTACTCAGAGACTTGTTCTAATTACGAGAGTCTGTGTTATCTAAATATGTTCTTGCAAGTGACACCATTGGTTTTATTCTTATGTTTAACTTTATTCTTACATGTTACCATCGTTAGTCTTCCTCGTTGCCGATATCACGGTTGATGCTGGTAGTTTATCTTGCACTAACGTTTTGACATTTATTCTTCTTAATGAACTTATCATTTGTCTTTATAATAACTTAATACCTCTAGTTGCATCAGATTTAGGAGTCTCACTACGTAATTTTTTTTTTTCTTTTTTATTTCTACAAATTTTCAGGTATGGTATATTATTCCTGGATAGGTAATTAAAGAAGGTTAAGAATTATAGATTTTCAGGTAACTCTCCCTTGGGTCTAGCTACATGTTCCCCTAATGTGTAGAAGGTGCATCATTTCTCTGCAATATACATTAACTTTTAACCCTTCCCTTCAACCATCTAGATGCCCATTATTTTAATGAACAAATGCTTAGCAAAATATATAATATATTAGATGGATTTAGCACTTTTCCATATTATTTTTTACTCTTAGAAATTGTAAGAAACAAGAATTTTATGCCAGTCCTAGATGAGATATTATCCTTATTTGAAAATAGTTCCAAAACGATTCTAATAATTTGATAACTAAGCCTACATGGTTTCAGTTCTATCTAAGTACTTAAAAGGACAAAACCATGTTCAACAATTTAATTTAAGAAATTGGTAAACAATTCAAGATATCTTACTTGTAACATTTAAAATAACTAATAATGTAAATTAACACCACTATTATAACACACACATTAAGGATTGGATGAGCCTGCAACTAGATGGGGCAATATAGATTGATAAGGGATGTTCCACCCATTTTTAGTTGATCGATAATCCAAATCTCTTTACCAAGATAGCCCCAAGCATGGGTTGTGTTTTTGTAGATATGACCTCCCCATGACTATTAATAGCTCTGTAGATTTCATGTTCAAGTAGTAGAATAATGCAAACTATCAAACATGAACTATACTGAGCACCTATTTTTTTGAGGGAGCAAAAAATCATCTGATTTTAAAAAGTGTTAATGAAAAATACACTTTTTTTGTTTTTTAATATATTTTTGACACTTTAAATTTTCTTATGTATCAAGTATGAATTTTTTTAGAAACGTTAGTGATTTTCATGTTAAATTTGAAAAGTGCTGATGCAACATCAATCCCTTTTCTAGATGGCTTATTTTTTACACTTAAAACTTTCTAATGTATTGGGTGTGGATAATTTTTTTAAAAGTTAATGATTTTCATGCGGATTATGAAAATCGTCAACATTTTCTTTTAAGGCATAGTTTTTAAACTTTAAATTTGTATATGTCTTAAGTATGCACATTTTTTTTTTTAAATGTTGATTATTTAACTATTCTTAAGTTACAAAAATTAATACTTTAATAGACGTAAAATAGTTGTCATTAAAGAATAATAATTTTAAAAGCTCAACAAAAAAATACACATTTTGCATATAGATATAATTAGAAAAATAGTATTTCGAGAACTTTTTGTTAAAAATGACATATTAAATATAATTTTTTTATAGAAAAATTGAATAAAAAATTTGGAGAAACAACAAATTTATTAAATTTTATATTAAAAAATGATGGCATTTGAAAAAAAAAACGATCTAGATAAAATTTTAAGTAATGATAATTAAAAAAAAAATTAAATCATATAATTAAAAAGTTTAAAATAATCACAAACATAAAAAAATTAAAAATTAAATTAAATTAAAAATAAATAAAACAAAAATGTAAAATAAAAACAAAAATAAATAAAGTAAAACAATAATAGAAAAACATTAAAAGAAATAAAATAAAAGACATCAAACAAATAATATTTTAAAATAGAAAACATAATATATATATATATATATATATATTAAATTGAAAAATTATTATTATTATTTTAAGCTAAGCTATAAAAAATAATAAAGAATAAAAATAATGAAAATATGTTAAAAAAAAATATCATTCAAAAAACAATTTGGTCCTTCAGGCCCCTGGGTGGGCCTTGCACCTTTTTCCCCATCCAGGCTCGAGGCCCCTCAGCTTTGCAGATTGACGATTCCCAAAATCTTCTTGGTAGAAATAAGATTACTGTACTCAACAAAGGGCTTGATTTGGCAATCTCCCCCAAATATATTCTAATTGAAAGCAACATTTATTATATAGAAGATAGTATTCAACTGCTAAAGAATGACAAAGAGAAGAGAGTGATAAGACAAGATTGTACAATAATTCTCAGAAAAGCAAAACCATCACCTAAATTGTGGTAGCTATACAAAACTCATATCTCTAAGATTATAAAATATGTGAGAAAAGTTATCAGTTATTTCAATTTGGAAGAGATAATTAAGAAGAAACTTCTCCCAACCTCAGAGATAACACTAAGAATCTATGGCTTCCCTAAGATTCATAAAATGACATTCCATTAAGACTTATTGTTAATACAATTGGTTTCCCCACATATGAGTTAGCTAAATTTGTTGTTGGTAGATTAAGACTCCTTGTTGGGAATATTGAGTTACTCATTAAGGTTTTTTATGACTTTTCTATACTCATCAAAAATGAAAAAGTGAAAATGAATGACTTAGTTATAAATTTTGATGTGATTTCATTATTCACCAAAATTTCGTTAAAAGATTTAATTAAATTTATATATGAAATAACAAAAGTTGAAACTGTGAAAATGGTTGAGATTTGTCTTTGATCTACATTCTTCATCTTTAAAGAAAAATTCCAAGCCCTTTCGAAAATACTATAAATATTACATTACTATAAATAATATTAATAAGATAACATTTTAATATTAATGAATTAATATTTTCTATTAATATTTTCTATTAATACTAATTTTATATAGTGAAATAGAAAATTTTCATTTTGTAATTTATATATTTTTTGTAATTTATATATTTTTAATATTATTTGAGAAATATTAAATTTATGAGCATTTTAAATAACCAAAATACAAAATGCAGTAAAAATAATTATTGTCAAATTACCAAAAAAAATATTAAAACGGATTATCACACAGCTTTTTTAAATTATAATAATTTTTGTAAAGTAAAACTATTAAGAAACAAAAATTAGTTTCATGATTTCTATAGATGTCAAACAAAAATAAAAATTTAAATCTAACCATGTCATAAGTGGTAGTGGACCATACAAACGCATCATTGCAAACGGCGGTACCAGCGGTTCCTGCAGATTTGAGTGGCTCCCTCTCCCCAATAGAGCTGTCAATGAAATGGACATAAACCTGCGAATATGATGGGTTAGCTAAGGATGTGGACCTTTTAAAAATAGATAGTTGACAAAGAAGTTTTTGATCCAAGAATATTTTATACGAGAAAATTTCATGAGAGGAATTTTGTGTAACTTTTTTTAATCATTATTTTATTTAAATTTAATACTTTCTTTAATTTGTATATAAAAGAAATTAATATATGGACACAATTTTATATATATAAATATTTTTTTCTTTTATTATATATTATAATAAATATAAATATTTCTTAAATTTACAATAATGATAACATTTAACATTTAATGTGGAATTAAAAGATTATTTTGTGGCATTTTTTAATTTTCTAGTAAAGTTTAATATTATATTTAATTAATATAGATCCATCTTAATCATAGATCTAATATGATTCTTGAGAGATCAAATTTCTTAAGGTGCAAATTTATTTCAAATTGCAAAAATTAATCTGTAATTTTTTATTGTCTAAATTGTATTTTTTGAACGTTATAGAGATTATATAACATGTGCATTGAGTCATTTTATCAATGAACATTAAACTGGTTTTTTTGCTATTAATATATTTTTAAATATATGTCAGTATTAATTTAATTAAAATATTTTATTCATAATCTACATAGGTAAGTGCCTAACATGAGCCAAGGGATCAAATGTCTTTGAGGTGCAAACTATTTTAAAGTGCAAAAAACAATGTGTTATTTTATCTTATTTAAATTGTATTTTTTGAATGTTATAGAGATTATAGTCCAAAAAAACAATGTGTTACTTTTTATTGTTTAAATTGTAATTTTTGAATGTTATAGAGATTATATAACATTTGCATTGAGTTATTTTATCAACCAACTTTAAACTCATTTTTTTTGTTAGCGACATTAAAATATTTTACATAACATGTGCATAGAGACATTTTATGACTTAAATTAAAATGGTTTTTTATTATTAATATATTTTTAAGTATATGTGAATATTAATTAGTATTAAAATATTTTATTAATAACTCACATTGAATATTTTTTTATATACAACATTAAAATATTTTATTTTAACAATTTTTTTTTCTATATATAGATATATATATGAAATTCATATCCACATAAATTAGTTAACATAGATATTCAAATAGTGTATCTAAATTTCTTGTTGAAATATTTTTGAAAAGTACAAGATTTTAACATCTTACTCACCCATTTTTTTTATACTTTTAATTACTTTACAACATATTCTCCACATTGATTTTCTATTTAGAACATGATCTTTAATTTTTATTTTAAAGGGAGACTTACTGACAAGACAAACTTACACATCCCTTCATATTGGGTTGTAGAATAAGCCTCCGAACTCAAACTTAGCCTTCGAACTCGACAAATTTTAACATATTATATATATATATATATATGAAAATATGATGATAATTTAAATACCATCAAAATAGAGGAAAAGATTATTTGAAAGAATTATGTTACTAATAAATCAATTGTATAAGAGTAAATCATAGTGTAATGTAAAAAGAAAGAAAACTATATTTAGTAGGTTATTTTTCTTTACATTGTTTCAAAATATATTTATTTTTGTTTATAATAATATAATTAGTTTTATTAGGTTTATTTTATGTATATTATTTTAAAATAATTTTGCGACGTCATTTATACATTTTTATTAAATTTGTTTTTTAATTTTAATATTTATATTGTGAAGAAATAAAAAATAATAATAATTAGGAAAGCAAATTAAATTTCCTAAAATACATAAAAGCTCAAAATTTGAAATGTATATGAAAATTAAAGATTGTGACAAAGATTATCTCAATATGAAAATCAACCTTGGTTTATATTCTCTTTTAGTATATATCTTTTTAGCATAAGGATTTAATATATTAAACTTAGGGTTTAATATCTTATAATATATAATATTAATCTTAGGGTTTATTATATTAATCCTAGGTTTCCCTCGATAATGACATAAGAATGGTCATATGAATGATAAGGACCAATTGCACCACCTATTGTTCTTTTTTTTAGACCTCGTCTCAATCGACAAATGGAAGAAGCCAAGCCGCAATCCTAGCGACATAATGAATATGGTAGTTAAAGCAAGCATGTCCGGAGGACAGACCAGCCTGGACATGGGTAAGTGGCATGGTTTAGCCAGTTAGCGTGGCCATGTGTGAGGGCGATGGCACTCCTTTCAAAGCTGGAGTCATGCGAGGGAAAGGAATGTTGAAATTTGCAACAAGAAACAACAAAATTGGCCTCCGGAAACAACATGACAACACACACACTAGTTTGGGACCACAGGTCATGTAGTGATGGGTCCTAATGATACATTAGTGTGCAAGCCAATTTATTTAATAAATTGGAAATGCGTCTAATTTAATTTTCCCTTATTTAAATTGGACAATAAATTGTAATCTTATCTCATAAACACTTGTAATAGTTAACTGAGTGTGATAGACTCAGTTAGCTCATGAATTTCGAGTTGAGGTTGGTTGGTGAGGCATGCAGAGTGATTCTATGTGTTTTAGAGTTCAAGTTGCAATTAAGTGCATGAGTGTAATGCATGAGAAATCAGTTAACTCAGTTAAGTGAGTTAAATTCAGTTCAACTAGTTATAACTGATTGTTGCACTAGTGATAGATCAAGTGAATTAAATCATATTTAATTCAAATCCATTGATCTGTCATTCAACTGATGATTTAATCTTAATAGTTCCATGCATGTTAGTTCTAGTGGAGACCCAGTTGAGACAAAGGTTAAAGGGAAGTTGAATATCACTTGTTATTTTAGCAAACTACCCAGATGCAGTTAAAACACCACAGGATTGCCCATGATACTTGCGCAGTTGAGAAAGTTTGAAATTCATAAGGAATAGAGATTGAATTCCTCATGAGTTTCTTGAGCAAGGCAGGTTGAAGACAGGCTAATAATTGGCTAAGTGTTGGCACCATTTTGTTTGGATCAGTGTGAGATGATTAGCAGAGTGCAGGAGACTCTTGTGAGAAGAGTGCATTGTAATTGTTTCATGATTCCTTGGTTCATTATACAATATAGATAGAGGAGTTTTGAGCAGCAAGATTTCTCCAAGAAAAAAATCTGTGTTATGGATTGATTTTCTTCTTTCTCTTACTTAGTGTGATTGTGCGATCATGTTTAATTTCTGTCGCATGAATTGTAGAAGGATTCATTATTTTTATTTAGTATATTCCATGATCAAATTGAATCCATTGGTGTATACATATTTTTTTTATAATTTCTACATGGTATCAAAGCACAGGAGGTAAATATAGTTAAAAATAAATTGAGCTTGTGACTGAATATAATTCGAATTTTCAAAACTATTCTTGGTGTGACAAGAAGATCAGGATAGAAAGGCTTTCAATGGCTTGATATTGGAGTATTCACTCGGGGGCAGTTCCAATTATATTGCGTGGAAAGACAGTATAGAGGCAGTACTGGAGGACAATGGGTTGAAAGAATTCATTGATAATGAAATTCCCAAAATCGCTGCAGAAGATGCCACAAATATTGATGCTTGGCAAAAGAAGGTTGCAAAGGCAAGGAGGATCTTACTAGAGGGAGTACGAGACCACATTGTCTCAAGTCTCCATGGAAAAGTGACTCCATATGCAATGTGGAAGGCTTTGACAGATCTGTTTCAGAGTAGTAGTGATCATAGAAAATTGGCACTCAAGGACAAGCTCATGAAAATCAAAATGGAGAAACACGACACTATTTTGAACTATTTAACCAAGTTTGTCAAATGTCAAGATGAGCTTGGGAGCGTTAGAATTATTGTCGCGGATGATGAATTAGTGAGCCTAGCTCTTCTAGGACTTCCCAAGGGTTGGCATAGTTATCGAGACTCTGTCAATGGGAAGGAGAGTCTGCCAGATTGGGAACGAATTTGGTCGGATTTGGTGCAAGAAGAATTCAGGCGGAATACCAGGGATGGATCTTCATCTAAGAAATATGATGAAGAAAATTGTGCCTTGGCTAGTAAGATGAAGAAGGGGAAGGGAAAGAAATCCTATTCCAAATCTAAGTCTGATGAAGAAGGCAAGGAGCGCGACTTGTCTAGAGTGAAGTGTTTTCACTGTCACAAGCATGGAAATTATTGCACTAATTTTCCACAAAAGAAGAAGAACAAGAAGGATTCAGGATCTAAAAAATGGTGAGGCTTTGGCCTCGCAATTTTAGTTGGAATTCTCACTCATTACATGCATGGTGTCAATTGCAATGGGATCAGTGCAGTACTTGGATAGTAGTGCATATTTCCACATGACGAGAGACAAAGAACTTTTCATTATCTTGGAGGAGAAGGACCTCCATATGCATATTTAAATAGGTGATGATGGGTGGTATAGTGCTACTGAGATTGGTATAGCTACCATCCAAAGACTGTCAGGTAAACCCTTCTTATTAAAATATGTAATGCATGTACAAGGCTTGAAAGAAAAATTGTTTTTAGTCACAATGTTGGAGGATAGAGGCTATGATGTGGTTTTTAGTGAAGGGAAAGCTTTCCTTCGACACAAAGCCATAGGAAAATCCAAGAATATTGGGATTCGTGTGAAGAATCTCTATAAATTTGAGGTAGAGCGCAACCCAACACTAATGTGTAAGGTAGATAAAGTGGTGGGCCAGGATGAGGGTAAGTTATGGCAGAGGAGATTGGGCCATCTACACCACGGAGCTTTGAAGGTCATGCAGTGGATTTCTACGGAGCTTCCAGACGGTACTCTTGTGAAGATAGACACATTCAAGGGATGTACCATGGGTAAGTGTGAGAAAGCCATTCGATTGTCCCTTCAGAGGGAGCTTGATTTGCATGCAGATGAGGAACTCTTGGTTTCAAAGGATGAACCTCAAGATTGGGAGCAACCACATGTGGAAGATCATGAAGTGATAGAAACCACTCATGCAGAGACCTCTAGGAGCGGTAAATTTCGAGCCAGATGGGCAGAGGGAGTACATGTAGTTATACCTCCAGGTGTGAGGTGGAGCGATGTGTAAAAATAATCCCAAGGAGAAATTTGGGCAGGATTCATTGAGATGGTGTGTCTCATGGATCGAACCTAGCTACAAGGAGCCCACAGTATGATAGTAGCATGAAGGATCGGTTAGATTGATGCAGTAAAATGTTAGGAAGATAGAAATTAGAGTGTCAGGTGTCGGATACTAGAGCACAGATTAAAGTTGGTAGCAGTTTAGAGTGCATGGATGCAGATGTCAACGTCATAGAGAGTCCAGTAGACATGTGTAGTAGCTAGCAGCAGTCAGAAGACTCTAATGACATATGAATTATATTGATTCAGTTGTTTGGAGGTTATTCAATTTTAAAAGTGTTGCATGGGAAAGTTGCATGTGCGAGAAACACTAGAGAAGTGTTGCATGCAAAAGTTGCATGTGTGAAGAACACTAGAGAAGTGTTGTATGTCACATATAAGAGGTGAATGTGTGCATGCAAGAACATTCCAAAGGTACTGGATCGGGAAAAATTGATTCCTTTCCTGTTGAGAGGGGGTGTTGAAATTTGCAACAAGAAACAGTGAAATTGGCATCCAGAAACAACATGATAGCATACACACTAGTGTGGGACCACAGGTGATGTAGTGATGGGTCCTAGTGATACATTAGTGTGCAATCCAATTTATTTAATAATTAGAAATGTGCCTAATTTAATTTTCCCTTAATTAATTTGGACAATAAATTGTAGTGTTATCTAATGAACACTTGTAATAGTTAACTGAGTGTGATAGACTAATTTAGCTCAAGAATTTCGAGTTGAGGGTGGTTGGTGAGGCATGCAGATTGATTCTATGTTTTTTAGAGTTCAAGTTGTAGTTAAGTGCATGAACTTAATGCATGAGAAATCAGTTAACTCGGTTAAGTGAGTTAAAGTCAGTTGAACTAGTTGAAACTGATTGTTGCACTAGTGAAAGATCAAGTGAATTAAATTAGATTTAATTCACATGCAGTAATATTCCATGCAATTGATGATTTACTATTAATAATTTCATTCATGGAAATTCCAGTGACGACCCAGTTGAGACAAAGGTTACAAGGAAGTTGACTATCAGTTGTATTTTTAGCAAACTACCTAGATGAAGTTAAAACACAACAAGATTGCCTACGATATTTGCACAGTTGAGAAAGGTTGAAATTCCTAAGGAATAGGGATTGCATTCCTCATCAATTGCGTGAGCAAGGCAGGCTGAAGACAGACTAAGAATTTACTAAGTGTTGGCTCGATTTTTTCTAGATCAGTATGAAACGATTAGCAGAGTGTAGGAGACTCTTGTGAGAAGAGTTCATTTTAATTGTTTCATGATTCCTTGTTTCATTATTCAATATATAAAGAGGGGTTTTGAGTAGCAAGCTGTCCCCAGGAAAAAAATCTATGTTGTGGATTGATTACTTCTTTCTGTTAGTTGGTGTGATTGTGTGATCATGTTTAATTTCCATAGAATTAATTGTAGAAGGATTCAGTATTTTTCTTTAGTATATTGCATCATCAAATTGAAGCCATTGGTGTATAAATATTTTTTTTATAATTTCTACAAGGAATAAATGTCGAGGAATGATCCACAGGGATTACATTCACCTTGTTTGGATTTTGACCTGCACCGTGAGAGAGATAGTGAAGTTTTTTGCATCATTGGCGTGGAGGATTGAGCTATGCTTCTGCAACCCACGTTAGTGCTCAGAAGATCCTGAGATTCATCGACTCAGTCTGGGTGGTCAGGGAATTGGGTTTCAGTGAGGAGTAAGCGCGGCAAGTTGGGTCTATTTAATTCATTACCATATCATTGAAATATCATTTTTGTGTTCCATTAAATTGTGTTATGCATGTGGGACAACTATTGGAAGGTAGTGCAGAAGAACATAGCCTCCAATTACAGATGGGAAATATAAAATGGCACGGGCTCAATTTGTGAAGGAAGAGGGGGAAGGGGGAACCCAAAGGTAGAAGTGAAAGCGAGGCAAACATAAAGAGAAGGTTGAGGTATCCACTCATGATCTGAGGTGGATGGGGCATAAGTCTTAAGCCGATCACATTGTCGTTGCAACCTAGACATATATTCAGGAAATTCCTCCTCAAGTGAGGAAAATCATGACCAAATGGGAGGAAGCGCTCACCCGAAAAGCTGAGGAGGAAGTAATTGATCTGGAAGAAGAAGAGATAGTGCCAGACTCGGGTAATACTAGAGGTAGAGTTTCATAATATCAACAAAATCTACACTTATACTGGCGAATGAAGCATCTAATAGCTAAAGCCATCATGTAAAATACTGAGTTTATGCAAGTTGATCCTGAAATTGAGGAAATTTAGAAGGAATTTCAGCTTTTGAAATTCCAAGTCCAGAGATAGAACACCCAGCTAAACAAAATTGAGAAATTTTTGAAGAATCCGCAGCAAATGAAGATGCCTGAGTCCAGTGCTAAATACTCGACACTGATTGACTCTTATGAGGGTTGAGATGACAACAGTCTTACTACTCTTACATTTTTTAAGTATCTATGTTTATGTTTATGTTGTTGAATTATGTCAGTAGTAGTAGTGTGCCCAGTTTTTCGAAATATGTCAAATTCACAAACATTGTGGTTGTAAAAGCAGAGTATGCCATATTGAAAGTCTTTTGTTTTTGGATGACTTACAATGCCTTCTGATGGCCGACAGATCTGGTTTCCTAGTAGGGTAGATTGAGCCACACAAGTTTATTTTGCTATGTAATCTTCCTTTTTGAAAATGAACAGAAAAACATGTATTACTCATCGTACAAAAAAAAAAAAATCTAATCCTAGGCTTTAATTCGAATACAAGGGTTTATAATATTGAGCTTATAGTTTATAATATTAGTCCAAGGGTTTATAATATAGCTCATGGTTTCATATTAATCTTAGGATTTATAATATTAATATTAAGGTTTAGAATTATTAGGACTTAATATATTAACTTAGAGTTTATCATCTCAGGGTTTATGGTATTAATCTTAGGGTTTAATATATTAAAGTAAGGTTTATAAATTGATCTTAGGGTTTATAATATTTCTCTCAGGGTTTATAATATTTCGTTTTGAAAGGTTAGGGTTTTATAATATTAATCTATTAATCTTAGGGTTATAATATTAATATTTGAATTTAATATATTAAACTTAGGGTTTAGTATCTTATGCTTAATAATATTAATCAACCATGAAATTAAATATGAAAATCAGTCATGGCTAACCATGGTCTAAGGTCGTATTGTGAAAATATTGTCTTAATATGTAAATCAACCATGGCCACTCATGTTTATTTTAGTGTGTATGTTATTTATCATAGGGTTTGTATACCTTGGATTATAATATTTATCTTAGTGTTTATCATAGGATTTTCTCGATATGAAAATGAATCATGGCCAACCATGGTCAATCACAGTCAACCATGGTAAAACACCACATTGTGACAAAGATTGTTTCATTATAAAAATCAACCATGGTCCAACATCACATTGTGACACGGATTGTCTCAATATAAAAATCAACCAACAGTCAACCATGGTCCAATGTCGCATTGTGACAAATACTGTCTTGATATGGAAATGAATCATGGTCAGCCATGGCCAGCCATGGTTCAACGTCACATTTTGACAAGGATTGTCTCAATATGAAAATCAACCATGCTCAACCATGTTTATTTTAAGGTTTATAATATTTATCTTCTGGTTTATATACCTTGATTTTATAATATTAATCCCATGGGTTTAATATTATTTCCTTGAATTTATAATTCCTTAGGGTTTTAGTATTAATACATTAGGTTTATTATTCTGTTGGTTTTATAATATCAATCCCTTGGGTTTATTAAATTAGGGGTTCATATTCCTCGGGTATAATATCTCTCATAATGTTTATAATATTGATCCTATGGTTTGATATAAATCCCTTGGGCTTATAATCATGGTCAACCAGGGTTAACCATGGTCCAATGACACATTGTGACAAATATTGTCTCTATATAGAAATAAACCATAGTCAACCATTATTAACCATTGTCAACATTGTCAATCACACTCAACCATGGCCTAATGTCACATTGTGATCAATATTATCTTAATATGAAAATAAACCATGGTCAAGCATGGTAAACCATGGTACAATGTCCCATTGTGACAAGGATTGTTTGTTATGTAAAAATTATTCAAGTTTGTAATTATTAATTAATTAGGAAATGGCATGATAAAAGATCATGTCCATTCACCAAGAGGCACCTAATGTAGTATTTAAGGCAGGGTCCTCCCACATTTTTAATCATTCATTCATCAATAAAATATATACTTATGTTTATTACTGAGTTGTATACTCCATCTAGTGTCACAGTAGGAGATTTTGGTCACTCAAGTGTTGCGCAGGTCGAACCACCACTCCGCTGTCACCCTTCGGTCCACTACTCTACCACCTTCCTTGTCATCGTCTACTGATCATCAAGCCCAGTTGTGATCCATATTTTTGTGCCTCGATCTGCCATCTCCACACTGTGTTCCTTGTTGTATATTCTAGCTTCTCACCATCCAAAAGCTACCACCATAGCATCGACCACATCATTCCATGTTAACACGATAATCTCTTCTGCCAATTTTCTATGCTTTCCTTGTACTGCCATCATAGTACCTTGTCTACCATATGATTTCATCCTCATGCCTTCTAGACACATATTATGTTTGCTATTCTATTCCTTGACAAGCTATCAACACACCCCTTTTCATTTCTGCCCCAATTCCTTCTTTCCATCACAAGCATCACATACTCTTGATCCATCATACCCTATTTTAACATTCAATTTAATTAATAATGAAATAATTATTAATTAATCTACAGTTATTATCTACCATAATTATTATATCATAATTAATTTATTATTAATTAATAATAAAATTAATTAATCAATTAGCTATTAATTATATAGTTATTGATTAATTATTAAAAAAAAAAAAATTTGGGGTCGAGTTAAGGAAAAGGGTTAAGCTGGATAAGTATACTCCACCACATAGCTGAGCAATGACTTCATCAATGTCGATGGGTGATTTTAATAAAAAATTGATAAATATTGAGACTGAGGTGACCGGACATGATGAACAAATGTAGGTGCACCAAGATAGAACAAAGAGAATAGAGAGTCAGCTTGAGCATAACCATAATGAATTTAAAAAGGATAATGTAATCCTTTTAGATAAAGTGAATCAAAAATCATGATCAAGCAATGTTGATGTTGACCTGTATTTGTGATAAGTTGAAGATTACACTCGATCAAATACCCCAGAATAATGAAGCTACTCAAAATATCAATTCTACTAATACATCAAACTCACATGAGAAACTTGAGTCTCCAAAACAATCATCCATGCCCATAACCAAAATATTAACACAAATTTTCAAAATATGTAGCTATTGAGTTAATACTCAAATATGCAGCTCGAGAACCAATACCCCTTATTCACTCCACCAGTTGATACATATCAATGAAGAGGAAAACTTGAGCTCTCCAAATTTGATGGCGAAGAGAAGTGCAATGTTGCATGGTTCAATAAAAAGGAAGAATATTTTGAGATTTATGATATTAAAAATGATGATGAAAATATCATGCATGCAGATTCCATGCAAATGGAAGGATAAGCATATAATTGGTATATGTTGTGGAAAAAAATGACACTTGTTATCAGTTCGAAGAAATTCAAAAATACATTCTTTAAAAGGTTCCGAGGTGTCAAGGAAGAATTCTTCTTCTCAAGACTCACCACACTACAACAAAAATGATATGTGGATGAATACACTCTAGAATGGGAAACTTTAGCTACACGAGTACCTGTGTTCTAAAAAACTTGTCGCATTTAGTCATACACCAGGGGTCTTAAACCCCATCTCCAGGATGAGCTTGAGCTTCATGACATCACTTCTATAAAATTAGCAAGACACAAGGCAAAATCTGCTGAAAATAAGCATGAAAAGATGCAGTGGCTAAAAGTTGAAAGAGTATATTCAAGGCAAATATTTTCCCAATCTGCGAACAAAGATAATACAAAATATGTGCCACCACATATTTGTAAAGGATAAAAAACTAATTTGGAAATGCATAGAATGAAAGAAGGTAAGTGAAGATGTGTGACAAAAAATGGGACCCTAAAGATAGATCTCCTAATGGAAAAGAAACCAAGAACCTATGTAAGTGTGAAGCAACCAAGGATTCAAACAATGAAGAATCAGACGTAGAGTAAACTGAGGATTCTCCACAATTTTCTCTAGAACCAGACAACGAGAATATTCTGCAAGTGTGAGTAATGGCCATGACAAGTATATCACAACCACAAAAGTTAAATTTAAAAGGACATATCAAGAAGAGAAACGTAATGGTTCTAATATATACCAGTCGCACCCACAACTTTTTGGATTCAACCATGGTGAAAAGACTCGACATTTTCACATTTCCCATGCCCAAAATGAAGGTTATGTTTGCTGATGGTAAGTAAATTGAAAAAGTATGGAAATTCCATAAATTCAAATTAAAAATTCAAGACTACAATATAGAACCTTATTTCTACATTGTACCATTAGGAGGACTAAATGTGGTCCTAGTTATCCAATGGGTAAAAACCATAGGAAATTAATCTATCAACCATTAAAATCAATTTATAAAATTTAAATGGAAATGAAAAAACTACAAGTTATATGGGTTGCAACCTCCTGAGAATAAAATTGTATCATCATCCCAGATGATGAAAATTATCGGAAGGGAGTGCTAGCTTATTTAGTATAGTGTCATCAATTAGAAATGATAACTTCAAATATGGTTAACAAGGAGTCATTTTAAGTTCAAGAACTAATTCAAAAGCACGAAAAATTGTTCCAAGACCTTCCAATGAAGTTGGATCCTAAAAGACAAATCAATCATACAATCGAAGTCAAATACGAATAAAATCTTGTCAACATCAAACCGTATCAATATCCTCATCATAATAAAAATGAAATAGAGAGATTAGTCCAATATCTTTCAAAATGTGGTATTATCACAAAATTTAGAAGTCCATACACTGCTCCAGTTGTATTAGTTCGAGAAAAGGATGGATCATTTAGAATATGCATAGATTATAAAGGGCTAAACAAGATAGCTATTAAGAACAAATTTCCAATCATGTTTATCGATGAAACGTTGGATGAAATAGATGGAGCTAAATATTCTAAAAATTGGATTTTAGGTTAGGGTACTATGAAATAAGGATAAGGTTGGAAGACATAATAAAAACAACGTTCCATACACATGAAGGTATCTATGAGTTTAAAGTAATGCATTTTGGTTTAACCAATGCACCAACAACATTCCAAGCTACTATGAATGAGCTATTTTGTCCATATCTAAGGAAGTTTGTGTTAGTGTTCTTTGATGAAATTCTCTTTTATTGTAAAACATGGAAGGAGCACCTACAACATTTGGAGCAAGCTCTTATTGTATTAGAATAACATTAGTTCTATGCCAATAAGTCCAAATGCACTTTTGGGAAATAAGAATTAGAGTAGGGCATATGATATCCAAGGAAGGAGTAAAAGTATATCCTAATAAGATCAAGGCTATAAAGGAATGACCCAAACCAGTTAATATATCCAAGCTAAGAGGATTCTTAGGGTTGACTAGGTATTATCGAATATTTATTAAAAAATATTCCTGTATAACTGTATCCCTAATGAAACTTCTAAATAAGAACTCATTTTGATGAAATGATGAAGAAAAAAGTGATTTGAATACTTGAAGGAAATTATGTCTAATGCCCTTGTATTGGAAACCCAATACCTAGCAAAACCATTTGTAATTGAGTGTGATGCTTTAGGTTTTGGCATAGGAGTGGTACTAATTCAGGATGGTCACCCAATCATGTTTGAAAGTAGGAAGCTCAAAAGAAATAACGTCTAAATTCTACACAAAACAAGGAAATTCTTTCTATTATGCACATGTTAGCCAAGTGGAGACAATATCTCTTAGGAAGTAAGTTCTTACTATAAATTTATCATAATAGTCTTCAACATCTTCTCCAGTAGAAAACACTATCTACAGAACAAAAAAAATGGATCAGAAAAATCATTGCCTTTAACATGGATATATTACATAATAAAGGGAAACATAGTGTAGTAGTTGATGCTTTGTCTAGGAAAGATGAAGAACCATCATTAGTTGCAATTTTAGTTGTTGTTCCTGAATGGCTTAATGAGATTCGAAGTGAATATGCAAAAAATCCAAAAACAAGTGTTATAATCAATAGCCTTCCTTATAATTCAAAATTTGAATGGAAAACTGATATTATATCGCACAAGGGAAGAATTTATCTAATTTCAAATTCCAAATTTAAAGCCAAGATTCTCAAAAGTCGCATGATTCATTGTCAGCCGGACATTTAGGATTCTTTAAAACCTACTATAATGCATGCCAGCCATTATTTTGGAAGAGAATGAATAATGATATTCAAAAATATGTAGCAAAATGCGATAAATGTGAAAGGAATAAAAATTAAAATATTATGATACTTGGACTACTTCATCCTTCAAATATCCCGAATCAGAAATGGGAGGAAATATCAATGGACTTTATCAAAGGTTTACCTATCTCTAATGGTAAGGAAAAAATTCTTGTAGTAGTTGATAGAATCACCAAGTATGTTCACTTTATTTGAATGAGGAAATCAGACTCATCAAAACAAATCACAAAGATATATTTCAAAAATGTTTACAAATTACATGGATTTCTAAAGGTCATTATGAGTGATAGAGAATCCAAATTCAAGGGTAATTTTTGGAAGGAATTTTTCAAACATAGAGGAACCTACCTCAACATGATTTCAGCCTACCATCCTCAAACATATGGAAAAATAGAGGTAGTCAATAAATGCTTAGAAACCTACCTAGGTTGTTATTCCACAGACAAAAAAAAAAAAGGTGGGCTCAGCGGTTACATCTCGTTGAATGGTGGTAAATATCTACTTACCACACATCAGTGAAAATGACTCCATTTCAATATATGTATGATTACGAACCTCTGAAATGAAAGGAATTCATTATCATCAAGACAAAACTTCCAGTTGTTAAATACCAATAAGAAGAAACCAAAAAATTCATCCAAACTCTAAAAGAAAATCTAAATGATGCAAGAAATAATATGAAGTAGCAAGCTCACCGAAACATAACAAAGAGAGAATTTGAAGTTCAAGAATGGGTATTTGTTAAAATTCATCCTTATAAGCAGCTTCCTTAAAACAGAAGGAAAAAAACAAATTGGCGTCAAGGTTTTATGGAACACACCATATCAAGAAGAAGATAATCCAAGTAGCATACAGTTTAATCCTTCCTGATAAAAGTCATGTTCGCAATGTTTTGCATGTATCCTTCCTTAAAAAGGAATTTGGCAAACATCAATTAGCACAAACAACACTCCCAAATTTGATGACGAAGGAAGGATCATTCTAGAACAAGAAGGTATCATCTCTATCACGGAAAATAAACTATGAACATGAGTAGTCAAAGAATACCTAATCAAGTGGGAGGACTTAACACAAGAAGAAGTTTCTTGGGAGACAAAAGTGTTTTTTCAACAATACTTTTCGTTACATATGCATTGAGGACAAATAATATTTTCAAGAGGAAGAAAATGTTATGTAAAATTTAATGAAGTATGTAATTATTAATTAATTAGGCAGAGGGCGTGATCTTTCACCAAGAGGCACCCAAGGAAGTATTTAAGCTAGGGGCCTCCCATATTTGTAATAATTCATTCATCTATAAAATACATATTTATGTCTACTACTGAGTTTTATACTCCATGGTCTTAATATGAAATTCAGTCTGGTTAACCGTGGTCAACCATGGTCCAATGTCGCATTGTCACAAACATTGTCTCAATATGAAAATCAACCATGTTTATTTTATCATTTATAATATTTATCATAGGGTTTATATACCTTGGTTTATGATATTTATCTTAGGGTTTATCATAGGATTTTCTCAATATTAAAATCAGTCATGGTCAACGATGGTCAACCATGTTCAATCATGGTCAACATTGGTCGACCATGGTCAATTACATTTAATTATGGTTAACCATGGTCAACAATGGTCCAATGTCACATTGTGATAAATATTGTCTCAATACGAAAATAAACCATAGTAACCATGTTTGTTTTACAATTTATAATATTTATCATAAGGTTATATGCCTTGGTTTATAATCTTTATCTTAGGCTTTATAATAGGATTTTCACAATATGAAAATTAATCATATTCAATCATGGTCAACATGGTCTGAACAAGGTTGACCATGGTAAATTATGGTAAATCATGGTTAACCATGGTGAATAATGGTCCAATGTCACATTGTGACAAAGATTGTCTCAATATGAAAATCAACCATGGTTGAATGTTAGGTCCCTATAATACTAGTGTATCCCCTTATTGTTATTGTTGTGCCCATGTCGTCCCCATATTTTTATTATTGTGACCCATTGGACTCCTATATATAGAAAGGAGATTTTGTCATTTGTGTCATCCAAGAATTGTTCATTTATGTAACTTAAAGGAGTTTCCCCCCACGAAGAGGTTGATTTCTAATTTGTTGATCTATATTTTCCTCTATTTTGTGAGTTGGTTTCATAACATTTGGTATTCAAGCTTTGGATTCTAGGTTTTCGCTGATTCAAACAAGGCATCGTGGACTTTTCGATATAAATATTTTTTCTATGAAGGTTTAGAAGTTTTAAAAAAACACATTTGCAAAGAAATCCTGAGGAAATTCGTGTAAAAATTTCAGATCTTGGTTCACAATATTTTTGGAGATATCATCTATGGAAGTTAGGGTTTTTCCAGGCTCCCGAATTTCATCTTAAAGAAGTGACCTTGGGAAAATCATGATAACTCTTTCCCTAAGCATCGGATTGGAATTATGTAAGATGTGGCAAAACCAAAATAGAATGTACTTTCTTGTGTAACAATTACAGAGCTGAAGGAGGAAACAGTGACACGTGGTATGCCATAAAATTTCACTCTGTTGAATGAGTCCATAATTAGGTCATTGTTGGAGATTGGGTATAACTTTGAATTGAGAATCCAAATTAGGTAAGATCTGTGGAATTGGAAATAAGACTCATAGGGCTACCATAGGAGCGAAGTTTAGATCTTGGAGATCCTAAATTACAGAGTTACAACCGTTTCAATATCGAGCTACTAAAAGAAAGAAAAAGGTGTGTTAATTTGTTTTTAATTGCATAAATTTTGTTTAAATTTTGTTTAAAAAAGAAGTTGAAGTGATTCCAAGGGAATATTGAAAGATAGTTATGAGTATTGGGTTCTACAATGCCTCCCAAAAAACATTCTACACCCATTAAGCCCTCTAAAAATTGCACTATGACACATGAAGAGGAAGAATTGCAATATGATATATCAAAATTAGAGTACCAAGTGCAACAAATTTTGATCTCACAAAGAGCAACCAGAGATGACATAGATGGTTTAAAAGCAGACATGGAGGCTAAGATTGATGGTTTTAAGAATGGAATGGAAGCTAAGATCAATGGTATATAAGAAAAATGGAAAGGAAACATGGAAGGCATGAACAATGATCTAAAAGCATACATGAAAGGTTTGATAAAGCTACTACAAGAAATGATTCATAATGGCAAAAATATGGAGCAAGTCCCAGTTCAAACAATATTTCCAGAACTTAACGAGGAAGGAAAAATAATTCTGGAACTTGAAGCAATCATAGAAATAATAAATCGACAGCTATGAAATCAATCAATTTCAGAGTATCCCATCAAGTGGAAGAACTTACCCACTGAAGATTCGTCATGGGAGGATGAGAATTTTATACAAAAGCATCCATAAATAATCAAGTGTTGAGGACAACAATTGTTTGAAGGAGAGGGGCATGTTAGGTCCTTATAATACTAGTGTATCCCCTTATTGTTATTGTTAGTATAGCCCCCTTATTGTTATTGTTGTGCCCATGTAGTCCCCATATTGTTATTATTGTGCCCCATAGAAGCCCACTATTGTTATTGTTGTGCCCTTAAATTATTATTGTTATGTCGACTATGATTATATTGTGACCCATTGGAATCCTATATATAGAAAGGAGGTTTTGTCGTTTTTTTCATCCAAGAATTGTTCATTTATGTAAAGTAAAGGAGGTTTCCCCCTCGAAGAGGCTGATTTCTAAGTCGTTGATCAATATTTTCTTCTATTTTGTGGGTTGGTTTCATAACATCCAATGCCACATTGTGATCAATATTGTCTTGATATGAAATTAACCATTTTCAACCATGGTCAAACATGGTCAATAATCATGGTCACACTGCGACAAAAATTGTCTCTTGGTCTAATGCGACATTATGACAACCCTAGTCAACCATGGCCAAACATCGCATTGTGAAAAATATTGTCTCAATAGGAAAATAAACCATGGTCAACCATGGTCCAACGTCGCATTGTGACAAATATTATCTCAATATGAAAATCAATCATGGTCAACCATGGTTCAATGTCTCATTGTGACAAATATTGTGTCAATATGAAAATCAACCATGGTTAGCCTTGTTCATTTTAGGGTTTATAATACTAAAGCATGGGATATTATACTATCCCTTAGGTTTAATAGTATTCCCTTGGGTTTTTAGTATTAAGCCATTGCGTTTATTAGTCCCTTGGGTTTATTAATCCCAGGGTTCATATTCTTAGAGTATATTTTTATGCATAAAATTTAATGTAAAACTCGTGTGCTTATAATCATGGTAAACCATGGTCCAACATCACATTATGACAAATATTGTCTCAATATGAAAATCAACCATATTCAACCATCGTCAACCATCATCGACTATGGTTAATCATGGTCAACCATGGTCTAACGTCACAATGTGACATAGTTTGTCTCAATATGAAAATCATCCATAATCAACCATGGTCCAATGTTGCATTGCGACAAACATTGTCTCAATATGAAAATCAATTATGGCCAACCATGGTCAATCATGGTTAACCATGGTCCAACGTCACATTGTGACAAATATTGTCTCACTATGAAAATCAACCATAGTCAACCATGGTTCTACATTGCATTATGACAAAGATTGTGTCAATATGAAAATCAACCATGGTCACATTGTGACAAAGTTTGTCTCATGGTCCAACATCTCATTGGTCCAACGTTGCATTGTGACAAATATTGCTTCAATATGAAAATCAACCATTGTCTAATGTCACATTATGACAAATATTTTATCAATATGAAAACCAATCATGGTCAATCATGGTCAAACATTGCATTGTGACAAATATTGTCTCAATATGAAAATCAACCATGGTCAACCATGTTTGTTTTAGGGTTTATAATATTTATTTTAGGGTATATATATCTTGGATTTATAATATTATTCTGTTGGGTTTAATATTATTCCCATGTGTTTTTAATATTAATCCCTTGGGTTTATTAGTGCCTTGTGTTTATAACATCAATCACTTTGGTTTATTGATCTAAGGGTTTATAATCTTAAATTATAATATTATTGATAGGGTTTATAATTTTAATCCTATGGTTTAATATAAATCCCTTGGGTTTAATATAATTTCATGAGGTTTATAATACCTTGAATTTCTAATATTAATAATCTCTTTGGTTAAGAATATCAATATTTATTACATTACTAATAATATCAACGATATTATCATATTATTATAATATAATAATTATTATTATAAATTTTCATTATAATTGCTATAATGATTATCATATTTATAATATAATAATAATTATATTTTATAATATAATTATTATTATATTTATATATTTATTAATATTAATATTAAATCTATATCTATTGATGGTTATTAGCATATCAATCATATTTAATAATGTGGTTGTGCATGTGTTTGATATATCCCTATAGAAATGTGGTTTTAATTTATATTTGACATATTTTTACAATTTTAATTCATATTTTAGTCCATCCTTTTATTAACACTTTCTAGTGTTAGTGTAACGAAAATTGTGATTCTAACAAAGTCTAGAGTACGAAAAAACACCAAGCCCTTGCTAAGTGATATGGTTAAGAAAATAAAACCAGCATCTCTGTTTGTTTCTCCACATGGCTTAACTAAAAACCTCTCATGAATCATTCACTTAATAGCCTCTAATGAATAGTGAACTCTAGTAATGTGTTCTTTTTATCAACACTTAGCAAATTTTTCTGAAACAACAATAGTGATTCCAACATGAAGTACTCTACTGTGATAGATTTTTCAGCATCTCCAAAAAGATTTATTGCTTCTGAAAGATGCATCCAATCATTTATTAACACTTTCTAGTTTTAGTGTAACGACAATTGTGATTCTAACAAAGTCTAGAGTAGAAAAAAACACCAGGCCCTTGATGGGTGAGATGGATGAGAAAATAAAACCAACATCTCTACTTGTTTCTCCACATGTCTTAACTAACAACCTCTCATAAATCATTCACTTAACAGCCTCTAATGAATAGTGAACTCTAGTAATGTGTCCTTTTTATCAACACTTACTAAATTTTTCTGAAACAACAATAGCGATTCCAACATGAAGTACTCACTGTGAAAAATTTTTCAGCATCTCCAAAAAGCTTTATTGCTTCTGAGAGATGCACCCATCCATTTATTAACACTTTTTATTTTTAGTGTAACGACAATTGTGATTCACCAGAGTACGAAAAAACACCAGGCCCTTGCCAGGTGAAATGGTTGAGAAAATAAAACTAGCATCTCTGCTTGTTTCTCCACATGGCTTAGCTAACGACCTCTCATGAATCATTCACTTAACAACCTCTAATGAATAGTGAAATCTAGTAATGCGTCCTTTTTATCAACACTTAGTAAATTCTTCTAAAACAACAATAGTGATTCCAACATACAGTACTCTATTGTGACATATTTTTCACCATCTCCAAAAAACCAGTCCCATGTTCCGCTTATTGAGAGAAGGCAACACAAATCCTCATCTCATCGCATGTGCCTCGATGTCCCGCAACCCAACACTCTAGCCCTTCGCTCTGAAACTTGTAGACCATATCAACTTGGAAAGAACTCGCAGAGAAGTAAAACAAGAGGGGCTCTAAGAGTAAATGAGATCCTGAATTCCAAGAGTTAAAAGGTTTATTAATCTTGATTTTGAGTTCAGAAGGACTAGTTGACCTCACTGTAGCTGATTCTTTTTCCTGGATTGAAGAGATTAACCGATCATGAAAATAGCACCAAGATTTCAGGGTTTCAAGAATTTCTCCTGGAAAGCTCAGAGGCCCCGAACCACCCCAAATCTACTTTCAGTTTTTCATGGAGGCCCTGGACCCTCTCTTCTTTTTTAGGATCCTCTCACTGATCTTCTTTTCTCTGTGCATGAGAATATTCATGCTAATTTCTTGGAAATTCAGAACCAAACAGATCGATGAATGTAATTTCTTTTCCTCTTAAAAAAAAGTATTTAAAAGATAGCTTGATATGGTGCGTAGCTGTTACAATGTCCTATGGGTGGAAATACAGTCTAGGTTTAATAATAATAATTATAATGATAATAACACTACATGTCTACATAATTTAAACTTTGAACAAATAATATTGTATATAAAATTGAACTAAAGCGACATTTAGTTGGTTATGTAATAAACTTTATTATAATTGCCATGGGACTAACCATTGATGCGACTGCACAACTGCAAAATGACATGGATTCTTCTTCTCTACAAGTCTGATGTGTATTTCATTATAATATTGTGCTTGCACTCTGCGTATGAATAGGGTTTTTTTATTATTATTAGTCATGGTTACAGTGTTTCAGTCCCTGCGCTGTAGTGATAATGATTTAATTGCTAAAACACAAAATATATTTTTTTATATAAGTAATGATTTTTAAATTTTATTAAAAGTTAATTAGAAATTTTTAATATATATTGAGCAAATTTTTCATTGAAAAACTTAAGATACCTCAAGTTTTTTAATGGATATGTAAATTTTAATTTTTTAATTTTATTTTTAATGGCTCATGTTTGCGAGATCTAACTATTCTCATACCATTTCTTAAACTTATTACCACTCTCTACCACTACTGCACCTCCTATTTCATTTATAGTTATAGGTATGAGGAGGCTTGCTAACTATGCATTGGAGCTCCTCTATCACTGTTTATAGTCATTTTAATGCACATCAAATTTATTCAAGCTTCTTGAACTACATTCATTATATAGGAGTTAAGACATTCTAGTGTCCATTAAGATTGTTTCAAGGAATGCTCCATCATTCCAATCTAGACATGTGGAATGGGAGACTAGTGCAAGCATATAAATACTATAAACACTCTACTAGATGTTAGATTTGAATGTTTATAATTCAGGCTAGTTTTAGGCAAATACAACAAACTTCTAATTCTCTTATTTTTTTTAGCAGGTCCTTATGCATATTATTTCAAATTAAATTTCATCCAAGCGTAAAATACTTTAGATGCAGCTTAAGGTAACTATTTCTCTTCATTACTTTAATTCTCATGAAATTTTATGATCTAAAAATGAAAATATGTTGTATTATTGGCAGGTAATCTAAGTTGAATGAAATTCAATGCTTCCATGTTTGGTTGAGAAAGATGACAAGGAATGAATCTCAACAAGTTTGGTCAAGAACAATTGACTAGGGACAACAAGTTGATAGTCAAGTCAATAGGTGGATGATTAGGTCAAGAGTAGTTCCCTCAGTGGAAGTTGATTTGATAGTGATTAGGTCAAGAGTAGTTACCTCAGTCGAAGTTGATTTGATAGTATTCGAGTAATTTTGGAAGCCAATAATCAACTGGAGTAGTTGAAGGGATAAAAATCAAGCATAGGCAAGTGGTCAACTTACTAACCGTGTAAGACAATTGCATATACTAATTGAAACTAGTCACAAAATAGTTATGGATCTCAAGATTCTTCGGGTTTTAGCCTATGATCTTTAGCCACATGTGTTGATTCAAGACACTTTGAATTAGGGTTTATGCCCCTATAAATAGAGCATGATGTAACATTTTTGAGAGATCATGTATGATGAGTTATCACAAATCACTAATTATTGAGCAATGTATGAGGTTGATCAAGGTTAACATTCTTTGCACATTGGCTATAATAATCAGTTGAAAATATTAGAGGGGTGAAGCTCAAAGGTTGGTTGGGAAAGGGTAAAATCTAAGGTGTGTTGTGTGAATCTTTGTGATGTGTCATTGTTTATTTTATGATCTTTAAGTTATCTCATTCAATATTTTAAGGATTATTTTAATTAGGCTTCTATTCTGGTTTGAATGTCTAGTTAACTCCATAATTAAACATTTTAGATATCTAAAATGTTAATCAGGTGCCTTGAGTCGAACATTCCAAAATGAACTTTTGTTTGAATGTCTAATTAACTCCATAATTAAACATTTTATATCTATAAAAAGTTAATCAGGTGCCTTGAGTCTAACATCCCAAAATAATTTTTTTTCTTTTAGTAAAGCACTAACTGTATTACATAAAAAATAAATCAATAATTTGAAATTAGTATTTAAATATCATAATTGTAAAACTAATAAAATCCTCAATTAGGATCTACACATTAAAAAAATTACAATGAAATCAGTAAATATTTTCTTCACTAGTCAACCTAAAATTTCAACCTTTTCTATAAGTAAATTTTTTTTTAACAACAACTTTAAGGGCTGCAAGTAAAATGTAATTAGCTCATTCTCCATTGAATTTATGTTGCATGCTACACTGATAAAAAGGAACAATAACTGAAAAATAAAATGGAAATGTAAAAGTCCATCTTTACTCTTATAAACCACATATGGGAAGATTCTATATTGGAAATGTAAAATTCCATATTTACTCTTATGTACAACATATGGGAAGATGCCACACTAGAGACTTAGGATGGATTGTGTCACAGTTAGGACATACCAATGTTTCAAACTTAGGTCTTACATAGCTATTCCCACGAATTCTTACTGCTAAACCATAGCCCAACTAGCAGATAAATGGCAGGTCTTAAAGTGATCATGAGTGTAACTTTAGTCTCGCTGAGATGGACTCTGACCATGCCATGAAGATGAGATAAGGTCACAACATCATGACAGGTTCTACAATATACATTGCCATCAGTTTGATAGTTGACCCCTACCTCAGAGGTGCTCCGATGGCTACTCAAAAGATGATAGACACAATATCTCTAGTTTTAATAAACTACCGGTAATGTTACTTTGAAAAGGCAATACTTGGTAAAGATGATAAAATTCCAATCAAATCTGTACACAATTATTAAAAATTGCCTTGAGACCACAAGCAAAATTATAATATTTTCTTCACTAGTCAAGCTGACATTCATTCTTGGATCTTTTTAGTTACACAATCCTTTTAGTAAATCAAATTAACTTTCCTCAGTTCTGCTTCTTTGAATTGATGTTGCATGCTATCATAATAAACAATAAACACGAATTGCAATTAAGAATCCTAAACAGAAAAGCAGAAATTTAAAAGCCATTTGTTACTCACAAGAAGAACATGTTGGAGCATGCATTGGGATTTCAACCCGTAGGCGCTCTAGTACCGAAGGAAATTCGCCACCCACATCCACAAAAGCAAAGCAAAACAAGCCTGGGGAATTCTAATGCAAGGCTAGTAAACAAAGGGAATAAGAGCTTTTCGAGATTTGGGGTAACGCTCAGGAAATTGCTTGTGGTACCAATCATGGTGAGCCGCAGCTCTGGGGCCCAGGTTGGCAACCGTAGAGAGAAAAAAGCTAAGACCTGCAAAGGACCAAGTCATGACAGCCCATCCAAGCCATTCAACAATCTCGCCCAAATAATTAGGGCAGCTCACATATTCGAACAGCCCTCCTCTGGGAATCTTGTAGCCCTCGTTCCCACGGCGCAGAGACAACAGAACAGAATCCACCCACATGTTGATAATCATCCCCGTAATGAACACCAGCAGACCAGCAATAAACGCCCGGCTCCTGAGCCAGGCGGCCGCGTAGTTACCGTAATGGGAAATCCAGTGGATTTGCACAAAGGTGTTGCATATGTTGAAAATGAAGGACATGGCGGCGACGCTGATGGGGTAGGGCTTGCTGCCTTGTCGTATGCGAAGAGAGTATATGCACGTCCTGTGGATGTAATGAGCGAGGAAGGCCATTAACAGTATCAGTGATGTCCGATTGGAGCTCATGCGACCCCGCGGGAAGAGTATGGCGCTCATCCAGAGAGTGGGGCTCTCCATCAGAAACCAGGCCAGGCGAGGGGATATGGAGAAACCCAAACCAAAACCAGGGCGAGAGTGGCGTCCGTAGGGCGCTGTGCCGAAAGTTTCTGAGATGAAAGTTGCCACTGCCATTACGTACACCCCCATGAGAGCTCTGTTGTAATAGATTTTGCACATCGCCATATCACAATCTATTTCTGCCATTGAAGCCATTAGGAGGAGATATTCGAAGCCTGCATTAACTGTCTGTAATCGAGGGTAATCATCTTTAAAGGCGGCCAGACAAACTACTCTGCCCCACATCGTGACGCAGAGAATGACGTAGAAGAAAATGCCAGCACAGCAGAGTATGACGCAGAGGAAAATGTCAACATAGCGATCTCCGATGTATGGTAAGAGTAAATGATACAGACAAAACTGCCCAATAACGATGACACGGTTTGGGGTGGGTAATACCGAATCTAATTTTTAAATAACTGTTTTTTTCAAATTTTAGTTGTTGTCCTATTACATTTACAAAATTCTCTTTTTCAAATAAATAGATGAGTATAAAAAAAACTCGGGGAAAATGGAAATTCTACTGAGATTATGATCAAATTTCGCAGAAAATTTTGAATAGACTAATTTTAAAATATTTTTTATTTAATTCTAATAAAAAAATCTATTGTTAAAAAATGTGTGACTTTGGTACATAATGCCTAAATAAATTAATTAAACAAATATTTTTGTTTCTTAAATTTTTGTTTTATATATATATATATATATATATATATATATAACTTAAATTAAATGTAATGTAATGTTTTTTTTTAAACTAGTGTTATAAGAAATTTTACTTTTAAATTTTTGATTTAATTTAAATTATATATTTGAAATATGATTTTTATGATCCATAGTTTGTACAAAGATATCTTTTGGTAATAATCACATAGCAAAGAATTTAGTCTATGTGTTTCCAGCCAACTAGTGTGGTTCATCTTGAAGGACGATGAAACATCAAATCATGGCATTCCACTATAAATAGATGAGGAGATGAGTTAATTAGCCATTAGAAGGAAATGACTAGTTTGACCCAAAAAAAGATTAAGTTAAAGACCAAACATTAAAAATTTTAATATATGTTGTATATATACATATATATTAAAATGTCCATGTATCCTCGATTAACGCACGCTAGTTTGCCATCGTGGTGATTCCCACAAGAGCAAGGAATGTTGTAAACTCCTTTTCTATCCCTCGAATCCACAAGGTTGTTAACGGATTTTAGAGAGCTTCGAATAGTGTGAAGAGGTTTAAAATTTGAAGAAATATTATGCTTCTTAAGCATTCTAGCTATCTTATCTATGGTCCCTTGGATAAAAAAAACTGAACCCCAGAGGACCAATCATTAGGTTCTTTTTTATTCCTAGGGCTTTTTTTAGCCTTAAGAAAAGCTTTGTGGCCTTGGAACTTGCTGTAACAATTCTTACAAAAAACATTAAGGAGGTGGGATTTCTCTTCCTTGAAATGAAATTCATCGAAAATTTTGATTGCTCTGGTAGCTAAGGTGCTGAGAACACCTATTTTTTTAACAGGAAAATGATGGGAAGAGCCATGAAGATATTTCTCAGTGTGTGTCTTCTTCTGAAAGACTTGATGGATAAAATGAAATAACAATTTATATCATGATAAAAAAGTTATTGTCGTCGTCGTCGTCATCATCAATAATAAATATTATTAATGCCAAATGATAATTGCACCAAGAGGTGGTCTCAAACCATGTATGGTAGAGATGTTGTAATGTGATGTCATGTTTAACGTTTTGACTAGACCAAATTACATAAAAAGAGAAAAATAAATAAATAAATAAAAATAAATAAATAAATAAATAAATATATATATATATATATATATATATATATATATATATATATATATATATATATATATATATATATAGTCACCCAATGGTCTTCAATTATATTCTCATGAAAATAGATAGTACAAAATGTGTCTCTACGACTCCCCTCACTTCATTCTGACTAGACTTGTTAGCGAGGGGAGATGGAGTATTCAAAAAATATTTCAATTTAACCATTATTTCTGTAAGGAAGATGAGTCATACAAGCCAAAATGGAGGCAAAATGAACATAAAAACTAAGAGAAAAATATCATGGAGGTCGTTGAGGAGGACTCATTGAAGATACAACAATGAATCTAACTCTTTTATGTGTGTGAAAGTCGATATGTTCAACACGAGGTTCCAGGTCATGAAGGTGATCATTGGTACGACATTGGCTTCGACGAATGTCATCCAATTGTTATAAAATCTCACTATGGATGAATTGGCTATCGTTCATGTAGGCTACCAATTCATTTTTGTCTTCATACCTATGCTCTCTAAGGATGTCGAGGTTGGCCTAGATTCTTCGGAGTTTATTTACAATGGAATCCAGAGAAGCAAGGGCGTCGACATGTCTTGGGGAGTGTTTATGGGCATTAGCCACTTCCCCTTCTTATCCCACACTTTCCAAATTATCTGTAGAAGAACTAATGATAGTTGGTTTGGTGCCTTGCAAGGTTGTGCTTCCCTCCACCACAATGAGGCCATGCTCTCTAGCACAACATTACCGCCTGCATAGTATAATTCACAAACACAAACTGAGAGGGAACCCAAACTATCTTACCAGGGTAAACAATCAGGGGCCAAAATAAGAACCAAGAAGCCCAACCCCACCTTTGGGCACTAGAACCAATGATAAGACAAAACCTAAAAAGAGTATTGGAGACCAACCCCTAGATAATTGCACCACCCACGAAAGAGGAAACATACTACGAGATCTGTGTTCACTCCACCTGTCTAGTTGGGAGACCCGACAACAAAAAGTATAATCCAAACCAGAAACATAACGATATAATCTTAGTCCAAAGGCCATAACTATGTAGACGGAGGCTAGAACTAAGCAGGGTATATGGTAAGGAAGCCAAACGAGAATGGAGAGGAGTAGGCGACCATTTAATAAACAATTCCCAACATGAACATAAATCACTAACCAAGAGTTTCTCACCAGAGACCCTCCATCTCAAACACAAAATATCTCCATAAGGCATAATTCCACTGCCACCATCCTGAACCCAATTCTAGACAACAACAAAAAAACAAAAATTTGCGCAGACTTCAACTGCCACCCAAGCAAGAAACACATTAGAGACCCAAATACAGAGCAACAGGATTACCTCCACCGAAGAGGGTTCAAGGAAAGCCGAGTACCACACCATAAACTGAAGACGATGCACCCAAATTCCGAGAAAGGCCCACCACAGAGAAGAGAAATCCCCCCAATTTTTCTCCATGGTCCCAATTCACAACCTGAGAGCCGAAACTAAAACAAACAGGTGCAAGATAGGCTGCCTCTGCATTTCGCCAGCTAAACCAACACCAAGGACAACATGCATGGCCTCCAACGACCTTACTTACCACCCTAAGCCCAACACTCATCACCCACAATTCAACAACCTTTCCATTTCCCCTATCCATCATTAAATCCCCCTTACCCACTTCTGGAGAGTTCGTATGGTCGAGATACTGTCCCATTAATCTCGATTTAACATAAAGAATCTCTACCACTTTCTTTGAGGGGAAAGCCCTAAGGCCTGTCTATCATTTGTTTTCCCACCCCCATCAAAGGTAAAATTAAAATAAATAAATTTATTTTTTATAGTTATAATTAATTATAATTAATGATTAAACTATCCTAGATCAATTTTAATTTCAAATATACCAAGTGTCCAGAAATATTAAATCTCTTCTCACTCTAAAACAAGTTTACATCTCAAAATGTTGATTGGAATTTAACTTATATTCTAACAATATAATGATGATGATGATGATGGTTAACGTCCACTCAGGCCAATCATATTTAACTTATATATCTATACATATTTAATATAAATTTTAAAAATTATTATTAATTATATATATAAGAATAGGATAAAACCTTTTTTTATAATATATAAGAATTTTGTTTTTCATAATTATTTTCATTTATTGTTTTAAAGAAGTATGCTATTAAAGTTGAAATATTAAGGTTATATTGTTTTTGTTTTATGGTAAAAGATGTTTAAACTTTTTGTTTTGCAATTTTTTTTTAGAAATTATTATATTAAAATTAGTTTTATAAAAATTAAATTTATTTTTAAAATTTTTGAATTTCAAAAAAAATATTTTTTGATAGATTAAATTATGGTTTAATTTATATATATATATATATAAACAATAACTAACTTTATTAACAATAAGGTTGACAAGAAAAAAAATTAATTTAATTTAATAAATTAAAAATATTTTAAAATGCCAAATGGCTATACATTGTACTGTGATTTAATGTGATTTGATGTCAAATTTGTGATTTGTTATTCAAATCTAACACCACAATGGGCTCAGCCCTCCATATCGTTGCCTATACAATACTTCCTTTTGTCTCAATATTCAACATTATGCAGATCACGTCGAATAGCGGTACCTGAATTATTAAGATCTCACAGAGTCGTGTTGAACAAAGATATTTATAGGTTGTAATCACTGTTTCGTCAGATATGTACCATTTGCAAGGGTTTATTGTGTGCCAAAAATGAAGGTCCCATAGTTTTCAGGCTGTTGTTGTGTTGCTAAAATTATGGAAAAACTAGAATAAGAGATGCACATATGTTATTTTTGTCTAATCATGTACTCTTTTAAGATATGAACTTGAATCAAATAAAAAACCTCCACTCTCATAATAATATTGGACAATATGAAACTCTACTCACATAAAATTCCCACACACATGAAGCGGAACCACACCTACAGACTTAATATTTCTCTTGCTTTTCTATCTAAATATATTATTTGAATTTATTAGTGTAATACAAAAATATTTATATATACCATTTTCTTTTTCATAGTTACAAATTATTTTGTGAGATTTGATTACTTTTTTCTTTGCCATAGTGGATGAAACAATACGAACCTGTAAGTTCATTGCCTTTATTTCAATTTATCAATGTAATAAGAAATTGAATGCGAAATATTATATAAATAATAAAACATAAATATATGCCGTAGTTTAATTAGATTTCTTTTTCGTTCTGAAAATTATAGAAATTTTGGTAAGATTTTAAGAAAATCTGGCAGGGACTTTTGTAAATTCATGTTATAACTATCAAAATTTAATATTTTGGGTGCCCTAGAAGTTTTTGATGGTGCTGAATCCATTTCCATCATCAAAATCATGATTCAAACACTTTCACTATAAAATTTCTTAAATTAATACTAATACATTTTTCATTTCATATTTAATTTAATTGGACGAGTTAATAAAAACATTACTACTTTTAATTTTATTTGTTAATAATGTTTTTTTATTACTTTTAATTCAATTTTTTAATAAATTTTTTTTTCAAACATATTTAAAATAAAAAATTTGATTAGAAATTCATATATAATTAAAATTTTGAATATTTTATTATTTTAAATTTAACAAAAATAAAATACTGATTTTTTTTCTTTTTTAACTGAAACGGTTATGATTTATTGATAGAAAGCGGGTTGGGCTGAGCCTGAACAACAATTACAATTTTCAGAGAATACATTTGCTCCCTTTTCACTTAGGGAATGATTTCCATGGACAGTGTTTCTGAATTTATGCTGATCATTCCTTCATGTAAAGTGCATCCAATATTTGCCAATATGTCCGCTTCCTTGTTTAATCCTCTAAGGATGTGGAAGAATTGCACCAATGGGAAGTCTTTCAGAATTCTGTTCACTCTTGAAAGTTGTTTGTTTAGCACCGGATCCTTGAGCCCTATCTTGTTTACCGTAGTTTTAATCAGCAGTTCTAAGTCGCCTAAAATGAGAACTTCATTTGGATTTTCTTTTCTTGCCATTTGGCATGCTTTCAAGAGGCTGAGAATTTCAGCTTGGTTGTTGGTTTTCATTCCAAGACCCCAACTGAAGTCGACTTTTTTCCCAATCTGGAAGTAGATCGCCCCTCCGGCTCCTGATCTCCCTGGATTGCCTTTAGAGGCTCCATCGAAAAAAATGATGCACTTGCCCTGGGATTTCCACCATTGCTGAAAGCTATCCTCTGATTTTCAAATCTGCCATCTTTCCTTTTGTGATGGGCGAGAGAGTGCTGGGAGTCTGGCCTTTCCTGTATAAGCATCCAACCACACCCTTTCTTCGTTTCTAAGAGAGTTGTCATCTTTGACTGAGGATTGATTCAGGGTTTCTAAGAGGAGGTTCTTTGCCTGTTCCGCCACTTTTGCTGCGGGCAATTCTATGTTCTTGAAAATTATTTCATTCCGGGCTAGCCAAAGTTTCTAGCAAACATAATTTGGGGTAGCAATCCACACTTTGTGCCATAATGAAACACTGGCAATGCTGTCAGGATAGCTGGCTATCCAAGAGGAGAACATAATGTCAATCAAGATTTGTGTTGGAGGACGCACCATCAGCCCTGTGAGGAAGATGGACCAGACCTCCTTCGCAAATTCGCAGGCTAAGAACAGATGATTTGTAGTTTCCGAAGCTCTTTTTCAGAGGACGCATCTGTGAGGTCCAGCTATGTTCCTTTTACACAAATTATCTCCAGTCAGAATTTTGTTGTCGAACAATGTCTAGAAGAAGAAGTTGATTTTAGGGATGCCGAAGCTGTCCCAAATCTGCTTCCACACGGAAGCCTGATGAGGCGAATCTGCTTTGCTCTGCATCTGATAAAATCCTTGCCTTGCTGTGTAAACTCCGGTCTTTCCCCAGCCCCAGGTATCTTCATCATCTATGTGCACCGGGGCAAAGTCTGAGATAGCGACTTTAAGGGCGTCTAGCTGAGCGTTTAGATGCTCTGGAATTCTGGGAAATGTCCAACGCTGCTAGTTCCCTTGTCTGTCCGAGCCAGAAATGTCAAAGATTTTTCTTATATCATTAGACTGAAGCCAGTCTCGAATCTCAGAAATCTCATTATTTTCTGTTAGAGGGCAATGTCCCATGACACAATCACTCCACAACATTGTATTTTTTCCATTGTCGGGAATTCGGTATAGGTAAGTTCTGAAAAACTCGAATCCTCTATTACACAGTTTCCAGGCCTGCGTGCCTTTTGGGGATTTCTCCATGTTGTAGGTTTTAATTGACTGGCGTTTGAGGTATTTCAACTTGAAGATCTGGCTGACAGGGTGAATAGGCTCTGCATGGAGCTTCCATAATAACTTGCATCCCATAGCTAAATTGGCATTCACAAGGTCGCGGATTTGTAGTCCTCCTTCCACCAGTGGTCGTTTCACCATATCCGAGCTAATTAAATGAAATCTGTTGGAGTTTCCTCGCCCACCGTTCCACAAGAAATTACGAATGAGCCTGGAGATTTGATCTGATATAAGTTTTGGGGCCATCATAAGTGAAGCTTGATATATAGGCAAAGCCTATAAGACAGATTTAATGAGTGTTAGTTTGCCTCCTGTGGTTAACCAAAAGCCGCCCCACGCTGTGATCTTCCTTTTGAATTTCGATATGACTTCCTCCCAAAGGTGATTTCTGTTGGAGCCCAACGTGATAGGGAGGCCCAGATATTTTATTTTTTCCCATTCTGCATGTCCCATGTACCCCAGTTCATTTGCTATTTTTCCAATAGTGTGCTGCTTTGTATTCCACCCGTACACAACACTTTTTCTCTCACTAACCAGAGCTCCCGAGATTCTGCAAAATTTCTGGAGAATGATTCTGAAGGACTTTTCTATTCTTGAAGAGGCCCCTCCAAGCAGAAGTGAGTCATCAGCGAAAAGTGCATGATTCACAGGATCAATGCCTTTCACAATTCTGATCCCTGGGAGACTTCCAATTTGTTTTTCCAGAGTCAACTTCCTACTCAAGGAATCAGCCATCAAAATGTATAGAAAGGGTGAAAGGGGACACCCCTGCCTCAGACCTCTGGTGGCTAAAAAGAAGCTAGCAGGTCTACCATTTATCATGGGAGCAATCCAAATCTTCTCTAGACATGCTTTGATTAGATTGATGAATTCCTGACTAAAACCAAAGGATAAAAGGACCCTGTACAAGAAAGAACGATTAACTCTGTCAAATGCATTGCACATGTCCAGTTTAATGAGCATACCTTGTTCTTTGAGGGAATGGCTTGAATGCAGTGCTTCCTGGACTTGAATGACATTGTCCAAAATGTGCCTTCCTTTCACAAATCCCCCTTGGGCAGGGGATATTAATTTTTGCAGTAGGGGTTTGATTCTGATCGCCAGCAGTTTGGCCATGATCTTGTAGGGCGAGTTGCACAGAGAGATTGGCCTGTATCTATCAAAAGAACTTGGGCTTGCTTCCTTAGGGACTAGGGCGAGGAAGGTGGAATTTATACCGCCTCCAATCGTTGCCTTCCTCATGAAACCTTGAACCATTCTAAGAAGATCAGTTTTAATTAGCTCCCAGCATTTCCTGTAGAAGTGAATTGAGAAACCATCAGGTCCTGGTGCTTTGTCTGGCTCCATGGACCAGATGATATTAGATATCTCTTCTTCCGTGACTGGACTCAAGAGTGTGTTGTTATCGTCTGTACTGACTAGATGTGGAATGTTTGTGAGAAATTCTGCTATATCCTCCTCACTCCCATCCTTTCCTGTGCTAAGGAGATTTTGAAAGTGTTCCACAGCGGCTTCCTTGATTTGTTCAAATCCTCTGCAGACTTGTCCACTTGATGTGGTGATTTCTGCAATGTGATTTTGTGAAAGACGAGCCCTGTATTGTCTATGGAAGTATGTAGTGTTTCTGTCCCCAGCTTTGAGCCACAAGCTGCGGGACTTTATACGCCAATATTCTTCCTCACTTCTGAAGGAGTTATATGTTTTCCTTTGAGCGATTTTTTCATTATCTAATTCCATGGATGTAATGTCTTTCTCTTCAATTTCAACTTGGACTTCTTCCAACTGGTTGACTGCTTCTTTTCTCTGGCTGGTGGGGGTATTTGCGGCATTATTTATCCATTCTTTTAGTGCCTTCTTAGTATTTTTCATTTTTTGTTCCCACACAAAACTTGGAGAGCCTGCAACTTCTCTTTTCCAAGTTGTTTAGACTGTTTCAAGGAACCCTTCCCTTTCTACCCAGAGAAGGCTGAAGCGAAAAGGAAGGGGGCCGAGGTCTTCTTCTTCCTTTAGGCACAATAAGATTTGTTTGTGATCTGAGGTTAGTTTAGGAAGGATCTTGGAGAAAGAAATTATTTTATCCATCATAATGGAGCTACTGGTGAGGAATTTGTCCAGCCTTGCCGCAATGTGATTTTCCCCTATTCTATTATTAGTCTAGGTATATGCTCCTTTCACTGGCTTGAAGTCTACTAAATCCCATTATTGCATGAGGTTTTCCACTAAAACGAGGAAGGGGTCTCTCGAAGAGGTCCCACCTCTCTTTTATTTGGGGTCTAAGATTATGTTCAGGTCTCCTCCTATGACTATATTCGTGGGATTGTGTAGCTCCAAATAATCCTAAAGTGTCTTCCAGCACTCTTTTTTCTCATCATAGTGTATAGGGACGTACAAATTAAACAGGGCTATTTTGAATCTACTTGCAATATGGCGAAGTTCTGTAAATATCCAATGTTGGGTCTCAAATGAACTTTCTAAAGTGAAGGAGTTTTTGGACCAGAATGTGCCTATTCCTCCAGCCGAACCTCTAGCACTGACTGCCTTTCTTGAATCAAATTTCCAGCTTGTATTGCTAATGTTTAGAAGGGGTTCCCCTTCTATTTTTGTCTCTTGGAGCATGAGTATGTCTGAGGGTTCTATTTTCATTAAATATTTGATAGCCTCTGCCTTTTTGGAGTTCCCCAGACCCTTGCAGTTCCAAGAGACCAACTGCATCATTTATAACTAGATGGGGTAGGTCCACCTCCCTTGGGAGCCCTAGGTCTGGTATTCCTTCCGAGAGTCATTTCAATGGTGGCTTGACTTCCCAGGGTTTTTTGTCTTTCTGATTATTCTTCCCGGGTTTCCCTGTTGGATCTCCTTCCAACTCGCTTTGATGGCCTTTCAGAATTCTCCTCATCCGATGAGCCCTCATTTTCTGCCTTCTTCTTTTTTTGCTTGATTATATCTGCATATGTAGGTGATGAAGTATTGCATAGATTTAAGTTTGAAGTTTTACCTGGATCTAGAGAGTCGATATTGTTCGGCTGGGGAGTATCTTCCCGATCTGCCTCTGGAGGATCTGAGGGTGGAGTGAGAGATTCAAATGGATTTTTGTCCTCCGCTGTGCTGGTGGCTTCCTTGCTTCCAGTGCTTTGGTTACTTTCGCTTTCTTTCCCTGATTTATTTCCTGTCTCTTTTCCTTTGTTTTTGTGGTTCTGCCTATTGTTTGCTGGTTTCTTTACTTGCTTCCATTGTTCTCCTTTTTCTTTCTCTGGTGTTTCCTCATTTTTTTTCTTGCAATATCTTGCGAAATGTCAATATTCATGGCAATATCGACATTTAAAAGGAAGCTGCTCATAGTCGAGCTCTTGGAAGTGAGTCCAGTCTGCCACTGAAAGTTTGATAGCTTCGGGTAAACCAACTTCAAGATCGACCTCAACGCAGATTCGGGCGCAGGAGTACTGATCCTTCCTCGGCGCTTGGTCTATATATCTGCCTAGGGAATTACCTATGGATTGCAGCGAGCTCTGACTCTAGCAGTGGAGGGGAAGGTGAGGGAGGTGCACCCAAACAGGAACCGTCGTGGGCACGTCTTGAGTTGGATCAAAATAAGGGGACCATTTGTTCAAATAGAGTCCTTGAGGGCCCATGAAATATGGCCCGTTTGTAAAGATCAGGCTTCTGTCCTCGGCGTTTTCGAACACAAACACAAAGAATCCTTTGCCAACGAAGTGGCTTTTTATTCCTTCTTTGACTAAAGGTGTCCAGTTTCTCTTTACCCATTCCTCCACAGCTTTTGGGGATCGCCATAACCCTGTAAAATGTCCAATGAGGCCTCTTTCGGCGAGATTCAGTGTTGTTCGGCATGTTTCTTCCGCCGGCAGAGTTACCATGGGAATGCTTCCCAGTTTTTTAACGAACTTAGGCTGAGGTCCAGCCGACCGTTTCCCGGAAGCTGCTACTAAAGATCTGAACGCTTCTAATTCCGGAGGAGTGGGGGGAGAAGCTTCAGAACCCCGTCCAAGATCCATCTTGGTTCAGAAAAGAAAGGAACCGGCCTGACGCTGCTAGGCAATCAGTGGCTCCTCCATGCAAGAACTCTACTCCAGAAATCCCTTGTCCGAAAAACACCGAGCGAAGAACGCCTGGAGCAAAGCGCCGCGTCCACGATCCAATGCGCCGCGATAGACCTGTGCGTCACGCAAGACCAAAAAACCACACGGAAGGGCAGGCCTGAGCGCTGCGCGATCCCAATGCGCCACGCCGGCAGCTAAATGCGCCGCGCGCAGCAACCACTCCGAAACAAAACCCTAAAAATTGCAGAGCAGTGCCCAGAATTTTTTATCAATCTTTGAGGGACCGGGGTCAACAAAAACAAATATGATAGAATAGATCTTCAATTCTTCGAGTAAAATAAATTACTAATTTTAAATCAATTGATATTTGTAAATTAATTTATAGTAATAAAATTTAATTAAAACTATAAATTAATCAAAATTTGATATGTAATTAATATTTCAAATATTTTATTATTTTTATTCAATTTAACAAAAAGTAAAAATAGTCAAGTTTCATTAGCACAATTAGTTGAGGATGAGCCTCGTTAGCAAGGTGACCCAGGATCAAATCTCACAAGGATGGTTGTTCCCTGTGCTAGGGGGAGACGACATGCTAAAAAATCTAGTCAGCCAAGGGCTCATGTGGCCCAAGCTAGGTGCGACAAGTGACTTTGATAGCTTAGATGCGCCTGGGTCATGGCTACTCAAGCCACAGGTCAAGCCTAGAGCATTATAGACAACTCGACAAAAACAAAAACAAAAATCAATTTTAAATCAATTTATATTTATAAATTAATTTATATTAATTAAATTTCATAAAAAATATGAATTAATGAAATTTACGATTTATATTTTATAATGAAACATGAGAACCCCCGGATCGAAGTGCTCATGGAAGAATCAATGTGCTTCCCTAATTCCTTTGGAAACAATCACCACTTGGTGAGAGTACATCAACAAGTGCCATATATGTCTCTTAATTCCTCCAAATGGCACTTTCAAGCCCCGTACCTTATTTCCCCACTCATTATCTCTGACAATAAAAATCCAAGGAGGAAGGACTCCAGGAACTTTATTCCCCCGTTCATTTGACTCAAGGTTCCCTATGTCTCCTCCGGCTCTAGCTCTGCGACATTACTCTTTTGCCACCCAATAATGAATTGTGATCGAGGTAGGGGACAATGCTGTGGCAGAGGAATTCTCCTTGGTTGTCCCCTCACTAAATTTGATGAAGCTTTTGCACTGGACCTTTTTTATTATGAAATTTTAGAGCCCATTACATGAGAGTTCCTTGCTTTGGAGGAGGAGGAAACGCACAAAGGTCCCCCAATGCTCTGGGCCCTTTGGAACCTCCTTGTTCATCAGCTCAGGGAGAGAACTCAGGAGAAAGTGAAAGCTATTGCTTGGATTGTAGATCTCTCTCCCTTCAAGAGCCACTCTTTCTCCTCCCTCAAGCACCTGTCCAGAGATCTTAGAATCGAATCTCCCCCCCCCCCCCCCCCCCCCCGCGCAATGTTTTCTCCCCCTCCTCTCATGTTCTCTCTCCCTCTTGCTCCCCTCCAATCAGCTCCTCCTCTCCACCTGTCACCAATACTCCTATGTCCACTCCACCATCCTCACATATCCTCATTCCTCTGGTAGTTGACGCTCCCATCCCCTCGCCTCCCTGTCCTAGTCTCTATGGTTGCTACATCTTGGAGGAAATTCCTAAGGACTCTGACAAAGTACATGCCCACTGCAGCGCTTAGGTTCAGCGTGGCTCCAACGTGGCAACAATGTAGTTTCACCGCGATAAGCGCCAGTTTCCCAGTTCCACGACGACCCACAGGTTGGTAATATTTAGTCTGTTTTGGCTCATTGGTTTCCACCACACAATTGCAATTTTGGTTGGAGTTCTGAGTATTCGACATAGAGCCACAAGGCTCATGGATGTATTTTTGGTTCTTTATCAGTTTTTTCTCACAACTTCCTGATACTGTGCTACAAGGTTTAATGTTTCATATTTTGTCAATGTCAATTAGGTGAAAACATTTTAAGATCTAGTTTCCTCTTGTAGGGGCAGATACTTCCAACTCTTATCTCTGGTTTCCTTGCTCAGAGGCAGAGGATTATCTTGTGGTTGTAAACTATGTAAATTTTTTTCTATGTTAATATAATGTAATTAAATTATCTCACAAAAAAAACATGAGAAAAACATTGTAAAATTATAATATACTTCTTTTTATATATTCTAATTATTAATTAAATCATACATTACATAACTTTCATAATAAAGTATATAGTTTATTTCAAGTAAGAGTCCTCTTTGGATGTCTTGATCGAATGATGGCATGTGCTAGGGTTTCTTTGATTTCTATAGTTGAGGCGGTCGTCGTCTCATCGGCCAAATTCGGTGCGACATCTCTCGACCACAATGCTCATGGATAGATCTCGAGCCATTTTTTTTCGATGGACAGGATAGGCTTCTTTGGGGTATCTCTATGTTCATACCTTAAATCCATTACCGAAACCCCTACAAATTACAAGAGAGACAAGAGCCTTTTTCTTTTCTTTGATTTATTGTTTTGGGGTGGATTTTCTCCAACAGAATTGTGACAATACACTCCCAGACGTTTTTACAATGATTTTCATGGGTGGATCTCTGCATAGGTGGTATCATGATATGGGAAATATGAACAAATTGCTAGGGTCGTGCATATTATCGTTGTTGAGCCTTGAATCACCCATGCCCTATGGGATGGATTGATCGTCTTTCTAATGAGTTGCAGGCATAAGCCATATCTGGATGTGAATAAGAGGACAATAGTTATAGATATGAAGTCTAATTCTTATCCTCCTCTTGTCACAGAAGAAACCTCAAAAGATATGAATCGATGGATAAAGTCTAAAACATCAATCTCCCCCATAGAGGCGGTGTCTACAGTAAATCTTGGATCTTCCCTGTCGAATCAAGGGTCTCTCTCCATCTTATGGGAAATGAGCATCAGAAATGATGGATTGGGATCAAAGTAGAGGTTTTTGACTCCCTTTCCAATGGATCTACTCTCACACATAATAGCTCTCAATATATTAGTATCAAGGATCTTGCATTTTAATATTATGCTCTTGTTTCATTCCTCGCTACAGAAAACATAAATTCCATATGGCACAAAATTGGAGCCTGAAACACATAACTCTCCAGATCTGCAAGAGCATAAATCTTTATGAATTTTTATAAAGTCCCCTGATGGTAAATCATCACTAGTTTGGGTGCTAGTAATCGATAAGGTTTCTCAAATGAAGCGGAATATCATGAAAAATCTAAGCTTTCCATTACATCAACAAAATCTTATCAGTGGTGTTAGATTTATGGAGGATGACCAGAGTCTACATGAATACAATTTTATTCCTACAACCACCATCATCCCAAACTTGAAATTGAGAGGCGGAGCAGCTGGATCAAGCAAATCAAAGGGAGAAGGAGGTGTTGTTGGATCTAGTTTACCTAAAAGTACATATTCAAATCAAGAACATAACAATTGCAATTTATCCTTCAAAGACATCCGTCGAGGTAAACTGGAAGCAATAACAAACCCATAACAAATTCATAATATCCCCAGTCCCTATATTGTGCACAAACTGAATCATGTACCGGAATTGATTATAGATCTTCCAGAAACAAACGATCTCTACTCAACTTATGAAGCACAAGCCATTAGATGCAGATTCAACAGTTTTTGGCCAAAACCAATGGATATTTTCCACTAGATCTTCTCAAATTGGATAAAAAATTGTGAAATACACCTTTGTTCCACTAGGGAAATTGTTTTGGCGTGCGGACCCACCCATGGCTTTGTGCATGGGTTTGCACATGGTTTTGGGGCATGATGGTTTTTGTCCCCTGGTATTTTGTAGATCCGGACAAGGGAACTACAGTTATGTTCTAATCCAGGGTTAATGGATTGGGATTTATGTATGCTTCGGCATGTATATATATGTGTTGTAACACTAAAAGGAATATAATGAAAAATCAAGCTGGTCATCCCGATTTGGGATCCAGGGGAAAATATCCGTGTATATATGTTTTATGTTTTATGCTCTCGCTATTGTTTATTTTCTATTTTTAAGATTCGTTTGTAGATAATTTCTGTATAGGGTTAAAACCTATAGTGTGGAGGTGGACCTTAGAAAAGGCCCGTCGGATCACATCCACTTGTCACACAACAAGAAGATCTTGACTAAGTTCCTAGATTTTGATAATAAAGCCTTCAAATGCTGAATACGCCAATAGACAAGACATCTACAAAATACGTGCCTCGATGCCAAGGAAGAGCCACAAAGGAAGAAGAAACTAGGAAAGCAACCCAAAGGATGGAAATTTCCCACAAATTTTCCTAAAGAGGAAGAAGATGAAGCAGAAAATGATCCCCTTTCCAATGTGGAAAACCAAAATTCACCCCTTTCCAATGTGGAAAACCATAATTCACAAGAAAAGGTGGGAAAGGAGGAAGCAACTCGTGAAGCAATAGAAATACTAATCCCTGCGGCACAAATAGTGAGGATACCTGAAGGAAATGACTCTCGAGGATACAGATGACACCATGCCTCAGAAATTTTGGACTCATAATGGGAAATCACAAGAATAGAAGAAGAAAATCAGCTAGCTATTGTATGATGCACACCAACTCAAGGAGAATGGCGGAAGGCAGAAAAGAAGAAATGGAAAAAAGGTTAACCCTTTCTCTTCATTATATAGTTGATTATTTTGTATGGACTTATGATCACCAATCTTGACCTGGATGATGGAGTGCTTGCAAATATCTACAACAAATAATTTTGTTTTCATTAAAAAATTAAGATTTTTTCTTGAGAAATTTTTTTCATAATAAAGTATTTTTTTTATTTCATAATGAAATAATTTATAAGTTTCAATAATAAACTCCAACTTTATGTTTTATTAAGTATAAAATCATATTTGAAACTTTAAAAAAATGTTAATTACATTAATATTTATAGATTTAAACTCATTTAAGAATATTATATATTTAATTGATTTGACGTCTCAAACTTCCTAAAATAACACTTATTGAGTACTATGAACAACTATGTGACAATCATAAACACATTGTTTTCGTTTTATGAAGAAATGGTTTATTTTCAATATGTTAAAAATATAGCTTTTTTTTTAATATGAAGTGGAACCAATCTATATCTATTTTTAAAAAATATTTTTTCCAGATAAAAAATTAAATAGAAATTTGGTATATGGTTAAAATTTTAAATATTTTATTATTTTAGTTTAAATTAACAAAAATAAAAAATTGTCAAGTTTTATTAGTACAATTAGTTGAGTATAGTCTTCGTTAGCAAGGCGAGGCATTATCGAACCTCACTAGGGGTGATTGTGCCTTGTGCTAGGGGGAGGGGACATGCTAAAAAATCCAATCAATTAAGGGTTGTTGTGATGTAGGCCGGGTGCGATCCTCAGGAACTTTGACGACTTATATGCCCCTAGGTCATGGCTCAAGCTACAAGTTAAGCTTGGAGAATCACAAACAACTTAACAAACAAACAAAAAAACCCAATTTATATTAATAAATTTTAATTAAAATTATAAATTATTCAAAATTTGATATATAATTAAAATTTTAAATATTTTATTATTCTTTTTAAATTTAAAAAAAATAAAAAAAATAAAATCAATTTAGAATTCTAAATTATTTTATATTAACAACACCGGATTAAAATTATAAATTAATAAAATTTATTATTTTTATTTTGTAATAAAGCATCACATATTCACTTAAAAATTATATTATGCTTCTTTTTGATCTTATAAAAATTAATTAAATTATAATTCATGATTAAAATTATTATAATAATAAAGTGAAAACGCTAATTAGTTGATTACAAAGTCCACCTTTTTGTAAATTTTATAATTAAAATAAAAACCAGTGGTGTGTGATTAGGAGGAAATATCTCATTTTATTTCATAAAATGAAAGGTCTAAACTTATGTCGATTTCTCATTCCTCACTTATGTCGATTTCTCATTTCTCGAATATTCTCCAATGAAAGCGGCCATTTCTGTTTGATTGCGGACTATTCGAAGAATTAGCAATCTGCATAAGAATACCCCATATAAACTTCATGGTGGTTAATTGTATTGCAAATTTTGAATCTAAGTTTTAGAGTAATAAATGATTTAAACATGGTTATTATAGCAAGTGGCGACAAAATTCTTAAGCTTGGTTATTATAAGAAGTGGTGCCAGTATACGTGTACGTTTGAGCTTTACTGTTGCGAAACTAACATAAAGATATAGATATAATCTTGGTTATTATAGCAAGTGGTGGAAAAATGCTTAACCTTGTTTATTATAACTAGTAGTGCCAATATGCTTAGGCGTTTGAGCTTTAGTTTCCCGAAACTAATATTTTGTGGAATTTAGGGAATTTGATTTCTTGAATTTTCTAAAATATTCAATCCATATAAGGATGGATCATTGGATGTTACTCCTTGTGATTTTATTGTACATAAAAGTTTTTACTTTCTTATAACTAATTGCTATAAGTTGTTTCGTCCAAGTAAGGAGGATAATGGATGATGGATTATTAAATATGAGATTATGTAATATGTTATATTAATTAAAATTTTATTTTAATCTTAAATTTCCAAGGATAATAGATGATGGATTATTAAATATGAGATTATGTACTATGCAATATTGCTTAAAAGTTTATTTTAATTTTAGATTTCTAAAAATTTAGAGAAATGAGTTTTTCAATTTGCAATTTTTTTTTTAAAATAAATATTTATAAATTGATTTATACTTTTAATAATTTTGAAATTAAAATACAAATTATATAATTTTACAAAATATAAGTTTCATTATATAGTTTTAATATTTTTCATATATTGTAATATTCCTACGTTAGCAAGTAGTTAATGGGAATATTAAATTTTGATTTTTGTACTTAGTAGATGAATAAATGGGGGAGGAGACCCATATTTAGCTTAAATCAACATAAAAACCCTCTTGGTGTGAAAAGGGGATCATTATAGTAGTTGGATTTCACACCCTCATGTGTGAAAGGGGACCTTTTTCTTGTGGACTAAGTCAAGTTTGACCAAGTCAACAACATGCATGAAGAGGAGTGGATCATCATTGCAAATAGCTCAATATGAACAAGGATTAGCTTAATCAAACATATGAGAGCTAGCTTGAAGACACTTGAGTGTGAAAGGGGATGAAGCAGGATGAAGAGATCAACCTTGACCAAATCAAACAGCGTAATTTTGGAGGAGGGCCTTCATGGAGACACAACACAGTTTTGGAGGGAGATTCATCATGTCCATGTGGAAACCCTAATGGGTGGGAACCAAGGTGAGGAGCCTCACAAAGCTTATAAGGAAGGGGATGGCAGTCATTTGAGGTTAGCTTGATGATTATTGATTTTGGTCTGCATGACTATTTGGCATCCTCTTGTTGTTTAGTAGAGTTGCAGTGCTGTTTAGCACAAGGCATTCCTATTTAGGAATTCCTTCTCCTACCTTGAGAGGCCTCTTGGAGGAGTATTGCACTTCAATTTTCCACATTCAGGCCTGAGGCCAAGCATCCTCTTTCAGTTACAATGCAATCTCTATTGAGAGTTGGGTTGTGTTGCAGGGTGTTGGAGTGGAAGCACCACAACGCCACTTCTAGAGCTTGTATTTCAGAGGAGGAAGCCTTTCTTTCTCTGGGAGATCAGTGAGGGAGTCTCTAAGCTTCATTTCAGATCTTAGCATGTGGCCAGTGTACTTTCTATCTCTTACAACGCAGTCCTTTGCAGGAACTGCGTCATTTTACTCAGTGTTGCTGCAGCAGGGTCAAGACCCTTGTTTGTGAGCTTATTCCCTGGAGATAGGGCCAACCCTTCTCCCGGAAGGCTTGTAAAGAGCATCTCCTTCTGTTCTTGTACATTTCAGCTATATATATTCAGAGCCGCGGTATAAATACATTTTCTAGATCTAGATCTGCAGATCTGACATTTTATACTTGTATTTTCATGGAGCTCTTGCTGGGTTATTCTTATCTGTATAAAAAGGAAGAGATCTCCATTTTTCTCAGCCATTGGATGATTTTAAACTCCAGATCTATTGTCTCTTGTAATTTGCTGCATAAACCCTCATAAAAATAACGATGTTATATGCTTCAGTATTTCCTGTTAGCAAAAGTCATGGGGTTTGGGCTTATTTGAGTTGTATTGGTTTGGGGAGATTTGTTTAGCTTGGCTAGAAGCATTTATTTTTGCTCCCATTCTGGATGTGAGATGTATACTGCATATTCTAAGGGATCTAAGTCCCATTTCTCACAGTTATAGCGTTATTTTCTAAAGACATCCTTTTTATGGCCCTATTTGCTGCATTTCGTCAACCTTTTTGATCATAAAGGGTGTAATAAGTTGTTGCTGTAACACTAATTGATGGCTATGTGTTTCTTAACACATTTCATAAGTTAATAGCTTGCTGTTGCTGCAACATTATTTTTTCATGTTGCTGTAGTCCCATTTTTGGGCAATTTCCAGCCTTACTAGGTGTGAGAGGCTTGTTTACCTCACCTATTCTGATTGGTTTCTCATTTATTTGGGTCTCAGATTATCATATCTAAGGGATCCAAGGGCTGATCTTGTTTGCTGTAGCACACATTCCTGAAAAATGCATTGTTCAGGCATGTCTTGCTAGCAATCTCAATTTGGGGATATTACAGTGGTAACAGAGCATGATCTTTGGCTCAGCCTGTGAGTCCAACTTTCAGAAGGAGCAAGATCATAATGATGGAGAGGATGATTTTACTCTCATCACTTTTTATATCCAGAAAGAACCTCTCCCAGGAGGTTAAGTTGATGAAGGAGAAGAGATGCCAAGAAACTCCTAGAGGGTTTCAAGAAGAGGAAGGACCATGCACTTCCTATTCTCACAAAGAAGAAGACCAGAAGAATGGAAGACACTTGCAACATCAGATTCTAACTGAATACCCTGTTGAGTACAAGACTCAACCTTGAGCCTTCAAGGAGACTCTAGCCTTCCCACAGTTCATTCAACTGGAGGAAGAAAGGAAACCTTGCAGCACAAGAAGAATGAAGGGAAATAGGTTTCTATTATCTACTTTTGATGGATCATCTTCAGCAAGGGCTTGGACAAGAAGACTTGCAACATTCTTCCTACTACATCCAGTGGTAGAAAGGGAAGTAGTAGATATTGCGGCGCTACAAATGAAGGGCAGAGCAAGAACTTGGTGGTTCAGTCACATAATTCATGCAAGAGTATCTACTGTTGTAGATTTCACTCAAAGGGTGCTCAAGAGATTTGATGAAAAACAATCAGAGAGGGAGGAGCCCTCACCACCTCTTGAGGAGACTTATATCAGCATTGTCACAACCTTGGAGGATAAGCATTCAACATCAGCAGTTGAGGGAGCCAACATAGTGGAAGAACGAAATCTTGCAGCCATGCAAGGTGTTTCCAAAGCCCAACAAGGTATGATTGAATTATCACTTTCTATTATTGCAGAAAATCTTTTAAAGGATTGTGGAAATCTATTGTTGCATGACCCAGGATCATCACTTACTCCTAATCTGGAGTAGCAAGGTTGCACTGCGCTATTCAAGAGTAGCAGTGAAGAAATAAGGACCCATTCCTCATGGGAACATTCAGATGCCAACTTCATTCAAGAAGCCATGGAGGAAGAGATGTCAAAGGGTAGACGCCTTGAGATGATAAAATTTTTCTCCTCTCTAGATGACACTCTCTCAATGGGCATTCCACAACTCAAAGAGAGACTTCTACTTGCAGCAGATCCAAGGCCTCATTCGTTTTGGAAGGCCATGCATGAGGAGGAGGTCTCATCAAGAGATCCCATTGGAGGTGCACTTCAACATTTCATGAAGTGCAAAGTTCTTCAAAGATTTGAGGAGGTTGGTGTCCTACCATGGGAGGATACCAAGTATGTGTAGAATGAGGTCCATCACCCACATTGGGATGAATGGATGGAAGTATGGAGCAAGAGGTTTCCAAACCCCTTGCAGATCTATGATGCAGGCCAGCAAGAAGCATCACTGCGCTCGTTGCTTTTGGGTGAGTATGGTTACTACTCAAAGATTTATATTTCCCTATCTCATGCCTTATGTCTCAATGATAGGATGCATAGGAAGAAGGCATGGTTGTTGTGGCTATTAAGAAGAGATTTCGGGCATCATATGTCAAATCTTATGTCCTTGTATTTACCCTTGTTTGAGGTATGTCCCATGTATTCACATGTTTATATGTTTGAGATGTATCTCATGTATGTACCTTGGTTTGGGAGGAAGGATAACTCCCACATGATTTATAAGGGAGTTGGATTATACTATGTTGATGAGACACATCACATGTCCATCATTGTATTATTGCTCCATGATTTGCATTTTGGTAGTGCAAGAAGGCAGCAAGAGTCCTTATTGTTGTGGTTACTATTGGGAGAGTATGGGCTGAAATTTCTCCATACTCATCATGATATTTCAGGAGGAATGTATGGCACATTCAAGGTGCAAAGACGCTACCCTTCAACATTGAAGGACAAGAAGAGGCTTCCACATGGGAGGAAGAGCTTCTCACATAGCATCATATTGGTGGATGGCTTTGGCACATGGAATGTCAAAGAGAGAAGTCATGGAGTGACAAAATCTTTAACACTGAGGCCAACAGCGCTGTCACTTGGGAGTAAGTATCTTTTGATGGAGTGTTCCAAGGGCAATATGCATCCTTATCTTTTGTAGATTTTTATTATGAGATTCTCATGGGAGGACTCATCCATGGACCCCACTTTTAGTTTACTCATTATGCATGGTAAGAGATACATTTATATACTTATTGATTGTTCCATTCAGTATCTGTATCTTTTCACCATCTATGGACAGTGAATTGCTCCACATAAGAGCATGATTATTCTTGGGTTACATGGCCACTTTAGGGCCAATCATTATAATGACGATAACCCATCTCTTCATAACTTTGGGAAAGTGTATAATTGTTTTGATTTTGCTCAATTGATATATATTGCTGATTACTACCACATAGTAGATGAGCAAACTTGTGCAGCTAGTAATTTATTGAGAAACAACTTGTCACATGATGTTCTCAAGCAGCAGTTGGGAAAATTGTGCTGTATCCACTTGATAAACCATTGGTATCATGTAACCTTCAGAAAATTTCTGATTTGGATGCCAAATGGTAATGATGTGCCATTCATTTTGAACGGGGTGAATTGGGCCAGCATGATTCATGACATGGGAGAAAGGATCTTTGGAGATCTAATCTTCTTCTTGCCACTTAAGGGCAACCCTATTGCAACACAAGGACAACATATTCTCTACACTTGTCATAAGTGGAGAAGAATACAATGTGGGTTAGGCCATCTTGTCTATCATGCTCAGTTGTTCAGCCCACCTACATTGCAGGAGCCAAAGGTGGAGGAGACCTTTTATGAGTTTCCATGTTGGAGGGTGAATCATCTTGTATGGATGATAGCTTGGGGGTGGAGGTTTTACATGGGAATGATAGTTCCCAAACACATTTCCAACTCCATGCCTTGGGAGGAAGCTTTTCAATTCTACCCTTGCAGTTGCTTGAGGACAAGCAACATTTGGGAGGGGAGGACTGTAATATTCCTACAATAACAAGTAGCTAATGGGAATATTAAATTTTAATTTTTGCACTTAGTAGATGAATAAATGGGGGAGGAGACCCATATTTAAATTAAATCAGCATAAAACCCCTCTTGGTGTGAAAATGGGATCATTATAGTAGCTAGATTTCACACCCTCATGTGTGAAAGGGGATTTTTTGATTGTGGACTAAGTCAAGTTTGACCAAGTCAACAACATGCATGAAGAGGAGTGGATCATCATTGCAAATAGCTCAATATGACCAAGGATCAGGTTAAACAAACATATGAGAGCTAGCTTGAAGACACTTGAGTGTGAAAGGGAATGAAGCAGGATGAAGAGGTTAACCTTGACCAAATCAAACAACGTAATTTTGGAGGAGGGCCTTCATGGAGACACAATGCAGTTTTGGAGGGAGATTGATCATGTGCATGTGGAAACCCTAATGGGTGGGACCCAAGGTGAGGAGCCTCATAAAACTTATAAGGAAGGGGATGGCAGCCATTTGAGGTTAGCTTGATGATTTTTTATTTTGGTCTACATGACTATTTGGCATCCTCTTGCTGTTTAGCAGAGTTGCAGTGCTGTTTAGCACAAGGCATTCATGTTTAGGAATTCCTTCTCCTACCTTGAGAGGCCTCTTGGAGGAGTATTGCACTTCAGTTTTCCACATTCAGGCTTGAGGCCAAGCATCCTCCTTCAGCTACAACATAGTTTCTATTGAGATCTGGGTTGTGTTGCAGGGTGTTGGAGTGGAAGCACCACAACACTACTTTCAGAGCTTTTATTTCAGAGGAGGAAGCCTTTCTTTCTCTGGGAGATCAGTGAGCGAGTCTCTAAGATTCATTTCAGATCTTGGCATGTGGCCAATGTACTTTATATCTCTTACAACTCAGTCCTTTGCAGGAACTACATCATTTTATTCAGTGTTGTTGTAGCAGGGTCAAGACCCTTGTTTGTGAGCTTGTTCCCTGGAGATAGGGCCAACCCTTCTCCCGGAAGGCTTGTATAGACCATCTCCTTCTGTTCTTGTAAATTTCAGCTATATTTATTCAGAGCTATAGTATAACTGTATTTTCCAGATCTAAATCTGCAGATCTGACATTTTATACTTGTATTTTCATGGAGCCCTTGCCGGGTTATTCTTATCTGTATAAAAAGGAAGAGATCTCCATTTTTCTCAGCCATTGGATGATTGTAAACTCTAGATCTATTGTCTCTTGTAATGTGCTACATAAACCCTCATAAAAATATCATTGTTATATGCTTCAGCATTTCCTGTTAGCAAAATTCATGGGGTTTGGGCTTATTTGAGCTGTATTGGTTTGGGGAGATCTGTTTATCTTGGATAGAAGCATTTATTTTTGCTCCCATTCTAGATGTGAGATGTATATTTCAGATTCTAAGGGATCTAAGTCCCATTTCTCACATTTATAGTGTTATTTTCTAAAGACAACCTTTTTATGACCCTATTTGTTGTGTTTCATCAACCTTTGGGATCATAAAGGGTGTAATAAGTTGTTGTTCTAACACTAATTGATGGATATGTGTTTCTTAACACATTTCATAAGTTAATAGCTTGCTGTTGCTCCAAAATTGTGTTTGCATATTGTTGCAGTCCCATTTTTGGGCAATTTCTATCCTTACTAGGTGTGAGAGGCTTGTTTACCTCACCCAGTTTGATTGGTTTCTCATTTCCTCTTGGATTTGGGTCTTATATTATCAGATCTAAGGGATCTAAGGGCTGATCTTTTTTGCTGTAACACACATTCTTGAAAAATTTGTTTTTCAAGCATGTCTTGCTAGCAATCCCAATTTGGGGATATTACATATATTTTAAGTATAATAATTAAATTAAAATTTACATTTTTAATTAAATTTAAAATATATATATATATATATTTATTTATTTTAAATGCATCTACTAGATGATTCCACTTCTATACATCTAATTAGTAGGCCTTCTAATTGTACTTCAAGGTGAGAAACATTGCATTAACCAATCCATTCCTTCCTCTTTGAAATTAATGGTTGGATGTCTTGGTTTGGTGAGAAATGTTACGATAAATTATAGACTATAAAATCTTATTTCTACGAGAGTATGTCCCAACCCATCATCTTTCTAATTCATACAAACAAAATCTTTTCATTTGTCCATTCCATGGAGTATATGACATTAAAGGTTGTAAAACAATGTGTGTTGCAAATTTCTATCCGAGTTTCCATTTTCAATCTCGAAGCATAGAAATTCATTGCTTGAAGGAGATTGTTGGTTGTTTTAGTGATATTATGAGTAAATGGGTATTGCGTGACTGATTTTACCTTTGCTAGAGTGAATGCTTTCATTTCATGAGTCAATTTTCCTCACCCATGTTTCGTACATCCTCCCTCAATGATGCAGGAGCATCGCTCCACATTTTGTTTTAAAATATCATATAAATATCGCTCCATTAGTTATTTTTCTTAAGTTTTCCTTGTTGGATAAGGACACAAAATGTTGTTTTCTGTTTATTTACATGTCCCTTTTTCTAGGAAAACTATTTTGATTGTTAATAGAAAGCTTCTACAGAAGCGCAATTGTCGCTTTTAGGGAGGTTGTTATTAGCTAACATCTCCTTGGTCCGTTTTGAAGATTACTCATGTGTTTGTGTGTGTCCAAAGGCCTCGAGTGTGTGAGAGCGAGGAGAAGAAGAATACAAGATTTTTTTCTCTGTTGGTATCCCCGGTAATGTTCCTTCATGTATCATGTTATTCTGATTTCAATTCTGAATGTGGTGCTTGTATGTAAATTTTCTTAAATAACAAATCGCAATACTCGTGTTGTTCAATGTGTTGACTTCTATGTATTGGATAGAATCATTGGTCTGATTTGCAGAAGCATTAATCTCTAAAACCCCGTTATAGATTGGTGAGAAATTGCTCTCATAGATTTTATATAATTTAATTGAACATGCAATCGAGAAAACGTTTTCCATTGGAATACCTTAATTAAACAAAAGAAAAAAAATAGTCATGGAATTATGCCTTAAATCTGTGTAGGCAGGGCAAATAATTGAGTGTCGGGAAAGGATCTGACCACCAATAACCTGTGAAATATGGCTCTTGACCTCGAGTACCTGAGTTGGTGGGCTAGTCAGGTTCAAACAACCGATGTGTGAAATTGGTAAGGATAAATCAATATGACCCCTAACTTACTTTGTTTAATAAGTGTGGAATCAATGTATTGGTGAAATAAATTCTAATGATAAAAAAGGTTTTATAAAGGAGTAAGGGCCCTCCACGAAAAATGAGAGACAATGGTTTACTCAGCACAAGAGAAGTGGAATAGAAAAAGAATTCCATTCTTTTTACATATTTTGTAAAAAAAGGAGAAGACCATAATTAGAGGGAAAATGGCTACAAGGGACACTTTGCCAAAGTGGTATCAGAGTTGTGAAAGCCTTACAAAACCTGAAATGAAAATAAAAGAGGAGGATCAACAATTACGGTAAGCATGCCACCCAAATAAGAAGGCTAAGAAAGAAGGGATATCACTTAAAAGTTTCGGTTGGATTTGAGGTGCATCCAAGCAAGGATGAAATCCATGGAGGCAACTCAAAGAAGGGAGTCAGATGTGGGAGACATTAGTGAAAGTGAAGATACCAGATCTCAAGAGAGGAAATAGAGGGATTGTTAGGAGAAGGGACCGAAGAGGAGAAGCTAATTAAACTGGTTACGAAGCTAGGATCTAGACCAAATATGGACGTGCTTATGTATGATGCCACCTTGAATGCAGAATACTTGCTCAATTGGATCCATGTAATGGAAAAATATATCAACTACGAGGATGTGGAGGATGAATAAAAGGTAAAATATGTAGTGACCAAGCTAAATGATATGCAAAACTATGGTGGGACGAAGTGCGGGAAGTTCATAGAAGAAAAAGTAACATAAATGTTAAAATTTGGGACAAAATGGTGCCTAAATTTTAGGGCAAGTTCATTCCTAAGGATTACTAGTTGAATTTATTCATGTAGTTACACAATTTGAGGCAAAAGTACATGACAGTGAAAAAATACACATAGGAATTTTACATCCTAAATATTAGAGTGGGTCACATAGAAGAAGATGTGGAAAAGGTGGCTCGGTACATAAATGGCCTAGAGTATGAAATAAAAGATGAAATTGGCCTCTTAACCTTTAAGACTGTGGAGGATGCTTATCAAGAAGCATTGAGAGCAGAGGAGAAATTGGCTAGGAAACAAAGACAAAAGATTAAAGGAAGGATTATAGCAATAGGGAAAGGATTTCCCGGCAAGGAAAGATTCTAGACTCCAAGAGAGGAAATCAGGAGCTCTAGCAATCAATATCTTAGAGGAGGAGAGACAAGGGGAATTTTTTTTTTTCAAGAGGTAGAGGTAGAGAAAGGGAAGTTATGTGATACATATGTGGGAAAACAAGACATGTTTCATGGAATTGTCCTCATAATCAACCAATCAATCATAGAGGAGCACATGTTGCAGAAGCCAAGGATGAGACAGCCAAAACAAAGGTAAAATAGGAGACTCTTGAGTTGGGTGAATCCATAGAGCTAAAAAGGGTTTTAATTAAAGGAGATAAAGATTAGAAAGATCCAACACAATGGAGGAATTTGTTTAGAATAGTATGCAAGTCCAGAGGAAAATGTTGCGAAGTTATTATTGATAATGGAAATAAAAATAATTTGGACACTCTCGAAATGGTGGAAAAATTAGGGCTTCAAAAGATGATACACCTCGCTCCTTATTGGGTGACATGGTTGCAGAAGGGACATTATATCATCGTCAATGAAGAAAGCAAGGTAGAGTTCTAGATCAACAACTATAAGGATGAGGTTTTATATGACATCATGCCTATGGATGTTTTCCATGTATTATTAGGAAGGTCATGATAGTATGATAGAGGAGCTATTCATGATAGGAGGAAGAATACCTACTCTTTTGAGAAAGACAAATTCATGCTTTTGTTATTTCCTTTGGAGGAAAAATGAGTCAAAGAGGAAGTAGACCTAAGTATGCTAATGATGACCAAGGAGTTGTTGTAGGAAGTCAAGTGAGAAGAAGTATAATTCACTTTAATTGGTAAACCTATGACTGTCTTTACATAAAGAAATTTAAATGATTTGTCTACTAAACTTAAATCTCTATTAGATGATTTTGTTGATGTTATCATGGATGAGTTACCAAATGCCTTGGAACATGTGAGGAGAATCAACCATCATATAGACTTAATTATGGAAGCCAATTTACCCAATAATGAAACCTATTGAATGCCACATAAAGAAAATGAAGAAATTAGGAAACAATTCAAGGAACTTTTGGACAAACAAATAATTATAGAAATTTCGATTCATTGTGTTGTATCGATGGTCTTGAGCACAAAGAAAGTTGGAGGTTCGAAAATGTGCACTGATTCTAGAGTCGTAAACAAAATAATCATCGGATATAGATTCCCTTTGCCCGAATGGACGATTTAATGGATTGACACAGTGATGCCAGATATTTTTCAAAAATAGATTTAAAGAGAAGATATCATCAAATCAAAATGAGAGGAAGGGACAAGTGAAAGACAAGTTTCAAAAAAAATGATGGGTTGTATGAATGGTTGGTTATGCATTTTGGCTTAATCAATGCCCCCAACACTTTTATGAGGCTCATGAATGAATAACTTAGAGAATTCATTGGTAAGTTCTTATTTTTTACTTTGATGATATCCTTGTGTACAATAAAACCAAGGAAGAACATCTCAAATTTCTAAAACTACCATTGAGGAACTTGTAGCAAGAATTTTTTTTAAAAGATGAAACAATGCTCTTTTCTTACGACAAAAATATTTTATTTGGGGTTCATGATTTCTTCTAAAGGGATGAAAATGGACCCTGAGAAGGTGAAATCCATAAACAATTGGCCTTCTCTCACAAGTATCCATGAAGTGAGAAGCTTCGATGGGTTGGATAGCTTTTACCGAAAGTTTATTCGAAATTTTAACGCATTTGTGCATTGATAGTGGTAACTATTAATAAGGAGCAAAAACCTTTTAAATGGACATAAAAAATGGAAGCGATATTCCAATTGTTGAAGGAGAAAATAATAGATAAACAATTTTTTGTTTTTCCGAATTTCCATAAGACTTTTTTGGCTAAGTGTGATTCCAATGTAATGGCTATTGGGGATGTTCTTAGCCAAGATGATAAGTCGGTTTCACTTTTCAGTGAGAAACTAAATGCGACTAATAAAAATTATTCCACTTACGACAAGGAATTTTACGCAATAATTCAATCCCTCAAGAAGTGGAGGCATTACCTTATTCCCAAAGAGTTCATCATTTACACAAATAATCATGCATTCCATTTCTTAACCAGAAAAGACAACCTAAATGAGAGATATGCCAAATGGGTTGAATACATGCAAAATATTTCTTTTGTTATGAAAAATATGAATGGAAATGATAATAACGTTGTTGGCGGTTTGAGAAGGTGTTGTATGGTATTGTAGGAGCTACAAGTCTATACTTTGACATATGAACACCTCCAAGGCTTGTACAAGGAAGATTCAAATTTCATGGAATCTTGTGGTTAGAGATAAAAGTCCATGACATGAATATTTGGTTCAATAAGGACTGATTTTTAAGGGAAAGTTACGCATCCCAGGAGAGTCAATGACAGATAACATGTTGAAAGAGAAGCAACATGGAGGAATAGCTAATTTTTTCCATGACAAGACATATGCATAATTAAGTTCCTTTTATTATTGGTCAGGTATGAGGACATATTTCAAAAAGGTTGTGGACAGGTGTAGAAGTTTCTAGCATGCTAAAGGGAGACAAAAAAATGCAGGGCTATATCAGCCACTGCCCATACCCAACAGGTCTTGGGAAGCAATAAGTATGGATTTTATTCCAGGTTTTCCTAGAACTCAGAGAAACCATTAGTTATTTTTTGTAGTACTCGATAGATTTTCTAAGATGGCACAATCTATACTATGTTTGAAGACAAATGATGCCACTCACATTGATAAAAAAAATTTCAAGGAAGTAGTAAGACTGCATGGAATGCCTAGGAGTATAGTCTATGACAAAGACACAAAATTAGTTAGGAATTTTTGGAGGACCTTATAGAATAAATTGGGAAAAAAAATAACTTATAGTTCAATTTACCAGCCCCAAACATATATGTAGACTGAAGTGGTTAATAGAAGTTTGGGAAATTTTCTAAGGTGTTTAGTTAATGAGAATAAGAAATAATGAGATCAAGTTCTCCCACAGGTTGAGTTTTCCTATAATGATTCTCCTCATAGAAGTATAGGAAAAATCCATTTCCAGATTGTGTATGACATGCATTTAATGGGTATTTTTGAAAGCAAAAATTTCGGGGAAGAGGAAATTTTAACTGCTAATACAAAAGGCTTCACTATTGTTATGCAAATGATCCATAAGCAAGTCAGAGGGAAAGTACATTAAAGTAATAGGAGAGTACTCTTATATATAAGCAGAGAACTTATGTTAAGAGAAGGGAAGTAAATTTTGAAGTTGGTGATCTTGTTTTAGCATCTCTTAGGAAGGAAAGGTTCCAAAAGTGTAATTTAATAAGTTAAAATGAAAGAAAATTGGTCCTTGCAAAGTCTTGAGGAAGTTCTGAGCAAACGCTTATGAGATTGAGTTACCCCCTACTATAGGAATTCATCCTATATTTAATGTTGCAAACTTGTATCTTTATCATGAGCTTGGAGAAGGGAAACATGATGGACAAGAGAAGATTCACTGGGAAGCTCTAATACCTACAACCTAGAAGTTGCAAATGGAGAGGATTCTTGACCAAAAACTTGTTAAAAAAACTAGGAACAAAAATTATTACAAGTATCACTACTACATGAAGGGAATTTTTACGACATTTTTTTAAGACAATAGAAATCTTTTGTCTTAAAAAGTCACTTTTTATTTTAGTCATTTGAAATTAAAATTTAATATCAATTGAATTGTCTTAAATATAAAATTTAAGACAAAAAGAGTTTGAGACAAAAAATGTTTTAAGACAAAACGTTATATTTAAGACAAAAACATTTTGAGACAAAAATATTTTAAGACAAAACTTTATATTTAAGACAAAAACACTTTGACACAAAAATATTTTAAGACAAAATTTATATTTAAGACAAAAATCGTTTGAGACAAAAATATTTTAAGACAAAAACAATTTAAGAAAAAAATATTTTAAGACAAAACCTTATATTAAGACAATGGCCACTTAAGACAATGGAAATTAAGATGAAATTTATTTAAGACAACTAACAATTAAGACAAACCATATCAATTGAAGACATTATTTAACATGACTTGAAAAATTGGCTCTGATAGTGCACCCTAATTCTGCCAGCATGCAAGCTACCACTGTCTCGCGCATATATCGAGGTTGCTATTTCACTTATCATTCACTTTATCTTATATAAAGACAACAATTTGTTGGGCTCTTCATTTTGGTGGGGTAGCTGTCTCTAAAGAATGCGACAACTTTTCCTGGAAAGATCTCTCAGAAATAAATCCCTCTTCTATCCCTTCGATCTTTATTTATATGATTAGAGGCAACTTGTATGTTGTTTCATATGACACTACTACATGGACGGGGTTTTTAAGACAAAAGAAATATTTTGTATTAAAATTTTTGATACAAGGCGCTAGTAAAAAAGGAAAAAGTAAAGGATTAGGGGTTTGTCTTTATGTTGCTGATGGGTTCTTCAGGAAGTTGATCGATGGAGGCCGAAAACAACTGATGGGATTTTAGGAAATGGAGGCCGACAAAAGAGGTGCTTTGTGAGTGGAGCAACGGAGGCACTTTTGTTGAACATTGATAGGCTAGTTGGAGTAATTTTCGGGTTCTCCATCGATAGTCTTTTAATTTTTGTCTTTTTACTGTTTCATTTATTTTGAATGCTACTTCTATCTGTTGGTTGCTGCTATCAGTACATTATTTTGATGAAACTTCTGACAGTCATCGACAACATGGATTAGATTAACTTAAACTATGGTGGGGAGAAATTATAGAATATATGCTGGTAGACAGTATGCCTACTTCAAAATCCCTATGACAAATTTTGCAAGAAGCAAACACAAAGGATAAAATATAGGATTATGGAAGCATCAGTCACAAAATTCATAGGGGAAGTAATTTTGGATGTAAGTGTGGAGGTAGATGGATTAAATGTAGCAGTTACTGATGCAATTACTGGTGTTATTTGGTGCAATGTGTCTAATCATAATTATCTAAGCTAGATTTAGTTTTTATCATGATTCTAAATGATATCAGGGATCTCTACTGGCTATTTTGTTTCAAGGTACACTCATAAAAATTTAATTTCCACTCTAGTTTTTGGTATACTCCGTGGTCTATCTGAGACACATTAGTTGGTTGTTTACATTCTCTTTCTTCTGAACCTTTGCTCCTGTGGATCTTCTTGCTCCTTCTCTGGTTTGGGAATGGTCAATCATGGGATTTTCGAGGATCTTAGAAGCTACTTGTTGTTCTTCTCTATGGTCTATCTGAGACACATTGGCTGGTTGTTTTACATGGTATTTCTTCTGAAACTTTGCTCCTATGGATCTTCCTGCTCCTCTCTGGGTTGAAATTGGTCGATAGGAGGATTTCCAAGGATCTTTACTACTACGTAAGTGCATTAATTTTGATTGGTGGAGTTGGTAACATATTTCAATTTTGAATTCGATCATGAAGGAGTCTCTTGGGGTCATTAATTGGTTTTGGGGGGTATTTATTTTCCAAGTTGTTCATTGATTATATGAGGGACAATCCATTAATGGTTTGCACTATCATTGAGTATCTTTTTTGATTGTGTGCTTGATTATATTTATGAAAGAAATTGGTCGATGGTGATTGGATAGTCTATTTTATTTGAAGGGGTTTCCCAGTGGATTGAGATGGTGACAACCTACATCGAGTGGTCTCAATATTTGATAAGTGACATTAATTTACCTTGTCTACATATTTTATCGAGGTTTTTTCAGACACTACTACATAAGGTATTTTTTAGTAATGCTCTCTACTTCGGTGCACATATAGGTGGGATTGTAGAGTGTCATTGGTTTCCATTGTACAACTGGCCTTTACATCTATCGGTAGGATTTCACTTGATACTGAAGGAAACTGGGGCAACGATGTGCCATTACTCGATGTGTTGGTATATGCAATTATTGAGGCGGAGAGTTGTGGCTGCCCCAAGTCAGGAGACTTTCCCTTTGGGACATCTCCTGTACATGAAACTATACACATGGATTCAAATGTTTCGGTATCCCCACTGGTTATTGAACCCAATGTCATAATCCATGGAAAATGTTTTTCCATCATTTGTGGAAAAATAAGGAAGTTAATTAAGGTTGATCTGGATTATCGGAAACTCATTTTGATTCTGATGTTTTTTGGGACCGAGTGGTAGGATTACAGCAACGATATTTTGGGGGTAAGTGGTTTTATCTGCGAATGGATGGCTCTTAGATGGCATCCTAGGTTAAAGAACATTGGTACAATATTCTTAAGTACTCTCCTCTTTTCAACATTTTATACAATCAATGGTTATGCTTCCACTTTATTAATGATGGAAATGCTGGGAAGATTTTTTGGTTCATGGTTGTGGTTTCCTCTCTTTAAATCATTGACATGTGGGATTTGATCCATACCTAGAATTTCCACGAAAGAAATTGGTTTCAAGTTAAACTCCCTGGTTTACCGCTCGTATTTTGGTCATGTGTGTTAGGGTCATACGTTTTATTGTCAAATTTTTTTCCTTATCCTTTAATTTCAAGTTTTGAGTATTTGAGCCTATGACTATTGTTTTTTTCATAGCCTCTAGATCGTTGTTTGAAATCTTTTATTTTCTTACGTGAAGGGTTCATTCAAATTCTAAAAGAGTGTCAAGTTAATGGGATTTATGGTCGCACATGTTTTTTTCATGTCAGTTCAAAGGGGGTTTAGTCATTTGTCTACCATAATTTTCTAAATTGACCTCATTTGCAGTCAGATTTCTTATGGTTACAAGGTATGGTCATTTGAAACATCCTACAATTTTATCCGTCATTCTTATTTACACTATGCTTATCCATTTCACCTCCTATTTCCCCATTTTTCCATTTACCTTCCATTCATCCCCCTTCATATAAATTTACATCCTACACCCTTCCCATATACCATTAACCTATCATCATATTACATTCATTTTATCCCCCCTTTTCATTCTAAACCATTCCCTATATTAACATTACCATTTCCCATACTCATCATATAACCCTCATGCATAATACCCCATATATAAAACTACCATACCAAAGGGATATCATACCCCTTATAACTAATCATTACCTATGCTATGATTCACATTCCAAGTTAGGTGGAGCACTCCAAAACATCATGTCAAAGCATCACAATGCTACTTAGATTTGTTTGTTGTGCATACTATTTTTTTACACCGTTTTGCAATGACCATTCCGACCACATAAAGGAAAATTATGGAAAACTAAGAGAGGTTATCCTTAAATAAGGGCCATAGTACAAAATCCTCTTCAAATTTTCACACAGATGTCACATATCATGTTTTATGAATTCATCTTTAAAGCTCATTTTTTGTAGTTTGTAAATTTCATGTTTTGAGGCATGGTTTTGCAGAGCATTTTGTGAGAATATGGGGAAGGATTTGGAGAAACGAAGAGAGTTTTTTCTTCCCAACACTATCATGTAAAATAACCTCCTTTAGTTTTGAAAAATATATTACGGTTTGGGAGATATATCCAAAACAAAGTGTGTTGCGCAGGTGCTGAACAACCCTTGCCTACTGAGTCTCACTCATGTTTTGGAGATGCCACCTGTCAGATATTTGAGAGGTCAACTTTCTTTACACTTGGATCCCATATCAGCCTAGCTTTCATCGAACAAGTTTCAGCCATAAAGGAAAGATGACTTTGTGCTACTGAGTCATTGTGCAAAGCTGTTAGTTCATTGGCAACATTTCTATGATTTTTTATTGTTTCTATTTTATTTATTGTAAAAATTCTATTTAAATAAATATTCACCTACCCCCAACACAATGAATTTTGAAATATTTATAGTAGACCTTGCCTCTGTGGGTTTATAATTGTAAAATCTCTAGTTTCGTTTTAGTGAGGGAGCCCCCTCCAGTTAGGAAATACCAGTACCTCGACCAAAAGTTTTTAGTGGTTATATTCTTAAGTCTATTTCCAGCCTAGTAGATATCAGGGAGTGTTAACATATTGGCACCATTTTGGGGACTAAACAGTCGCATTTTCCCCAGGTATGAACAACAAATATCAAATCTAATCGTTGATGGTGAACAACAGTTGGACATTGGAATGCTGAATCATTGACATGGCGACTCCAAGTTCAAAGGATCTAGAAGATTGAAATTTCAAGGCGACTTCTCTAGTAATAGGTCATTAATTTTGGTTGACTATGTTCAATATGGGTTCAAGAACAAATTCCAGAAATGCACCTATGGAAATTTTTCATATTCCTAGTTTTATGAATCCGTGCCTATAGTTGATTGGTCAACTTACCTCCCAATATTTAGAGATGGAAAGGGAGAAGATGTTGCTCTACATCTGGTTAAATTTCATATCCATACACGCAAGTTGAAGGTTCAATTTCATAAAGGAAAATTATGGAAAACTAATTGAGGTTGTTCTTTAAGACAGGCCAAAGTACAAAAAACTCTTCTGTTTTTTGTATAGGTGTAATAGATCAGGCGTTATGAATGCATATTTAAAGCTCATTTTTAGTAGTTTGTAAATTTATTGTTTGGAGCCATTATTTTGAAAATAAGTTTTGGAGAATATGGGGCATGATTTGGGGAAATGGAGAGAGGTATTTCTTCCCAACACTATCATATAAAATAACCTCCTTTAGTTTTGAAAAATATGTTACAGTTTGGGAGATATACCCAAAACAAAGTGTGCTTGCAACCCTTGCCTACTGAGTCTCACTCATGTTTTGGAGCTGCCAACTATAAGAGAATTGATAGGTCAGCTTGCTTTACACTTAGATGCCATCTTAGCCTATATTTCATTGAACAAGTGCCAACCATAAAGGAAATATGACTTTGTGCTATCCAGTCGCTGCCCAAAGTTGTTTGTTCACTGGCATCTTTTCTACGATTTTCTGTTGTTTCTATTTTCTTTACTGTAAACATTATCTTTAGATAAATATTTAACCACCCCGAACAAAATGAAATGAGAAATAGTTACAGCAAACCTGGTCTCTGTGGGTTTATAATTGTCAAATATCTAGTTTTGTTTTAGTGAGGGAGCTCCCTTTAGTTAGGAAAGACCAGTACCTCGACCAAAAGTTGTTAGTGGTTATATTATTAAGTCTATTTCTAGCCTAGTAGATATCTGGGAGTGTAAACATATTGGCACCGTTTTCAGGGACTAAACAGTCGCATTTTCCCCAGGTATGAACGACAAATATCAAATCTAATTGTTGATGGTGAAAAAATATTGGACATTCGAATGCTAAATCATCGATATGGCGAATCCGAGTTCAAAGGATCCAGCAACTTTAAATTTCACGATGAATCCACTGGTCAAAGGTCATTAATTTTGGTTGACTGTGTTCAATATGGGTTCAAGAACAAATGCCAGGTATGCACCTATGAGAATATGGGGAAGGATTTGGAGAAACGGAGAGAAGTGTTTCTTCCCAACACTATCATATAAAATAAACTCCCTCATTTCTGAAAAATACGTTACGGTTTGGGAGATATACCCAAAAAAAAGTTTATTGCGCAGGTGCTATGCAGGCGCTGTGAAACCCTTACCTACTGAGTCTCACTCATGTTTTGGAGCTACAAACTGTCAGAGATTTGAGAGGTCAGCTTGATTTACACCTGCATGCTATCTCAGCCCACATTAGGGGAATTTTGAGGTCTAAAATGGGCCTCCTAAGGAAATTATAAGATAATAGTGGAAATAATAAAATAAGATTTGATGACATCATCAAATTTTAGAGTGAAAAAAGAAAAAAACTACTTTTTCAACTCATATTTTCAGCTTATCTCCCAAATTTTTTACTCAAATTTCGAGCGGTAGTACTCGTTGGATGAAAAAATTAATTCATCATCCAAGGATAACCCATGTTGCATACTTTCGATGGGTCCTGTTACACAAAAAATGAGAAATACATGAAAAACGTGATTGTAATCACGTATTTTTATGTATTTCTCATTTTTCATGTAGCAGGGTCCATCAAAAGTATGCAACATGGATACTCCTTGGATGAGGAATTAAATTTTTGATCCAACAAGTACTCCCGCTTGAAATTTTAGTAAAACATTTGGGAGATAAGTTGAAAATTTGAGTTGAAAAATTAGTTTTGTTATTTTATTATTTTTTAATATTTTTACCCTTTTACTCAAAAAATGGTGAATCATCCCCCATGGTTGACATCATCATCTTGAATCCTATTGGCTCTTACAAAGTTTATTTTTGTTGTACATTTTTCTTAAGAGGCCCATTTTAGACCTCAAAATTCCCCTAATGGCTTTCATCGAACATGTGTCAACCATAAAGGAAAGATGAATTTGCGGTACCCAGTCATTGCATAGAGCTATTAGTTCACTGGCAGCTCTTCTATGATTTTCTGTTGTTTCTATTTTCTTTATTGTAAACATTCTCTTTAGATAAATATTTACATACCCCCACTAGAATGAATTGTGAAATAGTTACAATAAACCTCGTCTATGTGGGTTTATAACTGTTAAATCTATAGTTTCTTTTTAGTGAGGGAGCCCCCTCCAGTCGAGAAAGACCAATGCCCTGACCAAAAGTGGTTAGTGGTTACCTTCTTGAGTCTATTTCCAGCCTAGTAGATATCAGGGAGTGTTAACATATTGGCGCCGTTGTCAAGGACCAAACGATCACATTTTCCCCATGTATGAATGACAAATATCAAATCTAATTGTTGGTGATGAACAAAAATTGGACATCCAAATGCCGAATCATTGACATGGCGACTCTGAGTTCAAAGGATAAAGCAGATTGAAATTTCACAGTGACTCCATTGGTTAAAGGTCATTAATTTTGGTTCACTGTGTTCAATATGGGTTCAAGAAAAAACGTCAGGTGTGCACCTATGAGAATATGGGGAAGGATTTTGAGACACGGAGACATGTCTTTCTTCCCAACACTATCATATAAAATAACCCCCCTCATTTTTAAAAAATATGTTACGGTTTAGGAGATATACCCAAAATAGAGTGTGTTGTGCAGGTGCTTCGCAACCCTTGCTTACTAAGTCTCACTCATGTTTTGGAGCTGCCAGCTGTCAGATATTTTAGAGGTCAGCTTGATTTACACTTGGATGCCATCTGAGCCCAACTTTCATCAAACAAGTTTCAACCATAAAAGAAAGATTAGTTTGTGCTACCAAGTCTTTACACAGAGCTGTTAGGTCATTGACAACTTTTCTATGATTTTTTGTTGTTTCTATTTTCTTTATTGTAAACATTCTCTTTAGATAAATATTTACCTACCCCAACAGAATGAATTGTGAAATAGTTACAACAAGCCTGGTCTCTATGGGTTTCTAATTGTCAAATATCTAGTTTATTTTTAGTGAGGGAACCCCCTCCAGTCAGGAAAGACAAATACCCTGACCAAAAGTGGTTAGTGGTTACCTTCTTAAGTCTATTTCCAGCCTAGTAGATATCAGGGAGTGTTGACATATTTGCATTATTGCTGGGGACCGAACGATCACATTTTACCTTGGAATGAACTACAAATATCAAATCTAATTGTTGATGGTGAACAACAATTGGACATCCGAATGCTGAATCATTGACATGATGACTCTAATTTCAAAGGATCCAGCATATTGAAATTTCATGATGACTCCACTGGTCAAAGGTCATTAATTTTGGTTGAATGTGTTCAATATGGGTTTAAGAACTAATTCTAGGTATGCACCTATGAGAAGATGGGGAAGGATTTGGAGAAACAGAGAGATGTCTTTCTTCCCAACACTCTCATATGAAATAAATTTCCTCGGTTTTGAAAAATATGTTACGGTTTGGGAGATATACCCAAAACAAAGTGTGTTGCACAAGCGTTGCACAAACCTTTCCTACTAAGTCTCACTCATGTTTTGGAGCTGCTAGATGTCAAAGATTTGGGAGGTCAGCTTGCTTTACTCCTAGATGCCATCTCAGCCCATCTTTCGTTGAACAAGTGTCAACCATAAAGGAAAGATGACTTTGTGCTACCTAGTCGCTGCACAGAGTTTTTAGTTCACTGGCATATTTTATATGATTTTATGTTGTTTCTATTTTCTTTACTATAAAAGCTCTCTTTAGATAAATATTTACCCACCCAAAAAAAATGAATTGAGAAATAGTAACAACAAACCTAGTCTCTGTGGGTTTATAACTGTCAAGTCTTTAGTTTCATTTTAGTGAGGGAGCCCCCTCTAGTCGGGAAAGAGCAGTACCCCAACCAAAAGTAGTTAGTGGTTACCTTCTTGAGTCTATTTATGGCCTAGTAGATATCAGGGAGTGTTTACATATTGGCGCCTTTTTCGGGGACTGAACGGTCACATTTTCCCTAGGTATGAATGAAAAATATCAAATCTAATTATTGATGCTGAACAACAATTGGATATCCGAATGATGAATCATTGACATGGTGACTCTGAGTTCAAAGGATCCAGTATATTGAAATTTTACGGTGACTCCATTGGTCAAAGGTCATTAATTTTGGTTGATTGTGTTCAATATGGGTTGAAGAACAAATTTCAAGTATGCACCTATGAGAATATGAGGAAGGATTTAGAGAAACGAAGAGAGATATTTCTTCCCAATACTATCATATAAAATATTCCCTCTCGGTTTTTAAAAATACATTACGGTTTGGGAGATATACCCAAATCAAAGTGTGTTGCATAGGTGTTGCACAGGCGCTGTGCACGTGCTACGTAAGTGCTGCGGCTGTGCTTCGCATCCCTTGCCTACTGAGTCTCACTCAGGTTTTGGAGCTATCAGTTGTCATAGATTTCATAGGTCAGCTTGCTTTACACTTCGATGCCATCTTAGCCCATCTTTCATTGAACTTGTGTCAACCATAAAGTAAATATGACTTTGTGCTACCCAGTCACTACCCAGAGATATTATTTCACTGGAAAATTTTCTATGATTTTCTGTTGTTTCTATCTTCTTTAATTTAAATATTCTCTTTAGATAAATCTTTACCTACCCCCAACAGAATGAATTGTGAAATAGTTACAACAAACTCGGTCTATGTGGGTTTATAACTGTAAAATATCTAGTTTCTTTGTAGTGAGGGAGCCCCCTCAGTCAAGAAAGACCAGTACCCTAACCAAACTAGTTAGTGGTTACCTTCTTGAGTCTATTTCTGGCCTAGTAGATATCAAGGAGTGTTAATATATTGGTATAGTTACCATGGAACAAACTGTCACATTTTCCCCAAGTATGAACAACAAAAATCAAATCTAATTTTTATGGTGAACAAAAATAGGACATTCAAATGTTGAATCATTGACATGGTGACTCTGAGTTCAAAGGATCCAGCAGATTTAAATTTCACAGTGATTCCACTGGCCAAATATCATTAATTTTGGTTTACTGTGTTCAATATGGGTTCAAGAACAAATGCTAGGTATGCACCTATGAGAAGATGGGGAAGGATTTGGATAAAAAGATAGGGGTATATCTTCCCAACACTATCATATAAAATAACCTCCCTTAGTTTTGAAAAATATGTTACGGTTTGGGAGATATACCCAAAATAAAGTGTGCTACGCAGGTGTTGCATGACCCTTGCCTACTTAGTCTCACTCATGTTTTGGAACTGTCAGAGATTTGAGAGGCCAACTTGCTTTACACATGTATGCCATCTCAACCCAGATTTCATCGAACGTGTGTGAACCATGATAAAGGAAAGATGATTTTGGGCTACCCAGTCACTGCGTAGAGTTGCTAGTTCACTGACAACTTTTCTATGATTTTCTATTGTTTCTATTTTCTTTACTGTAAACATTCTCTTTAGATAAATATTTACCTACCCCAAACAAAATTAATTATGAAATAATTATAGAAAACCTGGTCTCTCTGGGTTTATAATTGCTAAATCTATAGTTTCTTTTTAGTGAGGGAGCCCCCTCCAGTCGGGAAAGACCAATACCCCAACCAAAATTGTTTAGTGGTTACCTTTTTTAGTATATTTCCAACCTAGTATATATCAAGGAGTGTTAACATATTGGTGTCATTATCGAGGATTGAACGGTCACATTTTCCTTGGGTATGAATGACAAAGATCAAATCTAATTGTTGATGGTGAACAAAAATTCGAAATTCGATTGTTGAATCATTGACACAACGACTCTGAGTTCAAAGGATCCAATAGATTGGCATTTCACGGTGACTCCAGTAGTAAAAGGTCATTAATTTTGGTTGACTCTCTTCAATATGGTTTCAAGAACAAATTCCAGGTATGCACCTATGAGAATATGGGGAAGGATTTGGGGAAACAGAGAGAGGTCTTTCTTCCCAACACTATCATATAAAATAACCTCCCTCAGTTTTGAAAAATATATTACGGTTTGGGAGATATACCAAAAACAAAGTGTGATGTGCATGTGTTGTGCACACACTCAGTCTCACTCATGTTTTAGAGCTTCCAACTGTCAGATATTTGAGAGGTCAAATTTCTTTACACCTGGATGCCATCTCAGCCCAGATTTCATCGAACATGTGTCAACCATAAATGAAATATCATTTTGTGCTACCCAGTTGCTGCCCAGAGTTGTTAGTTCACTTGCATATTTTCTATGATTTTCCGTTGTTTCTATTTTATTTACTTTAAACATTATCTTTAGATAGATATTTACCCACCAAAAAAAAAAATTGAATTGTGAAATAGTTACAACAAACCTGGTCTCTATGGGTTTATAACTATCAAATCTCTAGTTTCTTTTTAGTGAGGGATCCCCCTCTAGTCGGGAAAGATTAGTACCCGACCAAAAGTGGCTAGTGGTTACCTTCTTGAGTCTATTTCCAACCTAGTAGATGTCAGTGAGTGTTAACATATTGGCGATGTTGCCGGGGACCAAATGATCACATTTTCCCTAGGTATAAATGACAAAGATTAAATATAATTGTTGATGGTGAACAAAAATTGGACATCCAAATGATGATTCAATGACATGGCGACTCCAAGTTCAAAGGATATAGTAGATTGAAATTTCATGGTGACTCCACTAGTCAAAGGTCATTAATTTTGGTTGATTGCATTGAATATGGGTTCAAGAACAAATGATAGGTATGCACCTATGAGAAGATGGGGAAAGATTTGGAGAAATAGAGAGAGGTCTTTCTTCCCAACACTATCATATAAAATAACCTCATAAGTTTTGAAAAATATGTTACGGTTTGGGAGATATACCCAAAACAAAGTTTGTTATGCAGGTGCTGCACAACTCTTGTGAATATCACTCATGTTTTGGAGCTTCCAATTGTCAGATATTCGAGAGGTCATCTTTCTTTACACGTGGATGTGATCTCAACCCATCTTTCATCGAACATGTGTCAACCATAAAGGGAATATGACTTTGTGCTACCCAGTCGTTGCATAGAGTTATTAGTTCACTAGCAGATTTTCTATGATTTTATGTTGTTTATATTTTCTTTACTATAAAAATTATGTTTAGATAAATCCTTACCTACGCCCAACATAATGAATTGTGAAATAGTTACAGCAAACCTGGTCTCTGTGGGTTTATAATTTTCAAATCTCTAGTTTCTTTTTAGTGAGGGAATCCCCTCGAGTTGGGAAAGACTAGTACCTCGACCAAAAGTGGTTAGTGATTACCTTCTTTAGTATATTTCTAGATTAGTAGATATCAAGGAGTTTTAACATATTAACGTTGTTGCTGAGGACCGAACGGTCACATTTTCCCTAGGTATGAATGAGAAAGATCAAATATAATTGTTGATGGTGAACAAAAGTTGGACATTCGAATGTTGAATCATTGACATGGCAACTATGAGTTCAAGGGATCTAGCAGATTGAAATTTCACGGTGACTCCACTGGTTAAAGGTCATTAATTTTGGTTGATTGTGTTCAATATGGGTTCAAGAACAAATGCCAGGTATGCACCTATGAGAAGATGGGGAAGGATTTGAAGAAAATTAGTGAGCTCTTTCGTCCCAACACTATCATATAAAATAAATTCCCTCAATTTTGAAAAATATGTTACGGTTTGGGAGATATACCCAAAAAAAAGTGTGCTACGCAGGTTCTGCACAACCATTTCCTACTGAGTCTCACTCATGTTTTGGAGCTTCCAGATGTCAGATATTTGAGAGGCCAGCTTGCTTTACACCCGGATGCCATCTCAGCCCAGCTTTCATAAAAAATGTTTCAACCATAAAGGAAAGATGACTTTGTGCTACCTAGTCACTACGCAGAGCTGTTAGTTCAATGACAACTTTTCTATGATTTTTTGTTGTTTCTATTTTCCCTAGGTATGTACGAAAAAGATCAAATATAATTGTTGATGGTGAAAAATAGTTGGAAATCCGAATGATGAATCAATATGAGTTCAAGAACAAATGCCAGTTATGCACGTATGAGAACATGGCGAAGGATTTGGAGAAACAGAGAGAGGTATTTCTTCTCAACACTATCATATAAAATGACCTCCCTAAGTTTTGAAAAATATGTTATGGTTTGGGAGATATACCCAAAACAAAGTGTACTACACAAGTGCGACGCAACCCTTGCCTACTGAGTCTCACTCATGTTTTTGCGCTTCTAGCTGTCAGAGATTTGAGAGCTCATCTTGCTTTACATCTTGATGCCATCTCAGCCCAGATTTAATCGAACAGGTGTCAACCATAAAGGAAATATGACTTTGTGCTACCCAGTTCCTGTGGAGAGATGTTAGTTCACTAGCAACTTTTCTATGATATTCTATTTTTTCTGTTTGATTTACTATAAACATTCTCTTTAGATAAATATTTACCTACTCCCAGTAGATTGAATTGTGAAATAGTTACAGCAGACTTAGTCTCTGTAGGCTTATAATTGTCAAATGTCTAGTTTCTTTTTAGTGGGGGAGCCCCCTCCAGTCAGGAAATAGCAGTACCCTGACCAAAATTGGTTAATGGTTACCTTCTTGAGTCTATTTCCAGCCTAGTAGATATCAGGAAGCATTAACATATTAGCGCCATTTCCGAGGACCGAACGGTCACATTTTCCGTAGGTATGAACGACAAATATCAAATCTAATTGTTGATGGTGAACAAAAATTGTGCATTTGAATGCTGAATCATTGACATGGCGACTCCAAGTTCAAAGGATCCAATAGGTTGAAATTTCATGGTGAATCCATTGGTAAAAGGTCATTAATTTTGATTGACTGTGTCCAATATGGGTTCAAGAACAAATGTTAGGTATGCACCTATGGAAAGATCTAGTATTCCTGGTTTTCCGAATCCCATGCCTCTTGTTGATTGGTCAAAATACCTACCAATATTCAAAGATGGAAAGGGAGAATATGTTGTTCTACATCTCGTTAAATTTCATATCCATGCACGCAAGTTGAAGTTTGAATTTCATAAAGGCAAATTGAAGGTTCATGCACGCAAGTAGCAAGTTGTGTTATATTTATGCAAACAAATATGGTGTAATTTAAACTCTTTACACTTTATTTGGCATATTCTCCAATGAGTTAGCCAATTTTTTTTGAAATGATTGACATGTATAGATTTAGTGTTTTGAATGAATTTATGTATCCAAAAGTGCATTTTAAATAATAAAAAATGGCAAGTTCACTTGGATTCGTATCACCAAATTTCATAAAAAAATTAAAAAATATAAAATCATCAAACTTAGGGGATAAATATTTCCCCATGTAATAATATCAATTTTCATTAAATCCAATGTTAGCAACATATATATATATATATATATATATTAAGGAGTTACTCATTTTATCACCTTGTAAAATCATAAATATATGTCATAATTCTAAAGAAATAATAAATTAAAGAATATCATTTTGAATTAAAATACCAATCTATATCCATAATAATGTTTTAAATAGATCTAAGTGAAACATGTTACATTATTTAATGATAAAGTAATTATGGTGGATGGAAATGATACAAAAGTAATTAAGGTGGAGGGAAAATGATTGAAATTGATTAGTGTGGTTATATTGAGTTTCTCCAAGATATAAAAGTGTTTTTTTGGATGATTCATGAATAACTAAATAAATTTAAGGGTCAATTAACATGATAAGCAACTATATATATGGTAAGAGGATATTCATTCATTTCCAAATGAACTCCAGGTTTCATGAGAAGGCTCAACCATAAAGTTAGTTCTTAAATTTGTTTTTTTTCCCTCCAATGACCTAAATATATGATGGAGAAGACTTAGATTGACTTTGAGGTTGGATTCTTTGTAAACTTACAACTTATATAACATAAAATTGATGGAAAACCATTTAACCGTTCAAATTAAAATATGATGGAAAACATGTAAATGTGCAATCTGAATATATTGAAATCTTAGAAAATTTTTACATATGATTTGCATCTTTTTGACATGTTTCCGATGCTCTTAATTTTTTTTACAAACAATGCCCAATTTTTTTCCTTTATGACATATTACATTGAAGTAATAAAATCACATTTTTTAGGTAAATAAGGTTGTTAATATTGGGATTCAAATTTCAAATTTATTTGGTTAGATTATTTTTAATAAATCAAATAAATTTAAATTCATATTTATATTATAAATACTATTAGGTTAATTGTCCAAGATTATAAGTATTCTCTAATCTTGTTTATATTCACGTTCCTTGCAGTACAATGAAAGCTTATCATCTGGTTTCCCAGAGAAAGGAAGCTGATATAGATGTTAATATATAGGAAAAGTTGTCCACGTCGCCTACAACTTTCACCAAGTCATTAAGCCTATGTGTTCGCATGATGATCAACCTAGAGATTAAAGGGTTTGACACAAACAACTATGGAACGCAGGTTCTTTCATGAAGAGCGGGAAACATTTGTGCCAAATTTTCATCCTAGGCTTTAAATGGTTTTCCAACACCGTTGCTTCCAATATGTATTTTGGAGTTAGGTTTTATACTGGGTTCAACTACCATTTTGGGGTCCAAGAAAATCGGGAGTTTGGAGACATTTAAAAGTAAGAAATCTGAACCTTCCATCTACTAATTTCATTCTGAATATGTTTCTTCCTCCTGCTTCACAAGTTAGAGAGCCATTCCATATTTTTATGTAAGCCCTTATCTAGATCAAGTTATTTAAGCTTCTTTGCTCCTAAAATTATATCACCATATATGGTTATAGCCGTGGTTCAAGAAAGTCAACAAGTATTTTTCAATGGGTGAAATTTTTGTTAGATTTTTAGAGGTTGTTTGAACCTGATAAAATTTGGATTGAATTTGCATCATCGAAGTGGATTGTGACTCGTGAGGCATCTCAAATCCCTGTTCCTATGTAGTTCATGCAAAAAACAAAGTCCTTTCAACTGAAACTTTAAATGTAAAAAGTGGCCTTGCAAATTATTAGAAGATAAACCACATTCTTTTAAAAATTTAGATTGTTTAGGGTTCTCCCGTCGTTGGACATGGGAATTATTTATCATAGGCATTTCTTGGTGTATATACATTGGCAGTAGTAAAGAGGTAATCATGTAATTCATTTTGGTGATGCAAATCTCCTAGTTTAACTAAGCCCTTCACATTTCCAACCACTCCGAACGTTCTAAAAGTTAAAAAAAATATTTTTAGGAGCTAAAAAACTTAACATAAATTCAATATGTTACCATTTTGATGAATAAAAATGTGATCCATGCAACAAAGTGAAGGGAGTAGGGCTAACCTTGCACCCACAATGAAGAGATGTTTCCTTATAAGTTAATAATGTTCATATATATGTTACTATGTATATATATGTAGTAATGTGTAGTAATGTTATTGTGCTCACCCTTTTGTACAATTGATATTACATCAATAAACATGATGGGGTGCATTGGTTGCCCCCTTAGACAAACTTCTTCGTTTGAAACAATCAATCAAGCCAGACCCTCAACCCTCCGATACGATGGCCGCTGATTGGACCAACCAATACCATCGTAATTTCTAACACATACGTTAGTGTTGACGGGAAAATATGTCCGGCCAACAGTAGGGGATCTCCCCGGTAGAAAGTCCCAATTAGACTTTGAACCGTTTGGAGTAGGGATCCCGTCCGGGGTGTGGGTCCGGCTACCACTTAAATGACTTCCTCTTCGGTCTCGAACAACCTGATTGAATCTGCAAACATACACTCATTCACATGATACAGAATACATGACTGATGTATCAAAACTGATATATGACACTGTGCGTAGCAAGGTAATAAACAAAATGCATGCGCCCAGGAAATGTCGTTAGCAACACATCTGTGGGGTAATGCATACAAGATAATCTGACCACCAAAGAAACAGTTCTTTAATGGCGAGAATATCCCTTCACTTTCTGAAAGATATAATGAAATGCTAATAAAACAGTTCATTAACATTCATCATAAGAGTAAACAGCAAACTTGAGCATCATCAACACAATCACAGATAGCTATGGAGCATGAATGATGCTGTTAATAACACAGATTCATTAATCAAAAGATATTCTGAAACTATACGCAGAATACACACAGTGTTGTCACAGCTAGACACATCATCCAATCAAAGGGATTTTAACAAGTATTTGTATTACATATGTCAAGAGTATGATTCTTCAATTACAATGCAATGTTGCCTTTCAGTCCACCAAAGAGGAGCCCTGTACTATGTGCCCCACAGGGGTATTTATAGATTCAAGAGGCGTCCTTATGGCCTTCCGACGCTTCAACTTCTCGACGGTTCAGCTTCCCTGCGACCTTTGTCACACTTGCGACCTGCGACCAGAAGATTGCGACCTGCGACTTGGTCGCAGGTGCGACCTGTGACCTGGGGGACAAAAAGCGACTTGCGACCCCGCGGTTAAACTATGGAGGTGGTCGCGTAATTGAAGTTTCTGGATCGTCAACTTTCTTGCCCTTGAGGAAATCTCGCCAAGTCTGGTAATCTGCTGTTATGGGAGCGACAATAGGGCTTTCCTCTTTTATTCGATGCATACATTCTAGGGCATTCGGTACCAGAGTCTCCTTCTTCTGAGAGATCAGCATTGAGAGGGAGGAAAGCTTGGTATAGATTTGTACTAGAGTGACAAGCATCCGATTTAGGTTTTCTTGTGATGCCTCGAATTCTGGTGCGGTAGCAGCTTGTCTCACGGGTTGCAGAAAAGACTGAATTTCCTGTTCTACCTACTCCTAGTCTTTAGTCTCATTCAGTGCTCCTAATGATGGAATGTGATGAAGAGCGTTCATAGAGTCGATACCACTGATCAGGTGATTATATGCAGACATCACTTTGTCCAAATCTTTGGCCAGCTTGTCTTTGGACTGCATATTCATCCGAATTTGTACTTTGGCTTCTTGCGTATGACTCCAATCTTTCCTAGGCACATGTTCGGGAGCTTGTTGATACTGTGCTGTCCAGCTCATCATTTTGTCCAAAGCTGCCGAGGCTTCCCTGAGCTGCTCGTGCTTCTGTTTGGTTTCCTCTCGTGCCGCTGCCAATGGGGCCACTGTTTGTTTTAGTGTGAGAATTTCTTTGTATACTTGCCTCATGGTCATTTCCAACACATCACACTCTTTCTTGACCGCCAGTGGGACCTCGTTTACTTGGGCGGGCCTACTTTGGAGCTGTAGCATCTCACTTTCTAGTCTTGATTTCTCTTGCTCCGCTGCTTTTAGCCTGTTCTGTAAAGAAATAATTTCCCTGCTCATCCTAGTGACATTTTCCTCTGTGGCCACGGAAAAAGCGGTGCCTGCTGACGCTATCATAACAGGGTTATTCCTTGTATCTGGGACTATGTCCTTTCCAGTGGCGACCGTAGAGATGGCGGGATGGCCTTGCGCTAAGGATTTCATTTTCTCTTGCCGTATTTTGAAAGAGAATTGGTCAAATGTCAATATGGTCAGGTCGAAGACTTCTTCTTCTTGCTCCCCGGGAAAATCATCAACATTGAGGGTAATTTTCGCGCCACCTAAAGGGATATCCAGGGGAGATAGGTCGATGTCGTCTATTAGCTCGTCCTCCTCATCCTGTGTTTGATCCTTTTCTTTTTCCTTTTGCCGGCGCTCGGCCTCCGCCTTGTCGTGTTCCTCCTTCTTCCTGCGTTCTGCCTCTGCCTCTGCTTCCTTTTCAGCTTTTCTCTTTCGCTCTGCCGCAGCAGCTTGTTCTTCCTTCTTTTGACGGTCGACTTTGTCGAGTTCTTTCTTAAGTGCTCTTTCTGCCGCCGCCTGTGCCTCCTTTTCCTGTCTTTCCTTTTCCTCTTCCTTTTTCTTCTTTCACTCTGTCCTGGCATATTTCTTACGTTTCTCTTCCTCCTCCTTCATTTTCTTTTCCTCTTCCTTCTTGGCTTGGGCTTCTACTTCCCTTTGCTGATCCGAGGTGTCAGGCCCTGTACTGGTCTGTGTTCTCTTATCTTTGGAGGAAGAAGAGCCTCCAAGCTTCTGGCTTCTATCCTCTAAATTCTGGTGATCCTCATCCTCTCGGTCAGAGTCGATCCCTGGAGCTAGATGCCTGTCTGCGTTGTACCAGTTTCTTTTTTCGTCCTCTGCCGGGCGCTCGACGTGCTGATAACTCCATCTAAAATTGGCCCTTTTACAATGCTCAGGAACTATCCTGACTGGGTCATAAGTTCGGCAATCCAGATTTCTGAAGTGATAAATTTTTACCTCTTCCCCTTCACGCGCTACTTCTCTGGAGTCCTTGACTGTATAAGCACCAATGGTGAGAGGTAGAGCGGGCCAAGGTTTCTTCTTCCCTTTGGAAAGGACGTTAGAGAAGCCCGAGGTCATCTGGAAACATACCTCCTACATGAGCACCTTATCGGTAATAAACTTAGGCAGAGCATGTGGTGCTTTAAATGAGCCAAATACTCGGATGATTGTGAATTCAGCAAATGGAAACCAGTGTGCCACCTGACCTAGTGTCTCCATTGCTCGCCAAAACATGCAGGGGGTGTCTTGACCAAATAGTTTCCCGTAAAGGGCGGGAATGAAAATATGAGAGATTTGCTCGATGTCTGACTTGTAGCTGGATTCCCAGAATACCTTGGTCTGCAAATGTATTGCCTGGGTTTGTCCGGAGTCCCAGTTATGTGGCCATCCCTCAACATGCAGCTGGGCACAGAAAGCATCTAATAGATATGAAGCCATATAGAATTCTGATGGCGTTCCCTCATCTGGGGCTAAAGCTGAAGCCAAATTTGTGTGCATGGAGCCCATTAATATACCAGCCCAATTGAACCGGGTGCCGTGTACTGTTACGTGTTCCATAATGGTTTCCCATGTTCCGTTGAAAGTGGTGGTGTCTGAATGCCCGTATACTCTGCACAGCATGGCGGCCACTAACTTGTACACCTTCCTCAGACTGGCCACCGGGTACTCCTGGTCTTTTTTTATTTTAAATTTATCTGGTTCTGCCCACCATTTTCTGATTGTATCAACCATCGGCACTTCATTTGCAGAAAACCATCTTGGGGTGAAGTTCACCTCTGGTTTGGGTAGCGAGTAGTAAACCTGTGCTTTTGAGCTCTCCAATGTTGCAAAAGCTTTACCTCCACTATCTCGGATTGCGAAGTTCTTAGGATCCGTCTTCTGTATGATCCAGTCCAACAATTCTGGGCACGGAAAGATGGAGGGATGTGACCCTGCTAGGTGCAATTTGGACTTCTTGACCTTCAGGTATACTTCCCGGTCCAGGAGATCTTCTGGAAACTCCTCTTCTGGTATGGCGAACTCGCGGTATACTTCATACCACCTAAGGCTGTCCTCCTTTGCGAAGGTGCAAAGGGTGTCTCTATATATTGGTGGAGGAGACGTTTGTATGTCTGTGTCTGAATCTTCTTCCACCACCTTCTTACTCCTCCTTCAGGATACCCGGGGTGCCATATCGCTAGAGTCGGAGAGGACCGGTACCGTGTCTGCTCTAAATTCACCTGTTGCATTCAAGAAAGAATCCCAGGATGAGAAAGACATGATGATAATGGCTAAATAAAGTCTACACATGCAAAGTTTAATTGACTGTTCTCTGGGAGTCGCTGGGTCGCTGATCCACAAAAAGGACTCACATGCGACCTCGCGACCTTGCGACTAGGTCGCAGGGTCGCAGAGTTGCTAACAGGGAGTTTTGCGACCTTGCGACCTTGCGACCGGGTCGCTAGGTCGCAGGTCGCACTTGAGCCTGCCGGGGGGTTTCGCGCGCGCGCGGTTTTGCGGATAAACTTTCCCTACAGGGAAAAATACGCGGCTTGAAAGGGTCTAAACTAACAATAAGGCATAGCCATGAGGAAATGGGCAAGAGACGGGTGACCCTGGGGTTCATGAGAGACAAAACAATGATGAAACTCAACAGAAAAACCCTAAATCCTCTCAGCAAGTAAATAAGACCGTGGGGAGGCTCAATAATGGCAAGAAATGCTTAAGAAGGAAACATAGGGAGGAAAAGGCAACTTACCCGGAAGAAAACGCGCCAGTCGACCTGTCAGAGTAATTCCACGGTTTTCGCCGCGAGCTACAAATGCGACCTAGCGACCCGACCTTATATAAAAAGGTCGCACGTGCGAGTATTAAATGAGGTCGCGAGTCGTAAGTTTGCAACCTCGCGACCTCGCGACCTTAAGGTCGCTGGGTCGCAGAGGTCGCTGGGTCGCTAATTCCCTTAATACTTCATTTTGCGACCTTGCAACCTTGCGACCTTAAGGTCGCTGGGTCGCAAGGTCGCAAATTGCTTGACTTCCGACTCTTGCGACCCATGCGACCTCTGCGACCTTAAGGTCGCAAAGTCGCATAGGTCGCATGGGTCGCAAATCATGGATCCGCGACTTAGCGACTTGCTCTTAAAAAATTTACTTGGCTTTTTTCTCTTCTTTAATTTCAAAGGGGCTCCAAAAATTTTGAAGTGCGTGTTATGATTTTATGTATTTTTGGAGGGTGTTGTAGGAGCTACAACAAATGGCGATTCACTGGATGAATTCAGAGTCTTTGTTGATGAAGGGTCAATGAGGGAGGAGGGAGGGGTCTAATACTAGCTTGTTCTTTTACCTCAGAGTTTACACCTTCCTTCCTTTGCCACCCCGCATAGTTGCCTTCCCTTTTGGCTTATTGGGTGCAGATCAACCGAATTTTAATTCCTCACGCTCCAGGCTCGAGAGGGTCGGGGAAACCTTGGACAACTGCAGGGTCCGGTACAATTATTTCGTCCTCATGGTGTTGCTCCGCTGCCAGCGAACCTCTCGGTTCCGATGGAGTCAGTGCCTAAGGAGTCGTGAACGTTGCTCCGCTGCCAGCGAGCCTGGTCAGTACCCCGGCGGAGTCGTTACAACACCTCTCTGCGCAGGAAGTCTTTCTCAATCCTTTACCCTTTATTTGTGTGTGATTGCACTTATTAGAGAATGTGCCTGTAGCACTTATTTAGACGGGCATATTTTGCCTGGGCGGATGAGGGATCCCGACTTATTTTGCTTGTAGAGAGGTTGCTCCTGGTCTCATATGAGGACTCGGGTTTTTCCCGGATGACCTGCAATTCTCTTGAGTTAGCCCTGTTCCCTCACGATCCGGTTGCTGCTATGCAAGACCTTCTCTGCCTGCACCCTTCGAAGCCGCTAGGTGGTTCCTTATGCTTGAAGACTCTAGTAAGGCCGTGTACTATCCTTAGGTGCCCATCACAAGCGAGTTTCGACTGCCCCTTGTTTTACGAGAAGGGCCTTTTATCAGCATAGAACCTCTTCAAGGAGTGAGCTAGTTGCGGGCAGCTTAGACAAGGTTTTCTTCGAAGAGTTAGAGAAAGAGTTTTATTTTTTTATTTTTTTTATTTTAACAGTTTAAGTAAAATAGTGTTTGAGGTCATGCCCGTTTACCGGGAGGACCTCGACTTTTCCTTCCAGAGTTTGCAATCGGAAAGTATGGGGACCCACTTTTTCTTTAACCTGAAAGGGACCTATCCATAGTGCTTGAAATTTGGCATGTTTTCCTTTTTCTTCGTGTGCTTTATCCCACTTTAGGACAAGATCTCCTACTTCAAATTTTTTATCTCCTGCATACTTTTTATCGAACCATTTCTTGATCCGACTCTGGTGGATGGCGAATTTCTCCCGGGTTTTCTGCCTTTCCTCTTCTAATTTTAGCAGGGTGTCAATGCGGGTTTGCAAGGTGGGGCAAAGGGTACCATGACACTCTTGAGACAACTGCAGAGCAGGAAGAGACAAATTGGGAGGGAGGACAGCTTCTTTCCCATACACGAGAAAATATGGTGAGGTGCCTATTGAGGACTTAGGGGTGACGCGATCAGCCCACAGTGCATTTTGGAGAGCATTATGCCAGTTGCGTTGGTGAGACAGTAAGGTCTTTTTAATGATGCGAATCAGATTTTTATTGGTTGATTCCGCCAGACCATTTCCTTGGGGATAGTATTTTGCAGAGTGTTTAAGAACGATACCATTTTCTAAAGCAAAATCATATAATTTAAAAGATGAAAAGTATGTTGCATTATCAAAAACCAAGGAAGTCGGAACGCCAAACCTGGTGATGATGGAATGAATGACAAATTGCATTACCTCCTGATCGTTGACTTGGCGTAATGGTACTGCTTCGACCCACCTGGTGAAGTAATCAGTGGCTGTTAGGATGTACCGGTGTTGCTTAGAAGAGTGGGGTAGGATCTCGCCAATGACGTCTAGACCCCATTGTTGAAAAGGCTCTTCCACTGCTACTGACAACAAAGGGGCGGCGGGGCGCGCTTCTCGGTTTGCGAATTTCTGGCATTGAACACACTTCCGAACATATGCGTGGGCATCTTTGAAAAGAGTTGGCCAATAATAACTTGCTCGCATTATTTTATGGGCTGTAGTATCCTCGGCAAAATGACCTCCTGCTGGTCCATCATGCAGCTCGATTAAGATCTTCTGAGCTTCATCATATTCCAGGCAGCGTAACATGACCCCATCGGAATGTTTCCTGAAAAGCTTCCCTTGGATTAACTGGTAAGACGCAGCTTTGAGTCTGATTGCACGTTTCTCTTGGCCATTTAGAGCGGGATCCAATGTACCATGTGCTAAATAATATGAAATATCCGAGTACCAAGAAGGATTCCTTATCTGAGGTATGACGTCGGTTTGGTACATATCAATTTCTTGTTCCCAATTATCTTCTTCAACCTGGTGGGAACTTGCGGCCTCTGCAGCCATTTGGCATAGACCTTGCCCTTTAACTGTGCGTGCTGGCTTAAACTCTAAGTCGTATTCTTGCATACACGCAACCCAGTTCCCTCGTCTCTCGCCCAGCTCCTGCTGCATGAACAGTGAGAGAACAGCTGGGTGGGGAACGTAAACTGTGACATGGTTTTTCAAAATGTATGGTCGGAAATGTTTGACCGCTTTATATACCGCATAGGCCTGCTTCTCGATTTCGGGATAATTTAATTCAGCTCCCTGCAGACCGGTGCTCATGAATGAAATGGGACGCTCGTCATTATTTCTGTCCTTTTGTGTGAGTACGGCTGCCAGGGACGAATCCGAAGCGAACATGTACAAGCTGAAATCTCTGTCGAAATCTGGGCTCTGGAGGGAAGGCGCTTCGGCTATAGATTTATTGATCTGGTCGAAAGCTTCCTTTTTGGGCTGATTCCATTTGAAGGTAGCATTTTTCTTTATCATCCCCTGTAGTGGCTTAACTATCTGGGTGAAATCTGATATAAATTTACGTACAAAATTGATCTTACCCAAAAAGGACTGCATTTCTTTCTTACTGCTGGGGGGAGGGATCTGAGCAATGGCTTCCGCACGTTCTGGATCAACGACAATGCCTTGCTTGGTTATGATATGCCCCAGTAGATTTCCTTCTGCCACGGCGAAAATGCTCTTCTTTGGGTTGAGCGAGATACCGTATTTTCTGCACCTTTCGAAGATCTGTCTGAGGTGACGCATATGATCCCCCCGATGTTTAGAAAACACAGTAACGTCATCCAAGTAGACCACCACACTTTGGCCTATCAGACCCCTGAATGCTATATCCATAGCTCTTTGGAAATTTTCCCCTGCGTTGATTAATCCAAAGGGCATACGCCTGTACGCGAAGGTTCCCCACTTAGTCCGAAAGGTAGTCTTTAACCTGTCTGGTTCGGCCACTAGTACTTGATTGTAACCAGAGAATCCGTCCAGCAAGGAGAACATTTCTGAGCCGGACACCGCTTGTAGTATCTGCTCCATAGGGGGCACTGGGTAATTATCTTTACTCGAGGCCCGGTTTAAGTTTCGGAAATCTACACATAAGCGGATTTCACCTGACTTCTTCCGTACCGGCACCAAATTGGATACCCATGTGGAATGGCGAACTTTGAAGATAATGCGGGCATCCAATTTTTTTTTGAGTTCTTTCAGAATCAATGGCTCCGTCGTAGGATGTACTTTCCTAAGCTTTTGTTGGAATGGTTTTACATTTTCTTTAATGGGTATCACATGTTGTATGATTCGAGTATCGTATGTGCGTAAGTCCTCATATGTCCAAGCGAACACGTCACGATACTTGCGAAATAGCTGAGTGAAATCTTGAGCCTCTTGGGGGGTGCAGTCTTTCCCTAGGTTGACGAATTTAGGATTATCTTCTGATCCCAAGTTTACTTGTCGATGAGCCAAGATCGAGCTCTGCACTTTTGCATTTGGGGGCCCACGGAACCGATTCTGCAGATCAAAAAGCTTCTCCAGTGATACCACCCCTTTAGGCATGGGGTTTCCTTTGACTTGCTCGTACTCCTTTTGCATAGCTTGGTCGTGCTCATCTTCATCTATAGCAGCGTCTTTGAATATCTCTGAGTTGCACATAAATTCCAGCACTTGTTGATCATCATCAAAAACACATAGATTAGTGATATTGTCTGGCACGGAGGGTTTGTACATAACTTCAATAGAAAAACCGTCCCTCAAAGGGGTAAACCTGGCGGCAGCATTAGCTAGAGTATCCGCCGCTGCGTTATGCATTCTTAGAATAGATTTAATTCCAAAAGCGTCAAAAGCAGAAATTAATCGCCATACCTCTTGTTGATACGCCTTCAAATGTGGAGACAAACAGTGAATAGTATTGCGTACCTGCCGAGTGATAATCTCGGAGTCTCCAATGACCCGTAAGCATTTTACCTTCAAATCTAGCGCCTTTTTAAGCCCAAGGATCAAAGCTTCATACTCGGCAGTGTTGTTAGTGCATTGGAACTCAAGTCGACAAGAGACTAAGAACTTTTTCTTATGCGGATCAAGCAAAACGCAGCCAGCGCCAGAACCATCGAGGTTCTTGGAACCGTCGTAATACAAGGTCCATATTTCGCTTTCCGGGTCTTTGGGGGTAATGGATTGCGGAGGAACTTCGTCTTGGTGTGAGACAGCTTGGGCTTGTTCCTCTGCGACGAGTGTCATTTCAGAAAGGACCTCGGGGCCTACTGAAGACTGAGGAGGTCGATAGCATCCAAAAATGGATTCCAGGAAACACATCCCAAGTTCCTCTTGGGCAAAGCTGATGGGTTCATTTGTGGAATCTAAATCAGTTACAGTATGTTTCATGTATGGTTCACTTTCGAATCTGATTTGGTTATTTCTCCCCTTGTAAGGTAGCCATAAGTGGGACCAATCTGTGGCAAAGTATCCTTGCAACTTGCTTGACCAGTCCCTGCTAAGCAGTACACCATAAGCCTCAGGGATGTCAACAACCACAATATCAATACATTGATGGACCCTAGAGTCGGATGAGAGGCGAATGATGACATTGTTTAATTCTCCAACTGCTGGTACTTGTGATCTGTCCAGTTGAATGATTTTTGCGTCAGTTTTCTCCGGGAGGATGTTGAGTTTCTTGCACACAGATAGAGGCATGACATTCGTGGATGCACCAGAGTCAATGAAACAATTGTGAACATTGAAATTAAACATCTCAAAAGACAAGAGGAATGGAGGGGTGGATCCTCTCGAATTCGCGTTGACAGCGTTCACTATAGATTGGATATCTGGACTGGTTTGTGCAGATGTGTTTCTCACAGTTTTCGTATTTTGGTTGTTGGCGAAAGCTTTTAAAATAAGTTCCTTTTGATTTGTGATGCGGGCCAGCTCGTAGAGTGAGATATTAGCTCTGGTCTTTTTCATGTCCTCCACTATGTTGTAGCTAGTATCGATTTGGGGACTAGGCTCGATAGCGGTTTTCGAAGGTTCTACTGGGAGCTTGGTCTTGTGACTCGCTTTGCTGTTGCTATTTGTGGGCTTGTCTGGCGTAGCGTGCCCTTCGTTTCCAGGGGGAAGAATTTTCCTCAGGAAAGCCCTTTTCTTGTCTTCATAAGA